>JARJLG010000017.1:0-743137 GCA_029448575.1 Mycena maculata | reverse complement strand
AAGTGTCGATAGCACCGATATCGAGCGAACTATGGGTGGATTACGAGGGACGACTAAAAAACCCATAGTTTTTCTCAAAAAGGCAATCTGGCCAACTATTTTGCAAACAGCAATAACAAAATAATAATGTACTCGGCATTTCGGAGTGTGCGCCAAGAGTACCGACCATTCGATGCCCCTCCCCTCCCTCGCTGCGCTCGGGGGGTCCCCCAAGCCGGGGCATCTCAGGTCGGCACGCTAAAGACTCGTTGGCGCTTTCTCTATGAAATTAAGCCTCTCCCCCAGTAGGCCGGGCGCGCACAAGCAATCTGGGGATCAATAAATCAGCTATCAGGGCAGATCCGAGTCTGATCCGCGCTAACCGACTCTGGCGCAACTGAGCACCTGCGCTCGGCTAGGCTCGACTCTGGCGCAACTCATCGCTGAGTCTGAGTCTGGGTCTGGCGCAGTTGGTGGATCCCCCCTAAGACCCGTACCTTACGGTAGCGGGAATTTTCTCAACGCCTCGATCGCCGGGTTGTGTGGAGTTTACTCCGCATTCGGCGGTATAGTCTGCTCTCCTCGAAGACGCGCAGTGGAGCTTCATATTTGTATTCTCACCGTTCCCAAGAAAAGTTTGGGGTACAGGCAAGTTGGGTCTGGTGATTGAAAACGAATGAAAGGGGTCAAGGAAATTGCTCAGATTTTGCGATAAAAGCCTTCAAAATCAATGAAGGCAGTCTGTGGATTTGTGATGAAAGACTTGGGCAGTCGGATTTGCGATAAAAGGCTTCCAAGTTTTGTAGTAATGAAAGGCAGTCGGAAATGCGAAAATAAAGTCAGTGTATTAGGCATTGGGTGCAGGTTGGATACATGGCCCGAATGAGTCAGTCATGGCGACTCCATCTCCTTTCTTTTGCCTGTCTTCGTCGTATATATAGTACGGTACAGCTCTTCCAAACTTTCTCGGATAATCATGTGAGGACCCCAAACCAGACAAGTCACCGGCACAAAGGAAGGTTGGCGCCTTTTGCAGGTTTCTGCCACATTATTTACGGCGTGCACCAGGGAGGGGAGGTGTCAGGCGACAAGGAAGTCAACGCCAAGTAACGCGATTTGAAATAGATATAACAACTAGTACTAAGCTACGACTAGATCCTACTCAGAGTCCCTCTCGTCTAAGCGGCTTGTTCCAAAAGCAGCTCATATAAGAACTGAATCGCGTCTACGCGGAAATCTTCGGACGCGACATTGGCCAGGTCAGGATCACTGAATAGCATGAGAGACGTGGAGCCATTGGGGGACGGAGTATTCCATTTTGGCCAGCAGATGGCGGAGTTCATTTTATTCGGGCTCGAGGCGCGATTTGGGTCGAGAGTGTTGATAAAATTGACTTCCAAACGTCAGCGATCGAAAATGATGAACGACGAAGAGGTACCCATTGCATCGACGCCGCGGGGATCAGTTGCATTCTCTGTCAAAAACCATATGGGGAGGTCACTCCCATGGAAGGCGCCGAATACCGGAGTCGATTCTGGCGTTTGTTCACTGGGTTTACGCGGTCAAACTAAACCCTTTTTTCAGAAGACGATTCGTGCGCACACCAACTCCATGCATCTTGTGTGGTGGATGCTCGTTCGAGGAAGAAGCGTCGTGCCCCGATGAAGGTATAGTCACCCTGAAACGCCGCCAGTCGCTTAAATTCAGGTCTGCAAACGGCATTGAGCATCTTCTCTTACTCTATACCCTCAAGGCCACATACGTTAATTCATTGGCAGTTCCTGTGTTGAACGGCGCTCCCTGAAGAGGAAATTGAAGTAGATCCATGCAGGATGGAGCTGCTGCTGCACACCTGAGTGGGATCGTCTGGGTAAAGTTGCGAGATATTCACGATCTGTGCTGCCGTGCTACCTGGGAGATAGCTAAAGAGAATTAGCCCGGGGGAATAGAAACGAATACAGTTTAAGACTATACTTGGAATGTACATAGCCCAAGAACTCGTCATTGGTCCTGCATGATGAAAATGTGTTTCAGATGAAGCGTGGTCCGACAAAGGTTTGGAATCCCACGTTATATTGGTATTCGACAATGAAAATACGCTGGGAAGATAAGCCAAGAGTTAGACGGTTGTTTAGCTCGATTACTGACGTTCCCTCGTCATCCGAGTCCCCAGTCATTATAGGGAGCTGCGAATCCAATAATTTGTCACCCTAGGAATTCGCAAAACCGCATTCCGAAGTACCTTCGCATATAATCCCTTCATCACCGATATGAGCGGGTTCTGCAACACAACATCCCCATCGACACGGGGCCGCCAGATATTGTTGAGACTTGAATAGGAGTTCAGGTTCGTCGTGTGGTTGACAGTTGCCATGAAGTCTTCGAAGGGAACACGTCTGAGGCATTCGAGCGTGTCGTTCGCCTGCGTGCAATTGTTCGCTTCCACCAGCCCATCATAATCCGGTTGACCGTCAGCGAGGGAGCCGCTCGTTGTCGGTGATCCGGAGAGCTACATGTTCATGTTCAAGAGATTTTCAATCAGTGAATGGACTACGAGATATTGCGTACCATGAACGCGCCACGGAACAGTGAACTCTGTTCGAATCGGTTGTTCGTCAGGAGAAGGATGCCTACGGATATCGCTCCAGCACTGGGGCCGCCGCTGTGAATTTAATCAGATACGCGTAGAAAGGCAGAGGGTCCCATTATTCACATCACTACCCGCTCGGGATCTCCGCCGAACGCAGAGATGTGGGCCTGAATCCACTCCAGTGCAAATTTCTGTCCGATGTCGAATCCCCAAGTCCTCGTCATTCACCGAAGCACTCACGGTCTCTGAGACCTAGATTACTTATCCCTGCATCGCCGACCTCCTTCCCGGCCAAAAATCCGAACGCTAGAATTTCGAGTTGTCATGCAAGTAAGTCGGAGATTCAGCCGGCGCACCGCTGAGACGATAGTTGGGTGTTACGATGATGATAGGCTCATCCAAGACAATGGAACGCTCCACCACTGGCCGCACATCGGTGTCGGCTGAGTTGCCGAATTCGAAGCCGCCTGCATCGCATGTCATATCCTGATATGAGCCTAGGTGTTTGCTGCCATACCGCCGTAAATCCACTGTAAGACGGCTTTGTCAGTAACTGACAGCTGAAGAGCGGACGGACGGAACGAACAACAAACACAGGAAGCTTGGATTGGGGATTCAGCGAGGCCGGTTTGAACACGTTGAGCGTTAAACCTGGAAGGGTATTTAAACGGAGTAAATGAGGTTGGAACAGTGCGCACAGTCCTCCGAGATCGCGGGATACGGCGCGGCGGCAAAGGGATCCAGTGGAACTGAGGACTGGGCCTGCTGAGGGCACGCTGCGCCGAACGCCGTCGCATTCTGCAGGCCTTCCGCGAGGACGGGCACCTTGGGGGATTCAAAACGCATACTACAAATTGTGTGCTCATTAGAATATATACAGAAGTGCGTACGCGTACGCAGGCTGGGCAAACGGAATCCCAAGGAATGTGGAGAGATTTCCATCGGTGACGCCTTGGAAGACACCATAATTCAGTTTCACTAAAGGTGCGGCGGCAGTCACCAAATTCGCTGCGCTGAGAGCAGGTAGCGCAAGAAGTAGCAGAAACATTAGGGGAAGTCAGAGTGGACGATTCTCGTTCGATTCTGGGTCGATTCGGACTTCGATTCTGGTCCGATTCTGAGTCGAGAATCGAATGAGAATTGCCTCTAACTGTGACCGCCCCGATTCTGCCTTTGATTCTGGTGCCGATTCCAGCGTCGATTCTGTCTTGGTAATTTGTTTCATCAGTATCAGTTGTGATGGTTGATCAAAGACGTCGATTCTTGAGTCGATTCTGAGTCGATTCTGTGGGAGTTCCTCCTCCAGAGGAGGAACAACGAGAATCATCGATTCTGTTTCGATTCTCGACAGCTCGATTCTTGACCGATTCTCGCCTGAGAATCAGATGAGAATCGAAGTCAGAATCGACCCAGAATCGACTGGGAATCGCTCACTCTGACTTCCCCTATTATAATGGTGTAGTTCCGCAGAGGACCGAGGCTGTTTTAAGGCGGTAGACCGAGGGGAAGCGATGCGATTCTAAACGCCCAGGGGGCCGGACAATAGCTGGGCTGCGCAAGCGTTCGGCCAGGGCTGTTTAAAAATACATAGTCAGTAGCAGGATACTCGGTACGTAACTCTGTTAAGCGGAGCATAACAGGCAATCTGCCCGATGCCCGAGCAGTCTTACTCCTGACATTCGGGTTTCGGCACAGACGCGTAATATATCGGTGCCGTAAGAGGAGCGCCCACAGCATCGGTGAATACAACGGAGAAGGCATTGTCGGCTTAACAGTGTTTCGACGGCCCTAAAGCCCATGAAAAATAAGGGTGGATGAGACAGGGTCCATCGCTGGAAAGGAGGGTAATACATCAGGGATAAGAAAAATGGTTTGGAAAATAGAGATTGGGAAGAACGGAGAAACGCGAAGGAAACGAGCAAGAAGACTAGCCACAAAGTCCGACGGCCCCGAAGTCCGCTAACCAACTGCATCACACGGCCGACATCGGCCGAATCAACTTGCTTCAAACTCTCACGGCTACAAGCCCATTCTTTGTCGAAAGTGTTGCACTGGAGTTATGGTCAAGAACATCACCTCGGGAATTGTGATCATGGGCGTGCTCCTCAAGCCACTGCCTTGAATCTTCGAAAAGCACTGCCCAAAAAAAAAATCATTGCGCTGCATCGGATTGGGTGAGTGGAATTCCAGTGCACTTGAATTTATGGAGGGTGCGCACGGAAAGCTGGGCTTCTCTTTTTCTTTTTCTTTCTCTGGATTCCCGCTGCCGCGCTGCGTCCGCTTCACCCTTATCATCTTATCTGCCTTCGCTCGCTTCCCCATCCTCCATCCTCTGCGGCGCTAACCTCGTCCTCAGTACAGACTACTATTACACCGCATCCGCCGGCAGCCGTCCACCACGCCCACCGGCACGAGTTCGCTCCCGCTACGGGCATATGACTCGGAGATCGCCGCCGCCCGTCCTCGACGTGCCGGCGCGAGGATGCGTGGCATCGACATGTGCGCCCCGCGACCGCGGATTGGCTCATAGAAGTACACGATGCCCGACACGCTGCGCCGTCGCCGCCGGCGCGAGCTCGCACGGCGTGTGCTCGATACGAGTGTTCCGCGGCTGCGCATGGCTCGGCGATGGAAATACACCGCACCCGAGGCGCATCCGTTGTGCGGTGGTATGAGGAGGACTGGCAGCGTCGATGCCAGCGATCGCGCGTATGGTGGGAGGTGGGTGGAAAGTGCGCACCCGAGACCCGTCCGACATGCCAGGAGGAATCGTGTCCTGGATATGGGCGCCCCACGAGCGTGTATGGTGCAGAGATTGCGGGGTTGGAAATACACCCCATCGTCGAGGGGGCGGACACGGCGTGTGCTCGATATGAGCGACCCACGCGCGCATATGGTTCGCAGATGGTGGGCCCATCCTCTTCCTCTCTCAACCCCCACTAACCTCTTTCTCCATCAGACAACGAGTACACCACGCCCGAGACGCGTCGGCCGCCCGTCCACGACGACGTTCACTGGCGCGGGAAGGAGGATCCGCAGGCTTGCTCGATTGAATGTTCTGTGAACGCGTATGGCTCGAGATGGCAATACTCCGCACCTGAGCCGTGTCCGCCGTCCGCCATTGACGGCGCGGACCGGTGCGAGGAGGACGACTGTCGTGTGCTCCACCCCACGGACACGTATGGCTCGTCGATGGAACTACACCGCACCCAGGCGTCCGCCGTCCACTGGCGCAAGGAGGAAGACCCTCAACTTGTGCTCGATATGAGCGCCCCCCGACCGCTCGGCCCGTATGTTTCTATGTAGCTGGCGGGTCGGGGTCGAGTTCGAGTACACCCGCTTATGGCGCCTGCTGGTCCAGCACGGGATACCACGTGGGGTCGAGTCGTGGTGGAAGCGGGAGTGCTGAGGTGGACGAGGCGCGGGCGGGAACGTCCCCGTAGATACCCAGTCTGGTGCTGGCGAGTACGGGTGCATGTTCCTTACTTGCCCCCTATTCCCCTTCTATAACTTCCAATACCCAGCCCTCCCGCTCCTCCTTGTCTTCCTCCCCTCGTTTCCGTTTCCTCTGCTTCGCCTCGGTCGTCTTTATTTCTTGTTGCGCTAGCCCTTGCTCTCCCCTCCTCCTGTGTACTCCCTGACTTGACTCCCTTCGCGCCTGCATTTCTGGTCATGTTCCGTTCGTAATACTGACATTCCTCTCAGGAATCCCTTCCGGAGTAGGCGCCCGCTGAGCTGGTGGTGGAGGAGGTGGAGGAAACACTTCTCTCTGCGGCTGTAGCGCACTGGCACGCTGAGTGCACGCATGTAATGCGCCCGTATGCGCTGTGGGCCAAGATCTCCGCACACACCGTCTCGAGTCCACCCGCGCGCATTACGCCAGACTTGGAGCGGACTGGGCACGGCGTGCGCGGAGTCGTCAAGCGCATGCTTCGTGTGAGCCATATAGCTGGCTTCGTGGTGCGCCCGCCACCTTCGGCGAGCGCTCAATCGGACTCGGACCCGCCCGCGTCAGATCCGGAGCGCACACGCATCCCGTGGCGCTGGCTTCATTCTATTCGTAATGCCTTGTCCCAAAGTCGGAACCCGCATTACGATCACTGAAGGAGTCCATTATGTCAGACTTTCTGTAGCCAGACTTTCAGCTACAGAATTGACGGACTGTGTGCAAATTTTACTCGGCGCAGGTGGAGTCCACCATGAATTCCCAACCATTCGCGGCCGCGGCTCCGGATTCAAGACCAAGGGGGACACGATGGATCTTTTCCACCGCATCGGAATCAAACGGGATCGAGGGCAGTTCGATTTCTCATAGTGTTGATACAGTATTTAGACCTTCCAAAATCTCTTCTCATTTTCACGCTTATGGGTTTCCAGTCAACTTCCAGGCCTGGAAAACTCATGGGTCCTCGGACCGCGTCACACTTGTGAACTTCAAGACATCATTCCCCGGAAATCTAAGCTCCTTGCAAGGGTATAGGAAGATCTCACAAAGTCGAGGGCGCCTTCCTCTTTGGGACTGGACCAGTAACGGGTCTGTCTATGGAGGTAAACCTGTCGATAGACTTCTTCCGTCGTCGCACAAGGGGTTCCTCGCCCTCTCCGCGTGCTCTTCATTCCATGCCCATCTACAACCTCTCCAGCTCATCTATGCTGTCATCACGGAAGCAGAATTCATCGAATGTTTGTCCTTTTTTGCCCAGCTCGAGATCGCGGACCATGAGCCGGGCCGAGACGACGGACACGAATTTCATCTAATTATCGACACACTTTTGTCGAGTCTCACTCTCACGCGGACGGCCAATTCGACACTCTCGTTCCCTCACGTGCCTCTCCTTCCTTGAATTCGACGACACCGTGTATCTCGATTTCCTGCTCTTGCGGTTGCAGAATTCAGACGAATGTACATTCACGACCGAGCTCATCTGGCTGCCCGGTTATGATCGAGAACTCGATCCGGATGTCTTGAATCAGATACAGGAGCTACGCACACAATGCTGCCGTCAAATCGAACGACAACATCCACAAGAGAGTGGTGTTTTCGTTCGAGGAATTGCCAGATCCACCATTGCCGTGGTGCGTTTCCGTGATTAATATGCAGACCCGACCCTCGATAACGTTGCGCTTGCTAGAATATTCCTGTGTCGTGTCATTCCCAAGTGAAAAAACGATCTCATAATTCCGCTCTCAATCTTGCCGATATTCGCGTTTCTTGGTTCCGAATCTCGGCTTAATCAGTGTTCTATATCGGATCCAGACGAATACTAGGAATGAAATTTAACGCATTCGCCGAGCCCTACATATACAGCCCACGAGAATATCCGTCAATCAATACCAGAAACTCGAGAGACTTGTGATCACCATTATCCCCAGTACCGTTGTATCCCTCTGTACCTGAGCACTTGCCATATTCGGTTCCCGTACTACAGTACGGAGTCCGGGACTAGCCGGTCTCGCGGATTTGATACTAGCACTGAGCTGCATTATGCGGTAGTATTTCGACTGTAATTGACAGTGAGTTTGAACTGAATGAAAACTGCGTTATGGATTCAGATATCTCCACGTGGGAGAGCTAGACGCGCAGTAAAGAGAAATTTCAGAAAGCTCACCTCGTTGCAGTCAAGTTCGGGTCATTCTCCATTGCAATTAACTGCTCGAGACGCTCGTTTATCTATGATCCAGCCATATTGTGGGGAGTGGATTTGAATTTAACCCTTGTTAATGTGAGCCATAGAGGGATGTTCATTGCGTAGGTTGCGCAACAGCCATTCGGGCCATTCACTGGCTACTTTGGCGTGCACAAATGAATGGCTAATAGCTTGGATGCGCAATACCGTATGGGTAAAATCAAGTAACTCATTTGCAAGTGCGGAAGACCAGTACACCCAGTTGCTTCTTACTGCGAACGTGAACAACCTTTGTGCCAAATTATTTTATGTAACAGAGGTTTCGTGTCCTGCCGAAGTTGGGGCAGCGCTGGAGGCGTATATGCCCGAACAGTTCCTCCATGTAATGCTGGCAATATTGAGTGTATTTTAAGCTCATGAGCTCGGCCAACCATATGGCGAAACAGCCATTCTGATTCCAACGAGTCTATGGCTTGATCTATTATAATAAAATCTGGCTCTCATCTGTTCTTTCAAAACTATTCGATTATACATTCAGATGAGTGATTTACATGCGAACTATGGCGTCCTCAAGTTGGCCGCTCTTCTCAAGTTTCGCCACTCGATGCTTTATGCTCCTGCCCTCGTTGATGATGTCCTTGGCCATATTTTCCCATCCCATAAACTCGTCTTGGGCAAGCTCCTCCATCCTGAGGACCACGGGTACCACGCGCACGAATGGGGGGCCACTGCCGCCGGGCCTCTTTACGGAGACAATAACCAAAGCGGTTCCGGCCTTTCCTTTTGCTTTTACTTGCTTGTCCGATTCTGAAATGTGATCCTTTATATCTTGCGCAGAGCCGCCCAGCAGGCCATCCAGTGCAGACATATCGAGGACGGTGATACTACCGTATTCAAACATTTTCAACGGGGTGAATGGGCGCTCCGCTCGGGCCTTGAGCGAAAGAAAAATGAACTTGGTACGGATGTTCTCGGGATGGCGATACACGGTCAGACCTAGGTGATCCCCGTGTCCGTGAGCCATGACCCTATTTTTTCTACTTACGACCAATGGCCATCCAACTTACCGTAAGTGCAGATCCAGGTTAAGAGCAGGGGACCCATTGCGGCTTGCCAGGCCGCGAAGTCCTCCGCGAGGTCGCCGTTTCCTTCACTCTCCTCAGTATCCCGAGCGGCCGCTAGCCTCTTGCACAGCTGTTTGTGGTTGGGCCAGTCGGCTCTTTGACAGTCGGTACTCTGCGCCAGAGCCCCCTCAGCCAAGGGATAGCACGATCTATATCCACGTACGCAATAGTGTACTGATTTGCACTGCGCGCACAAGCGCATGACCTTCCCCTGCAACTTCGAGTTACTGCACGCCGGGAGCTTGCATGAGTGCTCGGTAATTTTGTGGGTGACGCTCTCGGCTGAGTACTTGGGCATTGTGGGGGTGGGAGAAGGGCGGCCTGACTCACCATACACCGCTTTATCTATACATCTTCGTGGAAAAGAGAAGTTCTCGCAGGCGCTCGGGCGTCTGTAGACATGTCACATGAGGTTGTAATTCGAGAATGCACAGGATCGATCGAGGTAAGAATCGTGCTATATTGAAACAGCCCAGAGTACACAAAAACGACAGAATATTCTTTTCCAGAAGGAAATATGTTTTGCTCAGAGACAAAGAATCCAGGCATTAAAAATATTTGCAGGTGAAAAAAGTATTTCCAGGGAGTGGATGACTTCCCGTAAGATTAAAATAATCCTGCTGAGTTTCTGAGCGGTGCCAATGATGTCGGCTACTGAGATTCTCAGATATTATATTCGTGTGTGATTCCCGTAAGATTAAACATAGCATTTGAGATTATTTAGAATAAGCGTGTGATCCAAATAACGCACAAACCACACGTTTTTCATCAGCTTATGGCGGTCCGTGTGCCCATTTAATAATCCTGCATAAATACACGCATATCCTGGTATTTTGAAGTCTATGCTGCTCAAGTTGGTGATTTATTCATTCTCGTTTTATTTTTCGATTGTGTCGAAACTTTTTTTTTTGAGGCGTTCAAAACTTTTTTTCTGGGTGCTCAAACTATTTCTCCGAGTCACTCCAAGTATTTATTTCTGTTTTGACAATGTTCGAACTATTTTTTATCGGTTCAACATTCAAACTATTTATTTTCGGAGGTGGTGAAACTTATTTTTCCCGATATCGGGATAACCTACAGAGTCAGGGGGTGCGGGCGACGACCGATGGGTCTTGGCATCGCACAGCGCGACGGCGGAGGCCTGTTTGACCACATCGAACGCCGCACGAATTCGACGTGGACGCAATGTATGGTCTTGTTATGCAACAGCAGGTGTCGGCTATCCCAGCTGTCTCTCTTCCGGTGCTCGCTCCCGATGACCATTTTGAAGACGTCGAAGAATGCGATGGTGAGGGCCTTTTCCGTATGTGACTCAATTTCCTTGACTGACTCTCATCCACCCGAAAGGCGTGTGATAATCGTGGAATGTCTGGCCATCCGAGTCATCGCGTATACGACCAGAACCGTGGTGCCGATTTCAGCCCTAAAGCCAAGAGAAGATCTCCCTCCGGTTCGCCTGCAAGCAACCTTGACCTTGTCAAGCCATTCTCAATCCCTACTGGTTAGTCCCTTGCCTTGTATTTCTCAATCCAAGCTCAGCTACTACTTCACAACCTTATTCAGCGAGCTCAGTGGCCGAAAGAGCGAGTTCACCGTTTCACACGATGAGGTCAGCAGCCCAAACAGCGAGCTTCACCATTGCACAACGAGTTGACGGATTGAGGGAGATAGCAATGAGTACACCCAAAACTGAAGTATAATTTAGCTCAACCCCCTAGCTCCAGCGCGCCGAGGAGAACATCCAGTCGGTGCTGCAAAAATTCGACGAACCCGATGGCTTCGACGTGGTCTTCGAGTGCACCGGCGCCGAGCCCTGCATCCAGATGTCCATACACGTACGTCCACAGCCTCGGCAAGTTCTTCCGTGCTAATTCATTTCTCGTTCATTTAGGCAGCGATCTCCGGCGGAAAGGTCATGCTCATCGGTATGGGTGCACAGAACGTGATGCTCCTGCGCTCGAGTGCCGCCGTGCGTGAGGTTGACATCCAGGGCTCACCGCTACGCGAACACGTACCCCGCGGTGAAAGGGTTGCTCAGGTTCAACGGTCTAAATATGCAACTGCCAAAATCCCCCCTATCGAACGACTGAGTTACACCTAACTCACAAAGTGAGATTAAGCACGACTAAACCGACAATAGACAGACTCCAACACCAACACACTCCCTTAATGACCTTGATACACTGACGAGATTCGGGTCTTTTTGGACACAAGTATAGGTCCAAGGAAACCACGAGTAAACGTATTTGTCACGAAAGTATTCAATTCCCGTTCCCCCAAGGGTGGCTAAGTCTCAACTAGTTTCTTGAAGTGGCGTTCAAGACACAACCTGAATTTATCGGTTGGTTCCCAACGTGGATTTAAGTTTCCCAACTATGCAGATATAACGGCTCTAGACCGGTTTGTTTTTGGTGGACTATTAATCCGGTGGGCTGTTTAGACCCGGTTGTTTGGCTCACGCCTTATTCCACTGACTTGGCTCGCGCCTCAAACTTGCTTGGCTCGCGCCCCGTAACTATGGCTCACGCCTCACAACACACACAATGGCTCACGCCCCGTAACTGACACTTATAAATCCCACTGATGCTATTCCAAAACCGAACTTAAATTCTGAGACTAATTGACAGCCAAAGATTCAAGCCTAAACTTCAACTCCGTACGCAAGGGCTGTATTGCTCCTCACTTTCTGGGGTCTGGTTCAGTGCCGTCCTCCCTAGTTCTGCCCTCCTTATATACTGTACAAAAACTATTACATGTGCGTGATTACTAGGCTTCGGGTATTCTACTTAATTAATTAGCCTGAAATCGGTATCAGTGGAGCGCGTTCTGGCGTTCCTATTCGCTGCTTGAGCCCTCCTATATGTTCGTCTAATGACTCCCGTCGATCAGGGGATTATATGTGTAATTAGTCCCCTGAATAGGATAATTGACTCATATCTTCCTCTGTGGTAGATGCCTCAACTTCTAGTATCGTTGACTGGATTGTATGGTTTAATACCTTTCCAATGATACCCCAGATGCCCTTAATCGGTATCCAGAAACACACAGTACAAGCTTAATCCGGCCTGCGGCTTATCGGGTGATCGCGCTGTCGCGGATCCGATGTATAGGAGTAATAATTGTAGGTCCAGGCCTTGATCAGGTGACCCATCGCGTCGCGTCGGGTAAGCCAAAGTTGTGTAAACAACTAGGTGTTTCCCTCCCGAATAAGGTTCCCAGCGTGCCAATAAATGCCAGAGGTGGATAATATGATTCTCCCTTTGATAGTGAGCATTGCTTTGCCTTCCCACGTATAGAGGGTGTTTCAGGACTTTGATGTATGGGCTTTGAGCCTTAATCTGGATTCAACCCCCAAGTGTCCCAAGGGTGAAGTTTCCAGGAATAAGCTTGTTATTGCCAGTTTAAGATGATAATGCAATATGGCTCTCGGTTGCACGTTTGGAGCTCACGCCAACCTCTGGATGAGCGCTGAATGTCATGCATTCGTAAAATTTGAGGTTTCGCAAATTTCGCGGCTTATCATCTCCCCCATTTTTAAATGTTGACTGTCCCCAGTCAACCTGCCTTTCCTCTGACATAATTGGTTCATCTTAGGTGGATGATCCCTTTATATCGGTTTTATGCCAACGATGTCCATATATAATCCCTCGGCTGCCTTATTCTTGTTTTTACTGTTTATTCCCCTTTTGACCGGAACCCACTAATTCCGTCATCCGAAGTCCTTTTGATATCGCCAAGGCTTGTTTCAAGCCTTTACGATACCTCCGCTTCTTATTGACCGGTTGGTACTTGTTCCGACCGTGCCTAAGTCGCTAGCGCTCCAGGCGCTTATTCTACCAGTCTAAATCTGCGCCTTCGGGTGAAGTCGGACCTAACTCCGGTGAAACACTGACTACCTGAACAGATGTGAAATGTAGTAAAATGTCTATCAATGCCTGAGCACTAACAAACACTAAACCAACACTAAACACTAATCCAAACAATTGAGTGGTGCGAGTACGGGGTTCCAACCAAGTATTAGGTTGATATTTGAACTAGATCTGGTAATAGCTATTTACGTGTAAATACTGAGAACGCTCCAATAGCCGATCCAGAGACTCTAATGGGGTCTAGACGAAGCAGAGAGAGGTTTTATCTCGATGGGGTGGTGTGGGGTAGTGCTTGGTAGTCAATAGACTCAAGACTTGTGATCCTTCAATGTTCTCAGCTGTAATATCTGTACCAATCCGTGTGCTTTCCCAAATCCTTATGAAACCCAATATGACCCGATACGACCCGATATGAAACCGATACGACCCGATACGATTCTGTTTCCTTAAGATTCTTTATGCGCACATAGATCCAACAACCAACAAATATATTTGACCAAGAATAACAGAAAGAACTAACAAGTTCCCAATGGTACTCCGAATGAATCCAAGGCTTCCCAAGCGACAATAACAGCTAAGCTGAGTACGTCTAGCAAGAAGGGGTGAATTCACTCGCTTTCCACTCGAAACCTGTTGGTATTTATACAGGAATTATACATCACATGATAAAAGAAATAAATACTACAATCAGTCCACTTCGGTATATACGGATAAACGGACCTGGCTATTTAAAGGTACATGCATCAAAGACCCGGTTAAACGGCTAAATAAGTGCTCTATCCCGAGAGCTGTGCGTCTATCTTTCTGTTTTAAGGTGTTGCCATCATATCTTGATGGACTTGTATCTTTAGACGTGCCAAGTATAGCGTGTCCGGATAAATTGTAGTAGAGATTGTCCGGGCCAACCAGCTTAGCCTTATAGATAGACTGGCTGTCCTGCATCTCTACCTGATGACACCTTTGTCACCCAACTATTCCCATGGTGCCCTAATTCAACCGAATGGTTGGACTTTGATTTACATGTAAATATAATCTTTGATGATTTACGCGTAAATACACAGCAGGTATTGATCCTGATAGTGTTACTGAATGTCCCTGAACGATTCCTGAACTCTCCAAGGCATTCAGGCTCGTGTGATTAAAGTTACAGTGACTTAATATGTCACAAATGTCGAACTTGTGCTTGCAACTGCACCAACAACTCTGCCGATTTGATTTGACCTGCAATCTGGATCCCTTATGAATTCACAGTCTATATGGATGGTATGTGTTATGTCCTTGATATATGACACTTTCCAAATGTCCCAATTCGATCGAATGGTTGAACATGGAATTACGTGAAATTCTATTGTAGCCCACCTGGCCGTTGACCCTCGTGGTATCGGTGACCAGGCAAGTCTATACAATGTAATCTCTTGTGAAGTGCCTTTAGCCAACAGTCCGGACCTCACTATGGTGGGCCAAGTAATAAATAAGCATTGTTCTACTTCAGTAAGTAGAACAAGAACATTGAAATTGATAGATTTCAAGTCTGGTCATTTTCCATGCTTATCACCGGCTGCGGCGTTCTAATCCATTCCCATCAATTCTGACCGAAGATCCCGTTGATCTCGAAGTCCCGCGGGATCTAACACGCCAGCCCCTATCCCCTCTGGATATTCATCATCTTCGTCATCTTGCCGCTCGTTTGGTACCCAACTTGTCCCTAATCCGATACCTGGTAAGCTTATTCCATATGTTTTTATCGGAATAGGCTTAGGAGACTATCTTTAGTCCGTCCCACGCCCTATTCAAAGAAGTTCATCAAAACTTTTAGCTTTGGAAAACTTCTCCATCGTCTATTCTTGCGCCCACACTTAAACCAGGGCTGCGCAAAACATAACGCCCACATTCCTTCTTCTCAACCACCACCATGGTTTCCCCCAAATCCAAGCCTACCGCCACTTGTCCCAAGGCCCGCCCCAAGGTCTCTTCTTCTTTGCGCCTATTCGACGCCTTCAACCACCCTCTGGCTTATTCCCTTGGTCTTCACCTCTTGGCCCCCGGCTCCATCATGGACTACGCCCGCCCGGAACTCAAGGCTTGCGTTATGAGCGCCCTCCCAGTCCTGGTAAGTGCCTCCCTCTCACTCGACCTTTCCTTTGTTGATCCCTTCCTAGCGCTATCTCAAACGCAATATCGACCTTCATGACCTCAGCGTTGAAGCCCGCGTGTTCTATGGTGGCATCAATCACATCATGGAGCGGCTGCACACCATCCCACAGGAGTGGTACGACCTCTGCGTGGACGAGGACATCTACCCTCCCAATGTAAGTGGTTAATCCGCCCCTCTTGTTAGACTTGGATTAACCCGACCTCATCTTTAGGCTGCCTCCCTCATCAAGGTTATCCCTCCCCTCCGTACCAAGATCTCCCTCGGCCCTGGCGATCACCGTCCCTTGGGCAAAACCTTCGCCAACTACGACCAGACCGACCCTACCCCGGCCCAAATTCATACTTTTCTGAGCAACCTCCCCGCGATCCCGCCAAGGTCGCCCTCGCCCGCACCAGAGCCCGAAGCAGAGTCTGGTCCAGTCGCGTCCTCTTCTCGACTTATTGCTCATGTCGCCGTCCCTGCCGGGTACGTTTCCCTTAATCCAATTATTTCTTGTTCTGACTAATCCTTTCATCCTTAGTCCGACCAAGAAACGTCCGCGCGAACTCGAAGACGACGACTCAGCCGTCTCCGACGCCGGTGCCCCTTCCGATGACCCAGCCCCCGTAAGTCGCTTCTCCCTACGATCATTCTTCCCTTAATCGCCCCCACTCTAGGCTCCTGAACCCAAGACATCTCGAGTTCGTCGTACCAAAAGGTCCAAGACCGACGAGGGTTCCCCCGTAAGCCCTACCCTTTTGTTTTCCATTTACCCTCCCTGATCTATTTCTTCTTAGGAGACCGCCCGTCCTTCTAAGAGGAAGAAGTCCAAGGGAAAGGCCAAGGAGGAGGTCGCTTCGGTGAGTCTCTTGATCCTTTTCTTATATCGGAACCTTATTCTCCGTAGAATAAGATCCCCGATGCGCCGCACCGCCGTAATCGTTCCCCGGGTGCCAAGGCAGCCTCCCGCTCCGACAGGGACCCCGACGCCACCAAAATCTCGAAACTCATCGCGGCCCGCGTTCAACAGGCCAAGGATGCCAAGGCCGGGACTCCTGGTGAGCCCTCTATTCCTGTGTCCTTATTCCGAGTTTTTGCTAACCCCACCTGCCTTAGTCCAACTCAACGTCGACCTCGACGGTGACAATTATAACCTTGGCGACCCCGGCGACATCTATTTGTACCTCGTCCGGAAGAAGGCTCAGCTGGCGCCCGACCGGTTCTTTACCGGCTACCCGACCACCACGGCGCACCGCCGGCTCGACTCCGACACCTATGTCAATAGGTTCGAGTCCCTCGAGTTGATCGACGTCCAGAAGATCCTTGAGGTGGATATCAAGGACACTCTGATTGTGAGTAGTCCCTTATACCTTATTCCGATTATTTTTACTAATCCAATGGATAGCCCGAAGAACCGTGCATGTTCTGCATCCTTCATCGCGTCGAGTGCGTCCCCATCGCCTTCGGGCATGGGTGCCTCAACTGCTTCTTGAAGGGCTTCCGCTATTGTTGCCATACGGCGACTATGTCGGAGCTCATCAAGTTCCATACGGAGTTTGCGGAACGATTCGCTGAGGCGTCTCATAGTACGTCGCAGTTCCCTTATTCCTAACCGTTGCTTATTCCGAATCCTAATCCCAGCAACCGGGATTATTGTGGACCAGTTCCAGCGCACGGCGACTCGTCTGGCGAGTATCACCGCGCTGTACAACGACGCGTCCATCGACTTCGCCGAGGCGTTCGACCACCTGGTCCGCCACTTCAACGACTGCGTCGAGAAGTTCGGCGACGAGGCCTTCGCCACTCGATTCTCGGATTCGTCGCTGGCCGTCCGTACCCACCTCGCCGACCTCGTGGCCCAGTTCCGGGGGACTTTCAAGTCCTTCAAGAACTTGGACATGAGTGACGTTGACTTCGGGAAGCCACCGTGCCCGCTCTCGACCGCCAGGGCCTTAACCGACATCGCCCAGGATACCTCTGAGTCTGTTGAGGCCGTCGACGCGGACGCCGATGGTGAGGAGGAGGTCGAGGAGGAGGAGGAGGAGGAGTCGAGGCCGGCGACGCCACCGAAGACGGCGTCCAAGCCCTCTTCGAGGCCGTCCGCCGCGAAGCCTTTCTTCGACGCCGAAGAAGCCCGCCTCCAAACCTTCGCCCGCGCGCCCTCCTTCCACTCGAAGCCGCGCCGTCCCCACGGACAAGGAGTAGGTCTTTCAACGTCTTCTCGTAGTCGTGCGCGTGCCGCCTTGCTTATTCTTTATCTATCCACCATAGACATTGTAGATAGAATAAGCAGGGCCTCAAAAATATATAGTCGTATCCTATTGTTTTGTCTTGCCATCGGCCCCAAATGGGGCCAAATACAATTACTTGCCGTTCTTCTCTGTCCTTGGCGTGAACTCAGATTTGTCGGACTTGAGTACCTTTCGGCAAAGTCTCGCTAATTCCTTAATCCGGTCCGATCTTTTTCTATCTTCTGTCTAAGATTAGGATAAGATCATGTAATCTTATCTTAATCATAGTGGCTGTGATGATGTTTGTCTCCAAACATGTCAAGGGAACTTGGCTCAGACACCTGCTCCTCTTTTTATCACTTATTCCTACCATGCCATTTGCTTCGATTAAGGAGAGATATGTGTCTTATATGATGGAGGATATGAAGGTGCGTTGTTCACACTTGAGTTCATGCCCCCTGCTTAGACTGACGTCATATCCCCTTAATCCAGCCTCCCGCTGATCTGTGCTGCGACCATTGTGCTTCTTCGAGTCGCGAATGCTTATTCCAGTCATGGGGCAGAGGCTGCGTAGCCTGTGAAACTCGCCTTTTCCATGACTGTAATATGATGAACTTGATGGAATGGTTCTCATTCCGTCACAGTTCTTCTTTCGATGAAGGCCGTGCGCATAGTTTCCTTAATCCATCCGGAATAAGCACTGATGGCCAGGGTTTCTAGTTGCCCCATTTGGTCGCCATCTGTTCCCTTATTCTGAACTATTCGAACATGTTCGCGCTGTCTTCATCTTCTACCGCCGGTGCTATTACAACCGAATCCGCCGCGAGTATAAAGCTCAGATATACTCGATGCCTCGTTTGGAACTCTACCGGCTTTTGAACATCTGGCATAACGATGGATACTCTGTGACTGCCATGAGTCTTCTTTTGGAGTGCATTGATTATTGGGAACACGGAGTTATTCAGCACCCCACTATCCTAGTTCACGATTAATCCTGTATTCCTTATTCCGATAGAAGTGATCTCCTTAGTTCTCCATTTTTCGGAACCTAAGAGCCCCCTTTTCTCGGAATACAGTCGATCAGACCCGTTTATCCGACCACAGGACCCCATTTAAGCATCGGGATGTCCCTCATCCTTAATCCTGCGTTATTCCATGTCCACCGTTTTGAGCACTATTCGCCAGCTTCCTGTCCCAGATGACCTGATCCGTCAGAAGGTGATCACTATGTTTCGTGGTCGTAAGGTATGCCTTTCTCCTGCTCAGATGCCCTTATTCTGACATCCTTATTCCAGCCCATAGGGAGCTGTTCGCAGTGCACCCTCCTTAGCATCCCATGCACCGCGGTTCGTGCGGGTCGTGACTGCAAGGAGTGCGAGCTATCCCTCAATCCACTCTGCAACTTCGCCACCTTCGACTTCTTTGCACAAGCCGTCGATACGGAGGACAAACAGGCTATTGCTGACCATAGTATGTCCCAATAACCCTTATTCGCCCGATATTTGGCTGACCTATTCCTTAATCTGCTAGAGGTCTCGCCTAACTGGCGCATCTATAGCAAATACGAGGCCTGGTTCGCTCTTTATCCGTACGTTGAATCGGTCATCGACGAGTGCCAAGGTCAACACCGTATGGAGGCGGCTGCTGCCCTTACCCACTTGCTTACTGCCATTGATCCTGCTGCTTTCGAGCTGATCTATCAGATCCTCTCGGCTCAGTATCGTACTTCGTCCGGGCTTCTCCACCTATTCCAGTCCATGGCTGCCAGCAACGCCAGTCGCCGCTCCTTAATTGGAGACCAAGCCTTTATCACCCAAATGGCCATGGCTCGCGCCCAGGCCTTAATCCTGCCTCGTCCTGCTCCTCGCACCGTTCCGCTGTCTCAGATTCCCCTGACCATCGAGGATGTGATCGACTTCACCGGAGGTTCCGGTTTCATTAATCCTTCTGACACTGTTGGCCGTGGAGCGTACATTGAGGACGAGTAGACTATTATCTTTAGTAGATAACTGCCTTGTAATCCTTATTCCAGAATCGAGTTAATTATTCGCTATGCCTTTGGTTTGACCACGAATAATGGAACTCCTTCCAGATCAGGTATGTTTCACCTTAGAATAGGACGGTCTGGCTCAATGTTTTCACTATTTTCGCCATTGGTTCCTATCTTCTTGATCTTGGGACTGGTTTATCCTTAATCCGATGAATTCAACCACGGATGTGATCGCTCCCTTGCGGCCTCAGAATAAGCCATTGAATAGAGTAGCGGGAATAAGGACCTTTCCCCTGTTGGAATGATCCTATTCCGGGCTGCGGCGGTCAATTTTAACTTGTTTAAGGGGTCAAATGTATTCAAAGGCGATCGCGAAAAGCGGCCCTAGTGTATACCCTCTCCCCCATTTTTAAAATAACAACTGTCCTCAGTTGTGCCGTTTATCCGTACCCTATTATTCCCGGGTATAAAGGTGGCCTGGTTTCAGGTTTATTCCTTAACCTTTGGGTCCCTTTACACTCGTTCCTTAAGCATGGCTCCGCCTACTGGTCCTCGTGCCGCGTCCCAGACTGTAGAGTCCCCCGGCCCCTTGGTCATGCCTTCTGGTATCCACAAGCAGCTTTCCTCTGCCGAGGAGACTCTTATGGCTACCAACTTTCCCAAGCCAGACCGTCAGGCCAAGCTTTTCCTTGATACTGCTGAGGCCATGGTATGCTTTCCTTGTTTCCCCCATTTTTCAGAGTTTAACTTTTCTTGGTCTAGCTCCCGGGCCTCAAGTATCTCGAGGTCTGTGCGCGCCACCACCCGATTGGCCAATTCTACTTCAATTTCCGCAACAAGTATCAGCAGTTTGCTATTCATCGCTCGGGCAGGTTCCCTCGCGCTATCCAGCAGGTTGTTGATTTCTGTGATGAGATCACTCGCTTCCGCAAGCGTATCCCTCACATTGACGAGGCTCGTCGTCAGCGTGAGCGTACCGAGCGTGAGGATGCCCTTATCGAGGTCCAGGAATCCAAGGTAACTTTTGCCCTCTTAATCCTGCCATCTGAGCTTATTCCCAGCTTTTTCCACTGCAGCGCCGCAAGTCCAAGAAAGTCAAGTCTCGTGCAACCGTCTCCGATGATTCCTCTTCCGACAGTGAGGATGAAGTCGCCAAGGTCGTCGGGGACGAAGACTCTGTTATGAACGACGCCCCTCCTCTCAAGGTCCGCTTATTCCGAGTACTTCGTCTTATTCCGGACTCATACTCTTAATTTTACAGATTTTTGGAGACAATGATTCGTTCATGGAGACGCCGTCCAAGCCGTCTACCACGGAGTCCTCTGCCCCTCCCCAGGCTTCTACCACGGTTGAACCTATCGACGCCGATGCTTTCTCCAAAGAGATCGAAGAGGTCACCAATCCTTCCAATTTGAAGCTTAAGTTCACCAAGAAGGTAAAGTTCCTTAATCCAGGGAACCTTATTCTTGATGACTCATGATCTTTCTTAGAACAAGGACAATTCTCCCAAGGATAATGTCAAGGATGACACCGTTCGTATCCCTTTAATCCAGTACTCTCTTTGTACTGACGTTGGGTCTTATTCCTATCTCTAGACCAAGACTACCTTCGACAAGACTGCTCATGAGGAGGCTAGCAAGGTAGCTGACGAATTCCCATCCCCTCGCAAGCGTGCTCGTGCGAATTCCAATTATGAATATGAGGAAGCTCACTCTGGCCCACAGGGTGCGTTTATCATCGACTCGGGCCCGCCGGTCTCCGTTATTGACGGGCACCTAGTCTCTGTCCGCCAAGCAGCCAGAGAAGCTTACTCCCAAGAAGATTACCGAGACCCTCGATGCTGCCGCCCGCCATATTGCGGCTCAGTCCCGCTTCGAGGTCCCTGACGACGCAGTCTGCCGTCAGGAGCGTAACGTCCGCTCTCACATGGCCTACGCCGCGCATCAGTTGTGCTACCACGTTCGTATCCGCGAGCAGCTCGAGGCTGAACATCAGCGCCTTCTTGACATCATGAAGGAGCGTAAGCTCAGTCCCATCAACTACGGGACTTCCGAGTAGGTCTGTTTCCCGTTTTATTACTCTATCAGTCGTACTGATTCATAAGTCAAGGGAATACACCAAACCGCGCGTCCCATGCCAAGAACACGGCCACGCGCCCGTTTCGTGTTCCCACCTTCCTGAGTCCGATGAAGAGGACTTGGGAGATCTTAACACCTATGACTATTGCCTCGAGTTCAGTTCTGCTGCCTATCTTTCTGAATGACTCTTCGTCATCACCGTCGATGCTTCCATCTATAGTACTGGCTTCTGAATCACTACCTTGCATCCAACTTGTATCTCACACTCTTTTATAACCCATCCCCGTGTCTCCCCATTGAAACTCCTGGTGTGATCATGTCAAGACTCTAAATTTTCCAGCCTCAAGTACGCTTTCGCGTGGACCGCCTCGGATTTTCAACATTGTATACAGGATCGGGACCTAAAACTTCCTCTTCAGGTTCACTTTCACTCTCATATTCCTCAGATAAGTCTTCTTCCTCGACTTTCTTCCAGTCCGGATTAAGCTTTATCTTGTGGAATTGCATATATTTCCCCAGGTACTCGTCTTGAACATCATCTTCGGCTGCTAAGGCCTCTAATAATTCCTTAGACGAGTCTATCAATTCCTCTATCTTTTGTGGTAACTTGATATTCTTTCGGGCTTCGTAAGGTACAACCCTGAATTGTGCAACTTTGCCATGCAACATTGCACCATTCATTTCACAACCCAGGTATGACCCTCCTTTTGTCCTTCGAACCACTACCATTGGGCCTAGATATCTGGGATCCATCTTGGTGTTTAAGGACTTTTCAACCTTGGTATTTCGTACAAGTACCAAATCCCCGGGTTGAAAATTGAAATCCTTAATTGTGTGTTCATGAATCCTTTGATACCTCCTCGCTGCGGCTAGCTTCTCTGCAGAAACCCTGTTCCGCATTTCATCCACATGTTGAATATGTTTGGCTAAGGCTTTTGCCCTTAATCCAATCAGTTCAGCCGTCGATATGATGGTATCTGGGTATTCCACCAGCCAAGTGGCCTCCTCAATGTCCAAGGGGATTGTTGGATGTGCCCCTGTTACCGCGAAGTAAGGAGTACATCCTAGCCCTCGTCTAGTCGTTATTGGATCTGCCCATATTACTTGGGGTAAGAACCAGTACCATTTCCTGGTGTCTCCTCCTGTGGCCTTATACATTGCCTGTCTCATATCCCAGTGACCTCTTTCTACCGGCCCATTGGCTTTCGAATTATAAGGAGAAATCCTTATTCCCGAGATACCATACTTGGATTGTAGCCATGCAAGTGCAGCTAAGAATTGCCCTGCATTGTCTGTTACAATCTCTGCTGGACAACCCCATCTGCAGATTATTTCCTCTAGTAGGAATTTCCCCAGTGTCTCTCCATTATCAGCCCTTATTGCCCGGGCTTCTAGGTATCTGGTTAAGGAATCCCTCGCAGCCACGACCAATCGGTGATTATTTGAGATTACTCCCATAATCATTACATCAATGTGGACCTTCTGAAAAATTCCCGGGGTATCTGTGACCCTTGGTGGAACTCTTAACAAGGTCTTCTGCCTTACTTGACACATGTGGCATGTCCGCACATACCACTGGACATCCCACTCTAATTCCGGCCACCAAAAGCGTACCTCGATTAAGGATTTAGTCGAGTGCACTCCTTTATGACCCAGACTATCATGAGCTGCCTTCATCATATACATCCGGTGCTCTTTCTCCACTACCAGTTTTGGTCCGGAATCATCAGATTTCCTATACAGGCGGCCCTTTTTGCTTAGGAAGAACTTGGAAGCGAATTTCATGAAGGATCGGTAACCAACGTCATCATATCCTTTGGGACGTTTGGTTGGATCTCTTAACCATGCTTTCACAAGCCTCAGCTTCTTGTCCAGCTTAATCCCAGACTTGCGCCTATGCCCTTCTGGGTATTTCTCCCTTTTCGTCGGGTCATATTTGAAGGCCTTGTCAGGTAGCAGGGGCTCTTCCTCTTGAACTTGTGACATGATGTACTGCGGCACCACCAAACTTTTCCTGGAATAAGCCTTCTCTATCGAGGCCTGGTGGTCTCGTTCGTCCAGAGAAGCTCTCATGCATGCCATTTCGAAGTCTGCCACACTTTGGGCGGGATTATCTCCTTCCCCTTCAGGTGGCTCACATAGTTTTTGAGAATAGCCTCCTCGTGTATCTATGTCCTGTTTGAAATCTTCGAAATCCTTCGGCTGAGGGATGTTGAAGTCCCAATCGGCATGATAAGGCTATGGACACTATCTGGGATCCACTGTCCATTACAGCTTCAACGTGTGCCTTCCCCTCCGACCAAAGGGAATACCGCCCTTAAGGCTGCCGAATCTAAGGCCGCATAGACTTGCTTAGGAGTCTCATTTGGCCCCAAAGTTGCCAAATAAGCCAGATAAGCGTCTGGAACAATCAACGACCCATTTGTACATCCTATATCCTCATCCGTGGCAATATAGAATGCATCAACTCGAGGAAGGTTCCTCACATCAATGGCATCGAATTCTTTCTCTATTCCGCCCCCGTCCTCCATGTAAGGGAAGGGACCTCCTTGCGCAAACACTCCACCAGTCAAGATCGGTTGGGTGGGTTTCCTCTGCTTTGTAATGGAACGCCTAAGCTCTTTGGCTAATTCCGTACTCAGAGCCCACATGTCCCCTAATCTAATCTCGATTTTTGTGTCGGCAATTTTCTTGTTTATTTCTCCGGCAATACCAGGCTTGTCAATAGGAGCCACTAATCGGAAAGCCTTATCCCCTGTTACTGGGTCCGGATTCCGATTCTTGGCTGCCTCCTTAGCACGATTATGCCTATACACCTCGTTCACTAATTTCTCGTAGGAGATTGGTGTCCTTTCTTCATCGGAGAAATCATCATCCAAGAATATTTTCTTCTTGGCTGGTTTATGAACGGATCTGGCCGGTGC
Organism: Mycena maculata; assembly: GCA_029448575.1. Classification (NCBI taxonomy): domain Eukaryota; kingdom Fungi; phylum Basidiomycota; class Agaricomycetes; order Agaricales; family Mycenaceae; genus Mycena; species Mycena maculata. The sequence continues at coordinate 718,591 of JARJLG010000017.1, read as the reverse complement.
TTCTTCCAGATCATTTACTCCTTTAACCTCTAGCTCATCCTCAACATCACTAACATTATCCTCAACAACCGTAACTCCTTTAATCTTGGTCCTCCAATTCTCCGATTCTTCTGCGATCCTAACTTTCTTCTGGCTCTCCGGAGGTTGAGTTGGGGTTTTGGGCTTAGCTTTTTGCTTAGCCCCAGCCTCCTTCATCGTGCCATCTAGAAATTCGACTTTGAAGCGGGATCACTCCTATTCCCACTCCTGGTCTGTACTAGCTGTTCCGCTGCCCTTCCACCTCCATCTTGTGTCCGAATGTAATTGATTAGGCTTACAAACTGACTGATATCCATTCCAGCAGGTAACCCTCCAGGTGGAGTTTGAACAAATTGAGTATTGCCCGGATTGGTAGGTAGATTGGCCGGTCCGGGGGATAAGAGGTTGTTTTGTTGCAACGCCCTCTGGACCCTAAACGACCTAATCTCATCATCCCTTGTGTCGTATTCTCCGCTCAGGCAATCACTCTGAGCGTTCTGATTATACTGCATGAAGGGTAAACCCCCATAGGCTTGCAGTGCAGGTGGAACTGGTTTCACATGCGGATTATTCGCATAGTAATCATCCACTCTTGCCTTTTTGCTCTTCCAATTCCCGGTATTAGGAATAGGGTCCCCATTTGCCAGTTTCATGTACCCATTCTCAATTATGATCTTTCCACTATCAATATATTCTTGTTTGTGGACACAATCACGAACCAAGTGTTCGAGCCAACAGAAGAAGCACAAGGGTTCGCCATTAGGCCCAGCAGATTTATCCGGTCCTCGATTATAACTGTTGTAACCATTGCGGTTGTTATTGTTACGATTATAATCAGGCCTATAATCCTGGTTCGTCCCTTGTCCGCCTTGGTTATTCCTATTCCAGGATCCCTGGTTTTGATTAATATCCTGATGAGGGGGAACGTCCCTAGAATATTGGGCGAAGGACATTTTAAATGACTTCTCCATATTCTTTTCAGAATTAGCCAGTTGCTCCTTGAAAGTTTCTCCAAGCCGTTTCTCTTGCGTATCAGCCCTCTGCTCGAGCAAGACCTGGGTATCCTTAATCTTGGCGATTTCGCCAGCGAAAGTCTCTAATTTCTCAGTGATTTCTCGCTTGATGCTTAATCCCATATCTTTAGGTGTCCCACTAGCTTTGCCAAGTCCTTGATCATTTGCGATCTTGGTTAAGGACTCCGCGATTTCCATGACATCTTTAAGTGGCAAGGTGTCCTCATCGCGCTCAACAGGTGCAGCTCCCGTGGTGGGTGCCGCAGGCTTAGCAACAATCCCCTTATCCTGCCAATACTTGTGCTGGTTGATCATTTTTTTGATCTCCAGCGCAAAGGTATTGTCAAGGGTTTCAAGGTACAATTCCACCAACCGAAGGTTGGTGATTAGAGCGGGTTCCGTAAGAAGTTTAAGGGCTTCGGTCTGGAAGGCAATATTGAAGCGCCTAACCTTGCCCTTATCGGACGCGATTATGCCCAAATTGTCATCACAGATCTTGGCCAACTTCCTCAAAGAACCTGTCTCTAGAGTCTGCAACTCTGGGTATAATTCCTCTATTTCTGCCAACCAATCTTCAAACTTTCCCGTCTTATATTCCGAGAGAGCCTCCCACTGCTCTCGAATATCTTCGTCTCTGAGGTATCCACACAACAAGGTCTTTTGCTCTTCTGCGTCTTTGACCTGTCCCTTGGTCATGACCTCCTTGCATTGCCGGAGGAACCTCTTCAAACTCCCGGCCGTCTTTCCATCGAAACTCGGCGCGTTGTGGTCATACGACGCCGGAATCTTGAAACCTTGAACGGGCATCTTCTTATTCTGTGCTGGAGGGGGTAGTGCGGATGGTACTGGTGGAGCCTGCACGGCTTGGGTAACTGGAACTATTGCAGGCAACGGTAACACTAAAGGAATTTCTTCCTCTGGTGTTTGCGGTAAACCGACTTGAGCAGGATCAATTAGAGAACCTGGTGGACCAGCGTCGGAACTAAGTTCGTGGCTAGTTTGGACCGTTGGATTAAGCCTTGGTGGCTGTCTCCTGATTTGTTGCGAACGATATGCGTCCGCGCGATGTTGTGAGATGCTTGACTGCTCTGCCCTTGCTGTTTCAGCTGGGGTAGGCCTTCGATTTCTTGTTGTGGAAGCGCTTGATTGATCCAGAGGAGGAGAACGATTGGCAACTAATCTGTTCTGTGAACGAACTGATTTCCGTTCCCAATATGTTGGTTGTCCTAAACCACTGTACTCTGCTTCCTGACTCTCGCTCTGCTCCGATTGCTCTTCGCGTTGAGACGGAATCTTTTTCTTCGTTTTTGGGTTTTTAAAACAAAGTGGGGTAGTTTATTCTCAGTCCTCTTTATTCGGAGAACGGAGTTGTTGGGTTTTTGAATTGACACAAAGTCTTTCCAACCACAACCTTCGGCGACTGGGTTTGCGTCCAAGGGCAACCGTGAATTTTCAACAAGTGATACGTCAACTCTGGTCCCCTCGCGGTGGGCTCCAGATGAAAGGGTTGCTCAGGTTCAACGGTCTAAATATGCAACTGCCAAAATCCCCCCTATCGAACGACTGAGTTACACCTAACTCACAAAGTGAGATTAAGCACGACTAAACCGACAATAGACAGACTCCAACACCAACACACTCCCTTAATGACCTTGATACACTGACGAGATTCGGGTCTTTTTGGACACAAGTATAGGTCCAAGGAAACCACGAGTAAACATATTTGTCACGAAAGTATTCAATTCCCGTTCCCCCAAGGGTGGCTAAGTCTCAACTAGTTTCTTGAAGTGGCGTTCAAGACACAACCTGAATTTATCGGTTGGTTCCCAACGTGGATTTAAGTTTCCCAACTATGCAGATATAACGGCTCTAGACCGGTGTATTTGTCACGAAAGTATTCAATTCCCGTTCCACCAAGGGTGGCTAAGCCTCAACTAGTTTCTTGAAGTGGCGTTCAAGACACAACCTGAATTTATCGGTTGGTTCCCAACGTGGATTTAAGTTTCCCAACTATGCAGATATAACGGCTCTAGACCGGTTTGTTTTTGGTGGACTATTAATCCGGTGGGCTGTTTAGACCCGGTTGTTTGGCTCACACCTTATTCCACTGACTTGGCTCGCGCCTCAAACTTGCTTGGCTCGCGCCCCGTAACTATGGCTCACGCCTCAAAACACACACAATGGCTCACGCCTCGGACTTGGTATGGCTCACGCCCCGTAACTGACACTTATAAATCCCACTGATGCTATTCCAAAACCGAACTTAAATTCTGAGACTAATTGACAGCCAAAGATTCAAGCCTAAACTTCAACTCCGTATGCAAGGGCTATATTGCTCCTCACTTTCTGGGGTCTGGTTCAGTGCCGTCCTCCCTAGTTCTGCCCTCCTTATATACTGTACAAAAACTATTACATGTGCGGGATTACTAGGCTTCGGGTATTCTACTTAATTAATTAGCCTGAAATCGGTATCAGTGGAGCGCGTTCTGGTGTTCCTATTCGCTGCTTGAGCCCTCCTATATGTTCGTCTAATGACTCCCGTCGATCAGGGGATTATATGTGTAATTAGTCCCCTGAATAGGATAATTGACTCATATCTTCCTCTGTGGTAGATGCCTCAACTTCTAGTATCGTTGACTGGATTGTATGGTTTAATACCTTTCCAATGATACCCCAGATGCCCTTAATTGGTATCCAGAAACACGCAGTACAAGCTTAATCCGGCCTGCAGCTTATCGGGTGATCGCGCTGTCGCGGATCCGATGTATAGGAGTAATAATTGTAGGTCCAGGCCTTGATCAGGTGACCCATCGCGTCGCGTCGGGTAAGCCAAAGTTGTGTAAACAACTAGGTGTTTCCCTCCCGAATAAGGTTCCCAGCGTGCCAATAAATGCCAGAGGTGGATAATGATTCTCCCTTTGATAGTGAGCATTGCTTTGCCTTCCCACGTATAGAGGGTGTTTCAGGACTTTGATGTATGGGCTTTGAGCCTTAATCCGGATTCAACCCTCAAGTGTTCAGAGGCGTTGTCCCCAGGAATAAGCTGTTATTGCCAGTTTAGGATGATAATGCAATATGGCTCTTGGCTGCACGTTTGGAGCTCACACCAACCTCTGGATGAGCACTGAATGTCATGCATTCGTAAAATTTGAGGTTTCGCAAATTTCGCGGCTTATCACCGAACCAAGCGACGACATCATCCGACACCATCACGCACTCCAGGTTCAGCCTATACCCCAGGGGGGGAAATCACTTCCCACCATCATCAATTTTCAATCGACCTCGTACCAGGCGTATCAAGGCTATCTGGCCATTGATTTGGGGATATGCCATCCAACTCAATGTTTCTTGGCTACCCACCTTGTTTTCTGGTCTTCATCACGCAAATCACTCAATAGGGGTGTCTCAAACCATGAAGACCTCTTTTCTCGTATTCTGGCATGTGCTTGGTCAACAGACATGCATATTCGGGACCAGAGGGCCTCCATGCACATCTGGATATATGTACTGTGTCCTGACACAAATTTACAAAGTGGTCGACATCTCTTGGCATCGTTCAGGTTGCTTCGGGTGGCGCAGACTCTTGTCTCATGCAGTTGGCCATAGACCTCAGGAACCCAGCAATCTTGCTGGGCTCACCCAAACATCATACCACCTCATTGAGCGGTCACCGCCGATGCTCAGAGTCACTGCTATGTTGAGCAACACGAGATGCATTTCCTCGCTGTATGCCACTGAGCAAACTCACCCATATACAATACCTCCTCGTACCCCTGGCGAAGTACACATTTGATGTTTTTGCAGTGTTTGCAACCCGTGAGGTTTTTGAACCCGCCCATTACGTATATACCACATTGGAATAATACCATGCATCTTCATGCCATGCAGTGAACGTCCTACGACCCTGTGGACTTTTACTTCACCTCGTGAGACCAACCAGTATTTTATTTTCTGGTACTTGATGTTGGAGGTGAAGTGGGGTTTCGCAGGTTCTCAAGGGGCTAAGCTGTATGGTATCCGTAGCATACACCTGACATGATGTATGTAGTATGGGCCCCGGCTGTTTCTTAACGGGACGCCGGAATATACCTACCTACCTACCCCACGGCGAGTGGTAAGCCCCACGCAGCAGTTGGGGTCTGGGGCAGAAAGCCCCAGCCGTCGGCCGGCGCCCGCAACACACCTCTCTCCAAAAACCCAACAGAAACCCCGCAGCGAAAAGCTCCATGCAGTGGGCCTCCGTGGCGAGCGGTCAGCACTGTGCAGCGGTCTGGGTCTGGGCCGGCGCCCGCAACCCTCCCAAAGCAACGTTGAAATGCTCAGAACCATTGTAAATTAATTCACAGAAAAATATAGGAACATGCCCAAAGGTATGTGCAATGCTCCAAGTAATTATATCCGGCCATCAGGCAAGAGGATGGGGGTCTGGGGGAAACACTGTTCCCCCCAGCGCAAGTGTGACGTGTGACGTCACGAGTTCCCGGCGCGGGTTTGATCTCCAGTTTCGATTTGTCGGAGAAATGGAGGCCAACCACTGACAATACGCCCAGGCAGCTTGTGCACACTGCTCCATAATTTCATCATGTGTGTGGCAAGCCTTGGGAGGCATGCATTGGATGATGGATGAAGGAAGGATGTACCAAGTGACCGTGGCGGTGTTCATTAAGGGAAGGGGAGTTCATCATCGGACTGAAGTGCATGTCTCTTACTTGGCAGGGTGTTGAGGGCATCCATGTTTTGTGCTCAACTAATTGGGAATACAATCATGTCAATTTGCTGGTTTTCAAACTCAGGTTTCTTGGACGGTGTAAGCTTCAGATGCTTGAAACTGGGGGTTCGTCACTGGGTGGAGTTTGTCATCCAGTGTTCCAATGCGTTCAGGAAGCCTCCAAGCATGCTAGAGGGCGCAAAACACACCCTTTAGGCATGGACCGATAGACATTTTCCTCTCAAACGGTTAATGTCCAATACTTGGCATGAATTCTTTGAGAATGTGCGATGTGACATGGTAAGAACATAATATATCTGGGAAAGTTCGTTCCAAGAGGGGAGCTCATCATCTTTCTGGTCCTGGGGCTCAAGGGAAAATGTTGGAAGCCCATTTCTTTGCAAATACAGTGACTGGGATGGATACTTACCATTCATGAGTGGAAAAAATGCTAAATTCTGTGTCACCCAGAAGATTGTCGACGTCGGGTGTGACCTCTGTCACTTAGTGTTACATAGATGATGAACTGACCAATATACCTCAGATCAACCTGATTCACACACTGGCAACACAAATGTTCAAGGAAGTGAAAAACAATATATTGGGGAGGAAAGACTACGACATGCAGTGTGACTAATTTTTACTAATTTTTGCGGGGCTGGTAATTTCGGAAAAAAATTAAATGGATTGGACGTGAGTGATGGACCTGACAAGGTGGCACAATTGCGTGTCCTTGAACACCTCTTCAGCCTCCTTGTGGGTGGTAAAGGCATTGAAAATCGCACCCCGGAGTCCCAAAATGTTGAGACTGCATTCGAGGTAAGAGCGGTACAGGCCCGGGACAATGCCCCAACACACACACAACATACCAGAGACCAGTGGCAAGGGCTCCGGTGCTCAGGGGGTTGGGCTCGGTAGAAGGGACTGGGAAGGGCGAGGCCGCAGTGGGAGGAGGTTGGGAGTCTGCAGTCCAACCTTTGCTGTGGGCATACTCAAGCGCGTTATTGGCGGCCAGGATGTCGGGGAAGCCACAGTAGATGGCTAGCACATGACCGGTAATGCTGGCCTGTACATCCTCCCAGCGTTCAAAAACCCCGACCTCTCCATCGTAGAATATGATGAACGTGCCGGCAGGAGGTTTGCGACGGCGGGAGCCTTTCTTGACCTTGCGAACGGAGGCTCCCAGGATTCCTCAGGTGAGGGAACCTGTGTCAAAACAACTGAAGACACGTGCAGTGCCCTCAATTTTGGTGGGGTATCAGATAGCATATTCACGATGGGCCCGAGCTGTATGCAGTGTGGAGGGTGTAGACTGCACAACATGTTATCTGGATGGCATGCAGGGGGGTTCAGGGGAGGATGGAGGCACTTCTTTGTGAGTGGGCTCTGTGTCAGGGAATGAGGAATGAGAAAGGAGATATAAAAATTAAATTGACACGTACCAACAAGGAGGGAGACATCGAAGTTACGAATAAGGTTGTCGATCTGGTCATCATACTCCGGCGGAGTGTCACAAGTGATGCGCTGTGCAGCAAGCATAATCTTGAGGAAGAGGGGCAGGAGGTTGTGGGCAAGCATGCTGAGCCCCATGCGGTGGGCAACCTCTTCAAGCTGGGTTAATGTGAGGTCTGTGGTGAGACGATCTAGATCCGCACTGGAAAGGCGGGGCTGGGACTCACTGCAAGAGTGGAGTAGATCAGTGATTTGGGCCGGGATGAGAGGGCTCATTTGTTGGGGAGGAAAAACAAGTGGTGGGGGGTGGAGCGGGAAAGTGCTGAAGGCCACACATTGTCTGACAGATTCGGCATCAGGGATATTGAAACGAGATTCAATTGGGGACTCATGAGATTTGGCGCAATGTTGTGCGTGTGAAGACCCTAGAAGAAGATTGTGAGAGGGAAGCGAGAACTCAAGGCACATGAGGGAGACGGGAGATAACAGGTTTAGAGGAGGTTTTTGGACTTGTTTCAATGTGCGGAAAAACCAGGGCACATGGAACGTCAAGGGTGGGATGCAGGGAAGAGAGAACACAGTAGAGTGTTGGGAATTCAACTGAAAGGGGAGGATGGCTGCAGCAATTGGGACAGGTGACTCCAACAGCGTGGGCTTGTAGGCTTAATAGATCAATCTAGATTCCTGGATGCATTAGTGATGGAGCTTGAGAAAAAAAATGGGTACCCACCATCATTCATTCCGTCGGGGCTTTTTTTACCCGACCGTATGCTTGGGAGATCATATCTATAGGCATTTAGGCTGAGAGCTAATGGGCACTTGACAAGCACTCACTCGTTCAAACTGCATAATGACAAGTTGATGGATTTCCTGCCGAGAATTTATATTTTGATTAGACCGCCATCTCAAGTGTGGTAGGCAAGCAGTTCCATCACAGTAAATGGGGAACTAAACAAATACGCAGACAAGGATGGGCAAGAGTGCGAAGACTGGCAAGTACCCACAATGCCTCAAAAGGAGAATTATATGTGAGTATGATCCTATGTGTGTCCTGGCACTGTACTTTTATTTTATGTCTATTTAATTAATGGATGTGAGCAGCCCGAAGGATCGAAAACCAAGTGAACAGAACACGCACAAGCGAGGCGCGAGGAGTCGATAGTCGAAAGGTGGTGTGCTGGTTCTCATGAGGGGATTAATTTTTTGGGCCGGTGATCGGACAACGCGGGAGCAAAAAGAGTTATGCATGCATTTTTTTCTAAACGACGTGTACGTTAATATGAGAGGCAGGAACCAGCACTTTAGCGTAGTCCCCTGATCTGTGTTAAGCAGCGGTCAAATATCGGAAAAGGAAATGGGGACGAACGGGACTTACCGGATGCTTACGTGACTTGGACGCCACCCCAAGTGAGGGCTTGATTAAAGGTGTCAATTGCCAATCCCTGGGTCGAATACGCTTTGCGCACCGTGTGAGCAACACCCCTAATCGCAGCGGCGGACAAGGCACTGAAAAATATGATTAGTGAAATATAAAAAGCCACAAGAAGTACAATTGGTCGACACCTAATGGCATACCATTCCGGGGCAGGAATGTCCTCTTCAATCGGCACGAGAGATTCAATGGGGATGACATTAAAGACCTTGTTGGTGAGGTACGGTCCCTCGGTCCGAAGCAAGGCAACCAGGGGTGCAGGAAGCCCAGCACCAGGAGCACGCTGTGATTCGGACTGCGGTGCTACTGCTGGCAAGTTGGTTTGTTGCTTGGCAGGCTCAGCAATTTGTCCTCTAGGGGAAAATTTGGCCGCGGAGTTTGTGTTTTTTAAATTGGTGGTGGTATACAATTGTTCCATTTCCCAACGGAATTCACTAAGGTCACTAGTTCCTTCCCTGGTGGAGAGAAAAGCCTTCCAATGAAGTGCAGCAGCTCCGTTCTACACTCAGGAATGAGAGAGGTTGGTCATGATGCGATGCGGAAGGTTGCCCTGACGCTAGACTGGGGTATATCAGTCCTTTTTAAGTCTCTGTTGGTTGTATGGCCCGACTTCGGAGTGTTACCAAAGACAAATGTAGGGCGGGTCCGCTGTGATTGTCAATAATCTGCACAATCCCTCTCTGCTTTGTTCCTTTCTTCTGCCTCTATGGAGAATTCCCTTTTTCCCAACAAAGAGTCCGCTCCTTTGAAAGCTTCTTGAATGGTGTGCCATCGTTCTCCTGCTCTACTGTACGACCAGGTGTCCCGACGAGGTTTTAATGGCTACATGCAAGTACAACAGAATTGTCTGCAGCATCGTGCGTAGTGGGAGTTCTGCTCCGCTTGGGCCTATACGGCGAGGGAGGAGGCAAATATTAACTAAGGATGGGGTATAAGTGTCTCTGCTGCAAAAGGACAGTGGTGGAGTGAGGTGGAAGGGAAGTGAAGGTGTTCCCTTTGGTCTCGGTGACCTTAGGTTCTTTTGGTTGACTGGCCCCTTTCGTCCTTAGGTGGTTTTAAACACCTAGATTGCCAGGGGAGAAGTAGATACCGTTACTACAATTTCTACTCTGTATTTATACCCCAGGAGAGCCCAGTACACAGCATTCCCAGGAGTAATGTTGAGCCTCTGCTGACTCTGTTGTGCATGAAACAGTTTGGCGGTGAAACGGTGACTATGAGTATACTGATGTTTGTGAAGATAATCAGAAAGCTGCTAGACAGCAACTAACCAACCAAAAACACTACAACCAACACACACACACACACACAATTGAGTTCGGGTTGTCCTGCAGTTTACAGGTAAGATTGAACTTCTCAGGTTCGTGCCTCGAAAATGCCAACTCGATAGAAGTCTTATTGGGACCAATATGAGCACAGAATAGTCAAAGATTGACCAGGGATTATCTACTTCAACGTGAAGCGATATGGGTTTTATATGTTTTATACTTCTAAACACCTCAAAAAGATATCTTGAAGACCTAAGATAGAGGGCGTGGGAATTCAGCACCCTTATGTAAGCAGCCATCAAAACGTTCCCACGGCCAAATCTGAGGTTCAGAAAAGTTTTTCATTTTTCATACATGAGTAGGGAGGTTGGAGGGGAAGTAAAATAGCTTTGGACAGTCAATATATACATTAGTAGGTTACAATAGAAGCCTTTATGGCAGCAATCATTGAGGGAGGTAACATGCGGTGCGCACTGGCACTGTATCGGCGGTTGACATAAATCAAGTCTCCACCACTGAGAATGGATGAATGATATTGGCCATAGTGATGAAGAGGGAGTTTTTTCGAGGTGAGAAAGGCATGAATCCAATTTCGAATGCATCGGGCATGGTAAGACCCTTGTACCTAGGATCTGGCAACAATCATAGATGCTTCCTGCCAGGTATAAGACAGCTCAGAGTCCAGGTAAAGGCTCAGAGTGCCTACCATGGCTGTAATTTGAGCCTTGAAAAATACATCAAGCTTTTTATCCTTGCTTTTGACACTGAGACTGGCAGTAGCACGATGGAGAGCAGGAAAATCCTTGTAATTGAGCTGATTCAGAGAGCACTCAGTAGCAGTCTCTGGAGTGGGATCCAAAATATGGCTGCCATCCTGGATGGCCTCCAATAATTCCTTCAGGTGCACATGTGCAAGGTTGACCAGATCCATGCAATCTGGGGCCTGTATAATCTTCAGCTGGCACTTCTTCCACAGTAACTTTATGGGAGTTTCGGGCCTTCTGGAGGTTGTTCTGTCTTGCCTTTTGTGCTTTGGTGGCTCTACCCATGCTCAGAGATGAGGGTGAGAGGCAGAAAATACGAGGAAGCCACGCCATAACCATGCTGAAGCAACGTGGATGTGGCGGTCTGGGTCCCGGCCCTGTCCCGGAGCGAGTCACGTGGTGGTTGTGCTTCGGCCAAATCTTCTGAGCACTTTTCCCTGAAGTTGCTCCAACGGCTGTGAAAAGCATATTTGAACATGGAAAAAGCGAAAAACTTGTTTTGCTTTCAACTCTTTCAAAAAATTATTTTCCTTGAATCTGCTCAATAGGAACTCTTCATAATAACCCCAAATATGACTCTTATTAACCAGAATGCCCCTAAATATTTTCTATCCTCAAGAATTTCCACTGAAAGTTGAAGCTGATGGCTGCTTACATAAGGGTGCTGAATTCCCATGCCCTCTATCTTATAAGTCTCTCTAGACTTAGATAGGATTTCCTGCTGCACTCCTGGATCTAGACTTTGGATGGTGACCAAACTCACTGGAACAGATGCCAATGACCGGGTAAGCACTCACGGGTACAGTGCCAACAGCAGACCTGAGATAACAATCAACAGGTGCCTTTCACACAAGTGTCGCGACTCTCCACGAACATGGCTTAAGTCCTTTAAAGTGTTTTTAATGCCAACAAGACCACTTTATATTGAACGAAAACAACATAGATCGGTCCAAGCATCTGTCATCGATTCTGATGACTATCTCATTATGTGTGATTGCCATCGCGACGCGTCCTTTGATCGACACTTGTCGCGATCATTTCCCAACGATCTCCAATGTCTCGGCTTTCTCAGTTTCATGATTCTCGCTCAAACTACTGTTTGCAAACCAAGTTATATTTGTCACGACTAGACCCTGTTCAGAGTCTAGTGTATATATATGACTTTCCATGCCCAATCTGTGCATGTGTCTCAAGTTTAGGTGTTTTTACCTCCTCGATACAGTGTCTAGCTTTTAGTACAACCAACCCTTTGCAAAGTCAATTCAATACTATGAAGCCCACTGAGTCCCAGACACCGCACGCTAACCCCCAATGGAATAAGGATTATGTAGAGATGGTAACATTAATGTAATGTGGCCTGTCATGACAGCAGGTCACAATCCAATGTGCCCTGCGCTACAGTCCTGTAGGATAGGGGCACAATGCAATGCTGCAGTGAATATCCCGCCCCTGCCCAATCGGGTCTGCCAGGGCGAAAAAATCGATTTTTGGGCGTATAAATTAGCTATTTTAGGTTATTTTGGAGCACCCTCCTCGGCTACCCATTCAGTATGCTGATGGGACTCATGGCAGCTTTCAACCTCTTCCCAATTTAATTTACCGTTGCCGTTTCTGATCAATTGATGCTGGTTCCCTTTTGAACCACGTTCTAAAAACAGAACCCATCAAATCCCGTCATTATCCCGCCCTCCACCTGTGGCCGTGCTCTTGTTTGTTCGAATCTAAGATCCATGCCTTCATCTCCTGGGCTGCCCTGCCTTGCTTCCGTTAATTCCCGCTACTTTCTGTCTGTTCCCGGCTGCCGGTGATGAAATCAATTCTCAGCTGTCTGGTGGGTACTTTTGCTTGTTGTTGTTTGCATCTGAAGCCTCCCTCTTCCTCCGGCCTTTGTTGCTGTCCTTGAACATGTCCACACCTTTCTTCGCTCATCCTTTTTGCTTTGTTTTTTATTTTTATTTTTCGCAATTTTAACCATTTTAAATATATCTCACCACACTTAATTCCACAGCGCTTGGAGGTCCCGCTCGTGTACTTATTTTGTGTATCTCACTTCTCGTCTTTCCTTTCCCCTCCTTACCTTCCAGTCAGATTCCGCCCAGCACACCATTCATGGCGGACTCGGCAAACTTGGCACCTGTGGTGGTGCACTACACGTGTTACACTGTCCATCTGTTTTCGGAACCCTGCAAGTCTCGGCAAAGTCTCACTACTCATTGTCTACGTACTGTCTATACGTAACTCGGTTGACGAGTTCGGTGAAACAGTTGCTCAGGTTCAACGGTCAGAATAATGCAACTGCCAAAATCCCCCCTATCAAATGACTGAGTTACACCTAACTCACCAAGTGAGATTAAGCACGACTAAATCGACGGTAGACAGACTCCAACACCACACACTCTTTTGACGACCAAGATACACTGACGAAATTCGGGTCTTTTTGGACACAAGTGTAGGTCGAAGGAAACCATGAGTAAACATATTTGCCACGAAAGTATTCAATTCCTATTCCCCCAAGGATGGCTAAGTCTCAACTAGCTTTCTCGAAGTGGTGTTCAAGACACAACCTGAATTTATTGGTTGGTTCCCAACGTGGATTTAAGTGTCCCAACTATGCAAAGATAACGGCTGTGAACCGGCTTGGTTTTGTGGACTATTAATCTGGTGGGCTGTTTAGACCCGGTTGTTTGGCTCACGCTTTATTCCGACAATGATTGGCTCGCCTCTCAAACTTGCTGGCTCGCGCCCCGTAACTATGGCTCACGCCCCGTAACAATGGCTCGCACCTCAAACTTGCTGGCTCGTGCCCCGTAACTATGGCTCGCGCAGTGTTATTCTGAAACCGCACTTAAATTCCAAGGCTATTTGACAGCCAAAGATTCAAGCCCAAATGTCGACTCTGTGCGCAAGGGCTTTATTGCTCCTCACTCTCTGGGTCTAGTTCAGTGCCATCCTCCCTGGTTCTGCCCTCCTTATATACTGTACAGATACTGTTACATATGCGTGATTACTAGGCCTCGGGTATTCTACTTAATTAATTAGCCTGTGATCGGTATCAGCTGTGCATGTCCTGGTGTTCTTATTCGCTACTTGAGCTCTCCTATATGTTCGTCTAATGACTCCCAAGATTATATGTGCAATCAGTCCCCTGAATAGGATAATTGGCCCATATCTTCCTCTGTAGTATGTTCCTCAACTTCTAGTATCGCTAGTTGGATAGTATAGGTTATTCCCTTTCCAATGATACCCCAGATGTCCTTAATCGACATCCAGGAACACACAGTACATGCCTAATCCTGGTTGACAGTTTACCTGGTGATCGACAACCCTTCTTCGATCAGGGGATTATATGTTCCACTATTCCCCTAAACAGGGTAATTGGCTCATATCTTCCTCTGTAGTATGTGCCCCGACTTCTAGTATCGCTAGTTGGATAGTATAGGTTATTCCCTTTCCAATGATACCCCAGATGTCCTTAATCGACATCCAGGAACACACAGTACATGCCTAATCCTGATGGACAGTTTACCTGGTGATTGACAACCCTTCGTCGATCAGGGGATTATATGTTCCACTATTCCCCTAAACAGGGTAATTGGCTCATATCTTCCTCTGTAGTATGTGCCCTGACTTCTAGTATCGCTAGTTGGATAGTATAGGTTATTCCCTTTCCAACGATACCCCAGATGTCCTTAATCAACATCCAGGAACACACAGTACATGCCTAATCCTGATGGACAGTTTACCTGGTGATCGACAACCCTTCGTCGATCAGGGGATTATATGTTCCACTATTCCCCTAAACAGGGTAATTGGCTCATATCTTCCTCTGTAGTATGTGCCCTGACTTCTAGTATCGCTAGTTGGATAGTATAGGTTATTCCCTTTCCAACGATACCCCAGATGTCCTTAATCAACATCCAGGAACACACAGTACATGCCTAATCCTGATGGACAGTTTACCTGGTGATCGACAACCCTTCGTCGATCAGGGGATTATATGTTCCACTATTCCCCTAAACAGGGTAATTGGCTCATATCTTCCTATGTTGTATGTGCCCCGACTTCTAGTATCGCTAGTTGGATAGTATAGGTTATTCCCTTTCCAACGATACCCCAGATGTCCTTAATCAACATCCAGGAAAACATAGTACGTGCTTAATCCTGGTATGCGGCTTATCAGGTGATCGCGTCCTCACGGACCTGGTGTTTGAAATAACAATATTGAGTCTAGGCCTTGATCCTGTGACTGGTCGCATCGCATTGGATAAGCCAAAGTTGTGTAATCAACTCAGTGTTTCCTCCCGAATAAGGTTCACAGTGTCCCAATAGATGTCAGAGGTGGATATTATGATTCTCCCTTTGGTTGCCTTCCCACGTATAGAGGGTGTTTCAGGACTTTGATATTTGGGCTTCAAGCCTTAATCCGGATCTGACCCCTAGTGATCCAAGGGTGCTGTCTCCTGGAATAAGCCATAGGCACCAGTGTTTAGGATGATAATGCAATATGGCTCTTGGTTGCATGTTTGGAGCTCACACCAACCACTGGATGAGCGCAGAATGGCATGCATTCGTAAAATTTGAGGTTTCGCAAATTTTGCGGCTTATCATCGGGGGAGGTGTTGCGCATGTCTGGGGAGTTGAAGTCCCACCTCTTTTCTACTTCTCACCACACTGAGGCTGCCAGTCGTGTTTCGTCCACTTAACACCGTGTTCTCTTGGACACCTGTTCCGAGGACCTCATCCTGCACGATGACTCTATGACGGCCTTTGCACCCTTCTTCTTCTTCCCCCCACCATCGCTAAAATGTCGATTAATCTCTGCATATTCGATTTGATCATGTCCATTTGACGCTTACCTTTGCTCCTCGTCCCTCGTTCTTTTCTTTCCGCCCTCTTTTGTGCTATCCCTGGTGTGTTAGCTTTGCTCGTCCATCTGTAATCTGACTTACTGGATCACGCCCAGCCACAGCATCTCTCCCATTGCCCACTCGACATCCGTCATGGCACAAGTCCACTTCAAGTACCCAAAAGGGTCCGACTTCGCCTTGTCGCCCGTAGCATCTCCCCACCACAACAATGTTGCCATCACCTGTAACAGCCCATTTTTCCCGTGCAGTTTCAGCAGCGAACCCCAGTTGGTGTTCTCCGAGCACGCCATGCTTCTGCTCATCGAGAACCGCTCGACAGGCTGGAGTGACATCCACCATGTCCACCACTGGTCAACAAATGTCCCTTCCGCTCCCTGCTTCCCCAGTTCTCCCAGATCCACCACCGTCGCCCAATTTCTTGCCCGTGCCAGCCATGCCTTCATGGCCTGTGGCCGCTCCTTCGCCGTGATTTGCATCCCATCCTCTCCGTATCCCCAAGCAGCTTCAAACGCGAAGAAACTGTTCACGCAGGACACCCACTCGATCCCCCAGCCTTTCCCTCTCTCGAACGCTGTGTGCGCTCGTGTAAGCTCTGCTGGCCACTCCACGCGGTCATCCCGCTGCCAGATCTTGTTGATTCTCGCTGCCATCGCTCTCTCCCAGCGGCTGCATCGGCACCACCTCATCCAAATCCATCTGTGCCTCGGTCCCGGACCCGCCTACGCCTTCTGCCGACCTGGACACCACCCCTGACGCCAGTGCAGGCGGTGCACTTGTGCTCAAGCCTCCAGCTGCCACGGAGCTGGAGCCTGTGGTCGTTGAGCCCGATCCAGTGGCCACGTTCCTGGTCCCTCCTGACGTGGATGCCTCCACATTCAATGTTCCCGACCTGGACGCCTCGGCATTTGACAAAACCCCTCGGCTACCTTTTCCCTTTGGGGTGAACATCCGTGCCCAGCATTCAACTTCTGCTATAATGTACGTTCACCTTAGCCAGTATATATCACCGTTTGTAATAAATGTACAAAAGGATTCTTTCCCGAACGCGATCATATTTTTCTCAACCTCTCCAAACCCGACTTTGTCGAACAATGGCCATATCTGAGGTGCTAGCCCTCGCGTTTCGCCAGCATGCACACTACACACGAAGAACAACGGCATTCCTGTCAGTTACGTTGTGACTTATCAACAAAGACCATCATCTTGCCTTTGCATCCCCACCGCTCCTCCCAGCTTCGCCATCGGTCCGCACATGAGCAGTGACACGGCCATCCCAAACCGCGCTTGGATAGCGTCCACGAACGGCTGAACATAGTATGCCGCATTTTCCAGCGTCCTGTATGCACTCCATCAGTTGCACCCACAAGCAATCAAGGCTCATTCACTTACGCCCCCATTTCCTCTGCCGTTCTTGTCGGGCTATCCTTCAGTGACTCCTCCCACGCCTTCACAGCCGCAAGATACTCCCGTTCTCACGCCAGCTTGACCTCAGCCTGCTGTGAGGCCGGCTCATCTGCCCAGCACTCCGCGGTCACTATCCTCCGCACCTTCAGCACCTCAGGCTGCTCCGTACCATCCATGTCTGCCTTGCGCTTCAACCCCTTGAAGTGCGCTTTGATCTTCTTGTCGTAGAAATGTTACAACCAATATTGAAGTAGCTGTGGGCACGTCGGCTTTGGCGGCGCGCCATCCAGCATGCCCATGAAGATTTCCGCAAAAGCTGCTTTGTCGCTGTTCACGAGCGCTCCGTAGTGCGAGCGGTACTAAGCCCCGATCTGCTGGCATCATTTGTCAGCTCTCCTCGAGACATACGAGATTGAAAACGACCTACCACTTGAAGCGCTTTGAAATGTGCCGCACGGAACACTGTCTCCTCCTCGTCCAGCACCTCATTGACCACCTTGTCTGCCTCCTTGTCCAGTGGGTCTGGAATGTCCTTGGCCAGATCCTCCTTGTCATGTACAGGCACACCATTTTTGTATACAAAGTTCCCATGGCCGTTTCGTCACCACCTAATAATCCCACATATCCCTTCATATTAGAAGGGGAATACCCCCCCATGTTCCCCTTCTAATATGAAGCTTTTGAAGAAAAGCCAGTGCGCTGCAAAAAATGCTGCACTTGAGGTCTAAATATGCTGCAGGGATACTGCAGCATATGGGCCTTTGGACTTAGAACTTTGGGTCGTTACTTGTATTAAGTAATTCTGCTGGGCGCTGACTCAACGGTGGGAGTTGGGATGGCTCAAAAAGGAAATTTTCAAGAAAAATGCAGGAAAAATAGAAGAAAATAATGATAAAAATATGAAAAGGCTATAATGGTCTGACAGCGGAGGTGGGATATCCAAAAAAGGGAATTCACCAAAGAAATAGTGTAAAATACAGGAAAAAATATATATATAAATAAGAAAGAAAAAAAATCCTCTTATGCAGCATATTCACCTCAGTTGAAGCTTTAAAGAATGTATTACTTAATCCCACCAGGGTGGGATACCCAAAAAAGGAAATGCACCAAAAAATATTGTAAAATACAGGAAACAATACAAAAAAAAAAAAACCACTCTTCCCCCTCCACCCGATAGAATTCGAAAATGCCTAATCTCACCTTTGGCCTATTTCATGAATAGGGCACCAAGGAGACCATTTAGTGGGAAATAAAAAGAATCAGACAGTGTGAATACCCCATATTACAATTTATTTCAAGTGTTTCAGTGAAATTTTGACTGAATGCTGTTTCCGAGGATATGGGTTTGATACAATTTATTTCAAGTGTTTTGGTAAAGTTTTGGCCAGATAGTGTTTTGAACCATGCCCAGTATATTGAGCAAAAGTTATACTCAAACCCATATCCTTGGAAACAGCATTCAGTCAAAATTTCACTGAAACACTTGAAATAAATTGTAATGTGGGGTATTCACACTGTCTGATTCTTTTTATTTCCCACTAAATGGTCTCCTTGGTGCCCTATTCATGAAATAGGCCAAAGGTGAGATTAGGCATTTTCGAATTCTATCGGGTGGAGGGGGAAGAGTGGTTTTTTTTTTTTTTTGTATTTTTTCCTGTATTTTACAATATTTTTTGGTGCATTTCCTTTTTTGGGTATCCCACCCTGGTGGGATTAAGTAATACATTCTTTAAAGCTTCAACTGAGGTGAATATGCTGCATAAGAGGATTTTTTTTCTTTCTTATTTATATATATATTTTTTCCTGTATTTTACACTATTTCTTTGGTGAATTCCCTTTTTTGGATATCCCACCTCCGCTGTCAGACCATTATAGCCTTTTCATATTTTTATCATTATTTTCTTCTATTTTTCCTGCATTTTTCTTGAAAATTTCCTTTTTGAGCCATCCCAACTCCCACCGTTGAGTCAGCGCCCAGCAGA
Organism: Mycena maculata; assembly: GCA_029448575.1. NCBI lineage: Eukaryota > Fungi > Basidiomycota > Agaricomycetes > Agaricales > Mycenaceae > Mycena > Mycena maculata. The sequence goes on along the minus strand of JARJLG010000017.1, from coordinate 699,682 downwards.
ATTACTTAATACAAGTAACGACCCAAAGTTCTAAGTCCAAAGGCCCATATGCTGCAGTATCCCTGCAGCATATTTAGACCTCAAGTGCAGCATTTTTTGCAGCGCACTGGCTTTTCTTCAAACACTTCATATCAGAAGGGGAACATGCGGGGGTATTCCCCTTCTAATATGAAGGGATATGTGGGATTATTAGGTGATAGTTCAACAAGAAAAAAATTGTTTGAACATTCTGAAAACGAGAAATAAATACTTTGAGTGACTCAATGAAACGATCGACACGCGGGCAAGCGTAAAAATGAAGTGCTAAGCTATGCAAACAAGCAAATGGCTACCAGATCTTAATTGATAAATCAACCAAAACCAAAACCAAAACTTGAACACAACCCAACTAACTTCACAAAACACTCTATGGTAAGGCCCTTGTCGTTGATCGCGCAAGTTCGGGGATTCCAACCAAGTATTCAGCTGCTGCAATTTGAACACACTACAATTATTGGCTCAGAAATCAAAGCTTCTTGGCTGTGAGGCCAATAACAAATGCTGGCTCGTTTACTGATCTCCTAGGCACTCAAAGAGAGGTCTGAGACGATAGGAACATGTTTTACATTCAATGGGGTTTGTTTATATGCGGTGTGATTCACTATAAGCAATGTAATCCTTGTATTCCAATGATAGTAAACGAGTCTTTGCCAATACGACTGAAACTCAGAGAGTAACAAGTCCCTTCAAATCCGATGATGTTCTTATAGCCCATTGCTAATGCTCTTTAACTGTTCCTTGTTTGTGTTCTTTGTCCGATATGAAACCCTGATATGACCCGATATGACCCGATATGAAACCCGTTGGTATTATCTTTATATAAGATACCGTTTCCGTGTTATCATCGATATATAAGGTAAGGGAACCGATGTGACAAGCAATTCAAGCAGAGAACCGCTTCCAAGGACTTTAGCTAAAGTACAACACCAAAAGACTCGTAGTTTAATAGCAAATCCAAGGCAACCAGAGGTTACAACCGAGGCCTATTAGCCAAATTGTGGTCCTCTTAAGCTTATTTAGGTGCTTTGCCAGGTGCAACTCAAGAAAACAACAATACAACAACCACACAATCAATTATTGAGCCCACAGACGAGACACTACACCTACCTTCTAACTGTCAGTCATTTGACCGATAGCCAGAAAGGAGGGGCAGGATCCCATGTTGAAAGACATCCCTAGCTACTGTATTTATACTACTTGGCTATCACAGGGTTCCTAATTAGGTTACATGGGTCCATACAATGATAATGATAATTTTGATGAGAAAGATAAATATAATGTTGTTAAACTGAAAGAACTGATGGCAAACACAATTGCTATGACTCTCGTCCCTTCTTTGAGACGCCTCCACACCTATTCTTGGCCCTAATTGATCCGGACCAATTGGCTGTGTACTTATTCATCCAAAATATCACATGCCTGCTCAGTCATCCAAATATTCTTGATAGCCCAACAAAACCCCCATGCACATGTCGATCTTTGAGGGTTAGGGTGTCCCACTGTCCCCGAACCGAACCTGAATGTCTCTGAATGATTCCTGAGCCCTCCGAGGCATCTAGGCTCATGTGATTATAGTCACAGTGACCAAACATGTCACAAATATCGAACTTGTGCCACAACTGCACCAATGACAATGACTCTGTCAACTTGATTTGACCTGCAACCTGGATCAACTCCTTGTCTAGATGGATGGTATTTGATGCCCTTGATATTTGGTACGCCATGGTATGCCCCAATTCAATCGAATGGTTGGACACCAATTTTAGCTAAAGTCACTTGCAGCTTCCCAGACCGTTGACCCTCGTGGTATCGGTGGCTTGGCAAGTCTACTAGCTTCCCCAGTGCGTCCTTTAGCCAGCAGTATGGGCCTCACTCCAGCTCTCATGCAGAGATGTACACATTAGATATGTAAAGCAGCACAGAAATATACATTTAATGCATTTTCAGGCTTGGCCAAATTGCCAGCTTATCATCGAAGAAATAGTTTGAGCGACTTGGAGAAATAGTTTGAGCAGTCTTGAACCTAGAAAAAAAAGTTTTGAACACCTCCAAAAAAAAAAGTTTTGACATGATTGAAAAATAAAAGGCAAATGAATAAAGCACCAATTTGAACAGCATAGAAGAGTGTGGGACCTTGCCACAAGTTCCCAGCGAGCTGTGGAGAGTTAAAACAAGAGAGGAACTAAGCCCTACAGTTGGAGAAATCGTGGCTTGTGGCGCAATAACGAAGGAGAACTCGGGCAAGACTCGGTTGCACCGTATTATTGTATCCGAATCTGTGTTCCTCATCTGGTGCCTCCATAACACAAGAGTCATTGGAGGTAAAGGTGAACCCTCTGAGAGGGAAATTCGAAACTGCTGGGTAAAAATCATGAACAATAGAATCACCCTCGACTGTGTGCTTACCGACACATTGGGCCCCAGAGGGTTAAAAAAAATAGTCATCTGCAAGACATGGGCTAAGGTGTTGAGAGACGAGGACAGACTCCCTGAAGACTGGATGAGGGAGACCAGGGTTTTAGTGAGTGTTGGCTGAGGGGAGGCGATGATGGTCGATGATGGTCCAGTACGCTGGACCTGAGCCAATGATGTCGAGCTGAATCCCCACACGCCAGGTGTGTGTGGGGATTTGATATATCAGAGCTCCTGTGGCCATGGTAATGACATGGTATATCATCGCCCGTAGTTAGCAAGACACATTGCACCAAATAAAGGTACAGAAACAAAGCAAAAGAGAGGATCAAACCTGTGACCTCTGCAACACACAAGTTTAACAGGTAGAAACATACCGACCTTGTTTTATTGGCAAGGTAATCAAACATTTTGAGTTCGAATCCCATTGCGGCCTCCTTATGTTTTGATGTGCTGTGATATATCAGACCCTACCGTGATTATGGGCCCCAGATATACCATGGCATTCTGGTGCTTATGGGCAGGTGATATCATTGCCCCATTATAAGGTGCACACGCGGTGTCGCGAAATAAATTGGACACCAGTGTGTTAATTAGCACATTTCCTCGGGAGGCTGATTTTTCTGTCAGACTGGGTTTTACATAATTGTCCCAAGTCACCAATTAACGGGGACAACTAGGTCGGCTCGATGATTTGAAAGGGTAAATTCTGCCTGAGAAGATGACGGGAAGCCCTTCACAGCTGTACTCTCCGGCCCTGCTATCGTTCCGTAAAAAAAAAAAAAAACGTGGCTTGCCGTGTAAGGAAATGCTTAGTCACGAAGCCAAGGGCGAAAACTCAAAGACTGAAAATGGGTGGTATACACTTCATAGTTTGCCAAGTATACAAGTAGATAGATATGCCACACTAGAATATCAAGAAAGCAACTCGTTCAATCTGTATCGATCCTGAGTCAAATGAAATGCCCTGCCAGAGGGTAAGAACTGGAATCTCTGGAAGAAGAATGTTACTCACACATATCCATGCACAAATGTAACCCACGCGTGAATTCCTTCGGATCCGCATGCGTGAAGAGCCGCTGTTACACGATTTTGAGCTGCCAATGCTTCCTCTGCAACTTCGGCAAGAACATTGGCTGGTGGCTTTCCATTGACCCCAGCGCGATTATGAATGTAGTTGGCGGTTTCGCCGGCCAGCTCCTCCTTGTAGAACCTGAACAGGATGCATTCAACGTAAGTATCAAAAGTTTTTGATTGGGAACCACGTACGACAGGACATCGTTGGTCAGGTCAATGAAGAGGCAGACATCCGCGATGACCTGCATGTAATGAGACATATTGCCGGATATCGTCCGGAAAATCATAAAGGCATATGCAGGAGCAACGCCAGTCTGAGCACGTAAGAAATAAGGCCATGATGTTGAGGAAAGAGCAAGTTTGATTTCCCGAATTTCAGTATGAATTTCGAGTGCGCACCCGGTGATGAACTCGAGAGCAGCACTTGTGATACAATTAGCTGGAAGACTGTCCCAGAATCCGTACATGTCCGAGAGATGATCAGCGAAGTGCTGTAACACGGGGTGCTCTGGGGTTTCATGGCGCAGTAACTTCAACTGGAAGTCCTCTAGAGCAGAAGGCATATTGGACGACAAATCATCAATGTATATCATGAACCTGGAATGAAACTGAATCAACATATCAAGGCTGGATGCATATGCTACAACTTGTACCATGTAAATTTGGCAATCTGCAGCTGGGTATCAAAGTCGTGGTGGTGGTAGCTCAGCTGAACAGAACTGTCAGTGACAAGTCTCAGGTAAAAACCACAACAAAACGTACCTCAGCCATTGCGGCGGAATGTTTGCAGATCTGATAGATGGAAGAAGAGTTGGCTGCAGGCAAGACTCTCCACGCGAGCAAAGTTTCTTCGAGAGCAAAAATGAGTTCTTGTCGACGAGAATCATCTGTTTGAGGGGGAATGTAGGGTATGTGTTGGAGGAATGATCGTGTCGTCTGGATAATACTGGGCTCGTGATTGCGAGGAACTGTCGCGACCAGTATTCCCTTCAAGGTCTCCGCAGCGAGACTGACAAAGCGGTGGGCAGAGTGGAGGTAAGACATCTTCAAGTGTGCCTTGTAGCTAAGGGAATTTGACTGAGAAGCAAGGTAATGTAGCAATAATCATGTTAAAAGTTCCGTTGTTATCCACGCGTTCTCAGCACCGCCTGTGCCACTCCGAGACCACCAGTGACGATCAGCCACGGTTTCGCCGCCTGATATACTGCACCCGCGTTCTAATTCTGCTATGATTATCAGCGGACCTGGTATTCAGCCTGATCATCATATAGTTCCGTGGACCAGTCTGGTTCATCAGCTCACTGCCAGTTTCGCTGCAGTTGAATACCCATTCTGTCAACTACAGCGGTTGCAATCATCTTCACAGCCTGATATTGAACCCGTGTTCAGCTCTTCTGACGGCGCCTAAAGAAAGGCACACCGGAAAAAGTAAAAAATCCCCTCGGCTGAACATCTTGCCAAAAATAAACAGTTTCGGCCTCAAAATAAATGGGGCTGCAAAAGCGGTCGAAAACGACAGATTCGGCGAAGGTTAATGACTTAGCGAAATAAGGAGATTCAGCAGCATTCGGATCTCACAACTTGATGAGATCTTTCGCGCGCTGGGGACAGAATGTAGCATACGTCCCGCGTGCGTGAACGCGTGCCACTGAGCTGCGGATCATATGTTCTACGTCCGTGGCGCTGCCGTATGTTCTGTGCATGCGAATATGTGCCGCTGCACTGTCGATGTGGCTCGCCGACAATTTGTCTTGAATTTTTGACTTCAACTAGTCACAATTCTGAGACATATGAAAGTTGAGCAGGCTATTCGAGAGCTGGTATCGCAAGTCAGAATTAATTTAACGAGCTAGCCTGTGACCCACGGAATAAAATGGTGAGCACCGGTATCCGGACCGAACAGCACAGCCATCCATCAACCCCTATAACTTGCCTTCGTCTCAATTCATTGCTCCAGCTCCACTTATGCCAGATACCATGGAAGTTGTTCAGAGGTTTTGATATGTGCTTGGCTGTTCTTCATTTTTGTGATTCAAACTATGCTCCCAGCTCACTAGAGACACAGGATGTGGGTACTTGCATCACTATATATGAGATTGGTGGGGCATGTATGGGCAGATATTGAGCTGTGGTCTTGACTCATGTTGTAAAATGCCTTGATATGCTATTCCAGCTCTGGAATGGCCTTGATTCATTTAATTTTTGCCAATAGATCAAGTACCAAAATAGGACTTTTTGTTTTGCTGTGTGATGGGATTTCGGTTCTGAGTTTTATCAATGTGATAGGCCATGTACCAGACAAATTTCGCAACTTTTCTATGACTCAAAGTCTTGATTTACTGAAGTCAAAAATTCAAGACAACGAAAATTTTCTGAGTCAGATTGAATCATCACTTGCAATTCCTAATGGCCCTTTTGCGTACTAAGTTCTCCCAGTCTCTACGTTCGAGCAACCCCGGCCGCACTTTTTTTTTCTTCCTCAAATTTCGTCCTATTGACTCAATTCTTTTTGCAAACTACTACTCTATCTTATTCTTGTTGCTCAACGTAGAGACTGGCTCCGAGTCTCGTTTCCACCCAGAAATCATTTTTGGGCCAACCGGCTCTTTCCAAGGGTGCCTGGGATCCATGAATGTTATTCCTTTAAATAATGTGCCACATGCGTGACTCGAACTTGTCCAAACACACCGGCAAAACTGGATATTCAGCATGTGGCTGGAAACAATGGTTTCAGGTGGAGCTGAGAAGGTAGTCAAGAACAACAGTTTTGGTAAAGATGAATTAGTTGCTGAAATGATGAGATTCAGCAGTATTTTCTGTCATGCTGAATGTAACAGTTTAGGCTGCAAATTTTCAATGTTCAAAAGTGAGGCCTAAAGTAGTATGATCAGCAGCAAATTCAACTCGACTGAAAGAAGCAATTTTGTGTTGCTGGAGAAATGGTCTGTTTCAGCTGCATATTCAGATGCACCGAAACAATAGAATTCAGCCGAATTGATGGCCGAAAGATATTGTTTCGGCCCGAAACAATGATATTCAGCCACCATTTCGGCCCGGTTTTGCCGAAACAGTAATATTCGGCCATCAATTCGGCTTTGTTGGAACAGCACATGAAACCATTGTTTTCAGCCACAATTTTGGTATTGACTTTTGCTTGAGCTGAAACTGCTGCTGATTTGATAATCACTTTCTGACATGAAAACTTTGCAACCCAAACTGTTTCACTCGGTATAACAGAAAATGCTACTGAATCTCATTATCTCAGTAACTTATTCACCTTTGCCAAAATTCTTGTTTCCAACCGCATTTCTAGTCCCATTTAGTTTGCAACCAAAACCATCAGTTTTGGCAACATGTGAGTTGAATTTTACTTTTGCCGGCGTGAAATGCATATTTCAAAGTCCGGGATTGCGTAATAACAACAGTACGCGATCAGAGAGGCACAGTAAGGAACAGACTTCATACAGCGAGGTAGAAACTAGTTTGTATGAAGTGTCTGTCTATGAGAGACTAGCATCATTCAGTGCCCAGCCCTCTGAGCTGTTCTCAATTCTTGCACTTAGGCAGTCCGAATTAATCAAGGAAAGGTGTGCACCTCATTTTATTTTCTGGTATCCCTCACAATTCACTTCAAACCTCCCAGCCCACCATGCACGTACGCGACTGATCACTGTGCTTGCTTCCGTGCATTTGACAATTTCAACTTGCGAATCACCTGTGATGTGCATCACACATCAATTCGCAGCTGTCAACATCTTGTGTGTTGCAGTATTTGGGCACTTTTCGGGGGCATGCGGCAAGACCTTGGTGTGCCTGGATACATAGTATCTAGGTCTACAGTACACAGTTTTGATCTGATCATTGCACGTGCGTGCCATGCCCGCTGCTATATTGGGAGTTTGAGAAAAGTCGGTTGCCATGTTTGGAGTTTCAGGAAAGTGGGAAAAAGTTAATCTTTACTTTCCAATGAATCTGCCCCATATCACATGAATGTCAGCGACCTATATAAGCTCGTCTTTCAATTCAAGGCCGTTGTTCGTTTTCCTTCCTCTGTTGCTCTGCTGGTTCCTCTTGCCTGGATGGTTTCCCCTGCACAGCCTTGTCCTATCCTGTTGCTCAACTGGTGTCACTGTGTTCGGCCAGGTAGTAGCAGGGTTTGGGCCAACTCCCAGTAGTCGTGCTAGTCTGGTTTAAGCCCGGTCTATGTCCGTTGATGGGCCTAGACCATCATGGTCTAGGCCAGTTCAGCGTTCCACCAAAGTGGCTTGCGTTCTAGGACGACCTAACACAGTAGACAGCTCCCCGGTTTATCTCCCTTCCTCTTTGTTCTATTGTCTGGTCCCAGGGCCATGACAATTCACCCAGTAAGCCTGCACTGCATGTATACATAATAACATTGTCCATGGCTTCCCACCTTCTGCATTTGGTGAACATTTTGCCTGCTGGATCTCGCTTAGATTGAACTTTGTGCTTTGCCGATATGTGATGTCACCAGCAAAATATCTCTCCTTAAACTCGCAAGATGTACAGGAGGTACTTCGAGTCCGTAAATGGATGCCACGACAAGATGGATCAACAACTCTGCTCTCTTTCTCCCACTTTGTCACCCACCACAATCGACCTCCCTCTGTTTCTTCATGGCCTCTCCCCAGTCGGGACCTCATAATATGCTTTTGGGACCACTTCATAGTCTTGAAGGTATTGTTTGCCCCATTTCTGTAGGCTGTCAGTATGCTCATTCCCGCTACCGTAAGGTACGGGTCTTAGAGAGCCACTTTGACAGCTCCTGGCAGTAAACTCTCGTTTTTGTCAGCAGTTTTTGCGTAAGCTCCTTTTCCGCCTGCCAAATTATTTTGGGCCCACTGCTTTGCCGAACTTGCCGGTCAATCTTTCCTAATTCTGCTGACATTATTATCCGTTCTCTTCGGCCTCTTTCGGGGATTCCCGTTACCGTTGCGATACGGGCCTGATTGCGTCGAGTTCCTCGACAGAGCCCTTCATGAATATCCAGCTCAGATGGAAATGGTTTGAAAATTGCTAGCTATAGTATCATTTGACTCTGGCAATTTTTCTGAGGCATCAATGGACTGGTACCCGAACCTGTACCCCAATTTCTCAATGCCTTCCCCCATTTTTGTTTCCGACTCAATTGCCTGGGGTCTCCTGGGTGGAATCTGGACTCAGATATAGGTAGGTATATTCCGACGAGGAACAGCCAGTTTCCGTACTACATACACGCGTTGTATGTATGCTACGGGCACAATCAATCATCACTCAGTTACTGGCAATATTTGAATCATGCATGTTCTGGGATATTTTGATGTTGGTCTTCTTCCGATGGACGAACACATGATGCTGGCCTAGTGGTGTCCAACAAACTTGTATTCTCAAGATCCAATTGAACATCTCAACTCGATGCTAGAGGCCTATAACAATACACTTGCTCCCGGATTGTGAACATTTCAAACGTGAGTCTTCACCTGGGAAGCTTCCCATGGATGTCTTGCAATCCCAATCCATTCAACACACTGGTAAAAAATAGACAAGTCAGTCAAATTACAACACAAGATGGAATCTGAAACTCTCCATAGCTGTATTCGAATGAAGGCAGCACCGTTATTGCTTGTTAGACAGACAGTTGTCGATACAATGTTGCACTTCAACGTTCAAAAAGTCCTTCCGGCTTTTATGTAAAAAGAACATATCTATATTGCCATGTGTAAGTTGGCCTCACAACAAGTCTTTTCTGATGAATGAACTGAAAGGCTGCTCTGGTGATTGTTCAAAGTTTCAAGCACCATGGGTCGGGTCAGACTTGGTATGGTGAGACCTGAGTAAAGACCTTGCCATGAAGGTGCTCTGTGTAAAGATTCTGCAGGCCAATGCGAGCTGGTCGATGGGTGAGTCTCGACCGAGCGAGCTTTGGGCTGCACTTCCAATTGGAACTCAGTATGGTCCCTTTGTCAATGAATACCAATAATAATTGGGGCTTGCATGACTAGGCTCAACTGGAGATGATTAGACAATCAAATAGGTAGCGGGCCATGCCGCTCGTCGGCCTTACCAGCTTTATATTTTTGGGGATCTGATTGTCAAGCCTCAATTTGGTCATTGGCTGTACACGCTACATGCTCCGGGTACGTGCATTTTATCTTGCCAAACCTGATTCCGACTTGTTCTTCTGCAGTACATGTGAATGAAGCAATGCTTGGCATGTATATAAGGTTTCCTCCTACCCTTCGTGCACGGTGTAAATCCATCCCCTCCCACACCTGGGCACACCCGCTGGCACCTCCCATGATGTTGGCACACAAGGGCCGAGGTGCGTGCTGACCTGATTGGTGCACAGACATGTTGCTGACGGCACATTGATATTGTTTCCCTTTGTGGCTTTGCGATGTCTAGGCACTTTTCCACTTTTCGCCCTTGGGTTTCCTTAAAGGGTAATTCCCCTTCGGGACCGGAACATTCGGCAGTGTCTCTATTTCAGATCCCGCTGAACAATGAGTCACAATCGTATCATGTCGTGCATTGAGGGACGAATACATGAGGCAAAGTCGAGGTGGCATAGAGTTGAACAGGATTTTGTATAATTTTCATTCACAGTGATAAATACAAGCTATACAGTGTATGCGTAGATACGGGAGTGGTTGCGAATGGATGGTGGCATGGGCAAAAAAACACGCCAAGAAAGATGAAAGGGACCTACCAGACGTCGGAAACACACAAAACCACGTCGGATTGCACTGGAATACTGTTGAGTGCATGCCATGCGCGTCCGAGGGAGGGGACGACAACCGCGGCACTGTGGGATCAACATCAACCGCGGGTGGCGTCTTGACTGTAACATCGGTGCAAGACTCTGGGAGCATCCGGATTGTGGGGTGGTAGAGGGGTGAGGGCGCAAGACAGGTGGGTGGGATAGATATGGTGGCATGGTGGTGGTAGGAGGAAAGGGACAAGCGTCACGCGTGTAACGCGTAACGGCCTAGAGATCAAGCAGATTGAGATGGCCGAGCGGCAAGAAACGTGGCTTACCGTTTAAGGAAATGCTTAGTCACGAACCCAAGGGCGAAAAGCCAAAGACTTGTCTAGGCAATGCAGCTGTGGCCTCGGGTAGCGCAAAGTGTTAACAGCCCAAGGCATGTTCGTCCCATCACTGCTGTGCCGTTGCTGACCCAACTCAGTCTTCTGCAGGGGAGCAATTCTCCTTCCGCCCCATGACACCAAACTCACCCCCGGCTATCATCACTTACTTCACCTTTCAGCAAACACATTTCCCTGGCTCAGTGAAATTGTGTTACATTGTGGGCGAGTACAAATCCTATCTTGCCATACTATCACTCCCTGACACGCTGATCATGTTTTTGACAAACTATTTGCCATGGTCCCAAGGTACTGTTTGGAAAGTTACAACTGGTATCTAGTAGATATCACATCAATAATTGGCTGTTAAAATGTCTGCAGTAATGCATCCATGTCACGGTATCCAGGGCCTGGTCGGAGGGCTATGCTATAGAGGCAAAGAAGATTTGATGTACTCCAGTTGTACTCTTTGCAAATATTGATAGCCTGCATGCGTTGTGCGTCAGATATCTTCAGTCATCTCCATGCTTCCAGCATATTTCTTTGAGCACGCCAATGTTATTTACTTCCGGAGGGTGGCACAGCTTCAATATGAGATGAGACAGGGGGGCAAATAAGTTGAAGTCATTGGATAATCCCGAGTACCTTCTGCTCAGCACACCTCCTGCTCGCCGTTGTCTACCGGGCATGAATGTGGTATATGATTACCCTCTGGGACTCACTGCATTTATCAAGATCTCCACTGTTTTATGGACAGCAAGTCAAGCAGATGTGTACTGCAGGCAACATGCTCGATTCATTATTTCCTATATACATACACTGTAGCAAATTATTCAACTGAAGCTATATATGTATAAATCTCTCAGATTCCTGATCAATGAAATGGGAGATAGGAAAATGGTAATGTATGTCTGTGAAGTGAAGATTTTTTTTTTATTCAACTCGCCAAAGAGTGTGGTGAGCCCCAGTTGATCTCATCCAAGATGTAGATCAATAATCATATTTTGGGAAGATATAACAGAGGGTTTCCAAGTTATTGAACGAGACATGACACCACAGTTATCGACAGGTCACACATGATAGTTGATCGCCCAGACCGCCCTGAATCAAAATCTGCACTACCATCAGTATCTAAGCCGTAAATTTTCTGGAATCACTGCCACATGATGAAACGGGAATATCAGTATCCAAAGCTTGATTTGGGGTGGGTTTAACTTCTTCAACACCATGGATTGGTTAGCTCCGGAAGTGGAAAACACGAAATTAGAACATGGGGTCAATATTAGCCTTTGAAGTTCAACTCATGGTGGTTGGCTTCAAGGCGGTCCCTGGAATGTCTGAGAATTCAGCGGTACCTTTTCTCTTGATGTGGATACGGAAGATGGTGCAGAGGGTGACTACCAGCAGACGGGAGACATTAGGGTCATTCACAGCAGCCCTTTTTCACTCCCTTTGCACACCCTTTTTTCTTCCTTTTTCACATCGCTGCGGGCAGGTGCCATGACTGTGGGTTCATGGTGCTTGATTGGCAGAGCACGGACACTTGCCATGGTGTTGGCCAGGCATTGCACAGTTTTGTTTGTTCCTTTGTCAGTGGGAAGTTGGTCCAGCTTGCGATCGGTTCTCAGTCGGCGATCACTTCTACCTTGCAACATCGAGGTATTTTCATTTTTTCAAACAGTCCTGAGTTCAGAAAATATATTCTTCTTCCTGTCAGTGAGTTCTACAAAACCCTTTTCTTGTTCATCACTTATCCAAAGAGTTCTTAACGTGGAGCCAATTTTGCGTGGGCACCGGGTTTAAAGCCGCATGCAAAACAAATTCATTTGTGCTGCAGGGTTTGGACCACATTAAGACCAAATGATGTCCTGGTAAGTTCTGTCTTGGGCTCTCCAAAATTTCCTGACCCTGTTTGGAGTGAGGCGAGGGCCAGCATGTAATGAATGAGCACTTTCTTTGTGTTCGAACTTGAACACCAGACTTTCCCACACTGACAAAGGAACAAAGGGAAATGTGCAATGCCTGGCCAGTGTCGGTGCTCTGCCCATCAAATGCCATGAACCCACGGTCATGGCACTTGCCGGCAGTGTATTCTCATTGTTTTTTGTCCGTTTTTTTTTCTTCTCTTTTCAGTTTAGCTATGCAAAAAGGTGTGAAAAGGGGAAAAATATTGGCTTCAAGTGCACAAACCATCAAAAACCACCAAAAAAAAAGGTGTGCAAAAATGGAAGAAAAGGGGGCTACTTACTGTGAAACCGCTCCCTTTTTCTTTCCCCTTTTCATCTCTTTTTCATCTCCTTTTTCCCTTACAGGACGCTCACGCAGTGGATAAACTTATGGCTCTAAATGTGTACATGGTTACCAGGAAGCCCAGGGGACCAGAGATTGGAAACAAAAAGGTTTCTTGTGTATACTTGAAAAAAGGGGAAGGAGCAGAAAAAGTAATGGGAAAAGGGAGACAAAAAGGGCTAGAAAGGGGGGAACTGTGAACGTCCCTATTGATAGCAATCATCAGTAAGTCGCCATTTCATCTTGTGGATCCAATATCAGGCTGTGAAGCTAATTGCAGCTACTATCAGAATGCCTGATGGATGGATATAGGATGGCAGTGAGCTGATGAACCAAGCTAAAAGCCGCTTGATATATTGTGACGGTCCACGGAACGCCTGGGAATGAAAAACCACGATGAGATCAGTGTGTACCTGCCAGGAAATGACTTGTGCACACGTAGTCGTATAAATATCAAGCTGAATATAGCAGAATTGAAATGCGGAGGCTGCGCCTTGATTCGAATCGCCGTCATTTGTTGGTTTCGCGGTGCGGGAGAAGGACAGACCCCGAACAACGCGCAAGCAGCCGAGGTCCTAAAGATTTGAAATTACTGCCTCATGATGAAACACGGGAGAATATCAGTATCCGAAGCCTGATTTGGAGTGGGCTCTCTGAGCTCGCGTACCTCTGCTCTTCCCAATTCATCGCCGTCACGGTGAGAATTGGGTGGGAAACCCTGAATCCAATTGCATCGGCGGCGACGTTTCTGATTGATTCCCATTCCATCTGATTTGAGATAATAGGGGCAGTCAGAGTAGATGATTCTCCCCGATTCTGGTGCGATTCTGACAGTCAATTCTGATTTATCTAAGTGTGGGAGAATCATCGAAAATCCGAATCACCTCAGAATCGTCGCATAATCGCCGCATAATCGATGTAGAATCGCGATTCTAGATCGATTCCGGTCGATTCTGATTTAAAATAATTATTAATAGGGGCAGTCAGAGTAGAAAATTAAAGCCGGTTCTGAGGTCGATTCTGACAGTGATTCTCAGATGATTCTCGGAATTATTTTAAATCAGAATCGACCAGAGGCGATTCTACATCAACTGCGGCGATTATGCGACGGCGATTCTGATTTTCGTCAATTTTTGACGATTCTCCCACACTTAAGTAAATAAGAATCGCCGTCAGAATCAACTGTCAGAATTGCCCCAGAATCGGGGACCCCTATTTGGTCACACAAATAGTATTCGGCGCCTGGGCCGCTTCCGGCACGCTGTTTAAGGCCCGGCTTTCAACTTACTTGGATATGGGTAACCGTTCCCTCCTCACGTAATTCAGGGTGGTTGCTGTTACTCCGACACGCGGCCATCACTCCTGTGATGACACATAAATGTGCTGTCGAAGGCTGTGTATCTTTCGCCTTGCTTTCGCCATTGCGTTCCCGGAGCCATTCACGAGTAAAACAATGCCCTCGACTAGTGTTCCCGACTACATCATTGTAGGAGGTGGCCTCTGTGGCCTTGTTCTTGCAGCGCGCCTCTCTGAAGATCCCGGCGTCTCTGTTTGCGTCTTGGAATCGGGTTCTGAGACTTTTCACGATGAAAACATCGACGTTCCAGGTACGATTAGAATCCACTCTGACAGCAGGCAGCGCTCTGACTTCGCTTGACAGCAAACCTTGCTCAGACATGGGGAAATCCGAACTACGACTGGGCTTTCTTCAGCACTCCCCAGAAAGAAGCCGGTGCTCGACCGATCTTCCTTCCTCGGTATGTTCAACACCTTTCAGTCTAGGGATCGTAGCTGATATGTCCTTTCAATCCAGTGGCAAAGGCCTCGGTGGATCGACTCTGGTGCGTCTGACGTTCAGATATGCGGACAGCGTCACTGCTAATATCCCTGTTAGATCAATGTTATGGAGCTAACAAGGTGAGTCGAAACTGGAGAAATCACGGTACCATCTGACTCGACCTGGATCAGGGCGTCTTCCGTTGAATACGATGGTATATCCATGTCAAGATTATCTTCTCAACATACATTCATTATTTGTGACCAGCTATCGAAGAGCTGGGAAACCCAGGATGGAACTGGAATGAGTTTCTGAAATATTTCAAAAAGGGGTGTTTCACATCGAAACGGCCTTTTTGTTGCTAATTTGAGCTCTCAGTCCGAAACCTTCACGTATTCCCCACAGGAGGTCGAACCCTACGGAATGCACTTTGATGACAATGCCCACGGAACTGACGGGCCTTTGAAGAAAACATTTCCCCGTTACATGGATACTCTTGTCCAACCGGCCCTCCAGACCGCTGATACTCTAGGAATTCGCCGTATTTCTGATCCAGTCGGCGATTTCTATCCTTGCTGATTGTGTACTCCTGACAATTCTTGCAGAGTGCCGGAGACAATCGCGGGATTTTTGTGGCTACAAAGTCCATCGACACGAACGCTACTCGCAGCTCTGCTGCCTCGGTATGTGACAGTATAGTTTTGTATCTTGCTAAGCTTATGTTGCTGAAGGCCTATTACGAACCCAACAAGAATCGTCCGAATCTCAACATCCTCACTGGGGCGAGAGTCGGGCGTCTCCTTACTGTGAAAGGCTCTAGCTCTGGGATTGTCATTCGGGGCGTCGAGTACTTACAAGGCGATGCTCTCAAAGTTTTGGAAGCGTCGAAGGAGGTCATTCTATGCGCTGGTATGTCAGCCTCGGCAAGAGTAAAGTTTACTGAAAACGGTCTCTTAGGATCTTATCAAACTCCTAAAATACTCGAACTGTCTGGTACACCTTGAAACTTCCACTTTGCCCGAGAGTGATTGTGACACATAACAGGAATTGGGGATCCGTCTATCATTGGGAAGCTCGGGATTCCCGTCGTACTTGACTTGAAAAGCGTGGGAGCGAATCATCGTGAGTACGTCTAGCCTCGATAGAGACCCGGATCTGACTTGTGCTTTGCAAGAGGCAAACATTTATGTCGGCAATAATTGAGAAGCTATTGACCTTTCAAGCAGGACCACCTCGTTTACACATTCACCTTCCGATTGAAAGGCAAATTAGAGACATATGACAGCATGCAAGAGCCGGAAGTCGCAGAGAGGCAAAAGAAGCTTTAGTGCGTACAGCATTTACTTTTCTGAGCATTGTCTGATCGTGAACAGTACCGAGGAGAGAACTGGCCTCCTCTCGGCGACCCCTAGCCTCTTCGCATTCCTTCCGCTTCGCACAGTCGACAAAGATGATATCATCCTGGATTCCGCTCGTAAGATGAAGCTCGAGGACGCCAATACGGCTGCCCAAAAGACATTGAAACTTCAACAACAATGGCTTGTCAACGATCGCATTCCGTGGATAGAGTACGTTGCCCCTGATATCCCAATCTGACTCTGAATTATGTGTTCAGCATCAACTTTATCGATCGTTTCATGCCGGGTCCTGGTGCCAACTTCGAACCTGGTAAAGCATATATGACGATCAATGTCATGCTTCTCCATCCGTTCAACAGAGGATCAGTCCACATCACTTCCCCCGATCCGCTCCAGAATCCAGTAATCGAGTTGAACGCATTCGACAATGACGTCGACCTCGCTATATCTGTAGAAACGTACAAGTTTGCTAGGAAGTTCTCGACTACGGGGCCATTGGGAGCGCTCGTTGAAGAAGAGATCTGTCCTGCGACTGAGCTCAAAACGGACGACGACATCAAAGAGTTTTTGCGTCAATCGCTTGGAAGCTCTTTTCATCCAATCGGCACAGTCGGAATGCTCCCAGAGAAAGACGGCGGGTGTGTCGATCCAAGCCTTAAAGTCTACGGTACTGCAAATTTGCGCGTGGTAAGTTCAATGATATGACGTGCAAATTCGAGCTGAATTTTAATGCTACAGGTGGATGCGTCCATCATCCCGATCAATATATCTGCCCATCTTCAAGCAACTCTGTACGCTATAGCGGAAAAGGTTTGTCAGGTTCATTCGAGAGAAGAAAGCAAATTGATATCGTTTTACAGGCTGCTGATATCATCAAGAAAGGGGTTTGAGTCTTGAAGGGTCGAGTCTTTGAACTTGTAAGTAATTAATAACATGGAAGATGTATCTCTCTCTAGGTTTGAAATGAACGGTTTGTCTCTGATGCGATGCATCGCAAACTATACTACCGGATTTTCCCTCGCATCAGAATCCTAAGATGTATCGTTCTGACAGCATAAAGGCTAGACACATACAGTATAACCCTGGGTCAAGCATCAAGCGCAGGTATATCCTCGGATGGGCCAGAGCGGCGTGTGGCGGGAAGCGGCGCGAGAATCCGCGTGTTTCGGCACGTTAAGCCGCTAATACACCGGAGATTACCAACTTTCGCCGAAAGTTGAAACGATTATTTGCCAAAACCAGTTTTGTTAGCAAAGGTATTTTAGGAAAACATGAGCTGAAATGAGAACTACGTCTACAATAATTGGATTAGATTTCAGTTGGGCTGTTTTGTGATTCAATGCCTCATGTACCGGTTTGTATTTTGGCAACCGAAATCTGGTGATCTCTGGCTTATTTATATATACAGGACTATCCTAATACAACAAAGGCATACTGAAGATTTCCGACTTTCAGTGCAACCGATTCTTGCCAAGATCTGTTTCATTACCTAAAGTATTTAATCAAGGAAAAGGTTGAGCTGAAATGAGAACCAATTCTACAATCATTGGACTCGATTTCAGTTCGGCTGCTTCTTAATTTGATACCTTATGTACCAGATTATGTTTTGGTTAACGGTTCAACCAAAAGTTGGCAATCTCCGGTGTAAAACTCCGACCTCCGCCCTGTCAAGGGAGTGATTAATGGGCCTCGGCTTTGCTATGAGCTGAGTTCGGGCCGGCTATACGGCTCGATGGAGCCGGGCATAGGAATGGGCCTGAGGAGGACCCCAATGATCCCTTTGGAGGCTAGGTCCAGGCGCGGACAAAATTTGGGGATTTTGGACCTGAAACCTAGGTCCGTAACAGACAAAAATGAGCCTCGAGGGCCAGCAAGCCCAGGTCAGGGTGCGGACAAAAATCACCAAGTTCGGCGGACTTGGTGGGCCAGAAACTTGTCTGTGCCGCTGCGAAACCAACGAATGACAGTGATTGAAACCACCAACAACCTCACGGCACTCAGCCCGCGTACTTCTGCTTTCCTGTTTCCAATGCCAACCAGCCCATGGTGTTGAAAGAAAATTGAGCCCACCCCAAATCAGGCTTCGGATACTGATATTCTCCTGTGTTTCATCATGGGGCAACGATTCCAAAATTTTTAGACCTGAACTGCTTGCGCGTTGTTCGGGATCCGTCCTTCTTCCGCCAAATCTCAGCACAGCCTGCGCCACCGCAAAAACCAACCAATGACGGTGATTGAAATCAAGGCGCAGCCCCCGTGTTCCTATATTCAGCCTGATATTTATACGACTACGTGGGTGCACAAGTCATTTCCTGACAGGTACACATCGATCTCATCATAGTTTTTCATTCCCAGACGTTCCGTGAACCGTCACGATATATCAAGCGGCTTTAGTTTGGTTCATCAGCTCACTGCCATTCTATATCCATCCGTCAGGCGTTCTGACAGTAGCTGAAACTAGCTTCACAGAACCCGCGTTCTATGATTACGGAGCCTGATACCAATATAACTAATTATGGGTGCACAAGTCATTTCCTGTTAAGTATACACGGCTCTCATCGTATATTTTTTGGGACTGCTGCATTTCCACGTTGCGGGGACCGCCTCAGAGCCCCGATGAGTTGAACCTGAGCTTCGAGGCCTGCTATTCAGGTTCTAATTCCGCTCTTCCCACTTCCAGAGCCAACCTCCCCACGGTGTTGAAAAAATTAAACCCACCCCAAATCAGGGTTCGGATACTGGGGCATCGATTCCAGATATTTTGGACGATTCCAGAATTTCGGACTGTACGTCCTTCTCCCGCCCATCTCAGCACCGCGTTCTTCGATACGTTCTCCCACCCATCTCAACACCATCTCCACCTCCCTGAAGGCAACCACCACTGGCATCCCCAGGTTCTAATTCCGCTTTTCCCACTTCCAGAGCCAACCAACCCACGGTGTTGAAGAATCAAACCCATAGGAAATCTGGATTCGGATCCTGATATTCTCCCGTGTTTCATTACGGGGCAACGATTCCAGAATCTTTGGACCATAAGTCCTTTTCCCGTCCATCTCCCGCCCATCTCCCGTCCATCTCCCGCCCATCTCCCATCCATCTCCTATCCATCTCCCGTCCATCTCCCATCCATCTCCTATCCATCTCCCGTCCATCTCAGCACCGCCTGCGCCACACCGAAACCAACCAATGACGGCGATTGAAAGCACCGGCAATCGGCTGGCAGCCTGATCTTGAACCGCCTAATTCTGCTATGATTTCCACCAGACCTGGTGATATCAATATAACTACTGATGTAGGTGCACAAGGCGTGCTCTCATCATATATTTTTGGGACTGCTGCCCAGACGTTCCGTCGTCCTAGCGGCTTCTAGTGTCATCAGCTTACCCATCCTCATCTTCTGTGCCTTAGAATGATGTAGGTGCACAAGGCGTGCTCTCATCATATATTTTTGGGACTGCTGCCCAGATGTTCCGTCATCCTAGCGGCTTCTAGTGTGGTTCATCAGCTCACGCCCATTGAAAACCCATCCTCATCTTCTGTGCCTTAGAACCCCTTAGAACCCCTTAGAACGAGCCCGTCACATATCTAGGAATTTAGTAACGCCAAGCGGAGGTATAAACACATATTGCGAGTTCTCAGAAAGAAGCTTGAAACCTCCCATGGCTCGTGGTGGAGAACCGTTTTTGCTTCTTACTGGCCCACTCGTATGTTCCTATCCCTGGGGTAGCACCCTGTGCTGACGACTTCCCAGTTTATAGGCTCCTTATTCAACTGGAGCCTGCTTGGAACGCTGGTCATACAAACTTGTACGTGGGCGAAGCTGTCAGTTTCTTCGAGAAATACTCAGTAGTTTCTCAGATGTTTATTATTCATCGGGATACAAGGACTCCAAATGGATCAAAGGACTAGGTCTGCTCGCCGTGATTCCTCGTCAAATACTGGCTGATACGTTTGCAGTCATTTCGACGTTGAGCCTGGACATTGTTCAGACCGTATTCGCTACACATGCTGTTTGGCAAATTCTGATTCTTGGATGGGGAAACCCTGAAACATTCACCGAACTTCCCTGGACCGCCTACACCTTTCCAGTTATGAGTGGAACAGGTAGATCTCGGAACACTTGCGGAAGAAACTAGTTGACAGGCCATTTTTTCAGTCGCTGCTCTCGTCCAATTCTTTTTCTCTTGGTATGTTTCTAGAGTCACAACTGCCTGCTCTCAAGCAAACATTAATAAAAAATTCTGACAGGCGCATCTGGGTTCTGGGCCGTACCAAGATTGCGTACATCGTCGCAATAGTGATCGACCTTGTACGGTCTCTTCCTTGGCCCATTGTTGCTCTCTGTAATTTACAAATTCTCCATCCAGGTTGCTGTCATGCAAATGACTTCTGGCCTAGCTGCGGGAATACAGGTGAGTATCTCAGCGACTACGATCAGAGTCTGACTCCTCTAGACCGCTTTCATCCCGATCGAAAAAGTAGGAGAATTGGCCCCGCAGTTCACTGCAAGTAACATCTGTCTCAGTTATCTCAACACTAAAGCTCATCAGATTTGGCTCGCTGGAAGCTTTGGTGCAGATGTTCTCATTGTGGTGTCCATGCTCTGGATCGTGAGTTAATCAATCGGTCGAGTTCCTCTTGTTGTCTTACATTTCATTTCGTCAGTTGCATCAAAACAAAGGCGGTATTGCTGCGACAAACGGCCTCATTGACCGCCTCACGGTCCGAGTTGTTCACAGTGGCGCCGTCACTGCCATTGCGGCCGGGGTAGAGCTGGTATTATTCATTCGCATGTCAACAACTTTTGTTCATGATACTCCGTGAGTCTGCTCACCTTCTTCACCCTGAATCTCATTGACACGCATACTGCAGAGCTCTGTTCCTTGGAAAGCTGTGGGTTCTTCCCCTATTCTCTGGCACGTTATCTTGACACTTTGCGTCAAACAGCTATTCCAATGTACTCTTGGCGAACCTGAACACCAGAAGAAGGAATGACACCACGTACTCAACCGGAGTTATCAGCGTCATCTCGCCCGACCATCCTATGATCAACATCAACGAGAGACCTGGGCTCCGATCTGCCTTGGATAGTTCCGAAACGGTACGTCAGCCGCTCGAGGTCTGTTTCACTGAATCGAACTTTAAATTTACCAGCAACTCGACAATACGAGGGGAAGTGAAGTCAAATTTCTCACCCCTGTCCTCTCGGATCATGTATGATCATGGTGGACAGAACTTGGTGACAAGTTTGAGTCCCAATTTGGAAATTGTTCCCAGTCACTCAATTATGACCCGATTATGTTATGGTGAGAGTGTGTAAATAGTACACTAGGAAGGCTACAGATCGCCTGGGGCAGAAGTTTGAAAATCGAAATTGTTCTTTTTTTTTCGTCCTCTGTTATATCCGTGCATTATCAGACCGGCCGGTGTGGCAATTCCTGAGAGGGTTTTCATGCTATGAAGGTCTACTCAGTGTTTCCCTTCTAAGCACAGTTGACTCATCGGGCCGATGGACTTATATTACTCCGAGGCCTTATTGTTCAGTCCGTCTTCTTCCTCGGGCTTCCTTACCAAGCCCGAGGTCCTTTATTGTTTAGTCTTACTAAGTCATCTTGGCACCTTATTCTTTTACATTTCTTACTTACCAATATCTCGCTAGGCTTGTGTCCAGCCGCTATAGTGCAGGAGTATTGACGAGCAAGCAGGTAATACTTACTATAGCGGCTGGAAGCACTTAGCCGTAGATTGATAGATGGAAATTTCAAACTCCGACTATACCGTATTAAGACTTACCTCCGACGGTCCGTGGCCTGATCAACGCCATCACCCCTATTTCGCACCATGAGTATCCCTCTTCCATCTCTCTCTGTGCCATGCCCACTCATCCCAAGGTCCAAGAACCTTGCATGCAAAATGCTGGACCTCCTCAAGTTCCACAAAAGCTGCAAACAAGTCTCCAAGAAATTCATGTAATGTTTTGTAACTAGCAGCCTTCACTGCGTCGAGGACCTGTCTAATGCAAAGTGACAAGGCCACCCTTATCTCTGCCTCCTCTTCCTGCTCGCGCTGTGTCAAGAACTTAGCCCTTGCCGCTGCCTCCTCGTGCTGCTTCTCTTCCCATGGCTTCCATGCTTCCATCATCAATGTCTCTCTCTGTCAGCGACCGGGCAACATGTCGTTGTCTCTTTGGAGGTGGTCTGGACATGTTGGTAAACAGTCCAGAGTTCTCGTTGTTTGATTTCCGCTTTGCACCCATTGTGAATTAGGGATACGTGTCCGGGACGCTGCCCAGACGCATTGAATGTATAACATGAATAGATAGGCCAGGGTGGCAAAATTATGGTGCAATTAGGATTGGTAGTGTTGGCTGTGAGGCAAGATGTGTATGTATGAGTGTCTGGTGAGCCCCCGCCGTCACTGAGGGCCAGCATCATGGCGCGACACAACGAGGAGAAAATTGTAAAGACGAGTGATGGGTTGATCGGGTCGGAGGTAAGTCTTAATATGGTAAAGTCGGAGTTTGAAATTTCCATCTATCAATCTACAGCTAAGTGCTTCCAGCCGCTATAGTAAGTATTACCTGCTTGCTCGTCAATACTCCTGCACTATAGCGGCTGGACACGAGCCTAATATCTCGCACGTGTTATATACCGAGCCAGAAGGACCAAGGACCGAAGGACCGGAGGCTCTGGTATGCCAGAGCGCCAGAGGCCAAAGGGTCTGGAACATATACGAGGAGGGATCACAACACCACAGGGGGTTAAGGGTGAGTGACTACCCTGGCCGGCAGGTATCCGATAGGAGGGGACAAGTCGGAGTACTGGAGGGGAACCGGAGAGTACGGAGACGACTCAGTGCAAGGAAAGTGAGCCAAGCAACGTTAATTATCAATCTGACGTACAAGACATATTAAAGGTGTATTTATACTAAGTAGCTAATTGTATTCCATAAAAGGAAGGGGAGTGGTTCTTAACAATAAGACAAATCAGAAGGACTGATGAGAAGTTGTATGACAATAAGATGGAAAGATGGAAAGACAGATAAACGGGAAACGCTCAGTAATCCTTCCTTGCATAGGGTATGCTGCATGGATATAACAGTATCCCCCTCTTAGGTTCCTCTCCCATGAGGAACCCAAAAGGAATCAAGTTTGTTGAACAATGAGGAAGCATGGGAAAATAAACAAGATCAGAAAGTCACGTGCTGTTGGTTTTGACTCAGACACTTCTTTCTTCTCTACCACCACCATCTCCAGCACCACAAACACAAAGCACGATGTCGTCGAGAAACCACAGCAGCCAGGGATGCAAGGGGTCATTGGACGACGACTGCAGCAGCGCCGGTGAAGGCAAGAAAACCGGGAAGGGGAAGGCACGCACGACGACGGCGGAGCTGCGCAAGGAGGCCGTGCAGCAATTCTACGAGGAGCGTGAGGCGCACCGGGCCGCTCTAATCACAGCTTACCAGGAGCAGGCTGTGGAGGCTGCGCAACGGGCAGAAGTTGCCCAGGAGGACGCTGCGCAGGCGCTCCAGCTTGCTCGCGAGCTGGAGTCACTCGATGCGGAGGCTCCGGTCTTTGACGAGGTACCAGCGATTGAGATCATGAAGTTGGTGTCCCCAGAGCGCATGGAGGGTGGAGAGGAGGACGAGTTGAACGATGAGGACAAGAAGGGGAGAATGGTACGTTGCAGTGCACACCGGAGGTTACGGTAGTAACATTTTTTTCCCGTAGCTTGTGACTCCTGCCGCAAGAGTAAGAACATCTGCGTCATGGAACCCAGGCGCACTGTGTGCTGCCGCTCGAGCGAAGCACATCCAGTGCAGTCGTGCCCGCCCCCTTGGCCCACCTCGCGTCAACAAGCGGCGTGAGGGGCAGGAGGCCCGCCGCCAGGGGTCCGCTCCAGTGGCGGGATCCTCGCGGATGCGCCGGAACACCGGAATGGATCAGGCCGACTGGAGCGAGTCGAGCGACCGCAAGGTGTGCATTCGCATGAGGAAGGAGCAGGAGCGGAGGGCACACAAGGGGGAGAAGAAGGAGGGAGGAAGCCAGAGGTTCCGTGGGTGGATTACCTGGCGGAACAGTTGGCCCGGAGCATGGGGCGATATAAGTTGGCATTTTGCACTTGCCAACTTATCCTCAAGATGCTTGCAGTGCCAGGAAGTGGGGCGGAGGTGCACCCAGAGTTGATAGGATGCTCCGGTGGATAGCAGTGGCGTCCGCATGGGATTTCACCATGGCGGAGGAGGCGGAGCTCGACCAGCTCACGGAGGAGGAAGAGGAGGATGAAGACGTGCACCCTGCGAAGCGCCAGAGGCTCATGAAGAGAGGAAGCCCCGCGGTAGAGGAGAAGGTGGAGGGACCCTGCGAAGCGCCGGAGGCTCATGAAGAGAGGAAGCCCCACGGTGGAGGAGAAGGTGGAGGGACCCGCCTAGTTGGAGGACTCGGAGGCGGAACCGGAGGCTCCGGTTGCGCCCCGAGCCCGTTCCGCGTCATGGCCCGTGGAGTTCCGGGTCTTGGAGGGCGAGGAGGATGTGGGGATGGATGTGGATGCGCCCGAGGTGCCAGAAGGGCTCGAAGAAGAGACCACTGCGACATCCCGAGTCGCAAGCCAGGCCGCGGAGGCGAGGACCATCACGGTCCTCACCTTCAAACCCGACCCTGAGCCCGTACCGCCTCCACCTCCCACTCCGTTGCCTGCGCCGGAGGCTCCGGTGCAGGTGAAGAGGGAGTCGGAGGAGCGGGCCTTCCAAACCCTTGTGCTTCAGCCGGGAGCGCCGGCTGGTTTCCACGAGGAAGGCGGGGTGTTTGTTTTGGACGATTCGGATGAGGAGATGGGGGAGCCGGAAGCGTCCGGAGTGGAGGAGTGAAGGCCCTGGAGGCCTAAGGACAAAATAGACTTCGTAAATAATGAATGTGATGTATGTTGAATTGGACAATTGTTTTCTTGGGTTTAACTTTGTGTGATGAGTTAATAATTGGGTCCAGGCTTATTAGGAAAGCGCCGGTGAAAGTTGTCGATATGTTCGGCCGCATCCAAGTTGTCCGCACCAACCCAAGTGATCATCGGTGTTCTCGTATCCGAGCCACTCGACATAGTACCGGAGCTTTGTTTGGAACCTCCGGTCGATCTTCGAGTCAACAATTTGCTTGATTTTGAAGTGCGACTCACCATCAATGATTTCTATGGCAGCCGGAGGCAGCTTCTCACGCCCTGGGAATGGGTTCGGAACGTGCGGTTTGAGTTGGGAAATGTGGAAAACTGGATGGACCTGCGACAACGATTTTGGAAGCCGAATGGTATAAGAAGCAGCACTGGGTTTGCCAATAACTTTGTAAGGGCCAAGGTACGTCTCCGAAAATTTCGGAGTCGGCCGGCTGGTGTGAAGATGCTTTGTGAGGATGAAAACTTGATCGCCGATCGAAAGCGGAGGTTGCGGTGACCGTTTCCGGCCTCCAGTTTCCTTGTACCGCTCCTGGGCAAAAGTAATTTGCACCCGGAGGAACTGGTGCAGTTCCTGAAGATCAACGACAAAGTCCTTGGCGTTGATAAGCCACGAAATTTGCGAAACCTCAAATTTTACGAATGCATGCCATTCTGCGCTCATCCAGTGGTTGGTGTGAGCTCCAAACATGCAACCAAGAGCCATATCGCATTATCATCCTAAACACTGGTGCCTATGGCCTATTCCAGGAGACGGCACCCTTGGATCACTAGGGGTCAGATCCGGATTAAGGCTTGAAGCCCAAATATCAAAGTCTGAAACACCCTCTATACGTGGGAAGGCAACTGCAATGCTCACTACCAAAGGGAGAATCATAATATCCACCTCTGACATCTATTGGGACACTGGGAACCTTATTCGGGAGGAAACGCTGAGTTGATTACACAACTTTGGCTTATCCAACGCGACACGATAAGTCACAGGATCAAGGCCTAGACTCAATATTGCTATTTTAAACACCAGGTCCGTGAGGATGCGATCACCCGATAAGCCGCAGACCGGGACTAAGCACGTACTATGTGTTCCTGAATGTCGATTAAGGACATCTGGGGTATCGTTGGAAAGGGAATAACCTATACTATCCAACTAGCAATACTAGAAGTCGGGGCACATACTACAGAGGAAGATATGGGCCAATTACCCTGTTTAGGGGAATAGTGGAACATATAATCCCCTGATCGACGAAGGGTTGTCGATCACCAGGTAAACTGTCAACCAGGATTAGGCATGTACTGTGTGTTCCTGGATGTCGATTAAGGACATCTGGGGTATCGTTGGAAAGGGAATAACCTATACTATCCAACTAGCAATACTAGAAGTCGGGGCACATACTACAGAGGAAGATATGGGCCAATTACCCTGTTTAGGGGAATAGTGGAACATATAATCCCCTGATCGACGAAGGGTTGTCGATCACCAGGTAAACTGTCAACCAGGATTAGGCATGTACTGTGTGTTCCTGGATGTTGATTAAGGACATCTGGGGTATCGTTGGAAAGGGAATAACCTATACTATCCAACTAGCAATACTAGAAGTCGGGGCACACACAACAGAGGAAGATATGGGCCAATTACCCCGTTTAGGGGAATAGTGGAACATATAATCCCCTGATCGACAAAGGGTTGTCAATCACCGGATAAACTGCCGACCAGGATTAGGCATGTACTGTGTATTCCTGGATGTCGATTAAGGACATCTGGGGTATCGTTGGAAAGGGAACAACCTATATTATCCAACTAGCGATACCAGAAGCTGGGGGACAGACCACAGAAGAAGATATGAGCCAATTACCCTATTCAGGGGATATTTGAACATATAAACCCCTAATCCATGAGGGGTTGAAGGAGTCATTATACAAACATTTAGGAGGCTAGGAACGCCAGGGCGTGCACAGCTGATACCGATCACAGGCTAATTAATTAAGTAGAATACCCGAAGCCTAGTAATCACGCATATGTAACAGTTTCTGTACAGTATATAAGGAGGGCAGAACCAGGGAGGACGGCACCGAACTAGACCCGGAGAGTGAGGAGCAATAAAGCCCTTGCGCACAAAGTTGACGTTTGGGCTTGACTCTTTGGCTGTCAACAGGCCTCAGAATTCAAGTTTGGTTTTGGAATAACAAAAGGACCGAACTAGACCCGGAGAGTGAGGAGAAATAAAGCCCTTGCACACAAAGTCGACGTTTGGGCTTGAATCTTTGGCTGTCAAATAGCCTTGGAATTTAAGTGCGGTTTCGGAATAAGACTTTGTTTGAGGCGCGAGCCATAGTTACAGGGTGTGAGCCATAGTTACGGGGCGTGAGCCATTGTTACGGGGCGCGAGCCATTGTTATGGGGCGTGAGCCATAGTCTGAGGCGCGAGCCAATCATTGTCGGAATAAGGCGCGAGCCAACAAAACCGGGTCTAAACAGCCCACAAAACCAAGCCGGTTCACAGCCGTTATCTTTGCATAGTTGGGAAACTTAAATCCACGTTGGGAACCAACCGATCAATTCAGGTTGTGTCTTGAACACCACTTCGAGAAAGCTAGTTGAGACTTAGCCATCCTTGGGGGAACGGGAATTGAATACTTTCGTGACAAATATGTTTACTCGTGGTTTCCTTGGACCTACACTTGTGTCCAAAAAGACCCGAATCTCGTCAGTGTATCTTGGTCGTCAAAAGAGTGTGTGGTGTTGGAGTCTGTCTACCGTCGATTTAGTCGTGCTTAATCTCACTTGGTGAGTTAGGTGTAACTCAGTCGTTCGATAGGGGGGATTTTGGCAGTTGCATTATTCTGACCGTTGAACCTGAGCAACTGTTTCAGCGTACATATTCGCAACGTCACGTTCCGGATGGACTGTGATTGCCGGATTGTAACCCTTGTTGGCGAAGGGGGAGATGCTGGTCGAAGCGTTCGGAGCATTGTTGAGAGCGAATTCCGCGAGCGGAAGAAGTCGGTCCCAATCATCCTGTTGGCAAGAGCAGTAGATGCAGATATATTGCTCAACAGTCTGATTCATACGTTCTGTTTGACCGTTGGCCTCCGGATGGTACCCGGATGTGTAGTGGATCTCCATATTGAGAAGTTTGCCCAGCGACCGGAAGAATGAAGCAATGAATTCGGAGCCCTGGTCGCATGTAACATGTGCCGGAACACCGTGTTTTGAAAAGACATGAATAAGGAAGAGGTAAGCAAGCTCCGGCGAATTGATATGGGTATCGCGAGGAATGAGAATGACCTGCTTAGATGACCAATCAACAATCACCAAAATGCAGTCAAACTCGCCGGAGAGAGGGAGTTGCTCGATGAAGTCCATAGAAATGGAATGCCAAGGCCGGAGCGGAACTGGAAGTGGTTTCAAGAGTCTGTAAGGCCGATGCCAAGGCTTTTTGTTGTGCTTGCAAAGAACACACGACCGACAGTAGTCCCGGACGAAGGCCGCCTTTTATTATTTAATAACATATTTTCTAGCATTTAAATACTATTTTAATAACCCTGATGGGGCAAAAAAAGAAATGATCTTTGATCCCATCACTCTGAACTGAAAATGGACAATCTATGACCTCATTCTTGACCCACAGCCCATCAAAAAACTCGGGCCTGGGCCCTCTCATTTTGGATGATCCAAACATTACACCTGTTTGTTTCCGAGGCTCACATCAAGACTCTGTTTGATTTCCAGGTTACCTTTCAGTCTAGGCCCTCCCCTTTTGGACAATCCAAATGTTGCACCTGTTAGTTTCTCAAGCTCACATCAAGATTGCACCTGTTTCATTTCCAGGTTATCTAGGCCTCCCCTTTTGGATGATCCAGATGTTGCACCTGTTAGTTTCTCAAGCTCAAATGACTTGGATTGGGCCTCCCCGAGGCGGGCGCTGAACCTTTAGGTGAGTGAGTAGACCCATTATTTTCTACTCTCCTTGACTTTTGCTGAAGTGATATCAAAGGGACATTTATAAATTCTTTTACGCGATTCATGACTTGAAAGTACAGAGCCAAGAGTTGGAAGAACAAAGGTAAGTACAGTGGCCACGACAGATTTGGATATATCACGAAAGATTCTCACGTCAACGGATACTGACCCGAACATAAAGCAGAATGACAAACAGACAATGTTCGATATACCATGTATACCATTGCCTTCTCTTTACGATCTGGCATCGGAACGAGTAGAAACACATAAGAACATGTCAAATGAATATATTCACATTTTTTATTGCTTACTTTCCGGCTTCCTGAATCCTCACTTGCATTCCGAATTTTTCCGAATCCATGACAAGCAGAATATGACGAAGTTTTGTTTGCACTTGTAGCAAAAAATGGAACAAAACCGATCTTCCCCAGGGTAGCCAAACCTAAAGGTTCAGCAATCAATATTGCACCTGTTTCGTTTCCAGGCTGCCCCCCAGTCTAGGTTCTCGGCTAATTGGTCTCTTCCAGGCCCTCCTGGAATATTTGTACATATTAGCAGGCATTGCCTTCGGGTCTTCCCGGTTGTTGCAGCCACTCAGTCCTGGCATTGTTTGCAGTTGATATTTCCTGTGGCCAATGCTCTCAGTGTGCCCTGCGCTCCTACTTCCTCCTGCCCGGCCCTTCCCACGCTTTATTATACCACATGCCTCCTGCCAACAAGCCTCGAATCCTCCGTTCCGGCTCCTGGTGGAAGAACTACCACGCATGGAAACATGCTCGCCGCCTTAATTCTCAGCGCCAAAATTTTTGGGGCCCTACAAGAGCAGCACCCAATTTACACCTTCACCCCTGACCGAATTGCTCCCCTTGTCACCATTGTCCGCACCGACGGTACACGTGTAACCACGGCCTCCGGACCGCTCCTCAGCCAGCCGCTCCCCGCCCCTGCAATTTACCGCCCCCCGAAATTGTCGGCCACTGCGGAGCATGTCAAGGCATGGCTTGCCTCTCAACCTACGCCTGATGAGCTTCTCCTTGCCCAGCTCCAAGCAGGCCCTAGTGGGCATAAGCGGCAGGCAGACTTGACTCTTGCTGGCCCCTCCTCGAAACGGTGAACAATATTCCTATTTCCCTGTTTTCTTTCCCTGAATATTTTACAGGTCCAAAGCTGGGCGCAGTGACAAACATTAAGGAGAATAATATCGTAATTGCTTCTCGGTACCCTCTCGTCCCAAATCATTACAAAAATGAATGATATTATTGTTGAGCACCAGAACCTATTCATTGAAGAGCAAGAAAGGGAATGAAACAAAATGTATCTCTTTGTAAACTACTCAGAACTCCTGGTAGACCGATACAATGTGAAATTAGATTTTGATCTGAAGGCAATGAGTTACCAATGAGAACAAAGAAATGGAAAAGACAGACCATTTTTTGGGCAGGGAACCCCACAAGCTCATCCTCGTCCTTGTCACGGCCACGTTTGCTGTGCTGCAGTGCTCCAGCAGTGTGGGGAGGACGTATCTGCAGCGCTGCTGCTTTTTCGTATACACCATGGATAATCTTGTTGGCTTTCTGGAGTGTGGCCGGGCCACGCCCGGTTCTTTGGTGGACTTGTATGGTGTGCGCAATGATCTTCTGTGCCTGGGCGTTGAGGGGGATTCGGGCCCCGTTCCAATGCACTTCCTTCGGAGCCCAGGTACGCAACATGGGGTTCTGCTTCGAACCCGTCTGGCTGGTCGTCGCCCATGCTCTCTCGACACCCTTGCCATCCGTGTGAGCTGTGGTGCTGCGAGGCCAAGCACGATCCACGATCTGGCAAGTACGGGGGTGGTTGGATATATGCTCCTGATGACTGGCTTTGCAGGCTGCAGAGCAGTGGGGAAAATGAGTACACACTGTCGGGGCCATTGATTCGACAAGGCAAGAGTAAGAAGAAAGCAATACACTCTGATATAGACACAACACTAAGCAACAGTCACGTGTAAATTATCGGCAATTTTGCCAAGTCCTCCTCGCGAATCCCAATAAAACACACTTACTTGGACACAGACTTTGAGCCATTGTAGCGAGCATGAGGGCGTGCAGGATCAGGTGCGCTGGAATAGCACTCAAACGTCAGACAATGCCTTCTCTGTCAAGAAGCTTGATTTTCTCACCTTCGAGTCCGACGTGGAGAGACGACCAGTTCCTTCTCTTTTGGTACATGTTTCTGCCGCTTCGAGATCCTGCTGTCGCTGTTGTCCCCGTCTTTGGTGCCTCCCCCATGTTTCCTCTTTGTGGTCTTGGTGGTCTTCGCCGTGTCCCTGTGGGCAGTCAATACGTAAATCACGACAGGCATGTATTCCTGCGGACCACTCCTTGATTTCCTCCGTAATTGCCGTCAGCACCTTGCACACCTCATACACGGCCAGCGCCCATCCTGAGTTCTCCCCATTCTCCCCACTCTGCACTTCCAGCAATCCCCACCACAGCAGACTCGCCATGATCTGCATGAAGCCATTGCGGCCCGACAACTTCTTCAATCTTGACCAGTTGATGTCGTCTGGCCATGTCGCCAGGTTTCCCACAAAAATCCTCTGCGGCGGCTGCAGTGACTGCCACCACAACCACCAGAGGTAGGTGTATGATCCTTTGTCCGATCACCTTCCCAAATTGCTGATAATCAGTGGCGCAAACCACTTCCTCCCGGACCTTATCCACTCCTTGATGTCATCCGGTCTGTTATTGCCGCCGATTCGAGGTCCCTCATCTGGGTACCCTCACGCTGCCTCAAACTCCAGGTAGGCCTCAATGCAGTCGGCCCAATCCCCGCCCCATTTCTCTCCCAAGGTCATGGCCCCATACGCCCGACGAAGTTCCTCCGACCACTCATGTTTATCCTCGCGCCTCCAAACTGCATGCCCACCCGCTTGTTCTTCTGGCGGAGGTGTCGAGGCTGCATTTGGCATGAGAGCAGGTGTTGCTCCCTCGTTGAGCATTGGAGGAGATGTCGCAGCCATTTTAAGTGCGAGCTGCACTGCAGGTGGTTCATGTAGCGCTCTTCCCCCCCCTAACTCCTGGGGAAAGTCCCCATCATCCTCGGGCCATGGTGGCGGGCTTATCGCATGCTCGTGCTCTGCATCCCCACCGGTGGCTTGATCTCCGGGAGCGGTGGGCCCTGTCGTGTCTCCCTCGGGCGCAGCAGGACCGCCAGGGGCCACAGAGCTCGATGCGAAATTTATTTCGCCTGTGGCCGGTGTGGGAGCTGCGCCAGACACGGTACGTTCCACAGCTCGTGCTTTGCACTCTTCTGCAGCTGTATACTGGTCTCAGCTTCCGATCTGACAAACTCAGGCTGAAACCTACTGAAGCACCGCTTGGCAAACTTCACCATCGAAACCTCCTGCCTCCAGCACCAAGCGCACGTCTTCCTTGAACTCTTCCGTCTCCTTCTTCCACATCTGCCGTGTCACTTCACCCCTGACTCCAACCTCAGTTGGCCACTTGTCATCACCCTCGTTGAGGCCGAGGTCCTTGGCATGCTGCAGCTCTATAAGCCACGTCTTCTTGAAGACTTCCTTGATGCATCCAGCATAGTACTTCCTCCAGCAGAAGTGCACCAGCTGCGCCTTGATTGGTTTGGGCCCGCCCCTCTCGATTCCCCCGCTCAGAAACTCGGTAATGGGATCGTTCTCCCGTTTGTCGGTGCCAGTACCATAGGTACCACGATACCACGATACCACTGCCCGATTCACTGAAGTATATCATCAGCTCCGGTTCAGGGCTATATTATAGGCTTACCCTGCGAATGAAGCCACAGACGTCTGTCCGATGATAAGCCGTGAAATCAAGTACACATGGATTTTGTGATTTTGCATGATTCAGCGTGTCAACACGCACTGAGGGACCATCAGGGCACTCTGACTGAGTGGTCCAGTCTATTAGCACAAGCTACGAGGTTAACAAGGACTTCTACCGGTACCTTCACAAATGGGGCCACCAGATATCTTAGTTAACTAAGGAAACTTGACGATGGTGGCAGAGAAACTAGGACATACAAGGCCTAAGGCTGCTTGCTAGGACACAAACAGCATACCAAAGAGGTTACGAAGGCAAAATACCAATTGCTGGCAGGCAACAGTGGGAAGAACCAAAGATTTCCAAGACTAGACTTATTGTGACCTGTTTACCTGAAATTGGGGACACATCTGATCACGCATTGAGTCCAGACCCGAGGCCTAGGTCTGACAAGACTTACCTGAACGACATGACACTCCTATCCGCTTTATCCGGATGAGTAGAAGAAATGACAATGAGAGATTGACACCTCAGACAGACCTTTTAGGCAATTGTAGTTGAACCACTGAACCAAACTGGGGACTATGGGGTATCATTTGGAAGGTAGAAGAGACGTGCATGAGCTTCAAGACTATTCAGGCCCGGGACAAAGGGCTACAGACGAAGAAGACACTTTCTATCCACTTAATCAGCAATCACATGTGTTGTGTCAACCACCACATGTCTACCACATGTCTCCTTGGCCACTAGCCAATCAGGATCCAGGGATGGGGATTTGGGCCGCAGGAACACAGTAATCATTGTGATGTAAAGCTTAGGGCAGTAGTATAAAAGGGCAGCAGAAGGAGAGGGAAAGTAGCACATCTAGGGGCGCTGTACACGTTGTGTCAGCCACTAGAACCGTTGCTCTGATAGCCGTGGAGGTTAGAATGTGTACAAACGATAGATTGCTTTGAACGAATTGTATCAGAATCAGAACACGGCAATAGTCAGAACACGGCAAACAGACCCAGAACACTGAACAGAACACTGAAACTGTCGAAAGACACAAAAGCGCAGACTTAACGGTCTTAAAACCTACCCTATACTGTCTCCTTGACGTCCTAGACGTTATTTGTCCAATACAACTTGACTTGACCAGTCAAAACCTTGCAAAAGCACGAGCGACCCTTAGTTAACTAAGTGATCGACCGAGAAACTAGCTGCTATCAAGTCTAATACTTGACTTACATCCCTGAACTTGCACTCTGACACTCTCTATTGAGGGGTTAGTTGTTGATAGTGTTCTGTGTTGTGTGTGGTTTAGAGTTCATAGCTCTGCTGCATCAGCATTTCACATTTCGCATTCACACATACCTGAGAGTTAGTGTTTCACCGACGTGCTGCCTCCTCCGCGTCAATGGTGTTTGCGTCGGGATGCTTCGCATTTGGATCAGTCAGGTCCTCAACGTCTTTTTCGAGGTCCTTGTTATCCTTCAAATCATACCCATATTTCAGCAGGTAAAGGTTGGTGATATTATCATAGAAGGTCGACATTGACCCCTCCCCTATTTGCCTTGCAGCTTTCCATTCGTCCGAGCGCTTCCTAAAAGAACCAATTTTGTTCCGTGCACCCAGCCCACTTTGCCAGGTTTCTTGCCAATGTTCTTTTGGTCGCGTTTGCATCGTTACCCAGCAGGAGGTGGAGGTGGAGTTGAGCTCATCACGGAAAATTGAAGGAAAGTCAGACGCGACAGCGTGTCTGTGAAACAAACAATAATAACACATTCACATGCAGATCAACCAGTTCCCTCCCCCGGCCTTTTATTGCGCTGTATGAATTGCTTGCCCCTTGACCAAGGTCAATTAATTTTCATTGAGCGCTACAATTAATTTGGCAATTGCTTTTTGGATTTTTCTCCTCGCTTGTCTATTACTAATGTCTTTACAATAGACCCGCCCAAAGCCGCCACTCCCTCCCAAACCCCTCCCGTAACTCAATCTTGTTCTCCAAATCCTCAGTCGTCAATGTTATATCCAAAGGATCCGACTCATGCACCGACTCTTCACCAGCGGTGCGCTGGCGCAGCTTCTCCAACTTTGCCCACAACTTTGCACGCCGGAACGATCAGTGCTTTCCTCCTCTACTGGCCCATTGCCGCCTCTGCCAAGACTGCCAATCCTTCCCCACATTTCGGACGTCTTTGAACGATGCTGGGCGTTCAGGTGCAATTTTTGCGAAATCTTCGGGTGAGGGAAGGGGGAGTGTGGATGGGTTGTAACCACGCCGCTTTTTCATCCTTGCTGCTGGCATTGTTGTGTTGTGGGAGATTGGTTGTGGATGGGAGAGAAGGGTCCGACTCAGACGATGGTAAGTGGTCAGGATCAATCTTTTGTTGTCCTAATCCCTTTCGATCTAACTTTGCATCAGGAGATGCAGCCAAACAAAGCCGAGACACGCCAACTTTGAGCGACAAAAAGATTGCATTCAATACAATGTATATGTAATTTTAAAAAATGGTACACCGCTCCAGATACACCTCTGCCGCCCACGGGGAAGCACAGGCAAGACCACCAGGGTCTGCAAGAACTCCTAAAGTGCACCGCCTGCCAGGCAACGCAAGTGAGAGTAGGTAAGAGTCCGAAAAAAAATCAAGTCGCAGCACCGCCTGCTCCCAAAGAAACTCGCCCACCACCTGTGTCGAACCCCCTCCCCAGCACACCCTCACTCCTCCACGTCCATCATTGACTCCGACACCGCTCCACTCCCAGCTCCACGAACGACCTCTTGTGCACACTGCACTGCCACATCCCAACCATATACAACGTGGATGCTGCCCCGTCCGATTTCCTGGAACACCTTGTCGCTCGAGTGGTGGATGACACCAGTCGAGCTGACAAAGAAGGGGTCGTTCTGGGACATGGCAGATGCAGAACGCCCAGCCTGCAAGTGCGAGGCATGGCTCCCACTGCTGCCCTGGAAACCCATGTGCAAGGTGCTGCTGCCACCCTGAAGCGTATCCGCATGCTGACACTGAACGTCCCGCTGCTTCCCCCCCTGCCGGATGTCCGCCAATACTGCAGGGAAAGCAGACGGGGAGGAAGCTGAGGTTGGCGGTGATGCCGATTCGGGCGACAATGGTGCGGGGGCTGAACGGCTCGAATTGGTACGGGGGGATGCAACAGAGGAGAGACCACGGGGTGCATGCGATGCATGCAAGTATGGAGGCGCCTGGCTAGGGGAAGGCGGCGTGTCCCTTTCTTCCGGTGAATCGGAGTCATATACAAAGGCACTCCACCTTCGAAGGACTCTGAGTCGGAATCAGGGACCGGCGTGTACCCCGGAGGAGGTGGGCGCACAGCACGCTTCTTGTCCACTGCACGTTGAGCCTGCTGCACCCGAGCCTGCGGTGTTGGGGGGCTGACGAGAGGTGTGGTTTCACGTCCTGTGGATACCGCCTCATGCACGAGGGACATGGGCAGATGCACACGTGAGCGTGAGCGTGGAAGGGATGCAGGCGGCACTGCTGCTGCAAGGGAGTGAGGGTGCGATGCCGCAAGGGAGGGAGGGCGTGATGCCGCAAGGGAGGGAGGGTGCGTGGCTGCGAGGGAGTGAGGGCGCGAGAGGGATGCAGGTTGTGCTGCCATTGATGATCCTGCGCGATCTTTGCGATCTTCGACCTTGGGCATGGTGCTTTCCTCCTTGACAGGAGAGAAGGATGGCTTGACGTCCTCTGCCTTCAATGCTGGCCCTGGATCGTGTTTGATCTGCGGCAATGCCTCAGTTTTCACCTGGGGGACAACAATTGTGCCACCACGCGAGGAGACAGCAGCGAGAGGCGGGGAAACATCTCGGAAGCAACAGGCCGAGGATGCTCAGGGCAGTCGCTGTCCATACAGGCCATTGAGTGAAACCTGCACTTGGTGTGTCGATGATAACAATGCTGTGCCCAAGCTTTCAAGACCTCCGACTGGTTTTGGAAACGTTCCATGGCTACCTCCGGTGTGTAATTCTGGAGAGACGCAACACATGGCGTGGGTACGTACTCTGAGCCACAAGCACAGACAAGAACTTGAACGAAACTCACTTGAGACTGTAGACACCCTGCTTCGGCCCAAGATAGAGCAAGTAATAATTTTTGCTGCCATGCCGCGAGTGATCAACGTGGTTCACAAAGTTTTCGCTGAGATGATCTGGAACAAAGCAAGGGATGAAGGATGCCGGAGGAGCAGCCAGGCCCGTCAGAGGGGAAGGAGACATATCAATCGTGATGTTACTGTCACGATCACACGTCTGATTCAGGCGGTCTCAACGGCCCTGATTTCAAATTCTTTAGAGGCTCTAAGTGCCACTTCAGACAGCAAAATTTTCGAACTTGTTGGAGATGAAATTCACAAGAAGGTAAAGGAGTAAATTTAGGATTTCCTATTGAAGCACGAAACCGCTGTGTTCCGGATTAGGCAGGTGCAGATTTGACATTCGCCTCTACGCCCAACCGTGCCTGTGCCGCCTCTCTGGACTCCATTGCAAATTTCAATTTGCCTGTCTGGTTTCCATGTATGCGGTAGAGCGGCAGATATGTGTTTTCGAAGCTTTGGCGTCCGAATCTTTTGATGTATTTCCTGAGTATGAATTAGAGTTGGGGGACAGAGAGGTCACAAACTTTTGCCTCTGCCTAAATCATAGATAGACATGAGCTATAATCTCAAGTGCCAATTCACACACACCTCTCCCGATAATCGGCATCCACTTCTTCTCGCAATTTTCATGCAATTGCGCGCTTCTCTGGAGCTTCCTTCATTGATGTGCGGTATCTGTACCACGTGAGGACAACAGCGGATGATTGACACAAAAGATGGAGTACATACTCGCGCATTTTGAGTCTTGCTTTCTCGCGCAAGGTCTCAATGTTTCTGTTGAGTACTTGTGAGCATGGGGCAAAAAAAAAATCTCCCTGTCGTGGTGTTGGGCCTCGCAATGCTTGGTCAAGCGCTGCTTCTCCTTGCGCTTTTGGAGCTTCGCTTTGGTCTTTTCCTCAGATGTCAATTTGGATGTCATGGATTGAAGATGAAAGACTGTGAGATTTGGCATGTAAATATGGACAAGCGTGATTCCATTGAACGAGTTAGTGATGCTATTTGCGAGTTAGTGATTGTTTCTTTTTGATAAAAAATTATTTCCCATCTAGTCATAGAAGAGTTAACATTGAGGTTTGGTGGCATAGCCTCCTTGGACTCTCCGGCACCTCCGAAAAAATAATACAGCCCATCAGAGTGGACAGGGCAGTGAGGGCGGCCAGCGAGTTAGTGATTGTCGGAAGGATCGGCCGAGCATCGGCCAAACATGACTTGATGATTTTGCGTCAAAGATTTTAATATTCATTTTCATGTCTATTTTGTGTGCCAGTATAGCATAGATATTCAAGAAGGAATTTGAAGAACATATATTTATTGAGATCTCAGATCATCCAATGTACTATACATTGCTACGCCCTTCTCCCATCGAGTCAAGTTCTCCTCCTCGTGCTCCACCTGCTCCGAGTGCGTTGCCTGGTTAGCAAAATCCACGTCTGTGCGGAATCCATTGCGGACCCATCGGAAGAGGCCTCCGGCAGTGTATTGCGTGAAGGAATACCGGCGCTCATTTATGCGGACCGGCACATTTGAATGCCGCACAATTGCAGACGGGACGAGGATGGTGGCTCTCGGAGGAAAACGGAAGACAAGTTTGAGGTCCTAGAGAATCAGCTGTCCGCCAAAATCTGGGTCAAACTCGCCAAGGGCTGTGATAGCGCACCAGCGCCAGGATAGATTCCCAAAATCGAGGTGAGGTACTGTAATCACGTGGGGCCCAAAGTTGAATGTGCACGCTGCAAATACACTATGTGCAAAGTTCCAGTGCAGAGAAGGCCGCCATTCTGCGATGCATGCCATTTGCGACTGATAAAACGCGAAGAGAATGGGTGCAAAGAGGCGAAACAAGCCTAGAATGGATGCGTCAGAGATAGGGTATAAATGCCAGATGATAAACTGACAGTTCGCAAAGCCGGCGAGACACTTGAAGCAGTCCTCCCGAAGAAACCTGTTTGTGAGCTCCGTATTTGCTTCATTGTTGCACAACTCGCCCGGTTCCTGACAGTGTAGGCTTATTTTCAGAATGAAGGGCTGGGAGGAGAGACGTACCAGCTGACCACCGCCGTGGGACACCCCCCGAGAGATCAAAGGGTATGGCTCCTGCGCACGTCGATGATTGAGCTGTGCTGGAGTGAATGAGCCATCGGCGACACCTTCAGCAAAGAGTTTGGAGGCCGAGTCGGTGACTTTCTTCCAACCTGCAACGTCCCGGGGCATGCCACCAAGGACCGCAATGATGCAGCCCTTGGAGTCTACGATTGGAATGGAGAGACTGTGGAGCAAGCAATTAGAGATGGTTATGCACGTTGGATGGGATATATACCACCCCAGCCAATTGACGTAAGTAAGATCAGCAGAGCCGGTGAGTGCCTGAATCTCCGCAGACATATACACCCGACCACCTATCCCATTCTGGTAGTCATTGTCGCCCTCAGCGCTGTGCATACCAATCCACACGGGCCTGGAGTGGGAGAACTCCTGGGCATCCACCTGAACCGTAATTGCCTGCTTCAAACTGTCCTTGAGATGACGTATGGATACTGACTTGGTGGGCGGAGAGCCTGAGGTGGCTGCAGTGGAAGCACAAGCCTCGCGGCGTTCCCTCCGGCGACGCTTGGAACCCTGTTTCAGTGCGCTGGTGGCCGATATGGGTGAGGTGGCAGGAGGGAGATCCGGATATTCCAAGGGGGGATTGATCCAGAATGCCGGTGTGATGAGGTCCCCAGGCTCGTCAACGAGTCCGAGTGCGTTCTGCTCAGCAATGCGGCCGGCCAAGCAATCCTCAACATCGAAATAAAGCACGTAAGGCCGACAAGCGGCACAGCCCGTTACCAATGTTTTTTTATGACAGTTGACGCTCCTCAATGGCAACAAATCCATATGTCTTTTCTGAGTCTGTTGAATAACCCCTTTGTAGGGAGAGACATGATTCCTTTGGCACCAGGCAGCGATACAGCAGCAATACAAGCAAAAATTGTAGTGTCTGTTTACTTAGTAAGAGACTAGGTCAGCGAGGGGTACCTGCATCAAATACTTTCTACAACTCCTCAATATTCCTCTTGGCAGTGTAAAATATTTGAACCTCTGAGTCAGTGGGATTCTTTGGTCTTTGCTGGCAGTTCTACAGAGATGAGGAGCTTGCGGCAAGGGCCCAGGTCACTCACAGACAAAACAGGTAGGCAGGCGCCCAGCAGCAATAGATGAAGCTTACAACATGCGAGGTATGAGCATCTGTCTAGATGCAGCTAGGCCTGAGAATTGCCAAAGGAAAAATGAAGCGGGTAAGGCCTGACAAGCGGCAGAGCCCAGTAACGTGACAAAGTTGAGATCAGTCAGTATATTGAACCTACAGTTGGGGACAATCAAACACCGCTTATTTAATAGCATGTGAACCGTTCATTCGCCGAACACGCTTCCCGAGGCTCCTCTGCCTTCGTGCGACGGTCTCCCAATTCACCATTATATCCATGCCATGAGCATTTTCGTGGTGGGCCTCGTACCTCTCTGTGTGTCGTCTGGGAGTCTCCGCCTCAGTACCTCGGCCGCCGTGAAGTAATATCGACTGCAGACTTTTTTTCCGGTCTGGCTGCAAAGACACCTCAGTGATCCGATCTGCGCTCCTTGGGCTCGGAATCGCGGCACTGGTACCTGCGTCCATCGTCGCTGTGTAGCCGTCAGCAAGACGCAGTGATACTGCCCGCAGATGTGGGCGGGGTGGTGCGTCATCATCGGGCTCGGTCTACTTAGCAGTGTCCGCCAAGAGACC
This sequence comes from Mycena maculata, assembly GCA_029448575.1. NCBI lineage: Eukaryota > Fungi > Basidiomycota > Agaricomycetes > Agaricales > Mycenaceae > Mycena > Mycena maculata. Next base: position 659,083 of record JARJLG010000017.1, on the reverse strand, counting down.
CCCACGATTCACACGTTCTTCTTTTGCGTCATCACCGACGTCGGCTCAAGGTGAGTCCCCTCTCTTTATCGTCGGTCTGCTAGGCTTGACTCTATAATACCCTAGATTCGAGTCTTCCACGACCCACGACGATGTTCCCGGTACAGATGCTGCTCCCCGTTCTTGATCTTCGTTGGCTCGTTTGCTGGGGTGTGCGTATACCTCTCTCGCTTGTGCTAATGTTACTTGTACTGATCTTTTCTCAGCTGGGGCCTGACGATCAGCGGCACCATCCTCGTCGACCAGCTTACGCGCCGGCTAGCCGCTGCCCGCCGCGTTCACCGCGCACATCCCCGGCGGCGCGGCCGTCGCGTAAGCCATCATCTGTGCGGAGCGGCTTGAGGTCGCGTTCACAGAGATCCTCGCGGCAGTCCGGGCCGTGCTGGTCGCGGTCGCGGGCGTCGGGATGCTCGCGTCGCTGTTCATGGAGGGGCTACCGCTGCACACAAAGCTCGATAGTCGGTGGGTGCTGTGCAACCTGCGGCGGACGCTGTGCTGCATTTCGAGATGGTGCCGGTGCCCGTGGTGCAGGTCGATGTCGGGGGCATGAATAGTGTGCGGTACGAGTACATGTACAGTATGTATCATTACAGAAGATCCCGTATTCCTAGACTCGAAACCAGTCACGTTTTTAGCCAGAACAAAATTGATGATAGTCGATGATCGACTGTCATCAAAATTCGTACGGGCGTCCGACTGTGTTCGAGTCTACCGTATTCCTACTAAACTACTAAGACAAAGTACACGAAATCTCAGTACAGTGTGGGCTTATCGAGCGTTGCGAGGCACGATTGATCCATTTCCGTGATCGCGTTAAGTCTCCTGAGGTTTGCGGAGCATTTTGCCTTGCCCCACGCTCCATCGCGGGTCGATCCAATATTCGCATATTGCGCCCGCGCCCCATCGTAAGCAAGCCGCGCGGCCAGAAGGTCCAGCCAGCTTCGCGGTAGAGCTAAATCCCAAGAGCTCTAAAATCTGAGCGGGGCGTCCCAGAGCTTGGCTGGCCGAGAGCGCGCATTCGAGAATGCCGAATACTTCATCGTATGAGGATGATATGATGAGGCACCTCGCGAGGACGAGCGAGACGCGACAGGTCATATCTCGTTCGCCGGCCTGGGTGGCTTTGGCTAATGCCTACCGGGTGGTGGGGAGCGCTTCTTGGTATTGATTGCGGTAGGCATGAAGCCGAGCGATGTGAAAAAGGCAGGCCCTACGGTACGGTGACGAGATCGTGGACCGTCGTCGTCGTGGAATGTGCGTGGCGATCGTGAAGGCCTGCATGGAGACAGAATCAAGATGCGGGCGCCGAGGCAAGGTGTGGTGTCCGACACGCGGCACAGACGCGAGCGTTGAGCTCAAGGAGCTGCCGTGCTGGCACCATCTCGACTGGAAGGGCAACGACCTCTGCGGCGAGGATGCCGCGTGGTTGGAGCGCAAGGACGTCCCGATGTAGGGGATGCCTGTCGAGTCACGATGGGCAAGAAAATCGATGGGCCCGCCTGTGGGGTAAGATTTATATTGGTCCTGTATCCACCAAGAGAGCAAGAATTATACCTTGATATTGACGTAGCAAGCTTGTACAGCTCGGAGGCCACGAGCAGCGAAGAAGCGCATCCTCGAGTATGCACATTTGGCATCTCGACCGACGGTGACCGAGGAAATGCCGAGGGCGAGTACGAGTGCCGATACAAGTATCGTTCTCGCTTTCCGTGTGCTGCGCTCGTTCGTAGCCCTGATCAGCAGCTCGGCCGACTTCCTCCCGTGGATTTCGATACGAGGCCCCGATTCGCCACCAGCACCAGAGGAAACCGGCCTTTGCACTGTGTTCCGGGTGGCGCCCTCTTCCAAAAGTACGGGGTGAATGGTTGGCCGGATCTCGGAGTACATGCTCTGGCCGCACGCGTACTGGTGGCACGACATCGACCCTCGACGTCTTTGTATATGGCGAGGGGAGATTGTGCATAAGTAGGAAGCCCCCGAAGCCTTCCTCAAGGACGCTCTCTGAAGGTGGGTGGTCAGCCAAAAGCAGTGGAACAAATCATGGAATACGTACTTGCTCGAAGTGCATTGAATGAATCGGAGTGACGTTGATATATGCAGGCCGCGAGGAAGCGAAGCGCTCGGAACGTTTATGATGGTACCGAATAGCTTCTTCACGTCGAAAGCCTCCCGAGGAGTCCAGGACTTGGACCAGCCCGATAATATAAATCAAGTCCCGATTCCCATTTACTGGATTTCCGAGGCTTACGAAAGCAAGATGAACGTTGATGAAAGTGGTAGACGCACTGTAAGCAGTACCGACTCGAGAATGCTAGCCTGAGTGGTCCGTTTCTTGTCCGTTTCTCTCACTGGTTCCTTCGCCAGAGGCACGCAGGATTTGAGATTTGAGGGCCTGCGAACATTTACATTTGGTGACCTCCTAGTAATTGACGATAAGTGCACCAGTGAATCGGGGCGGCGACTTGGCGGCGACGACCATAGACGTTGCCGCAAGGAACGACCAGATTCGGATAAAAAAATAGTCTCTCTAGACAGACGCTTTATCAGTAGTTGCTCGTACCTCGCATGATAAAGTCTGTTGGTTACCGCGCTTGATACCCGGCGGCCTGCGTTATTATGTAAGCCTTCCTTTTCGGGGGATCACGTGCCGAGCACATTAACGCGACTTGGATGTGTTGTAGAGAATGCCGAAGCCTTTTTGCACACATGAAGCTTTCATAGGGTTTTTTACTTCCTGATGAGGCTCCCTAAATTTTCCTGGGGAAATCTCAGACCAGGAAAGCCTTTCCTAAATATTTTCGTGTAAAATCTTTGCTTCTTGCCAAATGGCACCTGGTTGTCTCTCACATGGGCGGAAAATTCTATACCATACTTTCTGCGAGGTTTTTTGATGCTCTGCTGTTCGGTAATGTGGCCTACTGAGAAGGAGGGACGGGAAACGCGTCTCGACGCATCTCGGCAATCAGGAGATTACATAATAACGCAGGCCGCCGGGTATCATGCGCGGTAACTAACAGACTAGATAGAAAAACCAAAGCTGTCAAACCCGGACCGGTGGTGCAAACAAGGGCACGTGCTTTCCGCAAATCGCCGGCTTCCGGGTTGTTCAACTTGGGAGGGCAGACGCAAGAGGTGCTTAAAATCTGGATTGTTCAATTTGATGTCCGTCGATACCGGGGTCTGCGATAAATTCTCCGCCGACGGGGGTGGGCACGGGGTTTTCAGTGCCGGAGCGGATTCGGGTGCGTTTGGTGGCTCGACGGGCGCGGGTGGGCTGTCCACGAATCCGACGGGCACATTTGGCACATCTACGGGTGGCTTTGGCGCCACGGGCGGGTTCGGGGGTGCGTCGACAAACGCTACAGGGTTCAACGGCGGTCTGGGTGCGGTGCTGCGCCCGCAAATGGGGTGGGGCGGCGAACCCGTTCCGCGCGTCGATCGTGATGGTGTGCCAACGCCGGACGATCACAGACCAATCTTGAAGGGAGATAAATGCCGTGAACGGGTCCCATCCTTCACGAGCTGGAAACCTCCAGAACACTGTGAGTCGTGAAGGACAACCGGCCTCGTGAACGATATTGCTCACCGGAATCCTGCGTGAAATTCAACTCTAGATCAGGCCTAGAGGCTGAATTTTATGGAGACAAAACGGCGATTGCAGCGATATCTAAAGATTAACGCGGTGAATATAAAAAGACACGTGGTGGGCACATGGCCCGCAGATGTTCCTGCAACCAACCTTCATCATCTCAGTAAAAGTTCGAGTCTATACCACCTTCGTCACTTCGTCAGACCGGCTAATTTTGAGAAACTTCGTCACCTCAAGATAAATTTGGCCATTTGACTGATTGTTCGTCACTTCTGTGAATATTCGTCGCTTCAACTCGGCACCTTCAAGACCCCGGAACGTCGGCCATCATCATGCTTGGTCTCAACCTCACAAGGCCTGGCGTGTTTTTTTTATATAGATACCTTACCCGAACACTAATCACTAACCCTAACCTCTAACCTCTAACCTCCAACCACTAACCACTAACCTCTAACCGCTAACCTCCAACCACTAACCGCTAACTGCTAACCGCTAACCCTAACCACCTAACCGGCCGACGCCGGCACACCGCTGATTCCGTGATGTGCCGACAAGGCCTTGTGCTGGGAAAGTGACAAACTTTGGGAAAAAATTGATGAACTCACGAACTTTCACAGAATGCCATCAAAGTGACTATCTTTCCCGCATTTAAGCGAACTGACGAAGTGACGAAGGTGGCGCGGACTCTAAAAGTTCCTGTACTCGCACTTCAAAGCATCCATGGCAGGTAAGCCGACTTGCCTGGAATACAGCTTGCCAACTTGACCTCGTCTTATAAACAGGACATCGGCTCTACACAATTATCGTCTGTGCACTCATCGGCCTAATCGTGGGCGTTGTCGTGGGCGTTGCCGTCGCCCCTCTCGTTGCACACGTAGCTTTGGGCACCGTAGGATTCAGCTCTGCTGGTCCTGTTCTCGGTACGTTGCCACGCTGTTGTGAGCACTCTGCGACACTCACCCATCCCAAGGCACCATGGGTGCAGGCATCCAGGCCGGGATCGGAAACGTGGTCGCCGGCTCGCTATTCGCCGGCGCCCAAAGCGTCGCTGCAGGCGGCGCGCTGCCGCTGCTCGGATATCTCATCGCGGGAGGTGTTTCTGGGGCCGTGGGGGCTGGGGCCGCGGGGGCTGTTGCTGGTGCTAGCACTCGCCGTGGCTGAATTTCTCGTTCAATCGTTCACGTTTCATGTCCTGTATTCCTGGTCCAATCTTTTCATGTCGTGTATTCCTCATTCAATGCATTCAATGTTTCATGTCGTCCGATATCTGAGGAACGTCGAGGTTGCAGCGCAGTTGAAGGGATACATAGCACAATGCCAATGGCGCATGGCAGTCCCGGAAAATAAAACTCTGGGTTTGATAGAGTACAGCAGAGTGAGTGGCGGAATTGACCTGGGTGTTATTTGGTTTTTGAAGAGAAGTTCTCTTTCAAAAACTGACTGGGACGGCCTTGCATCTGGAAATCGGGTTTGGTATGATATAAGGCAGCCCACGTGGTAGATGCGTCGGGTCTTGGGAAACCCTAATACTCAAGGTCAAGATCGGCAAGGTATCCATCCTTCTTTTCCTCCTTGAGACGCGAACGGCGACCTGCCTCCGTCATAGGGAGCCAGACATGCTGCGCCGCAACGCCACGATGAGTTGCAAACTTGAATCCAGCGGGCACAGCTACGAAGCACTAATAGTCATATCAGTTCCGTATTATATAGCCAACAGAACGAAAGAGTACCTGATGCACCAGGCCCAAAGTTCGGAGGACTCGAGAACTTCAGGCTTGTTCAATGTTGCCGCCGCAGAGAAAGGTGCCATGATCGGACTGTATCGGGCCGGTTGGTTTTGATCGGAATTTATTTCCGACTCTCTCTCTCTCAGTAGCCCAGATCTCCGAGCAACATTAATTTTCTCTACTCGGTTTCTGGCTGCGACAGGGATGCCAGTCCGGCGGATAAAAGAGGGAAAGAGCGCCGGGATCACGCTGCACGATGATCCCGGTCCGAAGGCTGCGCGATCCGTCCAAGACCGCGTTCCTAATCCTATACTCACGCTGTCGACAAGCGGGCGCCCCAATGAGTGGCCCCATGCGAGTGTTATATGCCCGGAGTGCCAATCACCCTTGCCTCGTACCACCATCACCACCCAAATGGCCTCTTCATCGTAAGTGCCTCCGAGCGTGGTATATTTCTCTACTGCGACTGAAAACGCTGCAGACACCCTCATGGCAGACGCAAATGTCGAGATGGGCTTCGACGCCGCGATAGACGACGACGCGCCGTAGACGGCGGACCTCTATATATTTTTCCTGCGGAAAGGCGCTGCTGGAAAACGCGGTCGCGCAGAGCTCCGTGCTGGGAGCCGGAGGATGACATGGAGGACGAGCCGGCAGGTGCGTTTCTTTCACTTTTTTTTTCGCTTTCTTTCAAAAATGTCCTTGTACTGTAATGCTGTAACTAATGGTGTCGAGCAGAGTCTTCATCCGCGAATGGGCCGATCCTCTCGTTCTCGGGCGACGCTGGCGAGGACGCGGTGGATCTGTTTAGCGTGGCGCAGAATATGGCGGATGAAGACGCTGCTGAGCGGGATGAGGAGGGGAGGGTGGGAAGGACGGGGAGCCAGAGGACGACTTCAGCGCGGCGTGGGAGGTGCTCGACTTCGCGCGTGCGATATACGCCAAGCAAAGCGACGGCGTGGGTGGGGACGAGGACGTGTAGCTCAAGCTCGCGGACACGTACATTGCGCTGGGCGACGTGTCGCTCGAGACCGGTGTGTCTTATTTTTTTTTCTATTCATTCATCTGCGAAGAAAAATTTGATGCCGCAATAACCGACTACACCGCCGCCCTCACGCTCAAATAGTCGGCACGTCGCACTACAAGCTCACCTTGGTGCTCGGCCTTACGTCGGGAAGGCTCGGGGACGCGATCGTGCACGCGCTGCAAGGCTAGGCGAGCTCGAGGGAGCTGCTCCTTCTGCTTCGACTTCTGCCCCTGCACCCGCGCCGGCGCCAGAACCCCAAGGGCAAGGGCAAAGGCAAGCTCACAAAGCGCAGCTCGAGTCAGAGACAAAGGAGCTCCGCGAGCTATGGCGCTCAAGGCAGGTTCTGGCGTCCTACAAGTGGACGGGCTGAAGACGTGCCCGGACGAGCCGATGAAGAAGGCGTCGGAGCTCATCGCGCAGGGGCCCAACGCTGGTTCGAGCGTCAATAGCACGGGGTCAAGTGCGAATGGGAATGGGGCGCAGGTGGTGAACGACCTGACAGCGATGGTGGTGAAGAAGAAGGCGGCGCCGGCACAAGCGGAGGCGTCGGGCTCGGGCTCGGGGTCCGCATCGCCGACGAAGCGCAACGCGGACGATGAGGGCGGCGCGGAAGGGAAGAAGGTCCGGTTGGATAAGGAGCTGTGAATATATACGATGGACGCTTTTTTTATTTGCTTTGCTAGTGCGCTTTCTAATATTTTTATACATACTCATATCTCTCAGCGCGAAGCTTTCTGAGGCAGAGTTTCCACTCTCTGGAAATGCGCAGCCTGAGCCATGTACCAGTGATCCTTATTCTTCCTTCCACAATCCCGAGTCAATTGGGCCCGCCGTTCTTCTCAAAGAAATAACATTCTGTAGTGGTACTCCCTACGCGGAACTATTCGGTGATACTTTGTACTTAGTGATGACATCCGTGAGATCCCTTGAGATCATGTCGGCGTGCCTCTGAACACAAAACAGCGCCACGGCCAAATACCAACGCTCGACAAAATTGGTGTTCAAGACAGAAAAGATTGCAACCGGGAGTTGGTAGAAGCGAATGACGAATCCACCTTCTGGGTGTTCTTCCAATTGAGGAAAGTGAATGTAGATCCGAATTTCGGCCTCGTCGTAGTATATCCCGTACACCATGGATTGTTCGTTGAATTTCGGGAATTCGGTGTCCGACAACAGCTTCGCCAGCGAGAGACTGTGCCGTTTGTAGTGAGCAAGAACGAGAAGGATCAACGTAGGGTGCACTGCAGCTGCCATCTGGGCGCGTGCAGTGGGCCGTTTCAAAATTGAATCGACCTTGACTGGGTCCGCTTCATCGTCGTCGCTGATACCTCTCTTCTTCACTTTCCCTTCCCCTATGATCACAACTGGCTCTACGTGATTCTCTTTCCCGCCGGTCCGCACGGCCGCTATATCGGGGTACGGGAACGACTTGAGAGGCCGTAAAATATCCGGGGCAACGAGCTTCTGGCCACTGGCAAAGGTTCGAGTCACTCTCCAGGGACCGCACAAAAGAAGTGACTGAACTCACCTGATGACATGAACTTTATCCGCGCTGTAGAACACCCCGCTGAGAGCAGAACCAACTATTCGCTCCACCGTGAGCTCGCTGAGACTTTGAGCAACTTTCGGATTTTCCAGGGCAGGGCCGGAGAGACGAAGAAGAGATATCAAGGCGGCTTCCTTTAACTTCTTCGAGTCTGCCTCCGCAGCCTCGCTGGGGGCCTCGCTAAAGAGGAAGTCCACGTCGGGGTATCCTTGAACCTCGGGTTGCCTCGCGCGTGTCCACTCCAATATGTCTATTCTGGCAGCTTTCGCAGCAAGCACGACATAATGCAGGCAGACCTTCAGCAGCTGTGTGTCGCTCTGCGCAGGGTCGCCCGCATTTGACAAATCCAATCTATTCCCCTCCTGCGGTCGGGTCAATATGTATATATATCCAACTGCCGTGAACGGCGTACCAGTTGATAGTGGCTGGAAATCTTGACAATTTGTCTCTGGCTTGCGAATGAACCAGCCAAGGACGTTGCTCGGACAGTCTTAATGTGGTCGACGATCAGTGTGGGATCCGAAACTGCAGTTTCTTGGATGAGGGGTTGTGCCTCGGAAGGGACTGCGGTCCACAACTTCTCAATCGATGGTCCCTGCAACCTCTCGTCGGCGAGCATCCTCCAGCCTAGATACGACATATCATCCATCGACAGTTGGCTGAGGTGAAGTGATTAGACGCCCACAAGCACCCTCGTCCAGACTTGAAGCATACCTCGCCGATTTGTTCATGGCCACGGTAGTGGCCGTAGGGATCCCCAAATGGGCGACATCAGTTTCGAGCGGTGACCGCTTTGGATCGGTTCCAGTAGAGTGAGTCGGTCGGGGCCATCGGATAGAGTGACCGTGACAGCAAGGCCATGTGACAGTCTCGCTGCTACCTACTCTGGCTTGAAATCGCGGACCTCTATGGCGGACGACAAGGACATTTGGGATCTCCGTGCCAATGCACATATATCCCACGACTCCCGTCACCAAAATCTGTGGGATTTTGGCGAGCTCGGTGGGACAGCTTCAATCATACCGGAGCGACTTTCCAGTGATGTGTTTGCGTACCTCCGGCGCATGAAAGACTTTTGGCGCCCACAATACGGTCTCGAAGTCCCCGAAGAATGGACTCCACGGACACCACCCCTCTAATGAGGAATATTTTGCTAAATAATTTCGCCACAGCAACTCATCTTGCCACCTGAAAAGGACCACCAATTTCCCTGGCGGCGGGTAAAATTTGAACGATGGTTTCCTCTCTCCCTTATTTCCACTATATTTTCGCCCATATCTTCCGAACTGCGATTGGTTCCTGCGGCCGAGCTCACCAATCGTTGCAACTCGGCGGATTACGTCGGGCCCGTGTTTCCTGTGCGCAATCCGCCACAGGACTCCGACTACGATGATGTTTCGGCCATGGTCAACTTGCTACTCTGTGAACACCATCCAACCGGTGCATTCTATTGTCTGGCGTCCTTGTTTCGTGGAACTTACGGCTGTCAATTGAAACTGTTTGACGTCTTCCAACTTATTCTTGTAGCATTTCTCATACTCTCTCATAGGCACCCTGGTCTTCGCTTTCCGCATCAGTTCGGAGACCACCCTTTAGACATTGATTTCGCGCTGGTACCGGAGCCCCAACCCACCACTGAGTGCATGATCCGCCGGTCTAGCAAGACGCCCCTCTGTTTTTCCTCTCCTGCCTTGACAATCGGCATCCAACTCTCAGATAGCGATAACAAATCTTGTCTTACGGACGAAGATTTGCTGCATTTAGCCCGCGCGACTCAACCACATTTGGAGGCCCTCCTCCTTGCCCGACATCAATTCTATCCCAAGCTTTCGTCAACCTCGCCAGCGCCTTTCCCCCCTGCTTGCATATTCGTGATTGCTTTCCGCGACATGACCATCTTCATCGTTGCCCACATTGCATATCTTCGCGAATCAACATATCGCTATCAATCGCTGGTCGTTGACCAAATTCCATTCCCGCCGTACGTTCCCGGAAATCAAGGAGGCGTTGTGGCACGTCTTCGCGTAATCGTCGCGCTTCTGACGATCCGCAGCCATACGGATCGTCTCGCCTCACTCTGGGATGATTTGATTTGGGGCCCGAGGATATTCGATGCCGAACTCGCCGCACTGCGGGACTGCACCGGCATCGTGACGCCCAGCCCGTCGGAGTACGAGGATCCGGAGGTGTCGATGTGGGGTAACATGCTGGATCACATCAAGCTCACACCTACAGGAGAGGAGGTTGCGACCGATATTAGCCCGTCACCGTCCGAGGTTGCATGCTCGAAAGAGCTAGTAGATGCTTGGTTGCCGGGTATCATCGACGCGGAGGAGGTTCCCGAAACTATCATATTCAACATTTCTCTTAGGACAGAACTAATGTATTTTCCTTGGTCGCGGAGAATGCATTTGGGAAGATCCCTTATTTCTACTAGTTCTCTCCTCCCACAATCTGAGGTAAGTCCGAGTCTTTGTCTTCGAACCTCTCTAAATCGATATCCTGCAGCGATTCTCTGCATGAATACGTGCTATCCATGGGCTGGACTTTGGAGGCTCCTAGTCGATGAGAGGTTTCCTCCGGAGCCCTCGATTCTGAATTTGTGGGCTAAAGAGGCACAGTCCTTCATCGAACAAACTGCAGTGTCGGATTCCACACAGATCGTCGAACACATCAAGCGTGTTCGAGAAATGTACCTGGGTGGCTCATTGCACACATAAACTGGTACGGAATTCACCGTTGTTGGAGGGACCATATTGAAAGAAGGAAATTAAGCAGAATCCGACTCCTCTCTTCCGTCCTTCCGCCCTTCCGCTCTTCCGAATCCGACTCGTAAAATTCGACTCGCAATCTCGAAGTTTTCGGGGCTACGCTACTGGATCACGACCGCACGCCCGCATGAGTGGATATCCGCAGACCCGTACCCCATTTCCCTCGGCACTCCCATCCCCATCCCTTGCGTAAAGACAGCGGCGCGGCGAGATTTGGGAATGCGGAGTGGGCCGGACGGAACAGTCCCGATGCCATCGGTGTATAGGAGATCGTATACCATAGTGTGGGGAATTCCCGCATTTTTCACCCTCCAACTCACCACTCAGATGCAAGCAGTCGTCGCAGCGGGCGCTGGAGACATATCAATCGAGGCCGTACCCGTTCCACCCATTGCCGACAACGAGATCCTCGTCCAGGTCAAGGCCGCGGCGCAGAACCCGTACGCGAGCAAGTCTTTTCGCCCGCAAACGAACTCACCTCGCGCATAGCTCGGATTGGAAGCACATCGCTTTCGGCGTGTCTCAGCCAGGCAACATCGTGGGCTGCGACTATGCTGGCGTCGTCGTCAAAGTCGGCACAGAGGCCAAGAATGTTAAGCTCGGAGACCGTGTGGCCGGCTTCGTGTATGGGGCGCGCAAGAATGATCTCGGGTCGTACGCGGAGTACTTGCGCACAGAGCCCGACCTCGTGTGGGCTGTTCCCGACAGGACGTCCTTCGAAGAGGCTGCGGCGATCGGTGGAATCGGTAGCGAGACCGCCGCGCTGGCGCTCTACCACAAGCTCAGACTTGCATGGCCCGGGACAGACGGCGCCCCGCGGACCGTGCTCATCTGGGCGGGGTCGACCAGCGTGGGCCAGTACGCGATCCAGCTTGCTAAAGCCTCCGGCGCGACGGTCGTCACCACCGGCTCCCCCCACAATCACGAGCTCCTCAAGACCCTCGGCGCGGACGGCGTCTTCGATTATAAATGTCGGTGGCCTTTTGGGCCTGCTGCCGTCCGAGCTGACTTGGCGCCGCAGCGCCGACCGTGGTGCAAGATATCAAATGGGCGTACCCCGATATCGACGCCGCGCTCGATTGCATCTCTGAGCATGGGTCCACTAAGCAGGTGGCGGCCTGCTTCGGCAGGCCGGGTAAGGTCGTTGCGTTCGTCCCTGTCGCGAAAGACGGCGAGGGCTGGAGCCCTGAAGTGGAAATCGAGGTGATCGTCGTGTACACCACCCGAGGGAAGGCGTTCGAGCTCGCCGGGGTGCGTTGTGACCTTGCGGAGTCTTTTCGATACTTGGCCGATTGCGCATGTAGTTTTCGATCCCGGCCCTCCCTGAAGACGGCGCGCACGCTGCTAAATGGCGAGGATCCTTGCATTCCAGGCGAATCGTGTATTTAACTCGCTTTTATTTTAGGCTCGTCCAGCAGGCGGCGTTCGTTAAGTCGGGCCGGCTGAAAGCCAATTCCGTCAAGATCGTTCCCGGCGGTTTACATGGCGTGAAGGACGGCTTTGGGTTCATGAAGGCGGGAAAGGTGAGCCTGCGACCGTGAATCCCGACCCTGGCTGATGGTATACCGTATGTAGGTGTCCGCCCAGAAGCTCGTGTATCAGGTCGCGTAGATCGAAGTAGTACAGAGTTCTCTTGGTAATCACATAGGAAGAAGTGCGCATTCACAACGCAGAAGAGGCGCATTGTCCGTCAGATTAAATTACCATCTTCGGTGCCGAAGTGTATCTTCATACCGTCCGCTACAAGCCTCGGAGCAAGCCCAACACATCCAGCGCAACCTCCACCTCCTTCATAAACGAAGGGGTTCAACACCTCCTTATGGACTCTGGAGTTGAATATCGGCCGAAAGATTCTCGATGAGCGCCTCGAGTCATTCGGCAGACATTTTCAGTGTAATAGTCATACGCTGTTGGAGGTGTATTTGGGGAGTGGATCCAAGTCGGGTGGATAAGTTGACTCAAGTTGGATTGAATCGAGTCGCCTGGATAATCAGTTATAGCCAAAAGCAGCTGGGTATGTGCTAAGCCTGAGCCTCACTTGACGACTTGCAAATCCTGGTATTCTAGAAACCACTTCAAGGAACACGGGTGCAAATTTCTCCGCGGCTGTGACAGACACGTCAGAATGTTCGAGGCAAGGAATGAGGATCAGGCCATAGTGGGGATTTATTATAATTGATGACTCTCGTTGAGACCCCAAGAATTTATATATGGGCCTCTAGATTAGAGACTCTTCATTTATAAATTGTGAGAGGTACCTTTGCAAATGCTGGTCCTTTCCTAATCCAGCAGCACTCGATGCGGCGGCATCGTGGGCGCATTTGTCGGGAACACATCAGGCAGGTGGCGGTGCAGTCGCGCCTCCCTTCCGCCACCCAAAATTACCGAAAATCTCCCTTCCCTCGCACCCACATCCCTGTTGCTCCGTCGGGGTCTATGGATCAACTGTGAGATATAATACATTAGACTCTAAATGTACAATGTCATGGCATAAAAGTATCTGTGGAGGTAACAAGCTTACAGTCGCTCATTTACGGACTTACTTCCATTCGTAGTTACCGGACATTTATTAGTTACCGCCCCATAAAATTTACTGTCGCTCACGTGTACATCTCAGTTGGCTTGTTATACGCCTACTGAGATGTACGTCCCCTCGTTATATTTCTACTATACTTTACTGACTCGTACCTAGCGCTATCTAATTTCCTAGGTACATAATATTAATATATTTAGTTGGCTTGTTATACGCCTACTGAGATCGCTATCTAATTTCCTAGCTCCTCAATCCGTCTACGCCTCTACAGTATCCTCGCGACGTGCAGGGAACGGGGGCGCGCACGTCGTTTTGGGTGGGCGGGCACATTTGTGCTTCGGCAGAATCGGATCACTTGTCGTGTTGAGTCATGTTATTATCCGATGCTTTTGCCTTCGTCCAATTAGGGGTTACTGTAGGCTCGGTTCTGGTGTTTGTGGTGATGGATACACCCTATATGGTGTATCCTGTCCGAAAAGGGTGTATCCGTTTGATTTCGCCCAATTGGGTGTATCCATTTGTTGCGATCAAAGGGATACACCACATCGGGTGTATCAGAAGATGGGCTGTGCAGATTAGATTAGTTCTCTTGGTACAACTTCAATTCCTGAACATTGTTTCAATCGAAATGGAGAGTGCTGTGGCTGGGATTGGGTGCCCAACTAGTGTATGTCCCATGCAATATATTTGGGAAATCTCCCCGGCAAATTTGGTTGAAAATGGGCCATTTTATTACCGTACCTGTCAACGTTGCCAACGTATGCAACTGACCTTGAAAGGTGCTCCGTGGCCGGGGCACCCAACCTATAATGGGCCCTTAGGCCCCCGTTTGTTCCGAGAATATTTCTAGCCTGTAGATGCTGTGCCCAAAGTGAACATTCGGAAACTCCGCAAAATCATTGTAAGGAGAGGCATACTCGACGAGGCCGCGCAGCGCCCGAAAATAGATATGAGAGTACTCTGTTACCCAAAATAAAAGCCCATCAAACATATGAACATTGAACACTGGCTATGCAAACTCTCACGGATATTCCACTTTCCTTGAATTCCACTTCAAAAAAAAAAGCCTGCGCAGCGCCGAGAAAAAAAATTGACATGTTCTGACGTCGCCGAAATGGCCCCAAATGGCTCCAAAAACTTCGCCTGTTTCCTCGCTGAGGAGGTATCTAAATCTCCCTTTCTCTCCCCTTTCCTCTTTCCTTTTTGGGCATATTTTCAATAATTCTTTTGGGCACCCACAAACACCGTAACCGAGCCTTACTGTATGAAGTTGTAGGGGAGCGACGGTCACGGTCACGGTGCCCCCGTCGCGTCGCTATTCGCGTGGCGGGGTCACGGTCACCATGGGGCCGTCGCTTCAAACAATTCGTGACATCGAAAAAAATTTGTAAAAATTTCTATGAGGCCACCAAGCCCTCTACTCTTCCTCCCCAGGGCGAAAATTATCCCCAGAATCATGTATGTGCATTTTTTTCCTGGTGGCTTCAGCACTATCCTTTGTGCTGGAATTTCCATTTACAGATAACACAATGGGGCCGAGCCGGCATGCTTTGATGGCGTCGCTTATTTTATGCGACGGTCACGATCACGGTGGCCCCGTCGCCTAAAAATAAGGCGACGGGAATGTCACGGTCCTCCGGCCGTCGCACAACTTCATACAGTACTATATAATTCACTTATATTGGCCTTTCCTCCGCTCTCATGGATGGCATACACACATGGTCTGAATGGTTGTGATTCTTCTCTCCAACCCTGTCCCATCCCCATCCCCTTCCGCTTCCGGCTGCCGCTCCACCGCCACTCCCTGGTTCCACGGGCCACCTGCCCCGCTCCACCCCACCCCCAGGCCCCCTCCCGCTCCTTGCACGTGGGTTTCTGCGCTTCGAAACTGGATGGTGGGGGCTGGATGATGCCAGGGGGTTGATCTTTGAGAAGATTCCCTCTAGCCATTCCGGTCGGCCAGATACGGATTAATACACCAAATTCTCACGGTTCCTCCAATACTACGAATTGGGTTGGTTCGTTGGGGACGCCGCAGTTCTTCCGACTCGGTATTTGCAGCAACAGACGATCGAACGATCTAAAACAGGCCCTGGTTACCCTACCTGTTCCCAGTTGAAAACCTTCACCTGCTGAGACTAGGATGAACAGCCAATTTGGGATCGAATTGACATGCTAGGACCATGTCCCTGGCTCAGCTGTGCGTGGTGTCCTTGTTGAATCCACATAACATTCTTATTCTGGCCAAAGAAGTCGAAAATCATCAGCTTACAGCTATTTGCATAAGTTCGTGAAAACACAATTGTTTTCTCAGGGATCACGTGCTGATTTGTGACACTGGAAACACATTTCCCCTTTTGAGTGCCCCCATCTTGGACCTTTTCATTGACTTCTTTGACCCTTTCACTACCATCTATGCATATTCCAAGACCAATACAAGTTCTCCATATCAATATCTTTGGCAGCCCCACTCTTTTGAGCCTCTTTCTGTCCTCTGGCTGCTCCTACGTTACCATGCGAGCTTGGCTTGGTCGCTGGGATCGTTTTGACTAGGACCGATGATTATCCCATAGGAGGTCGGTTCCCGATTTCGGTGGTTTTAAAATTTTTATCCGGACTTTTGGCCTGCCGAGAGTTGAAAATCTTGTCCGGATTCTGGCCCTGACATTGTCTATTTTTTATTTTTTTCCGGACTTTGACTGAGACCTCAAAATTTCGAAGAAAGTGCCGCAGGGTGCCAAGTCCATTTGGGATATGGAAAAACTGGGGATTGGCGGTACCGGCGGGTACGATCGCCGGCCAAAATGACGTAAGTGCGGATCAACGGGGCTTGAATTGAGAAGTCGAAGGCCAAAGGGAAACAGTAGTCAACATACTCGTCACGTGTCTTCCCTTGCTCCAATGGCTGCTATGTTCACTCTAGGACGCGACGAGTCGCTCGCCGGTATTTCTTTTACTCAAATGATCACATTTACTCGCCTCCTCTCGGTCATAAAGCCAGACTTGCATGGTCCGAACGCGCATGAATGCGGGGACAGATGCTGGTGCGCAAGCAGTCATTTGCGGTGGAGCTGAGAAGTTTGCTTTGGAAAGTGGTAAACATAATTGTATCCTGTTACGTGGGGCCTATCACACTGTCGGTGATGTCAGGATGAGACGGGCGTAGAGGAAACAGGGAACGCACACGAATGAAGTATGTGTCCGCATACTTGTCTACAGCCTGAAACGAAACCGAAAGTTGTTGCCCGCACAGCAGGCATTTGTTATTGTGCTTGGTAACGTACATGCCGGCGGCGAGGAGGGGAGGAGGGAAGAAGTAAGACGCGTAGGCTGGCTTTGTTTGGCACCTGATGTCTACTGATGCCGTCTACTGATCCGACACTTGCTGGCCGAAGTTGCCGCGGGTATTGATGGCGGTCATTGGCCCGGCCTTTCCAGATCCCAAATTCTCTGAGGGTGCCAAAAAAAAATCCCCAAAATTGAATCAATCCTCTATAATATTTGCCTTTCCTTTCCTTCTTACTGTATTCAGGCTTGCTACGGCCTGTGAAATAACCTCTCTCTCGTCCATAAGCTCCGGGAAGATACCCCAATTTCGACGTAATTGAGAAAAGCTTTAATGGTTGAGTCCTTCTTTGGTAAGAGGGCCAAAAACGAGTTTGCTGGCAAGTGTTCAAAGCGGACTGTACCCAGAGATGCGGTAGAAAGTGGGGTGATCTTGAAATGATGCCGGCATATAAAATATTGTGTCAGTAGAGCAATGAGAATTCCAATATCGTGCGAGAATTCAGCGCTATATTCAGCAGTGGAGAGGCGTTAATAATCAAATCTATTTACAGAGATTAACTGGCTACCATTGTTACAGAATTTTGTGTATTAAAGATGCAGGTCACCCAACTATCATTGGCTGCGGATTTTTGCTTGATGAAGAAATTTCCGGATGAGGGATGACACCTCGGCGCTGTGCCAACCCATTTTTCCGGATGTTGCCTCAGACATTTCTCGCTCGAGGCCCAATTTTTCCGGACTTTGGTGGTGACCTCCAGAGCTAAATTTCGATTTTTTTTCCGGATCAGGGAACCGACCTCCTTTGGGATAATCATCGGTCCTTTTTGACTTCTCCCAAACTTCTCCCGTGATCTTCATTGTGCTTACCTCTGTCACAAAACTGGACACGTGATCCCTGAGAAAAAAATTGTGTTTTCGCGAACTTATGCAAATAGCTGTAATAGTGCATTTGCTCACTTTGATCTAAACATAATAATCTTGTCGGTTCATCCATGTGTTTGTGAGTATTCTGCATCGATCCAATACCTCTCCAGATATCCAAGTTGATTGGTTTTCGAATTCATTGTGTAATGTACGCAAACTTCAATTAAGCGCTCAGTGCGCCTAAACACATTCATGCTCGCGATGCCGTCCTTCGATTTTTTGGGGGTATCTCGGTCAGTTTATGGGATTTCCATGATGGTTCCCTGGGTGCAAACTCCAATAGGATTATCAATGTACTACAATTCACAAGCACACTATCAAAATTCAAGTATTACCGAATCTACGTCAATGTCTTCTCAATCGTAGTCCCGCATTTACAATAAATGCCCAGAGAAAGGCATGCGAGAGGCCAGATAATCAAGCCCCAGACATTCACAGTCTTTGACAAAATGATCCAGCCAAAGAAGCTGCCCAATCGGACACAAGATCGGAGAACCTGTATCCTGGTCTTGCACAATAAATGGGACATTTCAAATGTTCCTGGAAGGTATATATTGCCGGGAAGCTGTAAAACATGTTCATCAGAGGCAAATGCAATGTCCTGAACTGTTCTTTCAACCTGGAAAATTTCTGTAGTTGGAAGGATTGTCCAAGATTTATACGTGCCAGAACGGTTACTTTAGACATTGTGAGCTACCAAGAATCGTGAAGCCGAAGAAATTACCTACATTTCCTGGGGTGATTGACCATTTCATGAACGTATGGATCCATAGACATGATCTGCCGTGTTAGATCTGTGATAGGGCCCTCTGCACGCATTTGCCATTCGAAATACTGTGTTCCCAATACACAAATTAGCTCCAAATTACTTTTTTTTTTGTCCCGAAGCATTCTGGAGGGAAATACAAGAATTTCTGTGTATTCAGAATTTGGACCGAGTCTCATATCCGCTCGAGCAAAGCAGTTTTCGGTGTTCCCAATCAAGAAATTGCGGCGTTG
This sequence comes from Mycena maculata, assembly GCA_029448575.1. NCBI lineage: Eukaryota > Fungi > Basidiomycota > Agaricomycetes > Agaricales > Mycenaceae > Mycena > Mycena maculata. The sequence goes on along the minus strand of JARJLG010000017.1, from coordinate 640,640 downwards.
AAAAGGTTCGTCCATGTTTTCATGATGTAAATGATGATCCAATGATTCAACGATTCCAGAGATGTGTATTTTGGTGTCCGACCCACGAACAGGCCCTGCGTGCCCATTTGCCGCCCAGAATACTGTGTTCCCAATATATAATTTCCAACCAAATTTGCTGTTTCTTTGGCTCTGAAGGTTTTTGGGCTGAACACAAGTATTTCTGTGTCTTCAGAATTTTCAAGGAATTCTTTAGTGGCTCCAACAAAGCAGGTTTTTGCCCCTCCGAGAAGCCCGAGACTCCAAATCATTGGATCATTACGGCGTTACTCCCGTGACAAGGACCCAGGTACATCCTTGCGCCGTCGACCAGACAAAGCTTCAAACTCCTCCCAGGATTGTCCATAGCCAACCCTCGTTCGATGTATCTTATCATGGACACGATGACCGAGGCCCTGAGCCTTTTCAAGCTAAGTAATTCTTGCAAATGCTGGGTCGTGCAAAATGATCTATGTATTGGTGGTAGGCAGAGTAATGCTAGAGGTGAGGATGGATAGAAGGATGTTCAGATTCAACCCTGTGCTCTTTTCGTGGCCAGCAGGGTTTCTACAGGTGCGTGTACTACAATTTGTTCTTCGGCTGTTTTTCCTGATGACACCGCTCATATGGTCAATCCCTTTCCTCCGGTCCTCCCCGCTAACACACCGCACGGCCTCATCGATGTGCTCGACGCCCACACGCGCAGGAACGTCCCCGCGCCGCTCCCGCTCGACCCCAGGCGTGCCGGCGTGGCCGTGCGCTGCACCTCCGACCGGGTGGAAGGCTTGTCCTCGGGCCCACCGTACACTGTGTTGCGGTCGCAATTGGTCTCGCGCACAGTCTGCAAGGGCAGACAATTTGCCACTACCACAGCTGCCATAGAGCACATCGCCTCCGGCTCCTGACCCCCGTTGACATGCCCGCGCTGATGCTAGGATTTGGGCTTGGGATTCGGCTCCTGCTGGGGGTGGGGGCGGGCGAGGAGGGCCAGGCGGAGCGCAAGTGCGAGTGCGAGGAGCTGCTGCTGTCGCCTGAGTGCATCGGTGATGGCACCATGCGGAGGTTGCGGGGCACGCCACCTGTTATGTGGCGCGAGAGCAGGCCTGAGGTGGGGCGGAGCCGCAGCTTAAGCGGGACGGCGATGCTTCGAGGTTCTCCACTGCTTCACCTCATTCCATCCCCTCGCCCCGGCCCTGCATGTACCCTGCAGGGCATGTACCCTCCTGTGAATCGTGATGCTCTTCGTAGTTACTCATGTTCCTGTGTGCTTCGTGTGTGAACGCAAGCGGGCATATAATTCAATGAATAAAGAACCCGTTTATATTATAATAATATGTTGTCTATTCTGGGCCAATTTCAGTGTAGAGGACTCCCCTACAATTACCCAGCTTTAGCAGGTACAGAGAAATGCCTAGATGCTCCCGCCGCGGCAAAATTGCGTCGTACCTATCATCTACCCGATTGCGACGCGGCGGAAGATTCCTGCCAAATTTGTGTCAATAGCGTGAAGGTGGTGCCAAACAACACAATACTTCTGATCGCTGTCTGCGACATAGACGATGTTTGATCGCTGTGAGCATAGCGATCACGTCGTACCAGAAGTGGGAAGAGGACCTCCAATGATTTATAAATGACCCGCCTCTAGTTTAGAATCCTATATATAAAAATCTCCGGACCTAATGAGAGGCTCTTTTATAATTGAGCCCCAACCTGTGGTGTGAGGATCTCCTCACTTTTTCTTTCTACTTCAATGGTAGTACACGGCTGGTGTGTGAATCGTGATGGTGGTTAGGAAGGAAGCGAAGACACGATTCCGTAATCACGCACCTCGCTCTCACCGACTTTCGATTTGAACGCTCAAGGCCATTGATTTCGCAGTATAGTCTCCAGGGGTGCCATTAAACTCCTTCATTTGTGTTCTTACTTCCCAATGTAGTTCATTATGATTTATTGCTGTTTTCATATATAATGACACACCGCGAAAAAAAAACAGTGCAACGGCGAACACTCAAGGTCCGGGGTTCGGACCGGAGAGCCACCATCATTTTTCCATTTCAAGCAGGTCCAAACAACACGTGATTCGCGTCGCGTCGTCATTTTCTCGATGATTTTGACAACTCTTGGGGTGAGTGCCTTTCAGAGAATGAGTTCACGTTGCTCCTGAGACTCTGACCTATTTATTAGGCTCCTCCAAGTCCTGATTGCTTCCTGTTTACTAGAATAAATTGAACTGTCGTCAAATTGATATTTCACTCTTCAACATGTTAGAATAGGAGAAGGTCGTTTAGATAGAGGGAACTCTTTACAATTTGAATATATATGGGAGGAATCAAATTCTCAACCGTCTACTTCTTGGCCTCTGTTCTATTTATTGGAGGTAAACATGCTTCATTGTAATTGTGTTCACAGCGTAGAACTTTAATTTGGGTGCCAATAAACATAAAAAATGCAAGGTATGGAACCACATTGTCCTCCTGCAACCCACAGAACTCCGCCTACACCTGAAAACCTGCATTGAATCCAGAATATTCAGAACTCAGTTTACTTGGACATAATGCAAGCCAAAGCCAAATATAGGGGGTATAATTGAGTCTATGACACTCACACATCAGTAAAACCACACATTCTGCTTTGGCATCTTCTGGCTTTCAGCCTCATCTTTGAAGGTCTTTGTCTTGGGCGAGTCATCTTTGGTCTTGGGCTGCCCATCTTGGGATGTCTTGGGCTTTCACAGGCCGTCTTCTGTCTTTGAACTCTATCTTCCAGTATTTTTTTTTGTAAACTTGCCAGGTGCAAATTTTTGTCAAGTTTTACTTCAAGTTGTTTTCATTGTATTTAGTATTCCCAGAGCGAGTAATTTCTGTTGAAAAGTGGGACGGCGAGACAAAATAAGATACTTCTACCCGGAAGCTACAGAATATTGATCTGGTCGGATAATTCATTGTGGAGCATATAACCAGCATCTGGTCATCAATTCAGAGAGGGATATTCCAGGGGAGAGCAACAGTGGGCGACCACCAGAATAATTGACACACAAGTCATTTTAACTCCGCTCGATCATGATGCGAAGCCACGCAACTGCGGATGGCGTGATTTGATGGCATCATTTGGTTCGTTGCTCTCTCCCTTCATCTTCTCCCTCTTTCCCCCGTCGCCTCTCACCCACTTCCCCCGCCTCCGTCCTTTCTAGTTTGTCCCCCTCTCAATGTCTCCCAAACACTGTCATATATATTTCACCCCACCTCTCGCGGCCTTCTCTGGACCGTCGTCACAAGATATGCTGGCTGCAAATCGGCCGCAACCAGTGCCGGATTCTGTCTTGTCCATGCTGTGTCCCTGCTACAAGCTGTGCAATCTTCCAAGACGACAATCCAGGCCTGTCAACGCTGCAAGTACACGTAACACCACTGATGCCCTAGGCGCTCTGTCTCTTGCCGTTATCTGTGCGGAGCAAGTCAGCCGCGGTGGTTTCCCAAATCCAATTACAAATCCTACCCCATTCAAGTCCATCGTCACAGGCTCCGGCCGCTGTCAAACGAGTACGCATGCTTGGGCGCTGCTCTGCTGAAAGCCCCATTGGTTTTGCATTCACCTCTCAGGTTGTTGGTGTGTGCCCGCTTCCCACCAACATCCCATCTCCTCTTCGCTATGCTCCCCGTGTTTCTCTGCATCACATGGCTTTGAAGTCTCACATCATGTGCATTACTTGTTACCCACATCCCCTCCATCTCGCTTGATCAATCTTGTCGCCGTCACATTCTGGCCCTTTTCCCCCAGGCTTACGTAGCGGTGTTGTATGTCTATTTCCATAGCTTTTTGTACATACTACCTGTGCATGAATATATGTTTTTATTCAATTTTTTGACCTTTTAAGTTCTTTCAGTGTATCTTTGAACATCTTTGAGAAAGACCTGGGCCAACTATGACACGTCTTTGGATGTCTTTCCCAAGACCTTTGGTCTTTCTAAGATAGAGGGACCTGGTTAGCCAAAGACGTGTGTCTTTGGGAAAAATGAGTCTTTGAGGTCTTTGGCATCTTGGCAAAGACGCCAAAGATGCCAAAGCCAAATGTGTAGTTTTACTGATGCAGGAGGTTATTTGACCTTCAGGAATTTTCCTATGGCCAATCTATGATTTGAGTCTGGCGGGAACAACGTAACACCGACGCGACGTTGTTGTTTGGTCCAGCTTGGACTGAAAAAGTGATGCCGGCTGCCCGGTCCGAACCTGCGACCTTGGGGCACCCAAGCTCAAAAACTTTTTTTTTTCGCGATGTGTCATTATATATGAAAAGAGCAATAAAGGGCCAGACAGGCCAGTGCGCAACAACACCACACATCCCACAGACCAAGTTTCCGTTGTGCGCCAATGGGTGAGGAGAATGCGAGGGCAGCGACTGTGTCAAAATATCGATACGGGCAATACCACCCCTGCAAAACCTGGATCATGCAGATGCACGTGCGCGGCCAAACAAACCAAACCTTTCAGCGATCCATATTCTGCACGGGCACCCCGCGATTTCCCTTCAACTTGTAGACCAGGCAGCTCCTCGATAACTCTAATACCACTCTGCTGTACTCTTGCCACATTCTGGGTGTGATTGGCTGCTTCTTTCGTGATGACCGGTATCAACATCTGAGCCACACGACAATTACAGAGGGTATTTCTGACAACCTTTGCTTCCAGATACAGATGTTCGCTGTAAGGGATGTACATACAAGGGACCCCAGTCATCCTTTCCCCGGAAGTCAAATTTGGGGTTTCTTGTAACATGCACTAAATGTACCGAAAAAGAAGCAAGGAAGCATGCGGATAAACGCGCCAAACGCGATGGAGGGAAGGAGAACGAGGCCCCCGAATCTCTCCCGGGGAACCGTCACGGTCCGACAGCACGAACACTCAATACGCGTCCCACACTGTCATGGTCCGAATTCTCCGGTCTTCTCGCGGAGCACGGCAAAGACGCGTTTGAGCTGGACGCGTTGATTAAACTACCCGATGGGGACGAGGATGATGCAGACGTCTTGGCCGATGATGGAGCCCAGACTGCAAGAAATGTTGCAAAGAGAGTGTGGGAGTGGATTGGATACCGATTTATGTGAGCGGAACATGCAATGATAGGCAGGGATAAAATTCAATCTTTTGACAGATACAAGAAGAAGGAGGCTAGTAGGGGATCTGAAAACGTGTGCACCTACACATTCTTTTGTGCTCAAAACGAGAAGGAGACGACGAAGGAAAAATTGAACCCTGATACCAAGGTGTGACGCGCACGCACAAAGATGGATCGTTTCCCATGTCAAGGGTACCTCCGAATCACCGTTCGTGAAGACGATGACACAATTGGCATGCGACTTACCCACCATCGTGCTCACTGTCCCTATGTCGATATCTCGATACCCAAGGAGATAAAACAACTAATTGAGAGCATGAAGAACTCACCTGCATCTGCTGTACGTCAAAAGACTCACTGTTTTCAGTTCTTCTACTGACACGCAGTATCAGCAATAGATTTGGGATCGTATTATGCGAGAGAATCCCTCGACTGAGCTTACACGGAAGCAAGTATATGTGGAGTGGGCCCACGTGAATGAATCTGTTTGGAAATTGGATTCCGACCAGATCAAGTCTGCAACAAAGCTTCTAGAGCGAGTTGAAGGGGAGAAAATCGAGATCATACCGATTGAGAAGCAGAGTGGGATTGACGCCGTCGCGTTCAGCTTTATCAATATTTTATGAGATTTTGGTGATCAGATTGAGGAGGTTGCGATGGATTCAACGTGTAATTTGTTCATTTTTTAAAAAGAGATGGAGCACTGACATGCACAATGCAGGGAAAACAAATGCATTGGGGCACGAGCTCTATGCCATCGTTGGCGAAGCAAATGGGCAGGCTATACCCACCGGGTTTATGTTCCTCGGCTGTGATGCCTCTGCCGACACGGGAGCAAAGGAGCTCACGCTCCGCCACTTGATCCGACACGTCGACATCTACTGCAAACATATCATGTTCACAGGATCAGACAAGGACATCGTCAAAATAAGTGGTTTCCGAGCTGAAATCCCACGAGCGAAGCATCAATTATGCTATATACACGCAATTTCGTACATTGAGAAGCGTCTCACTGAGGATGGCCCACCGGCAGCCTACGACCCGCGGGTAGCTCACCGTGTTTTTCGCTTCATTGATCCCACGTGGGCGCCCGGTGTGTCATCGGGTTGGCTCGAAGATGGTGTAACCGAGGAAGATGCGGAGATGGAAAGACCAGCGCCTGAAGATGGCCAACAATCGTCGGAGCAGGTGTGTGTACATACTATTGTCGATTTGAGCTCTCTAATTGGCAGTAAACAGGGAGATGAATTACCTCCAACATGCCTCCCACCAGTTTTTATACTGAAGACGGGTGACTCACGAGTCCCTGTCTGGCCCAATCCACCGGCTACTACCAAGAGAGCTCTTCCAGCTTTTTGTCCCAAGGAGCATCGTCAAGTTATCCTCGAAAAATTCCGTATTCATTTTCATCAGCATCCGGAGATACCCATGGAAGATGAGAACGGCACATTCCTCTCTGCCGAGGAGATTCATTATGGCGCGGTGCAAGACATGTACCAATACTGCTTCGAAAATGATTTAGCGCAGGTGTGGGCGTACATGTGGAACCGATGGTACACCCCAAAACAATGGTGTCTTTGGGCGAGAGCGGCTTGCGATGCCATTCCACGGCTCAAAACGACCATGATTGTTGAGAGTTTGTGGAAACATCTAAAGCATCGTGATCTGGCTCAATTTAATCGCCCCCGCCTGGACCTAGTAACACACCTCATCATCACGAATGTCTTTCCCCGGGTTTCTCGGACACTGGCATACGTTCGAGGGCAGCGTCGTATCGGACGCCCAAAGGAGCTGGCCGCATGGCAGGTCGACATCAAGGCCATGTGGCTAGATATGAGCCGCAGTGATGATCACCGACTAACGGAGAAACAGCTCAAGGTCCTTAGATCAGCGCGGAACACCAAAGGACGCACAGAACGGTTGGAATTATTGGAAGCAGAAGAAGGCCGAAAACGTGGCACTTACCATACAGACATCGAATGATGGACGTGTAACTGTCCCTCGTTTGCGCCGAATCGGTTCCTAATCTGCAAACACCTTGTTCGGGAGGCAAATAAACGTCTCAAGGATTCACCCCTCACAAGTCTACAATTTTTCCTTGATTTCCGTCATCACCATCACCCCCCATTCTACCACATTCCAGGGATTCACACAGATGATCCAGAGTCAACTCCCAGTGGTGATGAGGAGGAAGAAGTACGAATACTTGCTTTGGGAAGAGCAAGCACAAGTTCTCACCTTACTCTCCCACCCCCGAGGCCAGATTCTGAGGCATCCAGCTTAATCGCGCCAGATTGCGGCGCAGAAGAACCATCAGGCGATGTTGCGGCCAACGGCGAGGGACCATCAGTCCCGCGAACGATCAATGACACTGCCGGTGATGCCATGGATTCAGAGACCAAGACCGAGAACGCACCGTGCCAGGTGAGCTTTTGCGGATTCTCGTCAATGTTCTTGGACTGAAAATTGCCTTCAGGTGCGATACCAACCCGCGAGAATAGCACATTTGTAACGCTGCTTCGAGGAATTGCTGGAAGTAGCTGAAAACCTCAAAGGCATTCAGCCACAGATGGCTACAAGATTAGATCATCTGTTTCAGCCCATTGAAAATGCAGCAAACGAGATACGAGCACACAAGCGCCGCCGGGCCAATCCTCGCACTTGGAAGGATAGCACTCAGAATACAATGTTTGTTGATTGATTAGAAAAAAGTAGACCAGTCTTAAAGTATGAGTTGTATCGAAGCCGTAAATGAATGGGCGCAAGAAGGCGTTGACGACGTTGTATCGGCGCGAGGCTTGGTTTGTTTGGCCGCGCACGTGGTCCACGTGATCCAGGTTCTGCAGGGGTGGTATTGCCGGTATCCAAAATATCCCGAAGCCCATGGGAGTCGTGTGTGGTTGTACCGGAAGAGGGCTGCGCTTGACGGGTTGGACGAGGACTCTATTCGGAGCTCTCAAGCCGCCCTGCACCGAATGGTTATCGAAGGAGAGAGGTGTTCTGCTCTATATCGCCCGATCCCGAGGATTCCCTTCTCCTTGCTCTCCATCGACGTCGACCCCTCAGCCAAGGGAGGGTGGCAGAATGACGAAGCCCGGAGCTGCGTCTTGTCCAAGTAGTCTGTCAGTTTGCCGAGCTTGAGCTGGACTTTGAGTGGGAAACTGGGCCACGTAGATCGTGCAAACGACCACGGCCATGGCGGAGGAGGTGAACGAGTCTTGGAATCAAGCACTGCGGGACTTCAAGACTAGCGGTTTGTCGCTGCCTTTCTCGAGTGAATCCCGGGATGAGGCGGAAACTATGTGTGAGCGCGGAAGGCCCTGAGCTTGGAAGTGTTGGCTCGACCAAAGATCATTTTGATCGAATATGTAACTCCGGAGTCCGGACGGCTCCTCTTAGATCTCTCGCTACTTCCTCCTTCCCAGCTCCTCTCAGGCTAAGCATCGTAATTTAGGGAGAAGCTGAGATCCCGTTTCCCTGCCTGGTTCCCGAGCCGTCAGCGGTGTCGTGTTGCCCTGGTCGGTCGTCACATCAGGTCTCATAGTCTCTGACTTGTACCTCGGCTTGTTGCAGGTCTTGCTGAATTACAGAGTATTCTTCGTTCAGGTCCGGCATCGAACAATAAATAATAGGTACGTTCTTTACACCATGCTTCAACGTCTCCGCGCAGAAACCATCAAGGGATACTGGAAAACCGTCCGGATTCCCGACACGCCAGACCGGAACAAGGTCGCATCAAAGTCCTCTGGGAACGAAAAGTCCAATGTCAGGATGAGATGCGCGCATGTATAGCGCAGTTCTTGGATGGCGAGATTTCAGCCGAGACAACTGAAGGGGCCTGCTGGGCAATGAGCTCCACGGTCTCGACTAATCAAGTAAATTCAAAGCTGACCGAAGGAAAAGCACATCAACGCCGAACGGTTTGTCTCATACTCGGAGCTGATCCATCTCTCGGGGATGAATTCCTCTGGGTTGGGCGAGAAGTTCTCGGCCGAGGTCTGCTGCGTATACGCCGGAACGCTGATGATCGTCCCTCCTGGGACCTTGACGCCGTCGATGACTATTCCGCCCCGAGGAACGACACGGGGCAATCCAGGGAAGGGTGTGCCAAGGCGCAGCGATTCGTCGACCATGGCGTTCAGGTACGGCGGTGCAGACAAGGTGCCATGCGTCATTGGCTTTCCTTCCGGAAAGGCATCCTCGAGTTCCTTCCTCAGGCGACCAAGTTTGTCGGGATTACAAGTCAGGAAATACACGAGGAATGCCATGACGGATGCGGCCGAATCGGAGCCTGCGGGGCCATTTTAGGCCATGCAGAAGGAATGGTGAAGGGCTCGTACCGGCGGTGATCGCAAAACATCCGTCAACGGCCAGTTCACCATCGGTGAGGTGGATTGGGTGAGGGCTCCGCTCTCCTAACTTAGCTGAGAAAATGTAAGTGGATTTGAGTATCCTAAATAGTTGTCGTCAACTGACCAAGTGCCCAATGTCGTTGTACGGGCCTTGATTATCACGCCACACAGTCATCATCTCTCCTGCCAGCCCTTCAAGTTCGAACACATGGAGGTCGTCCGTGGCCGGCAAATGCCACATGATATCAAAGAGCCATGGGACCTCGCCGAGACTGCAAGCGGCTCAATTTTAGGTATCGTTCTACGCGGAAACACTCACATCTCGAAGCTCATTGTCGCGAGCTTGGTTGCTCTCACGATTCTCCCTAGGTCGCCTTCTTCAAGTTCTTGCATCAACTCAACATCAACTCCTAGACATACCGGACGATGCCGGCATCAGTGGCACCGCTGAAAAGGCCAGAATATTTTATGCTTATGGAAAGTCAACCAGTAAGCCGTAACTGGAACGGATCTATCCAGTGCATATACGCCGAGGTTGAGCAAATTTTGACTGTCTGGATTATCATTCCGATCGCCGAGAACTTGGATAGATCCGAAGTTGAACATGACCGCTCGCGTTCACGATGTCTTATCAGCGCTCACATGCACTTTCCTAGGCAACCCAGTGGTCAACTGAGTCGAAGTCGCACCAGAATTTCTCCGATTGTCAGTCAAACTAATGCAACCATATACACATCTATCAGAACACAATATTTAGGATACTACAATTTTTTTTGCCGTAACTTTACCCTCAAACTTCTGTAAACGAGATAGAAAATCTGCCCAGGCTGTATCCGACACCATAGGAGCCGATACGTAGGATCCAACGTCGAGATCTGCCACCCATTTGGCAACATGTGGCAAAGACCGCTCGATGGAGGAATCTTCCAAGTCCTCCAGCGCCTCGGAAGAGAGAAGCTGATGTTCAACGTACCATCCCAGGTTTCTCTTTACCACATGACCACACGAATAGATCAATTAGACTCTGGGGAACTTGAGCAGCGACGACGGCGTCATATGCCATCTGATATCCTATCACACGAACGATATCCTCGCAATGAGGGAGACCATACGCGGCGAATTTGGCGGAACGATGTCCACTGTCGACAATGATCGATTTGTACTTTTGCAGTAGACCATTCTCGTGAAGAGCCAAGAGGCTGTGAGTGTTGCGTGAGGGTGGCATAGAGTACTTTTCTGGCAGAAGTTCTGTGGCGAGACCTTGATACTTGTGAGTAAATAATTGATTCCGATAATCGTACTTACGAATGCACAAAACAACGACATCACCTTCGGCAATTGCAATTCCTCTCATTTCATCCTAGAGGAACACCTGAGCTCGAATCAAAAATGAACATGGAGGGGACAAACGTGATGTGCAATAATTTGTGAAAGAAAACAACCCCTGGGCTCCGCACCTTTCTGAAAGGGCGCTGCATGAAGACAACAAATCCCTAACCACTTTGAAAGCGGTGGCAATCCCGTGTCGGATGAAGGGGCTGAGTTGATCGTCTGCAAACAATTTAATGGCCTCTTGGTGAAACACCCGGAGAACCAAGGCCTGCGCAAGTGTAGTGAAGATTGGGATTCACTGAGTCCTGAAACTGAAGATTGGGACGCTACCACTGTCGTGGCCGCGGACAACTCTTCGTATGCTGTATTGGTAAGCTATATGAGATGCGAGGTGCAAACCTGGGATGGCGACTGAGGAGAGGGCCAAGGTGCCAACTGCAACCCTCCAGATGGATAATAGGAAATGGAGTCGAGGTGGAACGGAAACATCAATTTGGCCAAGCAGAGCTGATGAGGGAAGGGTAACGTGGTGGAATGTCGTCAAGCAGTGGTTAATTGGAGCAGAACTTCCTCTCAGAGAAATAATGCTACAGGGAACAGTCAGACAAGGGAAGACACATGCTCGGTTTGTTTACCTGGCAGAGATTCCCGGGGACATTTTGAAGCCGTCATTTAGGCAAACAACAAATGGACGTATGCCACGAGGACATCCAGCGACTATAAGCTGAGCAAAAACCACTGCAAAACAAGGTCGACCGAGTACGGGAGTTGTTGGTGGCATGAATCTGGGGTTAAATAGGGTACTATTTTGGACCACCTACCTGGCCACCCTACCTAGCTGGCCACTTGGGGGATATATGGCTTGGTGCTTGATAATTATATCTGGACATAATAGAGGATTGGACTACGACCTAAGACGAAGGTCTGGACCAAATTTTGGGCCAGAGTGATGGGTCGATGGAAAGTTATGGCATGTCGGATCGGGATCCGCAGCGTGTGAACATCAATTTCTTACACCCACGTCACTTGCCTTGCCCGCCGTCCCTCCACCAATTCTTTGTCGTTCCGCGAGTTCTTGGGCTCGTTCTGCTCCCCGGATGCGGGGCAGCCACTCAGAATGTTCTTCGATGTTTATGGGTCGGATCCCCCTCCGTTGCGCACTCAGGATCGTGCCGCTGGTTTTCTGAATGGCTCAAGCTGGCCAGCCTTGTATTACATGATAGTGATGCGCTACCATTCTGGAACTTGGCATGAGGTTTCCTGGTATGTAATACCTTGATCTCATCGATATTCCAAAATTTTAGCTATCCGAGTACGTTCTCACTGCAGGTCTTTACCCGAAACCACCCAATTCCGGTGCTGCTAACACTCGGATTTTTTGGAGGAGCCACCAGCACATATGGATGGAAGCAAGTGTGCAGATATGTTCTACCCCATCCTATCAAGCTGTCTGGAACTTACTTTGGGTCGCAACAGAGTTTTATCTCACATTAGACACTGTGTCGCTTGGGGACCCCGTTTCTGGCCTTTCCCCCCCCTGTCGGAGGCAGACATTTGAACACCTCATATGGCTTGCATGTAGAGGAGAAAGGTTTCAAATAATTGCTGTATTCTCTATGTATGATTCCCGAAGGATGGGGCCCGCCATTTCGAGCCTCAAGTGCTTATTTAGCTGGGTGGCCAGCTAGCTAGTTATTTGGCCTTGTTGGACTGCCGCCCGAAAGAAATTCGCTGCAACATCAAATCTTGAGATAATTTGGTGGAGGACGTCTCTAACTCTTCGTAGGATATGTGCCTTCATTCTGACATAGTTGGACCTGCATCGGCCCAGGGGACCGATTGAGAATGAGGTGCAAATGCTTACGTGGCCAGGTAGGTGGTCAAAAATAGTAAGTGCGGATGAAGAGGAGACGTGCTTTGGTATTACTTTGCAGCTTCTTGGTGGGGCGTATGCAGTTCAAATCTACCGTCTACCAGAAGTGTGGCAGGTGTTTCCATATTAGAGACATCCAGACCGTGGCCCATTCTCGGTCAAGCAGAACTGGCCGCTATAAATTGCTGAGTAAAATTCTGGAGAACATAGCAGACTGACATTATTCTAAAATTGATTATATCATCCACGAGGATTCGAATATCTTCACGGCCAGACACGAAGGCACCCAATGTGCCTGCAACTAGATTGTACTGGATAGTTAAAAGAGTCGTTGCGGTGCCATCGGTACAGATGATTGGATCGATATGCATGTCCCAGAACTTCGGGGATAGGTTCACAATGTCGTCCAGAGTCAAGCCTGACGAGCTTTCAAGTCAAGCCCAGGGCTGGCGCGAGCACTAGAAATTCGCACCATGTATGCGCGCCAAGAGGTGTCCGATTCGCTAGCCGAGCACACTATCAACAGCACGTGCTCGAAGAGCACCTTCCATATCGGGTTGTTGATATCACAAACATTGGTGTTCTCCCACACGGCGACCACGAGCTCCGACGCGTCCCGCTCGGCCTACGACGAGTCCACCGGTTCCCCGGTACCCATCTTACCTCATAGGGAGTAGCAGACATGTCTTGCTGCTGAAAACGACTTGACGACCCGCGTAACAGAGCCACCGTGAACTACCAACAAACCACCGATTCTGGCGTAAATACTGTCGATAATACCCCTTTGTCACACGTAAATGAACTCTGTACATCCCAATACCCCCAGAATGTTTTGTTTCAACTCTACTCTGCCTTTCCTGGCCCTCCGCCGCTATCGCATTCAGCTGGGACAATCACCGCGGATTCATGGACAGCAGTTAATGTTGGCGGCTTGAATCCCAAGGGGCTGAAGTGCCTGAACTGCTTCAAAGAATTCAAGAAAGGAGCAAGCCAAAAGAATTTGAGAGACCATATCATGTCGAATGCTTGCAAAGGTGTGTTCTCATTATGTACCACTGATAAATCTTGGTCGAGCTCATGCGATGTTGGTGGCACCCCCGACACCACGCACTACTGAGCAGACAGTTCCTTTGGCTCTGCCGCAACTGGCTCGTTCGGAGCGCTGCGCGGGAATACCGCTTGCATGGGATCCCGCAACATTTTGGGAAAAGTCAGGAAGCTTGTTTATTAATTCTTACAACGCGGGAGGTTCCACAAAAATTCCCTTACATACTCAAACATCTATACAATGTATATAAATATTTCCAGAGAATTCTTCCCCATACATCGTGCATACAATCCGAATGGAATCCAACACTGGCGAGACATCCAAACGGAGACGGAGCCCGATATGGAAGGTGCTCTTCGAGCACGTGCTGTTGATAGTGTGCTCGGCTAGCAAATCGGACACCTCTTGATGCACGCTATCTCTTGGGCGCGAAGATAGCTGTCCTCGTTGGCTCGATTTGTGGCATCGAAATGCCTTCTACTGAGGCTGTCATGAAATGAGTTGCACAGGGTTTCCGACGGACACATTTTTGGGGGCAATAGTTGAGCAATAGCCCCCTCACGGCGTTTATATCACGGATCCATGGAGGAAGGATGCACATTGCATGTACATGTGTGTTGGGCGAGGATGAACAAAAATTCTAATCAAATCCAACATGACGTGCTTACAAGTAGAATGAATTCCATCTGATTATCTTTGGCAACTACAACTTGACCCGGCAATAACGGAAATGAATGAAGAAGGCGACGAGGAGCTTGAGAAGATATCTGACTCTCAGGACCAAGATATCACGCATGGAACAAGCACAAGAAAAACACGAAGAAGACCTTCAGATCTGACGCCTGTTGTCGACAAGTGATGTTGAGGGGCAAGGGAAGGGCTTGCTGTCGGTCACAGATGATGATGTGGGGACGAATGAGAGTGGAGGCGCACAGCCCCAGTCTGCTGCAGCGCCACAAACAGTCAACTGGGACTGGTAACTCGTTGAATAGCTAGTAAATTCTCGTTATCTGTTAGTCCTGACAGCAACATTCTGACTGACAGTTAATTGTTTTCTTCAAAGTGGAGCAAGCCCCATTTTGGAAGGTGACACCAGTTTCCGATCTTTTTCTCCTCCCACCACTACCTCACCCCAGCGAGCTCCTTTGCACTTACGTAAAGGGCCTGTTAGGCCTATTCGCCTGTATGAGTAAAATACCCCTAAGAGGGGTCGACGGCAGCGAAGGAAGAAGCCAAGAATCCATCACTTACGGCACCTCACGTAATGTCTGCCGCCTGCGTCTGCCGTCTGCACACCCAGGATGGGAACCTTTTAAGGTCACTTACAAGACCTATGAAAAGAATGTGTATTCGTAGTCTAATATATCTTGATTGATTTAGCGAGATTCAATGAAGTAAGAAAGGATTACAGACAGAACTAGAATTCATAGGTCTTTTCGACTTGATTGATTTCTATCTTATTCACCATGTAAGAAAGGTGTCTGAAAAGATCATCAATCAAGTGCCAAATCAACCATATTTGATTTTTGGGGTATCAACAGTACACAAAAGCACATCGTAAAGTACATGTTTGAACGGCATTTTCCAATCCAATGGCAAAAATCCCTCATTGCCTTAAAACATGTACTTTACGATGTGCTTTTGTGTACTGTTGATACCCCAAAAATCAAATATGGTTGATTTGGCACTTGATTGATGATCTTTTCAGACACCTTTCTTACATGGTGAATAAGATAGAAATCAATCAAGTCGAAAAGACCTATGAATTCTAGTTCTGTCTGTAATCCTTTCTTACTTCATTGAATCTCGCTAAATCAATCAAGATATATTAGACTACGAATACACATTCTTTTCATAGGTCTTTTAAGCGACCTAAAAGGTTCCCATCCTAGGTGTGCTGGGCCGTCGTCGGCAGCAGCAGCAGTTGGCAGTTTTTTTTTTTTTTGCCTTACCGTACCTCCTTCGTATCTGGGTTCAACCGTCTTATGGCTTCAAAGCCACTGCTGCAGCTGTCAACTCACATAAAAATGAGCTTCCATTGCCGTCGTTGTGCTCTGCAGTGCCTCCGTCCCCAGATCCCTCACAATGTTTTCTTGGCGGTTCAAACACAGGTTTTATTTACAAGATAAAGCAGACCTTGTACAACAGAGGAACAGTAACTATGTGGAGACAGACATCACCTCCACTGCTACTGCTGTTGAGGTCCTCGGTAGTAGTGAGTACTAACTGTTTGCACCGCTCTAAGTATAAATGTGAATGTAATTCAATCTTCGAGCTGGGGTGATAATGCACCAGCAGCTGGTGCGACAGCACAACAGCGGTGCAGCGGCGGCGGCAGCAGGGGCAGTGGAATGATGGTGTGATGGTGCAACAGCGGGGTGTGGCCAAGTGACAGTGGCAGCGACGGCGGTTGGTGTGGTAGGGTGGCAGCACCAGGTACGGCAGTGCGGCGGCCGTGGCGGTGGGTATTGTTATATACCGAGCCGGGGTGGACCCGAAGAGTATGACCGGGGAACCGGAGGCTCCGGTATGTCGGAGCGTCGGAGAGCCGGAGGGTCCGGAACGTATACGGAGGAGGATCACAACACCACAGGGGGTCAAGGGTGAGTGACTACCCTAACCGGCAGGTACCCGATAGAGGAAGACAAGTCGGAGTACCGGAGAGAACCGGAGAGAACGGAGGCGACTCAGTGCAAGGGAAGTGAGCCAAGCAACATCAATTATCAATCTGACGTACAGGACATATTAAAGACGTATTTATACTAAGTATCTAATTGTATTCCATAAAAGGAAGGAGAGTGGTTCTTAACAATAAGACAAGTCAGATGGACTGATGAGAAGTCGTATGACAATAAGTGAAAAGGAAGGAAGACGGATAAACGGGAAACACTCAGTAATCCTTCATTGCGTAAAAACCCGATGGTACCGGATGGTTCGGAGGCTCCGGTAATATACCGGAGCCTCGGAACCTACCGGAGCTACCGGAAGGTCGACGAGAAGACTGGGGATGTTGCATGGATATAACAGTATCCCCCTCTTAGGTTCCTCTCCCATGAGGAACCCAAAAGGAATGAGGTTTGTCGAACAATGAAGAAGCGTGGGAAAATAAACAAGATCAAAAAGTCACGTGCTGTTGGTTTTGACTCAGACCTTTCTTTCTTTCGCACCACGACCATCTCCGGCACTAAACACCACAACACGATGTCGAGCACCGGAAACAGCGACAGTGGGCGTGAGGGGTCCAGCAACAGCAACCGCAGCGACGCCGGCAACGGCAAAAAATCCGGAAAGGGGAAGGCGCGAGCGACGATGGCGGAACTGCGCGAGGAAGCCGCGCAGCGCTTCTACGAGGAGCGGAAGCAACGCCGGCGGGTGCTGATCGCCACGTACCAGGAGCAGGCGGTGGAGGCCTCCCACCGCGCGGAGGTCGCCCAGGAGGACGCCGCGCGTGCGCTCCAGCTTGCTCGTGATCTGGAGTTGTTGGACGCGGAGGCCCCGGCATTCGACGAAGTGCCGGCGATCGAAACGCTGAAGTCGGTGTCACTGGAGCGTGCGGAGGGAGGAGGCGAGTTGGACGAGCTGAACGACGAGGATGACAGCGACGTCGAGCAGGAGGGGGAGAATGGTGCGTCGCAGTGAAAACCGGAAGTTCCGGTACTAACGATTTTTTTTGATTTTCGTAGTTTGCGACTCTTGCCGGAAGAGCGGGGAGGTGTGCGTGGTCGAGGCGGGACGCACCGCCTGCCGCCGGTGCCGTGCGAAGCACATCCAGTGCAGTTGCGCGCGGCCCCTCGGACCGCCTCGCGTCAACAAGCGACGTGCAGCACAGGAGGCCCGTCGCCAAGGGTCCGCACCGGTTGCGGGGCCCTCGCGGACGCGCCGGAACCCCCGAACGGAGCGGGGGGACCGGAGCGACCGCGAGGTGCGCGATCGCACGCGGAAGGAGCGGGAACGGAGGGCCCGGAAGGCAGAGGGCAAGGAAAGTGTGCGAGGGAAGCTCCGGGAGCTCGATGCCCACGTCGGGTACCTCGGGGAGCAGGTGGGGCGCACCATGTTGCGCTATAAGCTGGCATACCGGGCGTGCCAGCTTATCCTCCAGACCCTTGCGGCGCCGGAGAGTGGTCGGGAGGTACCGCCCGGTGTTGAGCGGATGCTCCGTTGGATGGCGGCGGACATGGAGGCTTCCAAATGGGATTTCTCCCTCGCGGAGCAGGCGGAGCTCGACCTGGTCGCTGAGGAGCCAGAGGAGGACGAAGACGCGCCCCCGGCGAAGCACCGGAGGCTGATGAAGCGCGGGAGCCCTGAGGTGGAGAAGAAGGAGGTGGAACCCGTCGAGTCGGAGGACTCGGAGGCGGAACCGGAGGCTCCGGTATCCTGGCCGGAGGATTTCCGGTCCTCGGACGGCGGGGAGGACATGAGGATGGAGATGGACGCGCCTGGGGCGCTGGAGGGGCCGGAAGGGCCCGAAGAAGAACAAGTCGCCACGACGTCCAGGGTCGCGAGTCAGGTCGCGGAGGCTAGGACCGTTACGGTCCTCACCTTCAAGCCCGACCCGGAACCTGTCCCGCCTCCGCCTCCTACTCCTCCGCCAGCACCGGAGCCTCCGGTGCAGGTGAAGAGGCAATCGGAGGTGAGGGAGTTCCAGACCCTCGTTTTGCAGCCAGGAGCCCCAGCCGGTTTCCACGAGGAGGATGGAGTGTTCGTGATGGACGATTCGGACGAGGAGATGGGGGAGCCGGAGGTTCCGGGAGAGCCGGAAGCGTCCGGAAGCGCGGAGTGAAGGCCCTGGAGGCCTAAGGACAAAAGGACTTTGTAAATAGAATAATGAGTGTTGTATTATGATTTTCGACAAAATTTTGTTTTTCTTGGTTTTAATTTTGTGTGATGAGTTAATATTCGGGTCCGGGCTTATTCGGAAAGCGCCGGTGAAAGTTGTCGATATGTTCGGCCGCGTCCAAGTCGTCCGCCCCAACCCAAGCATACTGATCGTCGGTATTCTCGTATCTGAGCCATTCGACGTAGTACCGGAGCTTTGTTCGGAACCTCCGGTCGATCTTCGAGTCAACGATTTGCTTGATTTCGAAGTGTGACTCGCCGTCGATGATTTCTACGGCTGCCGGAGGCGGCTCCTCGCGTCCCGGGAATGGGTTCGGAACGTGCAGTTCGAGTTGGGAAATATGGAAAACTGGATGGACCTGTGACAACGATTTCGGAAGCCGAATGGTATAAGAAGCGGCACTGGGTTTGCCAATAACTTCGTAAGGGCCAAGATACGTCTCCGAGAATTTCGGAGTTGGCCGGCTGGTGTGAAGATGCTTCGCGAGGATGAAAACCTGATCGCCGATCGAAAGCGGAGGTTGCGGAGCGCGTTTCCGGTCTCCGGTTTCCTTGTACCGCTCCTGGGCAAAAGTGATTTGCTCCCGGAGGAACTGGTGCAGTTCCTGAAGATCAACGACAAAATCCTTGGCGTACATGTTCGCAACGTCACGCTCCGGATGGACCGTGATTGCCGGATTGTAACCCTTGTTGGCAAAGAAGGGGGAGATGCCGGTCGAAGCATTCGGAGCGTTGTTGAGAGCGAATTCCGCAAGCGGAAGGAGTCGGTCCCAATCGTCCTGTTGATACGAGCAGTAGATGCGGATATATTGTTCAACAGTCTGATTCATACGTTCCGTTTGACCGTCAGCCTCCGGATGATAACCGGAAGTATAATGGATCTCCATATTGAGAAGTTCGCCCAGCGACCGGAAGAAGGAAGCGATGAATTCGGAGCCCCGGTCACACGTAACATGCGCTGGAACACCGTGTTTGGAAAAGACGTGAATGAGGAAGAGGCGAGCGAGCTCCGGCGAATTGATGTGGGTATCACAAGGAATGAGAATGACCTGTTTGGATGACCGATCAACAATCACCAAAATGCAGTCAAACTCGCCGGAGAGAGGGAGTTGCTCGATGAAGTCCATGGAAATGGAATGCCAAGGCCGGAGCGGAACCGGAAGGGGTTTCAAGAGTCCGTAAGGCCGATGCCGAGGCTTTTTGTTGCGCTTGCATAGAACACACGACCGACAGTAGTCCCGGACGAAAGTCCGAACCTCCGGCCAAGTGTACTCACGGCGTACGAGTGCTAAAGTGCGATTTTGTCCAAAGTGGCCAGCCAACTCGTGATCATGCAAATTCTGCAGAACACGTACGCGGAGCTGGTCCGGAGCATCTCTGGAAACCACTGGAACGTAAATGCGATCATAGAGCTGGAGCATACCGGAAGGGTCGAGTTTCCAGCGCGGAGTGGTGCCAGAGGCTGCGGAAGCAATGCCCGCAACGGCGGCTGGGTCATCGTTGTAGTGGGCACGAATGTCGGAATAGAGCTTCTCAACATCCATAACGATGGAGGAACGGAGGGTGATTTCCTCGAGGAATGTGGCCCGGAGCGACGCGGTGAGTTGATCTTGAGTAAAAATGGGGCGAAAATTTTGAGGATTCAATTGGCTGTAAGCCCTATCCCCCTCTTTAGGGTAGACGTCCCATCGTCTAGTCAAAGCATCTGGCTTAGCTCCGAGCTTACCCGGACGGAACCGGATAACCATATTGAAGTGGCACAGGTATTCCGACCACCGGACTTGGCGGCGAGTGAGGATTTTGGTCGTCGCGAAGTACTCCAGGTTCTTGTGGTCGGTTACGACGTCGACCGGAAGCTCCGGGCCTTCGAGGTAATGCCTCCAGTGTTTAAAGGCGTCGAAGATGGCCAAGAGTTCCTTGTCATGAGTGTCGTAGTTGAGTTCGGCCGGACCGAGTGTCCGAGACCGGAACGCAATGGGATGGATTTCGCCGTCATCTCCGAGGATCGAGAGAATCGAGGCGATGGTGTAGTCGGAGGCATCGGTTTCCACAGTGAGCTGCCGGAATGGAATCCAGTGCGACAGTACCGGAGCCTCCGTAAACGCGTGCTTGAGGGTGTCGAAAGCGAGTTGGCAAACCGGGGTCCAATCCCATCGGACGTTGGAACGAGTGAGGCGAGTAAGAGGGATCGTGATCGCCGAGTAGTTCCATATGAAACGCCGATAGAAATTACAAAACCCAAGGAAGGACTGAATGTCCTTCACTTTCCGGGGTTCCGGCCAATCAACGATGGTGGAAACTTTGTCCGGAGACATCCGGAAGCCTTCCGGCGACAGGATGTAACCGAGATATTCGCAGGTGGTGACGCTGAACTCGCACTTGGAGAGTTTGCAGTAGAGTCCGGCCTTCCGGAGGCGCCGGAGCACCTCCCGAACATGTTCAGTATGTTGGGACGGATCGTCGGAATAGATCAATATGTCGTCTAAATAGATGACGATGTACACGTCCAACAGATCCGCGAATAAACTGTTCAGGAACCGCTGAAAAGCGGCCGGAGCATTGGTAAGGCCTTCCGGAACAACCCGGAATTCGAAGGACCCATAGCGAGAACGAAACACTGTTTTAGGTTCGTCACCCGGAGCGATCCGGAGGAGATGGTATGCGTGCCGGAGATCAAGTTTTGTATAGATGCGAGCTTTCCCAGGAGCATTGAGGAGATCGGCGATAAGAGGAAGCGGATAGCGGTCCTTCTTCGTAATCCGATTAAGTCCTCGGTAGTCGACGCACAACCGGAGGCTACCGTCCTTCTTCTTAGCGAAGAGAATAGGAGCTCCATGACTTGAACGAGTCGGGTATATAAATCCCGACTTCAAATTCTTGTCGATGAAGTCCCGAAGGGCAGCGAGCTCGGTAGGCGAAAGGGAGTAGACATGACCGACCGGAGGCTCCTCGCCTTCCAGGAGCTCGATTTTGAGGTCGAATTCTCGATGAGGAGGAAGATTGAAAGCTTCCTGCTCCGAGAAGACGTCAGCGAAATCGTGATACTCGGAAGGTATTCCGGAAGTGTCCGGAGCAGATGCGGAAGCAAACCGGGCACGGGCTTCTTCCGAGGGAGTGGCGCGCATTGTATATTGACAACAATCCTTGTCTCGAATGATGGAGCGGTAAGCCGCAGCAGACACGAGAGACACAAGCGGAGGGGTAGAGAAAGGACGAGGCCCGGAGGCCTCCGGAATCTCCATGGAAGGAGCAGGAGTCTCCATAGAAGGAGCGGGAGATGGCGGAATCGTCGGAGTCGGTGTAGGCGCCGGAGCCGGAACGACTTGTACCGGAGGTGCCTCGTCCGTAATCGGAACTACCGTAGCGGATCCCGGAATAATTTCCGGGGTTGTCGACAGGGATTCCCTTACGGGATCGGGCCGGAATGTGATAGAGGCTTCGGACCAGTTAATCAACGGATTAATGCGGCTGAGCCAATTGTATCCCAGGACCAGATCGCAAGGAGAATCGAGACGTGTGACGAAGAAGTCCATGTATTGAACTTCGCCAGAAGGAAACCGGAGCAGCAACCGGAGCATCCGGTTGATGATGGAAGATGAGCCGTCGAGATACCGGACCCGTACCGGGTCCACCGTATACGTGGAAAACGCATTAGATTCGCAGACTTTCAATGATACAAAACAATGAGATGATCTGGAGTCCACAAGCGCACGCACACGGGAGTTGAATCCCGCGACTACTCGAGAGAGAAGAGATGGAGAAATGGAAGAGCATAGCTCCGGCTCGGAGATGTCCGACCGGAGGGAGGAAATATCGAGAGAGACGTAAAGGGCATTAGGGAAGAGAGCGGAAGCGTTGAGACGAACCTCGGTGAGCACCCGTGAGTCAACGCAACTCGGACCCGGTGCGGAGGATTCCGAGTTGCTGATCAATTTTTTGACTCAGCAGCCGCCGGAGCCTGGGTGGTCGTACCGGAGGTCGAGGCCTGGGCGGCTTTGGCGCTAGCCTGCCCAGGACGCTTGTTGCAGTTGTCGGCTGTGTGACCCTTACCTCCGCAGTACATGCAGAGGTTATTCTTCCGGCGACGCTCGCGTTCGTCCTGCTTGATCTTTCCGCTGGCGTCGAGCTTGTCGGCGTAGGCGCGAGCGGCAGGAGTGGCGTCGGATGACTTGGCCTTGCCTTTACCCTGGTTACCGGAGCGTCCGGCGTTGTTACCGGAGTTTCTGGCAGTCGCAGCAGTAGAGGAGGGTGCGGGAGCGTTGGAAGATTTGGAACCCTTGCCAGAATTCCGATTACTGGGTTTCGGGTTGCCGGATTGACCTCCGGTAGCGTTACCGCCACCAGAACCGGAGGGTTTGTCGCGTTCACGCTCCCGGAGCTTCTCCGCCTCGCGTTTCCAGTACCGGCCATCGATGATGCGAGCGACCAACTTCACTCCGTCGAGGGTGTTGGCATAGTTATGATGAACCATGTCGTCCTTGATCCGACGGGGAAGTCCTTCGTAAAACTGATACCGGAGGGCGTTATCGCTCCACCGGGTCAAGACCGAAAGGAAGTCGAACTCGATGATGTAAGTGGTGATCCGGTCGCCGGATTTCATCCGGCATGCGCGAATCTTGTCCTCGGCATCCCCAACCGGATCATGCGGCCCGAAATTTAACGTAAGCTCCTGTATGAAGACGGCAAAGTTGCCGTCCCAGACCGGAATGATGGTCGGGTCGTAAAGATTGGGGGAAAACCATTGCTGAGCGCTGCCACGGAGGTACGAAATGATGTAGAGGATACGATCATCGTCGTCCGGAAAGTCTTGCGGGCGCTCCGCGAAGTGCAAATAACACTGGGTGAGGAAGGACGAGAGTTTAGCTGGGTCCGATCCATCAAAGGTGTCCGGATTACGGAGATTGGATCGGTTGGAACGAGGAGGAAGGTCCGCGGGACGAGCGGAGAACACATTGATGGCATCCCGGAAGGTCCGGATGGTGTCCATAATTAAGGCCTCGTTGGCCTCAGGCATCGGAACACGACGAGGAGCCCGAGGTATACCGGGACCTCCGGGGCCACCGCCAGGTGGACCGCCAGGGGGGCCTCCAGGTGGACCTCCTGGAACACCAGGACCTCCGGGACCGCCTCCGGGTGGACCACCGGGAGGTCCGGGCGGTGGACCAGCACCACCATCACCATTTCCTCCACCCCCGCCATCACTTCCATCGCCGTGGTTACTGCCTCCTTCATGTATGGAAGGAGCAGGGTCGCGTTCGGGGAGATCCTCCGATAAGTGAAAGCTTGCGGCGTGACCTCCGGAATGTACGGAGTCTTCCGAAACCTCCCGGGGATCCTCCGGAACCTCGACAATACAAGGTCCTATGATGGGAGATACGCTGCGAGAGAGTGCTGCAGCGCGGCGCGGATGGGGTGAAGCCGGATACCTCACCGGATTTTCGGGAGTTCGGGGGTTGAGTACCAACCCCGGAATGGTTGTCGGAGAAGGCATAGGCGGCGCAGGTGAACTCCGAGTAAATTGCGGAGCATAGCGAAGAGTGGGTGATACCGGAATGGACGGGTACATCGACGGACCGAGAACTTGGACCTGAGTACTCATCGGAACGATCTGGCTGAACATACGGGATTCTCGGCGAGGTTCCCGATCAGTCCGACCAGTGTTGGAACGTTCAATTTGTTCCGTGTTGGGTAGATTTGGATTAGGAATGCGAGACATTGCCAGTCAGAGTAGTGAGATTGATAATACTGTTATATACCGAGCCGGGGTGGACCCGAAGAGTATGACCGGGGAACCGGAGGCTCCGGTATGTCGGAGCGTCGGAGAGCCGGAGGGTCCGGAACATATACGGAGGAGGATCACAACACCACAGGGGGTCAAGGGTGAGTGACTACCCTAACCGGCAGGTACCCGATAGAGGAAGACAAGTCGGAGTACCGGAGAGAACCGGAGAGAACGGAGGCGACTCAGTGCAAGGGAAGTGAGCCAAGCAACGTCAATTATCAATCTGACGTACAGGACATATTAAAGACGTATTTATACTAAGTATCTAATTGTATTCCATAAAAGGAAGGAGAGTGGTTCTTAACAATAAGACAAGTCAGATGGACTGATGAGAAGTCGTATGACAATAAGTGAAAAGGAAGGAAGACGGATAAACGGGAAACGCTCAGTAATCCTTCATTGCGTAAAAACCCGATGGTACCGGATGGTTCGGAGGCTCCGGTAATATACCGGAGCCTCGGAACCTACCGGAGCTACCGGAAGGTCGACGAGAAGACTGGGGATGTTGCATGGATATAACAGGTATGGCCAAGGGCATTGGTGCAGTGCGGCAGCGGCAGCGGGTGCAGTGACCACACAACAAGTGGTGCAGCATGGCAATGGCGCAGCAGCGGCAGCAGCAGGGGCTTAGGCACTGGGTTTCCGGGTCGGTTTAGGCGGGTTCGGGTGCAGGTTGTGATGCCTTCCGGCCGCAAAAGTTGCCGAGACCAGTCACTGGTTGAACATTTCACATTTTTGAGTGAAAAAATTGATAAAAAATGTCGTTCAATTTATAGCCATTTTTCAACGAAAAAAGAAGTGAAAAATTTAAAACATTTTCACCACTTTTTTGACTTGAAATCAAAGTGAAAAATGTGAAACAAATTTTGTCATGTTGTTAAGATGTTTCTTTTGCATTTTTTGACTGAACTCAAGGCGAAAATGAAGGTGAAAAAACCAAAAGTTTTTTCACTAATTTTTTCACGAGAAATCAAAGTGAAAAATGTGAAACAAAGTTGGTTATATTGTTAAGATGTTTGTTTCAAATTTTTGACTGAAACTCAAGGTGAAAAATGCGAAATAACAATGGCTTAACATTTCAATTTTTTGAGTGAAAAAATTGATGAAAATGTTATTCAATTTATTGGCATTTTTTCACTGAAAAAAGAAGTGAAAAATTAAAAACATTTTTCACCACTTTTTCGAGTTGAAATCAAAGTGAAAAATGTGAAATAAAGTTTGTGAAGTTGTAAAGATGTTTCTTGCGCATTTTTTGACTGAACTCAAGGTGAAAATGAAGTGAAAAAATCAAAAAAAATTTCACCAATTTTTGAACAAGAAATCAAAGTGAAAAATGTGAAACAAAGTTGGTAATGTTGGTAAGATGTTTCTTGCACATTTGTTGGCTGAACTCAAGGTGAAAAATGTGAAACAAAGTTAGTGATGTTGCTAAGATGTTTCTTTCACATTTTTGACTGAACTCAAGATGAAAAGGAAGGTGAAAAAACTTTTGGTTTTTTCAACATTTTTTTGACTAGAAATCAAAGTGAAAAATGTGAAAGAAAGTTGGTCATATTGTTAAGATGTTTGTTTCACATTTTTTGACTGAAACTCCAGGTGAAAAATGCGAAATATCACTGGTTGAACATTTCAAATTTTTGAGTGAAAAATTTGATAAAAAATGTCATTCAATTTATTGGCATTTTTTCACCGCAAAAAGAAGTGAAAATTTTAAAACATTTTTCACCACTTTTGTGAGTTGAAATGTAAGTGAAAAATGTGAAACAAACCTGATGTTTTTCTTTGAACTAGTAATACCATTAATTCAATTGTTCTTTGCTAGAGAAAAGGCACATAAAGAATAGACAAAGGACAGACAAAGGGCAGGACAGGATTCCCAGGACCTTGGGAATCCTGTGCTGCCCTTTGTCCTTTGTCCGTCCTTTTTTGTCTATTCTTTGCCTTTCATGTAGAAGAAATAAACTTAGGGAACTGGGGATGAAGACAATATGGGATTCTTATTCATTCATACTACATAATACATACTGCTTTTATACTACTGAGCCTAGTCATAGCGAGTCATACATATGTCAGTCCGCAGTCTACAAGCGGTACCGTTGCGGTACCGTACTAGAGGAAACCACTTTCCGGTTAAACCCACATGATAGCCACCGGCCCAGTGGCTACTCGGTTTGCCATTCCAACATTTCACTATTGGAGCAAGTCAGGTTTTTTTCAGAGAAAAAATTGGTGAAAAATTCAAAATCTGTTTAGTACATTTTATTTTGGGTCCTAGTGGCATTTTAGGTGCATTTTAACCCCGTGAATTCATTTCTGGTGTACTTGGGTGCATGCCACCCACCATTCCCTCACAGATTGAAAATCTGAAAAAGCACCCTTTATTGCTGTTGTAATGAGTACTTGGCCCGCAGTGAGTCCATTCCCAGACGGATTTTGGGTCCCAACGACATTTTAGGTGCATTTCAGCTGCCTGAATGCATTTCTGGTGTGCTTGGGCCCATGTCGCCAGTAATCATAACTTATAAGGGAGACCGAATGGCAGGCGGTTGCATATGCAGTACGCGCCTGCCGTCACATGGGTCCTTCATCGCGCACGCGAATACACCGACGGCACGGCGTAGGGTCCATGTACGCACTCTTGAGCATCTGTGTGTAGGTGTTGCTGCCTGCGAGCGTGTGCAGGTAGCTGCTGCTAGTGAGCCGATAGTGCTGGGGGTGGTAGTGGCGAAGGACGCGTCGGCGGCGGTGTTGAGGAGCGGTGGGGCGCGTGTGGGGGTGTGAGCGTGCATGGACGTGGGCATGGACACGAGGAAGCGCACAAGGAAGCACGGAGTGGTCGCCGGCACGGCCGTGGGTGGGAGCGTGCTCGTTTCCATCAGCGCTGTGAGATATGCGAGGGGCAGCTCTACAGGCCCGTCCATAAATCACAGTTTTATCGGAACACATAGAAAATGGAAGCTCACCTCATCGTGACACAGGCGCGATCCCCTCACACACAATGAGCCAGTGCTTGCACCAGTCGAGAGTGTGGGTCTCGGCAGGGCGCATGCGGTACAGTGGCCACAGATCCTCCTCGTCCTCCACTGGGCACATGCGCAGCACACACACCCACCCACCCCTTCCAGTACACATCTTCGGGTGTGTGCGCAGGAGCGCCACGGGAATGAGGCGGTGCAGCTCGAGCAGCTCGTCTGTGTGCAGGTTTGGCGCCCGTGTCAACCATGGGCAAGACAGCACCTTCAGCGGATGTACCCGACAAGTATGGCTGGCATGGAAGGCAGCAAGGTGCGCGGGTGCGGCAGCAAAAAAAGACCTGGTATTGATGATATCCGAGACAGTATACACGGTAGATACTAGACGCAGGCGGAGTCGAAGGAGACCCAAAGATGCTGTCAGCGGGCATGGAATGCGGCAAGGTGCGCAGGTGCGGGCGCGGCGTGCCACCACAGGAACACGGGGGTACAGCAAGTGGCCCGGCAGATGCGCAGGCCGTTGGCAGCGAGGGCAGTGTCCCGTCGGCTGGCATGAATGCGGCGAGGTGTGCCGGCACGGGCGCGGGGTGCCACTATAGGAACGTGGGGGCAGAGCAAGGCATAGTCACCGGCCCGGCGGATGTGCAGCCTGTCGGCGGCGAGCACGGCGCTGCCCTCTGCAGGGCGGATGTCCAGCAGGATGTCGAGCAGAATGGCGTGGTAAGACGTGGCAGTGGTAGAGGCAAAGGAGGCGGCAACCTAATGGGGAAGGTGCCATAACTGGCTTCTTGAATTCTTCCTTCGCTGCCGTTGACCCCTCTTAGGGGAATTTTGCTAATACAGGCAAATAGCTAACAGGCCCTTTACGTAACTGCGAAGGAGCTCGCTGGGGTGCACTACCTCAGCGCGCTGGACCATGATGCTGAGTCACGATCCAAACATACGCATCAGCAAAACAGAATCCATCTGGCTGATCTGGCACCAGAGGAACCAGCCGTGCCAGATCGCCAGAATCACATCTGACTACCTGAGTAGGCCATTATTTCGCGAAATACCCCGCGAATTGGTGCAGGCCCTATTGCGATAAGTTGCGTCAGACCATATACAGCCCAGGAAGGGTCCTGTTTGTCCTGCAGGCCTATGTGTGGCATCATGGCGCCTGCGGCAGAGCCAGAAAAAAATCTGCACCTTGCTCGCCGTCCTCAGCATCAGGCATCAGGCATCAGGCATCAGGCATCAAGTCTGCGGCATCTCGGAGCGCGTGGTTGATCACGTGAATTATTACTAAAATCATCCAAAAACAGTACGCTACCCTGCTGCCCTCCTCACACCCGCACCCTCGGCCCGCTGGGGCACCCATACCCCCCTCATCCTCCGTTCTTTGCAGCCATGGCCTTGTCGCTGCGTGCCCGCCCGCCCAGGGGGGGCGGGCGGGCGCAAAATGACGGTGGCCTATCCCCCACAGATGTAGAGGGCCGCGTCACACGTTGTAGTAGTGTTTGCGCACCCTTGGCGCTCACCGTTGCGCACCGCGCACCCCCCAAAAAAGCGGGTGCAGGGCAGGCGGGCAGATGGGAAATGATGGCGGCCCCTCCCCTACAGGCGCAGATGGCCGTGCCGCTGATAAGCCACGAAATTTGCGAAACCTCAAATTTTACGAATGCATGACATTCAGTGCTCATCCAGAGGTTGGCGTGAGCTCCAAACGTGCAACCAAGAGCCATATTGCATTATCATCTTAAACTGGCATTAACGGCTTATTCCTGGAAACTTCACCTTTGGGACACTCATCAAAGTCCTGAAACACCCTCTATACGTGGGAAGGCAAAGCAATGCTCACTATCAAAGGGAGAATCATATTATCCACCTCTGGCATTTATTGGCACGCTGGGAACCTTATTCGGGAAGGAAACACCTAGTTGTTTACACGACTTTGGCTTACCCGACGCGACGCGATGGGTCACCTGATCAAGGCCTGGACCTACAATTATTACTCCTATACACCAGATCCGCAACAGCACGATCACCCAATAAGCCGCAGACCGGATTAAGCTTGTACTGTGTGTTTCTGGATACCGATTAAGGGCATCTGGGGTATCATTGGAAAGGTATTAAACCATACAATCCAGTCAACGATACTAGAAGTTGAGGTATCTACCACAGAGGAAGATATGGGTCAATTATCCTATTCAGGGGACTAATTACACATATAATCCCCTGATCGGCGGGAGTCATTAGACGAACATATAGGAGGGCTCAAGTAGCGAATAGGAACGCCGGAACGCGCTCCGCGGATACCGATTTCAGGCTAATTAATTAAGTAGAATACCCGAAGCCTAGTAATCACGCACATGTAATAGTTTTGTACAGTATATAAGGAGGGCAGAACTAGGGAGGTCGGTACTGAACTAGACCCCAGAAAGTGAGGAGCAATATAGCCCTTGTGCACGGAGTTGAAGTTTAGGCTTGAATCCTTGGCTGTCAATCAGTCTCAGAATTTAAGTTCGGTTTCGGAATATCATCAGTGGGGTTCATAAGTGCTAGTTACGGGGCGTGAGCCATATCGAGTTCGAGGCGTGAGCCAAGTGTGTGTTTTTAAGGCGTGAGCCATAGTTATGGGGCGCAAGCCAAAATCATAGGAATAAGGCGTGAGCCAACCAACCGGGTCTAAACAGCCCACCGGATTAATAGTCCACCAAAAACCCACCGGTCTAGAGCCTTTATATTTGCATAGTTGGGAAACTTAAATCCACGTTGGGAACCAACCGATAAATTCAGGTTGTGTCTTGAACGCCACTTCAAGACACTAGTTGAGACTAGCCACCCTTGGGGGAACGGGAATTGAATACTTTCGTGACAAATATGTTTACTCGTGGTTTCCTTGGTGTGTCCAAAAAGACCTGAATCTCGTCAGTGCATCACGGTCATTAAGGGAGTGTGTTGGTGTTGGAGTCTGTCTATTGTCGGTTTAGTCGTGCTTAATCTCACTTTGTGAGTTAGGTGTAACTCAGTCATTCGATAGGGGGGATTTTGGCAGTTGCATATTTAGACCGTTGAACCTGAGCAACCCTTTCACCGCACATCATAGCAGTTGTGCACGCCAGCTCGGGCCCCCAAAAAAGCGGCGCGGGGCAGGTGGGCGGGCAGGCAGGAAGGGATGGCAGCCCCTCCCCCACAGGCGTGGACGGCCACACGCACGCCCACGCTCCCGAAAAAGCGGGACGGCAGCCCATTCCACACAGGCGTGGACGGCCGCTCCGCACGTCGTAGCGGTTGCGTGCCCCCAGCGCTCGCCGTTGCACGCTGTGTGCCCGAAAAAGCGGGCGCAGGGCCGGTGGGCAGGCGGGAAGGGACGGCAGCACATCTCGCTCGCCATTGTGCGTTGCACGTGCGCGCGCACCCTGAAAAGTGGGCGTGGGGCAGGCGGGCGGGGGGAAAATGACAGCAGCCGGACCCAGCTCCCACATATCAGATCTATAGCATCTGTTAGTCAACAATCCATCCAGCAAAAATGACCTCCACATACCAGATTCATCTGCCTTGCTTCCACCCTTTCCCCTCAACCCTTCACTTGTCATCCTCACCGCCGCCCAAAACAAACTCATCATCTGACACGATCCCACTACAGTCTTCCAGCTCCTCTTGGTCCTCCGCCCACCCATCCTCCTGCGTCTGCGTGCCCTCCGCAGTATCCGCCATCCAATCGTAGTCCTCGTCCTCCACCACTCTCACTCGCCGTTTCCCTCTCCCCATCCTCAATTCCATCCAGGTGATTTCAGCACGTTGTGCAACGTCTCTAAGAGTTACTCCGGGAGTGGATTTGGATCTGGATTTGATGGGTGACATAACATAGTGACACGTAATTGATCCTGCTTTTCCCTGGCACTCTCTGCTCGTCGTCCTGTGTCCCCGGTGCCCATTGAAGCCCAATATGCCCGATAAGACCGTGGCCGACTGGACCAGCCATCCTGAGGACCTCACCCATGCCCTCCAATTCCTCCATGAACAGAGGAGCCGCATCGGTGATGGTGGGAATTTCGACAAAACAGTCTTCAATGAAGCCGCTGCATATATGGCTGAGAAGTGGCCGCCCAAAAGTGGCGGGGCAAAGACGGAAAAGTCCATTCGGACCAAATGGAAGGCGGTGTGTGGTAATATGACTCAGTTTCTGCCAGATCTATAATTGTCAATGACAGGCACGTAAACTCCATGAGCAGATCCTGCAGGCAAAGCAGAAGCGGTACCCAGGCGCGTTGGGGTGGACATACACCGATGAGCATGGGTTCAACGTCACGGATAGCGACCGAGATGCGTGGAATAATTTCTCCAAAGCTCATCCGCATTTCAAGCCCTTTGCAACGTGCGGATGGATTCATTTCCAAGTGGTGGATGAAATTATTCCTTCGCTTGCCCACGGGCGTCACATCTTCCATGGTGGAGCCACACAGCCTATGGACTCTGCCCCTGTGCTCCTGGGGCAGTCACAGTCACAGCAGGAGGATGAGGACGAGGATGAAGATGAACAGTCTTCCCAGCCGTTCTTGGACTGGTCCCAAAGTTGGTCCAACTTTGGCAACTCCCAGCCTTCCGACCTCGTCGTCCCCATGTTGCCCCCTCAGCCTTCTCAGTCCACTATCGCTCCTCGTGCTCCTGCTATCATTCCTTCGACACCGGCTTCCGTTTTGAAGCGCAATGCTTCTTCTGACGACAACTCTCCTTGGAGCAACAAGCGCACCAGGACTACAGGTCCTGAGTCAATCCTCGCCCTTGGTCACTCGGTCGAGGGTATTGGGAAGGTGATGGTGACAGTTTTTGCGCCTCACAAATCGTCCGCCATGTCTCCTACAAAAAAGTTGAGGCCGCTCGCAAAATGGCCACTTATGACAAATGGTTTCCTTTTGCCGTCAGAGCGGACACGGCTGAACATTTTGTTTGGACGGGACACCACAGCGGCAGATGCTTACATTGCTGATGATGATGCCCTGTTGCGTATTGCCACTGCACACGAGCTTCTCAACCCGACTCCGATGTACTAACTACAAGTAGTGTATCTAGTCTAGCGGTGCTGGTTGAATGTCATTGAAAGAGCTGTCCACATCCATTATTTCTTCAAAATACCGTCTGTAGCCCTCCCACATAGACCGTGACATTTCATCCCGCAAGTTCTCTGCATGTCGCTTCTCTGCTGGAGGTACCCGGGTGGAAGTAGCAAGCCGGCCAAAGTCGATCTCCGCATCCCGGCGCATACCACGAGAACTATCCTCCGCCTGTTCGTCAATGATCCAGCAGTCAAGATCTGTTTCGTCATGCTCCAAGATGAAATTGTGCAACGCGACGAGAGCTGATGGAATTTGGGCTTGGACCTTCATATCGTAGTGGGGAGGCCGAGTGAGAATGGTCCATTGATGCTTAATAACACCGAAAATACGCTCGACAACATTGCGAGCAGATGCATGACGGAGATTGTATAGCTCTTTGGGATTTGCAGGCCTATCACAAATGAGAAGAATAAAGTATAAACAAAGCAGAACTTCACCTCTGATTTGCCCGAGCCCACTCAGCAAGATGATAGCGAGTTTTTTGGTAAGGAATGAGGAGGGCATCACATATCCCAAACCCTGCATCTGCGAGATAGCATTTGCCTGCTGGAATGAAAAAGTCCTGCAAATGAGCAGCTGAGTACATGGCTGAATCTGCTGCACACCCATCCCATCCACTTGTGAAAAACAGGAAGCGCATGTCAAAAGACACAGTTGCAAGGCAGTTCTGAGATATACCACCCTTGCGATTCCGCGCTGATAAGCATGGAAAATGACCAGACTTGAAATCTATCAATTTCAATGTTCTTGTTCTACTTACTGAAGTAGAACAATGCTTATTTATTACTTGGCCCACAATGAGAGCCATAGTGAGGTCCGGACTGTTGGCTAAAGGCACTTCACAAGAGATTACATTGTATAGACTTGCCTGGTCACCGATACCACGAGGGTCAACGGCCAGGTGGGCTACAATAGAATTTCACGTAATTCCATGTTCAACCATTCGATCGAATTGGGACATTTGGAAAGTGTCATATATCAAGGACATAACACATACCATCCATCTAGACTGTGAATTCATAAGGGATCCAGATTGCAGGTCAAATCAAATCGGCAGAGTTGTTGGTGCAGTTGCAAGCACAAGTTCGACATTTGTGACATATTAAGTCACTGTAACTTTAATCACATGAGCCTGGATGCCTTGGAGAGCTCAGGAATCGTTCAGGGACATTCAGTAACACTATCAGGATCAATACCTGTTGTGTATTTACGCGTAAATCATCAAAGATTGTATTTACATGTAAATCAAAGTCCAACCATTCGGTTGAATTAGGGCACCATGGGAATAGTTGGGTGACAAAGGTGTCATCAGGTAGAGATGCAGGACAGCCAGTCTATCTATAAGGCTAAGCTGGTTGGCCCGGATAATCTCTACTGCAATTTATCCGGACACGCTATACTTGGCACGTCTAAAGATAACAAGTCCATCAAGATATGATGGCAACACTTTAAAACAGAAAGATAGACGCACAGCTCTCGGGATAGAGCACTTATTTAGCCGTTTAACCGGGTCTTTGATGCATGTACCTTTAAATAGCCAGGTCCGTTTATCCGTATATACTGAAGTGGACTGATTGTAGTATTTATTTATTTTATCATGTGATGTATAATTCCTGTATAAATACCAGCAGGTTTCGAGTGGAAAGCCAGTGAATTCACCCCTTCTTGCTAGACGTACTCAGCTTAGCTGGTATTGTCGCTTGGGAAGCCTTGGATTCATTCGGAGTACCATTGGGAACTTGTTAGTTCTTTCTGTTATTCTTGGTCAAATATATTTGTTGGTTGTTGGATCTATGTGCGCATAAGGAATCTTAAGGAAACAGAATCGTATCGGGTCGTATCGGTTTCATATCGGGTCGTATCGGGTCATATTGGGTTTCATAAGGATTTGGGAAAGCACACGGATTGGTACAGATATTACAGCTGAGAACATTGAAGGATCACAAGTCTTGAGTCTATTGACTACCAAGCACTACCCCACACCACCCCATCGAGATAAAACCACTCTCTGCTTCGTCTAGACCTCATTAGAGTCTCTGGATCGGCTATTGGAGTGTTCTCAGTATTTACGTGTAAATAGCTATTACCAGATCTAGTTCAAATATCAACCTAATACTTGGTTGGAACCCCGTACTCGCACCACTCGATTGTTTGGATTAGTGTTTAGTGTTGGTTTAGTGTTTGTTAGTGCTCAGGCATTGATAGACCTTTTACTACATTTCACATCAGTTCAGGTAGTCAGTGTTTCAGCGCTGTATGCAGATCCTCAGCGGATGGTGAGCAACTGATGTGAGTACCATCAATAGCACCTAGGACATTTTGGAAATATGGCCACCACTTTGGATTATTCTGAATAGCCGGCGGAGGTGGAGCATCTGCTGCGGGAAGACACACATATTTTGAATAGAATTCAGGCCCAGACAGAATGTCCAGGATCTTTCGAAAATGCCAAGTGCACAACTATGAGCGAGAATCTGGGACCATAAAATCATACACGCTCTGATATAGTGCTGTGTGAGTGCTGGAAACGCTCTGCAACATGATCTATTGCGATCCCAGTGACACAAGTGTACAGGAAGATTGCCAGAGATTCGTCAAGATTGATTCGGGAATTCTGGGATTCCATGTGTCCCATCAGGTGAATTTGGAAGACCAGGGCAAGAAATACGTGACGGCGCATCCCAAGAGCGATATAGATGCGGTCAGGATGCCCATTGAGAAGCTCATTGAGCCATGCCCAACTAGAAAGTACAGAGGTGTGTAAATCTGTCTTGCAGTACTGGGGATACACAAAGAGCATCACACCAAGTACAATGTACTGCAGGAGCGAGATTATGAGTAAGGCTACCCATCTAGCAGTCTCCTGCAGGCTCAGGTTGCGTGGGGGCATTGGGAAAGAGCGTAGATTGCCCGATAATCACCCCTATCAATGTTATGTCACTACGTTACGTCACCCATCAAATCCAGATCCAAATCCACTCCCGGAGTAACTCTAGATATCGCAGCCTGCCTCAAGGCGTACACGATCACGCCCTCTGCCAGCTCCGCAGACCAAACACTGACGGGTATTTGGCCTGCCCGCCGTTCCCACTCTCTCGCATAGAACTCCAGAAAAACCGGCAGCCGTTGAGTCTCCTCAACGAGCAGCCGATCCTCCTCTCGCCACCTTCGCGTCCGGGCATACGGTTTGGACCACTCAATTTGAAGCGCTGCGAAGACATCAGTTCTTGCTAGAAATCCCCATACCAAAACACTTACCATCCTCTAGGTCGGCATCTGAGCCTGCTGTCCCCACGACTGTCCAAATCCACGATACCTCACGGACATTCTTCCCCCCCCTCACCTCCCGTTCCCCCTCCTCTGCCTGCTCCGCTTCCATCATTGGCAGCAGCTCACCCGTATCCTGTAGCTGTGCTTCCCATGCTCGTCTTCGCTCCTGCGCCTTCCATTTGTCAGCCCCCTGCGCCAGTTCTGCTGCGTCTTCCATGCATCGTACATCCTCCGCCATCAATAACCTCCACCCCACTTTGGACGGATCCCCGCCGGCGAGACACCTCTTCGCCTCCCAAGCCATCTGGTATTTCTCCGAATGTAGGCGTATTTTGGTTTCGTTCCGCTGTACCATCGTCCGAGCTCGTGTATTCGGCCCTTGATGGCGCGCATGCAGGCACTTGTAATTCAAGAGCCTCGACTTCACGTTGAGCTGCCGGTGCAGAAACTGCAGTGTGGTGGAGCATTGCATGTCCCGCAACACATCCTCGATCACAGTGAGCCCCTTCAGCGGCTCCGTGGCGCGCTGCTCTGCGGTCAAGGCGGATGGGAGGAAGAGCGGCTCCTTTTCGATTGGCTCTTCCTCTTCATTCTCTGGAACCGGGCGTGCGTTGAGCGCGATGATGGCGGCTGGTGTATAGGTCGCCTGCAGCGTCCGAAGCTGTTGTATGTTCTTCGTGAGCACTCGCTGTAGGGCCATCACATCGATCTGCTGTGCCATTGTTCCTTTCTTCTTGAGTTCAACCTGTACGTGTACACAACGTCTGGACAAGGTGTGTTAATTCAGCCGACCTTCCAGAGCGAGCTCACATACTGTTCATCCTCCACTTCTAAAGCCGCTGCCATGAAAGACGCAGGACTGACGGAGTGGATTCCGGGGACCCCGCGCGCCACACAGGCTGCATCCTCTTCCTCAAACTGCAGGAGGACTGCAGCTTCCATAATACCTGTGAGTGCACCTTCAGCGGCGTGTCGAGGTCATATGCGAGTTCATGTACCTCGCACCGGCAACTCGTACGGATTCCTCGCGTTCTTCGGATCCGCCTCAAAGTCTTGAATCATTTTCCCCCATCCTGGAACCCTCTCCACCTGCAATAGCGAGAATGACATGAAACCGTTGAGCAGCGCGGCGTACTCTTCTTTCGCCTGGTCGCTCCTTGTTCTCAATCTTTCAGCTAAAATGACATCTGAATCAGTTTACCGTTCAATGCGAAGATGACAGTGGTGTACCTAACCCCACCAATTTTTGCCAATTCCAGTTGCCCAGTGGCCATTCAAAACGTCCTCCCGAGCTCCCAGCCCCATTTCCCATGTACTTCCTGCTACACCACCGATGTGTGCCCACGGCCTTTCTATCCCCTCACCATCGGTTTGCATGCTACCAGGGACTAGATTGAGGGAATATGCTAGCTGGCACACCAGCATATGCGAATGTATGTGCATCTTGGGGATAACAAAGCACCACAGCTGCATGGCGATCACGACTCTGAGGATCGGGGGAGTTTCTTCAATCAGTTCACGAGATCCTTCCACCACTGACAAACAATGTCATAGGATATGATTTTGAGAAGGTGGTGATCCTTGTGCCGAAGGATGGAGGCGAATATGTAATCCATATTGACATATCTTATGCTCGGTTGATGTAGGGCTCAATTGTGTCTTAATTCCACATGTACCTTTCGCCCTTTTGTAAATCCCTGACACCGTTTGGCTGTACGAACTCGTGAAGTGCACAAACACCCATACCGACGCCGGCGCTACTGTAACCTCGCGAAAATTTGGTGTTGTCGTGGTCCAATGCTGCCAGACCACTACAGGTGTTCATCTATGCCGTGCTCAGCAAGACTCTTCACACTAGGCACCATCTTACATACTTCTTTCTGATCGGTGCACATCCTCAGAAAGCCCCTGTACGGCACGCTTTCCACCAGGTACGCGAAACTGATGCCCAACGAAGGGTCTTTTAGCTCACTCGATACCAGCCGCCGCTTCAGGCGGAAGCACGCGTCTAAGGCGAGGAAAAAGATATAAAGGAATCTGAATTTCGGTTAGTTGGTTCCAATCGCCCCCAGCTCGTCCATGTACTGGTCATCGAGCGGCACATTCTCCCAGTCCTCGGGCAGATTAATCCTGGGATGAGGGCAACACGGGCACAGCACTGCGAGCTCGCCCGGTTCTGTGCCCTCAACTCTGCTCGGTGCATGGCCCCGCCCACCTCGCTTCAGCATCAGCAGATGCCCGTATTTCCGTGACATCAACAAAAAGGTGTGGTAGCGGTTTGGCAGTTTTCTGCCGGTGTTGTCGGTTTTCTTCTCGAGCATCGTGTAATAGTCATATGCCATCGTTTTAGATTGGTGGGTCGCACACTGAAAGTCGTCCAGGCACTCAAACGTGGTGCAAGTTCGTGGCCTATCATCCGTCATGGGGAACCAACCAGTGCGTAGCATCTGTATTTCTGGGGGACCGGCAACATGGGTGTTCTCGCAATCACATATGTCGACGTTAACCGGGTGTATACCGTTGTCATGTAGCACAACGAACTCGCTGTGGGCGCAGAACAGTTTGGGACATTGTTCGCCGAGGGGGTGGCCCAATTGACGGCACAATCCGAGCTCTCTTAAGGTACAGTGCTCGAAAAAGCGGCCGTTCCATTTCTGACATACATTCAGCATCTGTCTTAAAATTCCAAACCCAAGAACCATTCCCCCAAGTCCAAGCCTACCGCTACTCGCCCTAAGGCCCGACCCAAGGTCTCTGCTTCCGCACTACTCTTCGATGCCTTCAACCATCCCTTGGCCTACTCTCTCGGCCTTCACCTCTTGTCTCCCGACTCCATTATCGACTATGCCTGCCCGGAACTCAAGGCGGTTGTCATGGGCGCCCTCCCGGTCCTGGTAAGCACTTTCTTCCCATTTGTCTCCCTTTTGGTTGACCTTCCCCTAGCGCTACCTTAAGCGCAACGTCAACCTCCATGACCTCAGCGAGCAAGCTGGCGTGTTCTACGGTGGTATCAACCGTGTCATGGAGTATCCCTACGGAGTGGTACAATTTTTGCGTGGACGAGGATATCTATCCTTCTGATGTAAGTGCTTATTCCGCCTTTGTATCAGGCTTGGATTAACCCGATTCTATTCCTAGGCCGCCTCCCTCATCAAGGTCATCCCCCCTGCCCGTACCAAGGTCTCCCTCGGCCCCGGCGATCACCGTCCCTTGACCAAGTCATTCGCCAACTTCGACCAAACTGACCCTACCCCGGCGCAAATCCAAGGCTTCCTGAATAACCTCCCGGCTATCCCGCCAAGGTCGCCTTCGCCTGTACCAGAGTCCGGTCCAGCCGCATCCTCTTCTCGACTCATCGCTCGTGTCGCCGCCCCCACTGGGTACGTGACTTTCATTCTCTCTTTCTTGTTCTGACTAAGTCTTTTATTCTTAGTCTGAAAAAAAGTGTTCTTTTGACTCGGCTGATCTGGACGCCCCTGCTCAGGATGAGGTTGAGCACTCGGAGGTCGAGGCCCCCTTGGTGCGTTCCCTCCTTATTCTAGCCCTTCCATTTCATTTATGGCTTATTCCAGGATGCCAAACCCGCTCGCGTGCGTGCACTTCGCGAGAAGAAGAAGGCAAGGATCGGATCGCTGGTCCGTCCCCTTCTTCTCTTTATGTTCTGAGTTCTGTCCTAACCTGGTTCGACGCAGGAGGCCCTCCCTGCCAAACCCAAGAAGGGCAAGAAGGGAAAGGAGAAGGCTGACTCGGTGAGCCTTCTTTCTCTTATTCCTCTTCTTTTAATCGGTTGAACTCTCTTTTTCCAGAACAAGATCCCCGACGTGCTGCAGTGCGCCCATCATTCCTCTGGCTCCGGGACCCCTTCCCGTTCCAACAAGGACCCGACGCCACCAAAATCTCCAAGCTTATTGCGGCCCGCGTTCAACAGGCCAAGGGTTCCAAGGCTGGCACGCCTGGTGAGCCCTTACAGCCGTTTGCGTAATTGATGACAGTAGCCGAGAAAGAAAAAGAAAGAAGAGTTTTGATGCCGGAACTTGTTTTGCTCATTTCTCCTTCATTTCTCGTCTGATTAGGCTGAAAATAGGGGGGATCGAGAGGGTTTCTCAGGGCCCTCATAACAATACCATACTCACCTCCCAATTCACAGATTCAAGCTCGATGATTTTTCCCTTGTAATCAATGGATTTGATGGATGTCCGATTTTATAACCCATATATCTCCTTCATTTCTCAATGGAATTACATGAAACCAGGTGCTGATTGAATCCCCAATTCACCTGAATCTTGTATGTGCCTTTGGACCGTCATTGGCCCTCATCCTCTGGTGTAATGTGTGATTATGTTGGGGGGGGGGGGGTTATAAACAGACTCAGGTAAATTCACCATTGCACATGATTAGTCAGTCACCTTTATTTGTATACTAGAAAAACATCTGGTGGCCAATTGGGGCCTTCAAACGCACCCACCCACATGTAATTTCGTCGAGAAATGAGGGAGATAGGTGTATTATAAAATCGGACATCCATCAAATTCATTGATTACAAGGGGAAAATCATCAAGCTTGAATCTGTGAATTGGGTAGTGAGTATGGTATTGTTATGAAGGCCCTGAGATACCCTCTCGATCCCTCCCATTTTCAGCCTAATCGGACAAGAAATGAAGGAGAAATGAGCAAAACAAGTTCCGGCATCAAAACTCTTCTTTCTTTTTTTTTCTCGGCTACTGTCATCAATTATGCAAACAGCTGTAATCCTATTACCCTTATTCCGGAGTTTGCTAACCCTGACGACCTTAGTCCAGCTCAACGTGGACCTTGACAGCAACTCCTACAACCTCGGCGACCCCGACGACATCTACTTGTACCTTATCCGGAAGAAGGCCGCGACCCCTCCCAACCGATTCTTTTCTGGCCACCCGACCACTACGGTGCACCGCCGACTTGATTCGGACACTTACGTCGAAAACTTCGAGTCCCTCGAGCTGATCGACGCCCAGAAGATCCTCGAGGTGGACATCGAGAATACCCTCATCGTGAGTATTTTCATGTCTTATTCCAATTCTTTTACTAATCTCATGGATAGCTGGAAGAACCTTGCATGTTCTGTATCCTCCACCGCGTTGAGTGCGTCCCCATCGCCTTCGGGCATGGGTGCCTCAACTGTTTCCTGAAGGGGTTCTGCTATTGTTGCCATACGGTGACCATGTCGGAGCTCATCAAGTTTCATGTTGAGTTTGCAGACAGGTTTGCAGCGGCGTCCCATAGTACGTCACAGTCCCTCTATTCCTAACCATTGCTTATTCCGAACTTCCCAATCCCAGCAACCGAGATTATCGTGGACCAGTTCAAGCGTACAGCGACCCGTCTGGCCGACATCACTGCACTGTACAACGACACGTCCATCTACTTTGCCAAGGTGTTCGACCACCTGGTCCGCCATTTCAACTCCTGTGTCGAGAAGTTCGGTGACGAGGCCTTCGCCTCCCGGTTCTCTGATTCGTCCTTGGCAGTCCGCACCCACCTCGCTGACCTCGTGGCCCAGTTCCGGGGGACATTCAAGTCCTTCAAGAACTTGGACATAAGTGACGTCGACTTCGGGAAGCCGCCTCGCCCGCTCTCAACCGCCAGGGCCTTAATCAACATCACCCAGGACCCTTCCGAGTCCGTTGAGGCCGTCGATGTGGACGCCGATGGTGAAGAGGAGGTCGAGTCGGAGGAGGCGGAGGAGGAGGTCGAGGAGTCGAGGCCGGTGACCCCGCCAAAGCTGGCGTCCAAGCCGTCCTCGAGGCCGTCCGCTGCGAAGCCTTCTTCCACGCCAAAGAAGCCCGCTTCAAAGCTGTCGCCTGCACGCCCTCCGTCCACTCGAAGCCGCGCTGCGCCCAAGGACAAGGAGTTGTCTCCCGTTGTTGTTCCGTAGTCGTGCTCGCTCCGCCCTGCTTATTCTTAGTCTATCCACACAGACATTGTAGACAAAATAAGTAGGGCCTTAACATATATAGTCGTATTGTATTGTTTTGTCTTGCCGTCGGCCCCAAAATGGGGCCTAATACAATAACTCGCTATGCTTTCTGATTTTGGCATGAACACAGATTTGTCGGACTTGGGTACCTTTTGTCAAGGTCTCGCCAAGTCCTTAATCCAGTCCGAACTTTTTCTACCTTCTATCTAAGATTAGGATAAGATCATGCAATCTTATCTTAATCATAGTGGCTGTGATGATGTTTTGCCTCCAAACATGTCAAAGGAACTTGGCTCAGACACCTGCTCCCCTTTTCATCATTTATTCCTACCATGCCATTTGCTTCGATTAAGGAGAGATATGCATCTTATATGATGGAGGATATGAAGGTGCGTTGTTCACACTTGAGTACATGCCCCTGCTTAGACTGACGTCATATCCCCTTAATCCAGCCTCCTGCTGATATGCACTGTGACCATTGTGCTGCCTCGGATCGTGAATGCTTATTCCAGTCATGGGGCAGAGGCTGCGTGGCCTGTGAAACTCGCCTCTTCCATGACTGTAATATGATGAACTTGATGGAATGGTTCTCATTCCATCATAGTTCTTCTTTCGATGAAGGCCATGCACATATTTCCTTAATCCATCTGGAATAAGCACTGATGGCCAGGGTTTTTAGTTGCCCCATTTGGTCGCCATCTGTTTGTTCCCTCATATTGAACTATTCGAACATGTCGGCACCGTCTTCATCTTCTACCGCCGGTGCTATTACAACCTAATCCGTCGCGAGTACAAGGCTCAGATATACTCGATGCCTCGTTTGGAACTCTACCGGCTCTTGAACATCTGGCATAAGGATGGATACTCTGTGACCGCCATGAGTCTTCTTTTGGAGTGCATTGATTATTGGGAACGCGGAGTTATTCAGCACCGGTGTAGTAGACGTACCAATAATGCAATGCACCCTGTGGTGACTGGGGGGGCCGTTGCATTATTGTCAGTCTTTGACCACTGGTCAAGCGGTCAATAATGCATTGTCCCAGCGTAATTGGGGCCATTCCAGGTTTCTAATATCTTGGGATTTAATTATTTAATATTGCATTTTCCAGCATTTTCCGGCCTTTAAACACTATTTTGATTGTCCTTATGGAGCAACCAATTGATCCCATCACTCTGAACTCAAAACAGCCAATCTATGACCTCATAGTTCATGCACAGCCCATCAGAAATTTTCGGTCAGGGCCCTCTCTATTTGATGCTCCAAATGTTGCACCTGTTTGCTTGATAGGCTCACATCAACATTGGCCCTGTTTGATATCAAGCCTTCCCCACGGTCTAGGCCTTCCCTTTTGGGATGTTCTATTCCAAGTGCTTGGTTACGATTAATAATCAGCAATTTCTACTCATCAAAAAAATACCACATCACATGATCAGGGCCTTACTGGTTCACTCCGCAATGATTCCGGGATGTTGGCCCATCAAATAGTACAGGTCTGGGCTTCACTGCCCGGGTCACTCCGCAACCATTCCTTATTTCCCCGGACCTTGGGCCATCAAATAATCTGGACCTAGGCCAAACCACCCTGTTTATTCCCAGTGTCTTCCACATTTCCTTCCACTGGACATTCTCCATGGCCACAATTAATGGTTACTGAATGGTGCTACTCCTGATTGTTCCTGCAACATAGAGATACAAGTCTCCAGGCTTGCATGTAAACTTCAAAGATTTTCCATCTTTTGCACGCTCTCTTCACTTCAGGCTACCTCAACCTAGACCCCAATAGGCCTCATCCGTCCAAATCGAGTTGTGGCCAAAGAGGCCCTCCCAGGGTGGGTACGAACCACCTTGTGGGTATACCCACTTATCATGGGCATGCCCACCTTGGGTATACCCACCTATCATGGGCATGTCCACCATGGGTATACCCATGTGTCACATCACGGCCAGGTGGGCATGCCCACTCCTTCTGGCCCAGCTCGTTTTTGCGATTCTGGGGCCTGCACAGGGCCTGTTTTGCGGCCCTTGCTGGCCCCAGGCCTTCTTCCTGTTGGAGGAATTGCCGTAACAGGCAATCTGCCCGATGCCCGAGCAATCTTACCAATCAGCTCACTGATATGGAACATATCCG
Organism: Mycena maculata; assembly: GCA_029448575.1. Taxonomy (NCBI): domain Eukaryota; kingdom Fungi; phylum Basidiomycota; class Agaricomycetes; order Agaricales; family Mycenaceae; genus Mycena; species Mycena maculata. Next base: position 596,860 of record JARJLG010000017.1, on the reverse strand, counting down.
AACTATGTAGAATATTCTAGTTTACCTCCTCTGTAGTATATAAACTGGAGTGAGCAGGCCAATCTCTTCAGGAGATTGTAAACCAAGCCTCACAGAATCTATTGTCTTAACACCTTCATTACAACACTTCCCTTTACATAGCACCTATCTGCCCCCTCCACAGCCACTATACGCCTGCTGGCGGTGCCTGGTGTACCCAGTAGCAGCTTCTTCCCAGCTCGTTTTTGCGATTCTGGGGCCTGCACAGGGCCCGTTTTGCGGCCCTTGCTGGCCCCAGGCCTTCTTCCCTTTACATAGCACCTATCTGTACACTCACTCCATTGCTACACTCTATTTTGCATTCTAAATCTACCATACATAAAGCCTATCTGTACACTCAGTGGCCACCTGGTGTCATCATACACTCTAAATGTACCATACATAAAACAATCTGCACACTCAGTGGCCAACGGGTGTCATGATACACTCTTTTTGCATTCAACATGTAACTGTACATATGTGGGCTGTATGTAGGAAAGGCGAAGTGATCAGTCAGTGAACATGCCCACATAGAATATGGATATCTCCACATGGGCATGCCCACGGGATGGACGTACCCACTGTGGGCATGCCCACTGGATGGGGCGTACCCACTGTGGGTATGCCCACAGGATGGGCATACCAATGTGGGCATGCCCGTTGGGTGGGTATGCCCACAGTGGGTACACCCATCCCATCATGGATATGTCCATGTCATGGGCATACCCACTACCCAATCGATGGGTATACCCATCTCACACACGGATATACCCACCGGTTTGTTTGGTTCCTACGTGGGCATTCCCACCTTACCGGTGGTTGTGCCCACATCAAAGTGGATATATCCACTGAGGAACCAAACAAAGATGTGGGTGTACCCACCTTTAGTCCAAATGACTTGTAATTTTGTTTTGTGTTGCTCTCTTACATGGGTCATCAATCTATTTTATAGCTCTGATACATTTCAAATGGTGATTTATTACTTATCCTGCCCCCATTGATCTTTTTCTCCCTGTGCTGTCTTCTTTCTTCTCTTATCCTCACTGAAATTTCCTTGTAATTTTTTTGTGTCTTTTACTTGGCTCATCAATACATTTTATAGCTCTAGTACATTTCAAATGGCCATTTATTACTTTTCCTGCCCTCATTGCTATTTTGTCCCTGCGCATTCTTATCTCTTCTTTACTTTTTTTGTGAAATTCCCTTTTTGGGACACTAGCGGTAGTGTTCCTTTTTTGGTCATTGGCCATTTTTTTTTCGCCCAAGTCATTTTCATTATTCAGGTAAAATGGCCCACCATCGATTCACTTCTAAATAGGTACACAAATCCATTCGATGTTCCATTTCTTCCATGTTTCCCTTTTTTTATGTCACTTCGGCAAAACTTCCCGTTTGGGATGATATCGGTTGTTGTGCTGTGTTTGGACCTCATCCATTTGTCGTCCGAAGTCAGACAGACGACAAAAAAGAAGACAATGAGGAGCGAAGCAAAGAAACAATAAATCTCGTACACATCGCCCATTTTCTTTTCATTCAAGCCATTTTCATTATTCAACTCAAACAAAACACAAACTCGTGCCATACATAAATATACAATACACAGGTAAACTTCACGGTGCAAATACATGAATAGAAAATTCAGTAAACTAGTAGAGGCCCAGTACCAAACGATAGAACGCGGATGTAGGTTCATCCTCCGGGATGTTTGGCTCGTACGGCACTGGAAGCGCAATCCATTTCCCATTCCCAACCTGATCTCCAGTCTCCACGTAAACCTGTGTGGCCTTATGGATTTTTGAGCTCGGGCCGACAAACTGTCGGATGTGGCCCTCGAATTCACCCGACATTATTTTGCCCTTGATGTACCGGAACCTCATCACCTGGGTGAACACCGCGGAGGTGTAGGTAGAGGTGGCAGGCTGGAAACGGGAGGTGGAAGCCTGTGGCTGCCCGATGTGTTGGCGCTTCGCAGGTGGCAGGTCGTCCCCAGCCGCACTCTGCCGTTTTGAGCCGGCCTTCGCACTGTTGGTCGTGGTGGCATCGTGGACGGCGTCATCCTCGCCCTCGTCTTCCTCTGGGCCTTCATCCGATTCGTTGCCACCCACCGCCTTAGCCTTCCCTTTCCCCTTCGCCCCACCAAGCCTCTTCAGCAGCTTCTTCGAGGTGCTGGCATACAGCAAGGTCGTCCCGTCGCTACACGTAACGATGGGCACCTCGGCGACGTTGATGTCGTCGTCGTCGTCGAGTTGTATTTCGTCTGATTCACACATAAGCCAGTGCCGAGCTCCAAACGCGCAGACCACGCACCATCTGTCCAAGAGACAATATTCATTCCTCCTTCAGCACCTTCCTTCCCGCGGTACCTATTCTCAAGGTCCTCCAACATCGTCTGAAACGCCTTGTTTGCTGTAGTCCCCTTGATCGACGACACGGTAAAACTGGCCGAAGGGAAAGTGTCTTCAGCTCCTCCGGCCAGTTCTCGATGCGCACCTGGAGCCGTACGGCCAAATCCGCCCACTTCCACGACATCTTAAGACCCGTAGGCATAGGCGTCTTGCTCTTGCGCTCCCGCTCCAGCAAGACCAAGTCTGCCACGACGTCAGTGTCGTCTCGCATACAAAGAGCAGGCAGTAGACGTACGGATCATGTTCAACATTAATGGCGCGAAAACCCGCCGTCTTCCGTCTCGGCAGCTCTTCTCGTTCTCACCCTTGCCGAACGAGATTGCGATGGGCTGGGGTGCGGCGGCGCTGGCGGCCTCCTTGCGGTTCGCCATATCGATCATTCTATTCCGAGCAACATCAGCCTACCAACAACTCGATCCACCGAGGACTCACTGAAACATTGCCTTGATGTCAACTAGCTTCACCTTGATTGCGGGGAGGTATGTGTCGTGAACACTGAGGAAGTTCAGTGACCCGCCCCAGATCACAGCTTGGTCGCCGTAGGTGTCGATTCCGAAGCCAAAGACGTCTACGTTGTTGTTTTGGTGTGCCAGCGTGCTCTGGAATATCACCGCATGAGTACCTGAATGCAGCCGCCTGGAATACCTTACCTGCCGGATGAATGGCTGCATGACCTTGTTCAGCATCGCCAGACTCCCTCCCTTCTCTTTCCTAGCGTCCATGACGACGGACGTCTTCTTGCTGTACCAATCTATGATTGGCTTGACGATCGCGCGCCGCGCAGCTGGGTCCGACCTCTCCTCCTCCGGTAGTTCCTCGAACAGGTGTTTATACGCAGCTCTCGCCTGCTTCGTGAAATCGGCGCTCGACACTGCAAATTTGGGAGTTAGCATGTCAAATGTGGGCGTTTAGGAGTGACTTACTCATCTTTGGCTGCCGGTTTTTTACGTGGAACTTCGCCTGGAAGGCGTTCCAGGAGTTGACAGTGCGCCCTCGTGTCGGATCCTGGCCGACGGCCTTGTACAGTGTCGATTCCTTCTTGCCTGTGACCTTCGACATTTCGGTGACGAACCCCTGCCACTCTGCGTATGCGGCCAAGAGCTGCTCGCGGTGCTCTTTGCTCACTCTGCGGATGGTCGAGGCTGACGCCCTCCAGTTCGACCTGCGCTAAAAAAGGCCAGCGCTTCACTTGAGAGGATTGCACCGACGGCAGCCTTCGCTGGCGAAGGTCCGGTGGCAGCGTGAGGAGCTCCCGCCGGTGGCACAACTTACTTCGTGGATGACGCCAGCATGGCGGCGTGGCTCCGGCTCATCTTTGCGGAATTTGTGCTTGAAAAAAGAAGAAATTAGTATTGTAATACACAAAACAGACGCGCCAACAACTTACTTCACAGATCTTGTCCTCGTTGGCGCCTTCCTCTTGCGCGTCTGCGGTGGATTCATCCTTCAACGAAATAAGTGTCACATACAAAGAAGCACGTTGGTAGGCTTACTTCGTCGACGACGCTTGCATGGGTGCCTTCCTCTGGCGCGTCTGTGCGCACTTCCTCCTTCACAAGGAATTAGATACAATCAAAAACAAAAGGCTCGCGGACAACTTACTTCGCAGATCTCGTCCTCATTGGCGCCTTCCTCTTGAGCGTCTTCATTGCATTCATCCTTCAAGAAAGAAAATAAGTGTCACAATACAAAAGAAGCAGACGCGCGACGCGCGGAGAGCTTACTTCGCCCGCGCCGTCCGCGTTGGCGCCATCCTCCAGTGCGTCTGTCCTGGCTTCAGTCGCCTAAGAGAGCAAATGTCAATCAATGACCACAGGCACGGGAGAAACCCAATGACCTCGGGTCGTGGGTCTGTGTCTGTCTCTTCGTTGGCTTCATGCTTGACTTTGCTCTTTTTCTTGGGCGGCTGCAATGCAACACAATTGTAAGTACACGGCCGTGGAGTCATAGTACTGAAACTCACTTCTCTTTTCCTCGCAGGAGCGGCCGGGTCCTTCCCCGAGTTTGCCTGCGCCTGCAAAAGCTTAAGAACAAGATCTCCAAGTTGTAGCATCCAAGGGACTTACTGCCTTCTTTCTAGGCTTCACGGGAGGGGCTGGCTCCGGCTGCTCCGCGTGGCGGCGCGCAACTCGCGTGGTGCGCGCAACCTCTGCTTCTGACGGAGCGACTTCTGGCACCGCTGCAAGACGCCGCGCTGAGCGACGCGGTTGTGGGGCTGACATGGCTTGTAGAATTTTCGGATTTTGAGTGCCTACGTGCGAGTTTCAGATAAGATGGGTATGTTCACTCGAAAAGGGAGCGAGCGGCTTACCGGGGGCGAAGGTTGGGTATACCCAGCAAACAATGGCGATGCCACTGGACCAAAGATTAGCCCTGTGGCTCGAATCAGTGGATGATCGAACAATCGTTCTGTTCTTGACTTACCTTAACAAGACGACGTGCCACCAGAGCCCTCTGCGACGGAGCCACCCATTGTTCTCCGTTCGTCCTTTAAAAACCCACTCCCCCTCTACGGGTTCCCATCTTTTTCCTTCCTGCCCTGCCATGGCGGGTCAGCCTCCCTATATTCTTCTGCCACAGCACACTCACTCCCTGCCTGCCACCGCCACTTGGCTCATCACTCCACAAACACCCTCTACTTTTCTCCGCTGATGATCCGTCCCCCGCACCACAGGTCCTGACGGAGGCGTCCTAATCCTAACTTGTACGAATTTTTTCGTCAACTCCTTCCACGTCTCATGAACACACAGCGCACTCACCGAGTTCAACCCCGGCTCAGATATTCTGGTACGTCACGTATATCCTTCGTGTTTTCGCACCTTTCACGCATCATTCAGTTAGCGTCACCGTCCTCCCTAATCGCAATTTTTTTGGTCACCTTCTGACGCGTCTCATCAGCGCACAACGGCTCACCGTGATCTGTCCTTGAGGTCTGCATATACGTCGCTTGGATTTAGTCTTGAAGGCCGTTCGTGGACGCATCACTGAATCATCGTCGCCATCCACCTATCGTCATCATTGTAAGCTTTATAAATGTCTTTGGCATTATTGTAGGCTGACCTTCCTCCCGTGGATCAATTTTTCCCTTTAGCGCCCTCGCAGGTGCTGTGTGTCGCGTTGCGTTGTTTTCCAGCACCGTGCCCACTGATCCCTTCTCCTGCACAGGCCCATGCTTCTACCGCCGTCCGTTGCAGGTATGTTCAGCCCTCTCCGTGTTTTCTGTCGTGGCGCTCATGCCCCATTTTTTAGAACCCCGCTTTGTTGTGTTTTGCCCTGTCCTGCCCTGTCCCGCCCTCCCACGTCAGTCCTGCCCAAGCTCTACTGCCTCTCTTTTATCTGACTATTTTCAGCATTTTATAATGTATTTTGCACAGACTTCAATGCTTTTGACTTCAGATTTGTTGGGCACCCGCCCCGCCCACCTGCCCGCCGCCCAACCCACTTGCGCCCAACCACCATGGTAGTTAAGAGCAAGAGGTGGAAGGTGGTGGTGTTGTTTGCCGGCCAAACAAGTTGCGCCGGTTTCGGAAGACGGTCCCGGATTTCCGAGCGGGCCGGCTCCCAAAACCGGTGCAACAAGTTCCCGGTGCCGGCAATCATACCGGCTTTCCACTCTTCTCTCAAACCACCATGTCCACCAGGTAAGTGTATCCGTTGCCTCAATGTAGTCAGTAATAGTAGTTGTTATGAATGGAATTATCGTCCACGATGCCTCGGCATCGTTACTCGAAATTCCAACGCGCAAAGCGCATCTTGAGGATGAAAAAAAAAAAAAAAAATGAAACCCTACTGTACATGCCACGCGTCGTCCATGGTGCTGATGTCCCCACAGAGCACAGGCCATGCGCTATATCGACGAGTATGCCAGTGACGCCGACGACAGCGGTAATTCCGACGTCCAGGACGACCCCGACTCGTACGAGGCGCAAGTCCGCGCCGCCGACCAGCACGACTTCGGGGCGGGCAGCATCGCTCAAATGCAGGCAGCTCAAATGGACCCACTTGCCCAGGGACGCTGGGAGCAGCGGGCGGAAGCCTTGACCGCCGTTCTGGAAAATTTGCGTGATCAGGAACAGCGCGCAAAGGAGCCGGGTACGAGAACTCCAGCAGGCAGCGACGACAAAGGGGACAATATTCAATCAAGTCCTTCAAATCCACTTCCCACCGCGCCGCACTCCGCGGATCGTGCGCCCACCCCCGCCTTAATCCCCGCCCCTCCACCCCCGCAAGCCTTGTTCTCCTGCGCAACCACGCCACACCGAGAACGGTCCGTCTCCCCCACGTCTTTACCGCGGCGTGCGCCTTCCTCATCTGCCGCCCCCTGATCTTGCGACACCAGGCCCCCTCCTCATAAACGTCGCCGTACAGACTCACCGGGCGGAGCCTCACGCCGTCGAGACACGGCGGCCAGATTCCTTGACTTGGAAGCTGCCGAGGACCGGGACGCCAAAGAAGAAGATGAAGACCAAACGCTGGAGGACATCGGTCAGTATTCTTTATTCTCCCAGAAAGTCTGTGCGCCTAACTCTTGAGTAGCGTTTATCGACGACAGCATCAGGGACGACGAACAAGGGAACCGCACCAGTGACCGCTGTCGCGCCCCACCCCCACTCAGACGTCTCGTCGAGGAAGAAGAACCGGAAGATCTTCATGCCCTCGCAGACAAAATTACAGAACGCCACCGCGCCCAACGCCCCATTCCGCAGTATGACGTCGATGCGGATGTGGAGCATATCTCCCCACTGATCAGCGCCCACGCACGCTCCCCCACCCCACAAGACCCCTGCCTCTTTCGCGTCGTCGTCCCCCATGGGGAGCCCCAGCTCTTCATCTCCCGATGCATGACGGAGCTCTTGAGTCCCCACATGCCCATCCACGCCCAACTATTGCGCAACATTTTCATCTCCCTTTTCCACCGCCCCGGCGACCCCCACATTTACATTGAAGCGACGCCAGGCGACATGTTCGACCAGGAACTGCAGCACCTCCACGTGCGCATTGACAAGCTCATCCCATTGAGCGAGCGCCCGGCGCTGCTTCATCTCCCTCCCCCCAGTGCCCTCGAAACCGGTTGGGCGCGCTGCAAAATCAACAGAAAGCGCGGGCCGTTCAATGGCGACCTTGTCTTCGTCAACGCGGCTGATCCAGTTGCCCCCATCATCTGGGCCATTCCCCGCCTGCCACGTTCCGACGGCCTCGACGCGCTATACGACAAGCTGCCAGACAAAAAGGGGAAAGACAAGCAACACTCCGACAACTTTCACTGACTCTTCGAGCCCGAGGACTACCCGAGCAACCAGATCCAGGAACTGGGGGACGGTGTGTACCTCTTCAAGAAGCTGACCTTCAAAGATGGGCTTCTATTCTACACCACCGGCCCACCGTCCTTCCGACACTACACGAAGCTGAGTGTCGAGCCTACTCAGGACGAGCTCGACCTTTTCAGCCAGCGCCCCAACGTCATCTTCTATGTTCCGCACCCAATCACCCTGATGTCTCACATGGTCGTGGTCGGTGATCGTGTTGCATCTTGGTCGCAGAACTTCCAAGGCTGGATCCAGAAGATCGAGGTGGTCATCGAAGACTGCGATGGGCAACAGGTCGAGGTGTGCTATGCCCACGTCCAACAGTTAGGGGACAAACCCCCGAAGCTGGTTCGCTCGGGTTTGCTGGGTCTGCACATGCTGTCCCTCCCCGGTCGCATCTGCCTCAATGACAGAGTTTGCGTCAGCGGGGGGGAACGGGGGTACTGGAACAAATTAGGCCGCGTCATCCAGATCGACGAGGCGCGCGGGCTTCTGAAAATCGTCGACTACGACCAGTTGATCGCCGACGGGGGGGACGAGACCCACACATTGAGGTAAGTTAGGGTGAACCATGTGTGGAAGGTTTTCTTCGGAGGGGACATTGTCCAAGTCACGTACGGTCCCAATCGCGGCCGCACTGGCTTTGTGATCGTCGGCGGGCACAGGAACCATGATGGACTAGTCCAAGTGTACGATGTATGTCGGGTTCTCTTTTCTGTTCATTACCCTTTGCTCAAGAAAGGTAGCCGACCCAAAGGTACTTCAATCACAACACGGGAAAGTACCTCGGACACGAGGAATATCATGAACTGGTGAGATCCTCGATGCTCACATCCGTATGTATTCACGCAAGTCCTTCCTTAGGCTCGCCGTAGCTTCCAGATGTTGCAGCCCTTGGTCCCGAATCTTGTATCAGAGGATTACGCCGCCGACCCCGAGAACGCCCATCGGGATATAGACACCCGGTTTTTCTCAGTGCCGGGGGGGTGGTTGGAGTTCACACTGGAGCACGAGGTGGACAGTACACAGAGCACAGAAGGCGCTGCACTGGAGTTTGGGGCGGGACGAAACGAGGATAGGTGGCGGAGCACGAGCAGCATTCTGCAGCAGGCCCGCATCGACCAGAAGGACGGCCAGACTTACGACCGCATCAAAGCGGACCGCCTGATGAGGATTGCGATGGGGACGGGCAACGTCCTCCAGAATCGCGAGGTTTATGTCGATGGTGGGGCGCATCTGGTGAAGGGCGAGTATGGCCTCGCCCTCGATTTCAATGCAACACGTTCCCTGCCCAAAAACATGGACCGGCGCGCGTTGCTGCTCGAGGCATTGAGCGGCCGCGCATCGGTGTATGAAGGTGCTATGGTGTGGGTCCGGCTGGAACGCAGCAACCAGATCGTGAATGTTCCCATCGAACACCTGTTCGATCAAAAGTGAGTCATCCCCGTAGCATCGAGGTTAACTTCACTTCGTACTCACTTAGGTCGAATCATCGACTCCTTAGCACGATTCTTCACCAGCCTTGGGCAGCCGGTGCACCTAATAATCCCACATAACCCTTCATATTAGAAGGGGCATACCCCCCCCTGTGCCCCTTCTAATATGAAGCGTTTGAAGAAAAGCCAGTGTGCTGCAAAAAATGCTGCATGCAAGGTCCAAATATACTGCAAAGGCACTGCAGCATATGGGTCTTTGGACCTAGAGCTCTCAGTCATTACTTGTATTAAGTAATCCTGTTGGGTGTTGTCAATAGTGGGAGTTAGAATGGCTCAAAAAGGAAATTTTCAAGAAAATACAAGAAAAATACAAGAAAAAAATAGAAAAAAATAGAAAAAAAAATTAAGAGGCTGTAATGAATCCAAAAAAGGAAATTCAGTAAAAAATATTGTAAAATACAGGAAAAAATATAATAAAAAATATAATAAAAATAATAACTTCTTCTGTGTAGTATATTCACCTCTGAGACTTGAAGCTTTAAAGAGAGAATGTATTACTTAATCCTGCCAGGGTGGGATACCTAAAAAAGGAAATCCACTAAAAAATATTGTAAAATACAAGAAAAAAAAAAAAAAAAAAAAAAACCCCACTCTTCCCCCTCCACCCAGTCGCCATTGGATGAGACACCTAAAAAGGAAATTCACCAAAAAATATTGTAAAATACAGGAAAAAAATCACCACTCTTCTCCCTCTACCCATACTACCATGGTAGGTTTTATTAGAAGGGAGATGTAGTGGTCTAATGGGTACTATAGCTGCCTGGCCAGATAGTATTTTAAACCATGGCCAGCATACGGAGCAAAAGTTCTATTCAAACCCATATCCTCAGAAACAGAATTCAGTCGAAATTTCACCAAAACACTTGAAATAAATCATAATATGGGGTATTTACACTGTCTGATCCTACTTCCAATGTCTATTTCCCACTAAATGGTCTCCTTAATGCCCTATTCATGAAATAAGCAAAAGGTGTCACTAAGCATTTTCGAGTTTTATGATTATATATTGGCCTGTCTTTTGACCCAAAACTAGTCATATAGCCCAGGGAACTCAGTAAGAACCTTCAGAGCATCATCCATGACCCTGGGGCATGCTGAATATGGTGAACAAAAATACAAAACAAGATCAGCCTGAAACATAGGGTACAGGGTGCCTTGGGTGTCAATTGCCTACTTTACTACTATGAATACATCATCCAATCCCAAAGGATGTGTTTTGGGGTATCTCATATCATGGAGGAAGACATAATAGGGTCAAAGTGAAATTTCTTTGTATGTCCAAATTGCGATGTTTTTCATCATTGGATAACAATAAACCACTTGGAGGGTATCTTTGTAGCTTGAAGAAACAAGGTAATGCACTCCAGAGTCATTTCCATCTGTATATCCCCAGGATATTATGGCCAGGGAACAATTTATCAACTTTGCTATTTTCACCCTATTATTGTAATGTAGTAGGCTCTAATGTGTCCTAGTTGGCTTCAAAGAACCTAGAACAACATTCCTATCTAGTTAGAACATCCAAAATGGTTGAATTATGAGCCAGAGAAGGGCCAATGTAGCAAACTTCCTTTTTGGGACGAAAGCGTTAGTGTCCCAAAAAGGAAAGTCATCAGCCAAACCTTTGATCCCTATACCCAAATTGTAGAGCTCATCAAGGGCTACAAGAGTCATCTATAGCATTTTGTGATTGGCGGTCTCATTGGCCCGCAAAATGCAAAATACTTTCCGAGAGCTAGCGCTTTTTGAACACATGTTAGCATTTAATGCAACCAGGCATCAATTGCAACCTCAATATGGGCAGCCATCATTTATCAGGCAGCTATAGTACCCATTAGACCACTACATCTCCCTTCTAATAAAACCTACCATGGTAGTATGGGTAGAGGGAGAAGAGTGGTGATTTTTTTCCTGTATTTTACAATATTTTTTGGTGAATTTCCTTTTTAGGTGTCTCATCCAATGGCGACTGGGTGGAGGGGGAAGAGTGGGGTTTTTTTTTTTTTTTTTTTTCTTGTATTTTACAATATTTTTTAGTGGATTTCCTTTTTTAGGTATCCCACCCTGGCAGGATTAAGTAATACATTCTCTCTTTAAAGCTTCAAGTCTCAGAGGTGAATATACTACACAGAAGAAGTTATTATTTTTATTATATTTTTTATTATATTTTTTCCTGTATTTTACAATATTTTTTAATGAATTTCCTTTTTTGGATTCATTACAGCCTCTTAATTTTTTTTTCTATTTTTTTCTATTTTTTTCTTGTATTTTTCTTGTATTTTCTTGAAAATTTCCTTTTTGAGCCATTCTAACTCCCACTATTGACAACACCCAACAGGATTACTTAATACAAGTAACGACTGAGAGCTCTAGGTCCAAAGACCCATATGCTGCAGTGCCTTTGCAGTATATTTGGACCTTGCATGCAGCATTTTTTGCAGCACACTGGCTTTTCTTCAAACGCTTCATATTAGAAGGGGCACAGGGGGGGGTATGCCCCTTCTAATATGAAGGGTTATGTGGGATTATTAGGTGGGCCGGTGAAGAAGTCATCCCTAAGCCGACGCCTGAGCTGGTGAGGGGACCGGGGCGTGCGCTCACCCCTCCTCCGGGCCCTGTCCAACCCACGAGTGTGGAGGGCGATGATGCCGACATAACGCTGCCAGGCAAGAGTTGGATACCATGATGCGAATCTTACTGAACAAATTGTAGGTGAATCCACTGGCGAGTGGATGTGCATACCGGGCCTTGTCGATAAAAGGGTGGACGTGGTGATACGTGGGCTCGCGGCAATGTTGGGCAAGCGCGATATCAAACCGGGCAGAGCGCTCTTGCGCTTAGAAAACCACCACAGGTATCTCTTGCTCACGGCGCCGCTCACCCCCGACAACTTAGAGAAAAAAGGTGTCACTGTGTACGGCCTGGGAGGGGGTGTTCCGCAAATGCCAGGGGCCGTGGCCGTAAAACCGCTGCGAGAACTGGAGGATGGCAGCAGCATCCTCAGCTCTAATGGACGCGTCGTCGTCATCAGGCCGGACGTGGAAGGCGACGAGAGCTTCAAGGGGTTTTACGGGCAAGTCTGGCCCTCCGATGCTCTCCTCTTAGGTCAAGCGTATGTTCGGTTGGTGGGTTCTCCGGAGACGCGCGCATTCCGCCTTGCAAGTCTCTGTCGTTCCCTCAATGAGCAAATAGTCCTGGGCGAGCGGACTTTCCCTATTATATATTTTTGATTGAAGTCGGACTTGAACGAACAATACAGATATTGTTTTTTTTCGTACTGTGAAATGTAACATTTTTTTTTTTTGGATTTGTCGACGTGCCAGAAGACCTGTGGCTGTGCTGTGACCCGGTCCGGTTCCCAAAACTGGCACAACACCAATGGCGTTGTTTGTTCCGGGCGCTTCTTTCCAGCTTGCTCCCTACCACCATGTCCGACTTAGCTAGTATTGTAGAATAGTTGTAGACGACCGATAAGTGAATTAGAACGGCTCTTAAAGTATGAACCGCTACTGTACAAACACGTAGAGGCGTGTTGAAATGCGTAGAAAAGGATGGCGGGCATGCGCAGAAATGTGTTGGACGGGGAGTTGACGCGGAGGACGCGTCCCGCGTCGCTGGATCGGAAATGATGAGGGCCAAAGTGCATTGTTGTCCATAAAAAAATTAGTTGTTGAGTGGCATACACCGGTTTCGTCTGATCTTCCCGCTAATCCCAATCCACAGAAACATGCGCTGGAACAACCAAGATGTGGAGGAGGTGCGCAATCCGAGCCCGCATCGCGCGGAACCCATCGTCCGGCCGGGTCTATTCGAAGTCCCGCATGCTGGCAATGCTCTGAAGAGATACCCGCCGATGACAACACCGTTGATATTCTACTCCAATGGCCAAACGCTCAGCCAGCCTCTGCATCGTGCTCCCTTAGGCCAAGTGGGCTGGCACGATGCCTCCGTTTCGGACGGCCCATCGACACCGTCTCGGGAACGACAGCATCCAGACATCGCCTTACCTGGCGACGAACACATCACCACCGACTTCCTGGCCTCGCAATCTCTGCCCTGCTCAGCCGCCCTCAAGAAAAACAATCAGTGGCGGTGCTGATCGACCGATGTTATCCCACAGCTGGTCCCGATCTTCATCGAATTAATGCACGCGACAAAATGCCTGCGAGACACCTCAGGATTGTTGCTGGAGGCAGCGCCTTGCGCCTGCACCAAACACGCTCTTTATGTTGCAATAGTTCGTATGAACGGTATGTGGAATCTGTATCATGTCTCCTGCCGACTGCACGACTGACATTTCGGCAGCTATCGAGCACACTCGCCTCTCCATATGCCCCTGCTCCCTGGCACCCAGTCAGCTCCTCAGGGCAGGACTCTTTGCCTGTTCGCCTCTGCGACCCAGCCTCGCAGTAGATCTGCAAGTCCTCGACTTCGCAATGCGCTTATTTGTGGATGTGCCACCGAATAACACCGCCTTTTGCAATACTCTGGAGGGATTCCTGTCGAGTCGTGGATACAAGCTGATGACAAAGGTACGTGCGGCCAACGTGGGCGCATCGTCCCCCGAACTGACGTGTCATTGCAGGATACATTGCGTGTCCGCTTCGGCAATGCACTGGAGTGGTATACGAGTCTGCAGCACGCGACGAAGGCCAAGATCGATGCTGCACTCGACGTTGTACAGAGCGCGCTACGCGACGAGGAAGTGACGGCAACAGCCCAACAGCCCACCTCCACCTCCCCCACACCTTCGCCAGCGCCTCCGACGACCAACCCAGGGACACCGGCTGCCACGCGGCCTGTGCCCCAAAATCCTTCGCGCACACACCAGAAGCGTCGGAGGGCGGGCAATGACGACAACGAAGTTGCAGAACCAATGCCCAATCCCTTCCCAACGCCAGAGCCTCGGACGTCTCCGAGCGACTATCTCATCAGTCGCTGCCCGGCGTGCTTAGGTGGCCTGGTCCATGACCGTACGGCGGACGTGGATAGACACGTCTGCGCCGATGCCTGCTTCACGCAGAAACGAAGACGGAAGGGATCTCGGCGGGATCCACCGCGCAGTCACCCGCGCACAGTCTTCGTACCGGAGCCCACCGCCAACAAAATGAGTGTGTACATCGAAGAAGTGCGTCCGCCAACAGCCCGAGCGCCAGCCAAGTGCGCGCGCCAGGATGAAGCAGAGGACGAGTATGAGGATGTCACTCTGCGAGTCACTCGCTCTGTCCTCGACGAGTGCAAGTCTTCATTCAAAGCGGCAGACGAGAAACGCGAGAAAGCTAGCACCAAGTTCTTCGACGACACCGGACTCATGGGATTGTTGTGTCGGCACGACCGCGTCCTGTGGCTGGTCAACATGCGCACCACAGGGGAGAAACAGTACTACGTCCTTGTTCTGCTCGAGACCCTGTTCCAGCACCTCCCGAGCAACATCCGTGTCGGTGTCCTGTACGACATCGCCTGTCAATTACACCGATCCTGTGTGAAGTGGGGTTTTTTGGACAGATACATGGACAGGATCTGGTTTGCCGTGTCGGTCTTCCACGCGTTCGGCCACCGCTAGCCCTGCCAGTTAATTTATCATCCACTCAAGTGCTGTGGATTCGGCCACACCAACGGCGAGGGATGCGAGCGCTTCTGGCACTCCATCAGCAAGCTCATCGCCTACTTGCGCGTGTCTGGGGTAAGCCGTGCGTGCGTGCTACGTGGACGACGCTGATTCTATTATAGTATCACCTGCGCCTGTACACGATCGGCAGTCAAATCGAGCACACTGACAAGATGAGCCTGGGCCGTCTGGCCTCCTGGATCTTGAGGCGGACCGCACACTGCGAGGGGAAATTGAAAGATGCGGTGGCAGAGCTACAGACATGTGGAGTGGCTGAGGATGTCTTGCGAGCGCAGTGGGCGGACCAAGTCGCAGTCCAAACAAAGCCATTGGCACGTATGTGGTTGTTCTTCGTGCTGTGTCCTTCCTTCTATTGACGCTTTGTGTAGGGCGCTCCAAAACTCGGGGGCTGGCAGTCGTCAAGCAAGTTCTCGAGGCGCGCAGTAAAGTGACCCTCCTATTCGAGCGAATGACGCGCATGGAAGAGGCTCTGCAGGACGATAAGACACCCGCTGACGAGTGCCTGTACGCCAACATGAATCATGCCGATACCCAGAAGGCATGGAAGCAGCAGAAAGAGAGGGTCGCGCGGCTCGAGCGCGATCTTGGCGTCAACCATTTAACTGCCCTCAAGAAACTGGAGCATAGCGAATATTACACGGCCAGGATGAATGCAAAGGCGCTGAAGGAAAGACTGTGGGCTAAACTCCGTGACCGCAAGTTTGAGCTCGACCCAATCGAACGCTCCGTACGGCGGACGGCCAGCGGTACGCAACGGACTATCTCCATGTATGTGCTGCCACTAACTTACTGCATTCATTGCGCAGAGAACCAACGAAATGAGCATGCTGGGCAGGCGATCAAGCGGCGCGACCCCAATATCAGCAAGTTAATGACTGCTTACAACAAATCCTGTGACGACATAGCTAAGCTCATCGCGGCGAAGAAGGCGCCTCGCAGCGCCGTTGCGCCTGCGCAAGTGGCTAAGAGTCTATACAAGCTCGACGTCAACGACATCATCTGGCAGGACGTGGGCTTGGATGAGGACAACGACGACGACACGGCACCCCCTCTGTGGCTCAGCGATGACAACGTCCGAACGGGAATCCGGGTGATGCTGCAGAAGGACCGTTGCGGAGAAGAGAAGCCTCGGCTTTTGCAGGAACGAGGGCATCTGCAGATCTGGTTTGCGAGGGAGTGGAAGACCGTATGCGAAGCAATTGCGCTGAGTGACAAAGGTACGTGAGCCTTTTTGAGGGGGGAAAACAACGGCCAGCTGACATACAACGACACGACGGCAGACTCTGTACGGTATCAATTCGAGCTCAGGCGCGAGGAGCTATTACAGCTTTGTGTGTTGTGGAAGAAATCCCTGGATTGCCTTGGGATGGACCAGAACATGTTGCTACCGGAATGGGGGCCAACGAAGGAGGACCTTCTCAGCTGCGAAATTTCCGCTGTCACCGCGTCCTGGGGCGATGGTGAAGAACAGCAGGCCGAGGACGATGAGGAGGATGCTGGAACCGAGGAGGAGGAGGACGACTTGTTCCAGGTGATAGCGGCGGTGGAGCGAGCGTACAATCACAGAGGCGGCGATGAGGGCGGCGACGTCGGAGACGACCACAACGTATTCTGGGACTCCGACGAGGATTAATAGATATCTTACTATCAGAGGATGCGTATGAGCGAGGCACGTGAGCGCGTATCTGGTCCGGCACCCGAAACGGGCACCGTATCAGTGGTGTTGTTTGGTGCCGGCGCCTATTTCACACTTGACTTCTTACCACCACCACGGTAATATTATATACGGAGTAGTACTAGAATTGTGGCGTAGGATGTTGGCGTAGGGTAGCATGGTAGTAGAGAGTCAAATAAAACCGAGTACGTAGACTCGTAACACCGAGCAACGGCAAAAAAGCCAGAAAAAAAAAGTGCAGCGCCGAGTGGTGGCCATGCAATCGAAACCCGCAAAACGTGCAGGAAAATGGAGGGGGGTCAAAAGGCGGTGTGTGGCTTTTAACTTGGGGATCGTCGCTTAGCTGATACCAAAACGGAAGGAAGCGGAAGAACTAAGTGTCTGCATTCAAGTGAGTGTGGCTCAATCACCACGATGTGTATTGACAATGGAATTGCAGGTTACCTGAATGGGCAACGACGTGCGGGAATTGTTCGTGGGTCGGGGAGTATAAAGGGCCCAGAAAGGTGTGTTGGTCCATATCCAAAGCTCTACTTCTAATCATGAGATACCAAGCCAGCATCACTGTATACTTCGACTACGTGGACGTCCGCCCCGTCCTCCCCCGTCCAGAGCGCCAGGCTAGCCGGCCCACCCCGGTCGTGCGCCCCCTCAAGCAGTCCAGCTTGCCGGACTTCTTCATCCCGCCCCCGCCACCATATGGGACTCTGCGGTGGTTCGACAAATACTGTGGCCGGCCTACCCCAGGTACCCCTCACCTCGTGGACCCGTACCTGCCCCTCAACAACAATTCACCCCTGGAGTTCTCGGCCGCCGATCTCCACAATGCCAGGATCCACTGTAGGGGTCCCACGGGGAGAGTGCGGAGAACTACCACAGTCTCGTCACGCGCTGGTTAGGGTCGGTTGAGGGGACGGATGAGACCACTTAGTGTATTCCGTACTTCTTTCTTTTATGCCATCTACTTGGTTTTTGTGTAACTTTCAAGTTCTCGTGCTCCCTTTTTGTGTCATGTACTTGGTTTTTGTGTCACTTTCAATTTTTATTACGCTCCCTTTTGGTGTTGTATACATGGTTTTTGTGTAACTTTCAATTTTTCTTGCGCTACCTTTTGGTGTGTGTGTTGTTCAACAGCCCGGTGTGGTTGGACACTCCGTCTTCAGGACGGTACCCCGTTCGATCCGGGGCCGAGCTATCCCCGACTCGGGAAACAGAGGAATTTTTTGGGGAAATGTTAGGTGCGTACACATATTTTTACCTCTGCGCAGTGAATTAATGGACTTGGGTCGGGAAAGAGGCAACGGTTGCACCTGGTACGATTAATCCTTGATCCTAATACCACTTCATATATGGTTAATCCTCAGTATTATTAACATCTACTTTACTGTGCTACTAATAATACCTACGATTAATCCTATACTACCCACGTCCACCACAGCCCACCCGCCTGGATTATTCATCCAGCCAGGATTATCGACAAGATTAATCCTGAACATGGTTCCCGATTAAACCTGCCGGGGGATTTCCGGCTCAGGATTATGCCCCAGCCAGGGTTACAGCGGATCAATCCTTTCCGCGACCATCCGATTAAGGAACGGATTAATCGCAAGATATCGAAGGGATTCCGTCAACGACGAGATTAATGTTAGATAAGATTATTCACGTACCGCGCGATTATTTGAAAGAGATATTGACCACCAGCTTGTTCGTCATAGAAGATAGGGCCTTCTTGAGATGATCTACGAAGTACGTCATTATTCAGTCTGGGTGGAATTATACTGACAGCATTACTCACAGAGGATGATTTTGCAGCTCAAGATTATCAACTGGGCAGGATTGATCGTTGGAGAGGGGATCAGGATTACACACGCTGATACGAAGAACATGAAACCAACATTGATGCCACTCACCACAGAAGCATCATAATAAGGGAATGAGATGAAAGTTTTGTGATCCGTTGAAATGGATCGGAAACCAAAACGAAACTGAAAGATTTTCAAGTCAGTATGATGGTACTCCATTCAAGTGATCGGTGCTTACCGGAATAGCGCTGTAGATGGAAATGACACCCAAGTCACAAGTACGCACCTCGGCTGGCTTGCATATGGTCACAATAAACGCGAGTAAAGATGCAGCAACACCGGGCCAGATGACTTAGCCGAGTTGGATGGTGCTCATCTTGAGTGTCAGAAACCCAGACTCAGTTTACCTGTCAAACTGACATCAGCACACATATCACCGAGTCCGAATCTGTCCTCATAATCTCCGAAGCAAAGTTGAAAGCGGTCACCATTAGATTCAGGACATGTCTGAGTCTCTCATGGCAAGATGACCCGACAAGCAGGTGCTGCATACAAGGAACGAACCCAACAAAGTTGGCCGGCCTAAGCATGGGTCATTCCCTGCATTCAGCTCAGTTCACCAAGCAGAGAATTGGAACGAATCACCGGCGACTCGGGCCGACACGACGCTGAAGCAAGGGATCCGATGAGAGAGTGTGTACTAGGCTACATGGATGACTGGTGGGATGGGTGGCACGAGGGTGGCAATGGTGAAGGAAAGGAATAGAGCGGCGCGCTTTGTAACGTTGCCTTTGTCACGAAGAGCCGTCGGAGTTTAAATCGCGATCACGTGAATTCCCCAAGCGTTGGGAATTCAATTTGGTTGCCCATGATTATCCCAATGGAGGTCGGATCCCGATTTCGGAGGTTTTTGAAAATTTATCCGGACTTTTTGCCCGCTGAGGATTCTGGCTCCTGACATCGACCAAATTTTTTTTTTCTGGACTTTGGATGAGACCTCAAAATTCCGAAAAAAACAGTCCAGGGTGCCGAAAAAAATTCCCACAAAATCGAATATATTCAATCCTCGATTGGTGGGACCTCGAAGACCAAAAGCTGGGCAATTATAGACATGTTTTTGTCGGGGAGATTACCGATGGATGAGGACAGGATTTTTAAGATATTACGTCGGGCCGCCTCAACCACTGGAGGGATATTGTGGTACTCTCTGCCGCATCCAATCCAGTGGGCCGTGACCCAGGTCCTTTCGTAATGCGCGTCCTCTTCATCATCGTTTACCAGAGGGGAATCCATGCAGTAAAATATAGGGTGATGAGAATTCCAATATCGTGCGAGAATGCAGCGGTGGAGAGGCGGAAATCCAAATCTATTTACAGAGATTAACTGGCTACCATTGTTACAGAAGTTAAACTGAAGTGCATGTATTAATGGCCTGGCCGGTCAGGGCCGACCATCACTTGGCCTGGCGCCGGCAGCAGATTTTGCTCAATGAGAAAATTTCCGGATGAGGATCAAACCTTCGCGCGGTGCCAACCCATTTTCCGGATTTCGCCACAGACCTGGTCGCGCTCGGAGCCCAATTTCTCCGGACTTTGGCAGTGACCTCGAGGGCCAAATTCTGATTTTTTTTCCGGATCAGGGATCCGACCTTCATTGGGATAATCATGGGTCCTGGTTGCCCTGCTCTACCTCGCTAGTCCCATAAAATCCCCCACTTTCCCCCCTTCGCACAAGAGACATTTAATTTTCCTCCTTTTTTCTTTTGATGATTGTTAACTGCTCGCACCTATTTCTCGACTGTTCCGGAGCAGGCTGGGCCAATTGCCTGCATTTCGTTTCCATGACTAGGTTCAAGTGTATACCCCCAAGACACCACAGCGATTTGTCTGCACCAGCACCCAGTGCCACATGTTGCCCAAATCTATGTGACCATCAGAATTCCTGGTCCCACGACCTGACCCCTGGTAGCTCAAAGACCAGGACACGCCGACCTACATCCGTGTACGTAGAGTCTCCTGCCGTGACAAACAAACCTCTGACAACCCCGTATGTATGTGCAGAATCCAGCGAAAACAGAGTCTTCCCACTTCACACCCCGAAGAGCAACCGTGGCCAAAACAACTCAGCAAATTGTTGAGGATGCAGAAGGGAAGATGTACCGTCAAGTCCGAAGGAGCAGTGCGCAGCAAAATCTCAAGCCCGACAGACAAACTGTCAGCGTCTTGCATCAACGTCTTCCATTCTCCATCGAGGAAAGGAGGGGGACAGTGAAGGCATCGAGTCCCGTGCGAGGTCCGATGCAAGCGGGTGGGATGGCATATGCGAGATGTATGTCCATGGGAATCTGCGAGCAGGGTCTGTTTGGTAGATACCAGTGGTGGGAAGAGAACTATAGAAAATGAGGAAAGGCAGTGGGAAGGCAAAGTTTAAATCACGATCACGTCGTGAGACCAACCTCAACCAACAGTTCGGGTAGTCAATTGATGTTCCTCCGCATCCAGTTGGGTTCCAGGACGCTAGATGAGATCTAGAACACCCACATAAGAAAAATATGCCTGTGTTCCGAGCTTTCAGTTCGAAATTGGGTGGACACCGAAGAACTCAGTGGCTTCTACGGACAGTTCGTTTAACCATGACATCGTCCTGGTCCGGGCGAGTTTGTTCAAGGTTCATGGTTCAAGAAGAGCAGATGCATCCCAGGCCCGGGAACAGAAGGGATGTCAGGATGATACACAGATTTGCACCATTTATTATCCCTCACTCCTGCTCAGGCACCGTCAATCGGTCCACATCGGATCCTTTCCCCCCGCTGAAACAAATGCAAATTCACTTGCAGTGGTCTCCACGAGTTGATGCTACTGGACCAATTGCGTTCCAGAATCCAAGGGATGAAAAATACGAGAATTCTGGGCCCCAAAAAGGACGGTGGGCCTCTGAGGTGGCGTTAGAGTATTACTAGGCAATCACACATCGTTTCAAAATGATCAGAGGGGAACACACCCGGTGACTACATAATACAACTGAAAAGGAAGGCTCCTGATGGGGAGGAATACATCGCCGAGATGCCCGAACAAAGGTTCAACACGATCGCTCGGAAGAATGGAAGGTACACAAACCTCATGTGCCTGAAGTCAAGTTGAAGCAAACTTGTATTAGAGCCCGAGTGGGATCTGATAATTCACCGGATTGGCATCTCGCTTCGCTACAAGGGAGCCCGAATGCTCGAGTTCGCAGAGACGCCATCATTTTTATGCGTAGGTGTTCATATTCACTTGAACTTGCTGACCGATGGGCGCGTCCACATTCTATTTTCTGATATCTCTCAATCCAGAACTCGCCTACAAGGTGATCTGGCACTGGCGGTGGACATTCAACCTGGCAGAACCACGCGAAGTAATGAGCCACGGATACCAGAAGCTAAGCTTCTGATCTTTTCATCCCCCACACTTAACACACTCACCGTGGACGCAGAACCATTTTGTCCCTAGATCTTTGAAGGCTCATCAAGGCCGGAACTCGGGCTGGAGTGGTGCTGCAGACGTGTCTTGCACCACCTTGGGTATTCCCAGACAATTTGAACCTGAAATGCTCGCGACATTCAAAGAATAGCAGCTGTCGCAGCGAGAGAAATCAAGTATTTGTTGTGCGAAGAAGGAGAAATCAGGGAAAGAATTATGTTGCCTCACCTGGATTTTTCTCAGCGCCTCGAGGGGTAAGTAGAGCATCAGGGTAACTAATATGAATTTTCCGAACGCTTGATGACAAACTCACGTGACGATTTAAACTCCGACGACTTCGTGACAAAGGGCAACAAAGCGCGCCACTCTCTTCCTCTCCCTTCATCGTTGCCACCCCACCCCACCCCACGCCATCTCTCAACCATCCATGTAGCCTGGTCTATCCCTTTCTTCGGTGTCATGTTGGGCGACATTTATCCGATTCGTGACTCATTTTTGACTTGTTTCAATTTTTATCTCCTTGGTGAACTGAGTTGCTTGAATTTATTTAAATGGGGGTGACTTATGCTTAGGCTGGCCAACTGTGTTGTATTTGTCACCCGTACACAGCACTTTCTGTCCGCATGACAGATACCATACCTCCCCAGGACTTTGAGTGCATTTACCAGTTTAATCTGAGTCGGACAGATTCGGACTCGGCGAGTAGCGGCAAGTGCTTGGATTACTTATTGGCCCACATTTACTCCACCTCCTTCTAGCTACTGGCTGCATTCGCATCTGTCGCCGCAGGACTGACGGGTTGACAGGTTGAATGGCACTGGAGTTGTCGCACTTAACATGTGTTTGCAAGGCCATTGTTGTCTGCAGTTCGGAGTTGAATTATTTCTGGGTTTTTTTTTGACGAGGTCTGACAACGATATTGACCCATCTCCTCAGGGTGCAAGACTCTCGCCTGATCAATGGTGTTGGGTGAGATTTACTCTAAGTTTCATGACCCGCAAGCCGAAATGATTTTCTTTGCCAGGCTCTACCAAGGAGGTCCCGAGGGTCGGTCGTCTTACCCCAGGTTCTGATTCACCCGTGACGTACCATATACTGTCATCATCTTCGAGCAGGATCTACGCTACAGGTGCGGGAAGATTGTGATCATACCCCTTGCGATTGCCGATGAACCATAGATTCCGAATCTTCTGGCCGCCAGTTCATGACCATCTCGTTCAACAACAACCACATTTTCAGTGCGTCGATATATGGCACGCGGCTCTCGTGGGTTTCTGAGTTACATTCTGAGATCTGATTGAGCTCGACGGGGTTGAGAACAACCCGAATCTGTTTGCCAATGTAGACGTCTATGCTATACTGGTAACATTTTCCCAGTTATTTAAAGATTTCCCCCATTTACACTGTCGGTCCCCAGCTCAGCGTCTCTCCATCGTCCTGCATGCCAACCAGTTGGTCGAAAACTAATGGTAGGTTCAACCAAATTCATCCCCCTCTCCCTGCTATTCACACAGATCCGCGCACAGTAAATATTTTGTTTCATATGGCACGATACAAACTCAGAACGTGAGTGGGCCCACGGGAGGAAGGCCCGCCAACAACCCGAACGATAACGTCTCCTCTCATCCCAAAAAATCTGCTCTCATTACATTTCCAGTCAACCCCAACCAGACCCTGGGGCTCCTGCATTATGAGGGTGTGCCCGAGGTCGAGCTCAACACGGTTAACGTTCTCGGAGCTGCCTTCCAGGATGCGTTGATGCCCATCCAACCTTCATCTTGAGATTATTTCACTCATACACACGCCCAAAGCTCATCGCTTCTCCAAGCCCTGGAGACCTTGGTTTTGCTCTGCAGACGTTTCCATCCTGCTCAACATTGCCCAACCTTTGAATGCGCCGTTCTTTGACATCAACGGAATCGTACGTCGTCGTATAAGTGGGATCTCCGGACCGAAATTGACTGATTTCTCCTGTTATCTGGGACAATTCTTTTGGTGAGCGGCATTAAACCTAGAACCCTTGCGTTGCTTTCATTTTCTTGCATCGTATCAGTGCGTATGATTTTGATCCCCCTCCCACGATTAATCATAACCAGGTATCAAGGCTTCTACCAAGATCATCGCTCAACTCCCCAACTCCTGAGAAATAATCTTGGGCACATTCATGAACACTCGTGTCTACTAATCAGGTGGTCAATCAGGTGGTCAATATCGCTTTCAAATAATCGCACGGTACGTGAATAATCTTATCTTCAATCAATCCCTCGTTGATGGAATCTCTTCGACATCTCTTGCAATTAATCGGTGCCGCCCCCGATTAATCGGATGTTCGTGGAAGGGATTGATCCGCCGTAATCTTGGCTAGGGCATACTCCTGAGCCAGAAATCCCCCAGGAGGTTTAATCGGGAATCATGTTCAGGATTAATCTTTGTAGATAATCCTGGCTGGATGAATAATCCGGGCGGGTGGGCTGTGGTGGACGGGGAATCGTAGGCTAGTATAGGATTAATTGTAGGTATTATTAATAGCAAAGTAAAGTAGATGTTAATAGTACTGAGGATTAACCGTATATGAAGTGGTATTAGGATTAAGGATTAATCGCCATCACTGATATCACTGAAAGAGGTGGAGACACTAAAGAAGGGACGGGCGCCATTTATTATTATCATTTTAATATTTTTTGGTGGGGGGATGCGTGCGGTTTTTTTTTTTTTTGAGGGGGGGGGCAAACAAGCCAGCATGCCGCCCGAAACGGCGAGGGCGTGTGGCGCCCCGAACGTGGACGTGGAGGCCGGCGTAGGGGGTTAAAGGTGTGCACCCCGGCTTGCTGCGCGCCGCAGTGGGCGGACCCGGGCAGACGCGGCGGGGCGGGTCCCGGGGAAACAATGGGTAGAGTAGATTGCTGAAAAGGGAGAACTCGGTGGCAAAAGGCGGAAAACGGACAATGAGCAAGTAAGTGGCAGAACCTCGCGCGCCCTATTTAATTGACTGACAGAGCCGATCCATCTCTCACCCTGCATGATGCCTGCCGAATGCCACAAGACGTCTCCCCCACATAAACCCTACCTTCATTCTGTCGTGGAACCACTCTGGGATATCAACGCGAGTCACGACGACGGCTCCCCTGGCCTGCTGGCCATGCCGGTGACCAGGCCCCAGCTGCTGCGCACCAGGGAGGTGCAGTTCCCCTCCAACACCTGCCGTTCTTGTGGGTTGCTCATTGCACCTCTGGGATACGGTGCTTACCACCCGGCTTTCCATTTGGCGGGCGAACTCCATCCAAGTCCCGGTTGCGATGTCTGCAAGGCGTGTTATATTTATTCCGAGGACAATCTGTTGCGTAATGCCACCGATGTGCGGCCTCCAGTGCGTACTATTCGTTTTGTTTCGCATGATCGGGGGGTTGACTGGTTTTGTAGTGCTCTTGTCCCGAGGACGCAGTAGCCTGTGGACGAAAGAGACACGGGTGCAAATTGCATGTCGGTGCGTGGAGTTGTCTTGTCTGGCCTCTGACTGGCGAACTAATACTATCGAACAGTGAATGCTTACAAGCTGGTCCCAGAAGGGGTCACCCACCTGCGGCGCAAGCCGTCCCGCGAAACCGCCGAGCGCCTCCTCACCGACCGAATGAGAGCACTGCAAGATTTATACGATGAACTTTGCAGCTCGTTCGAGGATGAGACTCAGTTGGAGGACATTAGCGCCCAGATAGAGGTGATGATGAAGGAATATGATATCTGGGCGAAGACTCCGTACCATCGATATGAGATTCCTTACGATTTGCTGTAAATTGTTAACATATTTTTCTTCGTGTACGAGAAATGTTTCGTTTCTGATTCTCGTTTTTCTTTTTCTTTTTGTCTGACTTTCTTGATTGTTTTTTTTTTCGGAGGTAGGTATGGTGAGAAATTGCATGGTATTCCGATGCCAGATGTCCTAGCATGGGCTTGGTAGTGTAACGGTATCGTGCCGCTAATCTGTACGTGGATCAGATTTCTCATGGCGGAGGTTCCCCGTTCGAGTCGGGGCCAGGCTACTTATTTTGCTTTTTGTGTTAAGGGCTTGGCAGGAGGCATGGTGTTCGTTTTTTTTTTTGGAGGGAAAATGTAACATATAGACCTACGTGTGAATGTCTACGAGTTTGCTGGAACGTACTTGTTTATTTTGTTTGGGGGGGTAGGTAGGGCGGGATAGTGCACGGTATTCCAATGCCAGAAATCCTACCATGGGCTTGGTAGTGTAACGGTATCACGCCGCATAATCTTGGGCCAAGATACGAGAAAGTTCTTGCAGAGGTTCCCCATTCAATTCGAGGTCAAGCCGTCTTTTTGTTGGCTTTTTTGAAGGGCTTGGGTAGGCAGGAGTTGTGGCGCTCGTGTATTTTTCAAGGAAATGTAACGTATAGAGAGAGATATATTGTTGTTTTTGATTGTGCTTTCTTTTTTTTTTTGGAGTTGTAGAAAGAGGCCAAACAGGGGACAACAACCGATATCGTCCCAAACGGGAAGTTTTGCACAAGTGACATAAAAAAAAGGGAAACATGGAAGAAATGGAATAGTGAACGGATTTGTGTACCTATTTAGAAGTGAATAATTGATGGTCGGCCATTTTACCTGATTCATGAAAATGACTTCGACGAAAAAAAAATGGGCAATGACCAAAAAAGGAACACTACCGCTAGTGTCCCAAAAAGGGAATTTCAGCAAAAATTAAAGAAGAGATAAGAATGTGCAGGGATAAAATATCAATGGGGGCAGGAAAAGTAATAAATGGCCATTTGAAATGTACTAGAGCTATAAAATGTATTGATGACCCAAGTGAAAGACACAAAAAAATTACAAGGAAATTTCAGGGAAGATATAAGAAGAAAGAAGACAGCACAGGGATAAAAGATCAATGGGGGCAGGATAAGTAATAAATCGCCATTTGAAATGTATTAGAGATTGATGACCCAAGTAAGAGAGCAACACAAAAAGAAATTACAAGTCATTTGGACTAAAGGTGGGTACCCCATCTCTTTGTTTGGTTGAATAGTGGGCATATCCACCTCAAAGTGGATATATCCAGTGAAGAACCAAACAAAGATGTGGTCACAACCACTGGTAAGGTGGGAATGCCCAGGCAGGAACCAAACAAACTGGTGGGTATATCCATGTGTGAGATGGGTATGCCAATCTATTGGGTAGTGGGCATACCCACCCAATGGGCATACCCACCCAATGGGCATACCCACCCGATGGGCGTACCCACTGTGGGCATACCCACCCGATGGGCGTACCCACTGTGGGCATACCCACCCGATGGGCGTACCCACTGTGGACATACCCACCCGATGGGCGTACCCACTGTGGGCATACCCACCCGATGGGCGTACCCACTGTGGGCATACCCACCCGATGGGCGTACCCACTGTGGACATACCCACCCGATGGGCGTACCCACTGTGGGCATACCCACCCGATGGGCGTACCCACTGTGGGCATACCCACCCGATGGGCGTACCCACTGTGGACATACCCACCCGATGGGCGTACCCACTGTGGGCATACCCACCCGATGGGCGTACCCACTGTGGGCATACCCACCCAATGGGCATATCCATGTGGAGATATCCATATTCTATGTGGGCATGTCCACTGACTGATCACTTTGCCTTTCCTACATACAGCCCACATATGTACAGTTACATGTTGAATGCAAAAAGAGTGTATCATGACACCCGTTGGCCACTGAGTGTGCAGATTGTTTTATGTATGGTACATTTAGAGTGTATGATGACACCAGGTGGCCACTGAGTGTACAGATAGGCTTTATGTATGGTAGATTTAGAATGCAAAATAGAGTGTAGCAATGGAGTGAGTGTAAAGATAGGTGCCATGTAAAGGGAAGAAGGCCTGGCCGCGAAACACGCCTCGCGCAGGCACCAGAATCACAAAAACAAGCTGGGAAGAAGCTGCAGGTGTATAGTGGCCATGGAGGGGGCAGATAGGTGCTATGTAAAGGGAAGTAGGCGTAGGGCCAACAAGGGCCGCGAAACGGGCCCTGTGCAGGCACCAGAATTGCAAAAACAAGCTGGGAAGAAGCTGCTACCAGGTGCACCAGGCACTGCCAGCAGGCGTATAGTGGCTGTGGAGGGGGCAGATAGGTGCTATGTAAAGGGAAGAAGGGCTGGGGCCAACAAGGGCCGCAAAACAGGCCCTGCGCAGGCCCCAGAATCGCAAAAACGAGCTGGGCCAGAAGGAGTGGGCATGCCCACCTGGCCGTGATGTGACACATGGGTATACCCATGGTGGACATGCCCATGATAGGTGGGTATACCCAAGGTGGGCATGCCCATGATAAGTGGGTATACCCACAAGGTGGTTCGTACCCACCCTGGGAGGGCCTCTTAGGCCACAACTCGATTTGGACGGATGAGGCCTATTGGGGTCTAGGTTGAGGTAGCCTGAAGTGCATTCACAGCAAAATTGCCTCAATCAGGCTGTGGTTCGTATTATTGACCTGATTGTCTTGTGCGTGCGAGCCTTCAATCGGATTGGTGTCCCTTGGTGTCAAATCCCAGAATTTATTGCTGATCTTGCTGAGTCGACGGTTCAGGGAGGGAAGCAACCATGGATAGCTGAGTTTATGCGCCCACCACGCTGAAATGTGACGGGAAATTAGATGCTGATATGATTGAAGTTGAAATGTCTAACCCTTGAGTTTTGGATTCAGAGATGTGCCGCAAACCGTGTAGTACTCAGTAATCTCCACATCTGAGTCCAGGTATGGAAATGAAAGAAGATATTGGAAGAGGTTGTAATCGTCCAGGTGTGACTCTAAAGCAAGGACACCACTATAAAATATAGCATCATGTTAGTGTGTTCAAGATCGGGGAGGGCAATGCGCACCGGATGAAGTGAACTAAGCATGTTTTCCACACAAACATGAGTATAGTGTCAACGTCAACTGTGGCCATTCCATCTACTTCTGGCAAATTGAGACGGCGTAGGATGATCACATCGCCGAGAGCCTGGGCCTGGGCACCCTCAGAGTCCCCGAGGGCACCTAAAAGGCTTGAGCTTTGGAAAATACTTTGAAGTTCAATGCTTTCCCAGTGATTGTCTCGATGGCCTCGAATATCCCATTCCATACCAGAACAAAGGCTTCACGAGTTGCACGGTTGCTCCAAACACGTCCGATGACAGTTCCTGGCCCCAAAAATAAATCAGCTTCCACGAGAGACTAGGAGTGAGATGTAAATGAACGTACACCTATCCAGACCATTGAGCCAAATGAGAAGCTTCCACTCGTTGGTCTTACCATGAACCACAACAAAAGTAGTGTCAACCATGATCCAAGAAGCGTCCAAAGTCAGAGCGGCGAGGTCCGGATTGACAGTAATGATAACATGAGTATCGTCAGCCAGGGTGCTAACTGCATGAATGTATTGATCCGCAGGTGCACGAGACTTGTCTTCCTCAAACTCGTTCCACACTGCTGGGTCAGATTGAATCAGATATGGGACTCACATGAAACAAGATTCGCACCTTGCATGCCAGTACCATTCGGAAATTTCGATAATTGAGATCCGCGCACCATGTCTCGCCGTCTACGGTTGCTGATGAGGCTTGGGTGTAGTTCCTGGGGCAGTTTTCCTCCCAGGATTGCACGGGTACTTGAAGCTAGTCAATCTATGAGTCAAAGAATAGATGAAAACACAGTGATTCCTTTACATTTATCGACCCGAAGAGTGGTTGCACCGATCGGACCGGTGGATTCAATACATTTCTTATATTGGCTTGCCACAGCAAAAGGAACCTTCGTGCGAGGGAAGATGGGGTGATTGTGCGGTGTCCCGGCTTTAGGCATAACCACAGCACGCAAATCATTCCCATCGATAGGAATGAGGATGAGGATTTGCGCAGGACAAGGATTTTTACTGAGTTTTCCACGGACATGTTTACCATCACGAGAATGAGTACGCGCTACAGACAAGTCAGAATTGGTTGGAGATAAGAAAACGAGAAAAACTCACGGCATATCTTATTGTGTGGGAGATGGGACGGATGAACAATTTGAGGACACGGACCACTGACAACATCATCCTCCTCAACATCCACGGTTTCACCACGAAAGATTTGACCGAGAATGGATTCCCGTACCCCTCCAGGGATCTTTGTGAAACGGTGGACAAGCCCGTCCCCTTTAGACCAATTGGAACAGCCAATGAAGTGAGTTTTTCCATTGTTCCGCCCCTGTGGACGACAACATCAGCCTCGTATCGTAATAAATCTGTACGTCTGGATGGACATACCTCCACAAACCTACGCATGACTGCATGGCCACCACACTCAAAGGAATCGTCCTCTCCCTTCGATTTGCAGTGCTTGGATATAACACTCTCATAGAACCTGAAGAAGCAAATTGAGTATCCGAAAATAAAGCAGGTAAGGCCGACGAGCGGCACAGCCCCGTTACCGATGATTTTTTTCCTACGACAGTTGACGCTGCAACAAATCCATATTTCTTTTCTGAGTCTGTTGAATAACCCCTTTGTAGGGAGAGACATGCTTCCTTTGGCGCCGGGCAGCGATACGAGCAAAAATTGTAGTGTCTGTTTACTTAGTAAGAGACTAGGTCAGCGAGGGGTACCTGCATCAAATGTTTTCTACAACTCCCCAACATTCCTCTTGGCAGTGTAAAATATTTGAACCTCTGAGTCGGGGGGATTCTTTGGTCTTTGCTGACAGTTCTACAGAGATGAGAAGCTTGCAGCAAGGGCCCAGGTCACTCACAGACAAAACAGGTAGGCAGGCGCCCAGCAGCAATAGATGAAGCTTACAACATGTGAGGTATGAGCATCTGTCTAGATGCAGCTAGGCCTGAGAATTGCCAAAGGAAAAATGAAGCGGGTAAGGCCAACAAGTGGCAGAGCCCGGTGACATGACAAAGTTGAAATCAGTCAGTATATTGAACCTACAGCCGACAAAGTTCTGTGTAATTGGTTGGGAAGTGTAGCTATATTGCTATCTTGATGCAGGATAGAAACACAACAACTCAAAGATTCACTGGTCCAAGCCCACTAGTATGTGTTGATCAGCTCACATTGAGCCCTTGTCAATCTTTCCACACATCCTGGTGTCATTTGGGTATGGCCCAACCCAATCATCAACTTGATCAGGTTTACGTTGTGCGACCCTGTAAGTAGAAATTTGCATTGTAATGAGACCGTTCAACCTTGATGGCCCAGACATTGAACACACTGAATCCAGTATGTAGTGTCTCTCATCAACATGTCGGAATGTAGGTTGCCAAAGGATTGAACAGTGTCCAAAATTGGCTGGATGTCTGCGACAACAATGTATGTTAAACAGGCACCAGTGCTTTTACAGCTCATGGAGAAATGAGCTTGCCTCGAGACCACTGCCCATAGAACATATGTAAGCCAGTTTGAATGAGAGTCTTGGTGACTCCTTGAATACTTAACAAGTCACACCCCGGTTATGGGCGCAATAAGGGTGGGATGCCAGGATGAAGACTCTCAATGATGTTTGGATTAAAGAAGCAGTTGTTCTTAACCTTGGTTCACAATAGTAAGCAGCAATATGAGCAATTGCTTGCCTCAGGTCCTGACTCGACTGGAGCTGCAGATACTGGTGCACACGACTGAGGCCAAGAAGAAGACAAGATATGGTTTGGTTCAACTCTCAGGTGCCAAGAGTGAGAAAAACTCTGTCTGGAAAAATGCTTGATGTGCCCTTGACTGCTCATTAATAATATGGAATGAGACAAGAAACTGAGGCTTTACCTGATTTTGAACCGGACAGAAAGATGGTGAGGTTGCTGCCTGAGTTCACTTTGTTATTCTGTGGCAGTAAATTGGTATTTAGTTTAATATTATCTCTGAGCCATGTTGGAAGTGTAAAAGACCAGAAGTGGCCGCTGAGGGCTAGTGTGTTGTGGTGAGCAGTGACGAAGGGACACATCGGCCGATGAATATTGTGTTCACACGGGAAATGATGGCCACGTCCGGCAGTAGTGAGCCACGCAGCAAAAATGACACATCAAGTTAATCTCATTTGGAGTCAAGTAATTTGTAGAGCAGTTCAAAGAATGGAAGAAAAAAACCCGTGAAGTGGAGGATTTTACCACTCATATTAGGCTGAGAAAATTGGACAAAAGATTATGTATTGCCGAGTTCTTGAACTATGACTCATCTCTTATGACAGATTCTTGTTTGTCCTTGTAATGAAAATGTGATCTACTGCAAGTGGCTGAAATTAGGGCGCTCTAAGACCCTTACCTAACGGTAACGGGAATACATAAGGTGAAATCACACACTCTGTTGCAAGGGCAAGAAGACTACCGGCTTCAGCCATCTTTGCCGCTCTAATCGGTGCGGAGATTAAATTGTCCATAGTTTCATCATCCCAGCGCTCGAAACCGACAAGATGATCAGGTGCCGCAAATGAACATGAAAATGATCCGCCACAGGACAAGTTCGAGCGGCGGCAGAAGACTGAAACATCCTCTTCAAGGATCAGCACCTCCGCAAGTTTGTCTGCAACACGCGAACCCGTAGGGCCAGAAAGGGAATCCTGACACTGAAACAAATTGTACGTTCAAAGATATCACAGATTAGCAGAATCACAAACCTGTTTCTTCAAGAAGGCATCAACGGTGAATGTCTTGTCGAGGGCCTCGAGGCATTCGGGGGAATCATTAAGGTCGACAACATACGCAATCGGATAGTCGGATGGTGGAACATTCCAGTATTCCAAGGCAGAATCCAGCTCAATAACTTCATTGACAAACATGCCCTTACTTCTGCCCTTGCCACGGTTACTTGGATCGCACCCTCTGGATCAGAATCGGGTTCGGCGCACACCTTCCCCTTGCCCTTGGATTTCCGTGACTTGGTGGGCAATGATTTGTGCTTGCGTTTACTGGACGACCCCGCGGCGGCCGATTCAGATTCCTCTGAGTCTGAATCTTGCAAGAATTTTACATTAAAATCGAGGTATCACTTGGAATGAGACATACCATTATCACCACTCTCATCAGAGTTGCGGCCACCACGTAATCGCAATGCAAACCCGTATGATACACAGATAGGGGGGTAAGGATCAGACATGGATGGATCATCCACATCTTAGAAGGATTTTCAATTCAAGAAAGATGTGATACCAAATAAGATGTACCCTTTTCACCGCAGTCATCACAGTTATGGTCGGACTCGGGCTGATCATCTGGACTCTGATCTGGGCCGTCTTCGTCTGTGAATATATGGGAACCTCAATAGAAAAGAGCATACCATCGTAGGTTGAAGAAGAACCATCTTGTCTGGTATCCGGGGAGCAAACAAAGACCAATGCAGGCTCAACGACAGCCGAGGCAAAAATAGCGCAGGCAGAAATTCCGAGGTCAGCGATGAACCGAACAAGCTTGACAAGTAGATCATAGAACGAGTCATAATTTACCCGTGGATCTCTGTAGCCCGGAAGGCAGCGCACACGGTCAATCCTCATATGAGCCGTATGAGAACGGTGGAAAGAAATGGGTGCAACATTAACGAGCCGTTGTACATCAATTGCCATCGGAAAAAGCAACTGTCCTATAGAATATGCCGGTCAATAAAGTCCAATTATTGGTTGTTCATTTCTACCATACCAGAGACAACGGTCCAGATGGTCAGAAATATGACCACATAAACCGAAAGATAGGCAGCCTACAGAGATGTTGTTTGTGGCAAGAAAAAAACCAACGAGCATCCAATGAGAGAACTGAGAATGAGGGTGCAGAAGAGCCGTAGAATTATGAAGAGGATCTCTGAAGGCCGCACAACTGAAGATTGGTGAAGCCACGGCTTCTGGTAGCCTAAGCGGAGCATCAGCATCGGTAAAATTGACATCAAAATTGTGTTCACCGCCCATGGGAGCAATAGTTGGATAGTATCTGTCGAGATGAGTAACAAAGTGGAAAGAGTGGTAAAAAATGTGGGTTGAGACAGTATTGAAAGTACTGTCAACTCACCCATTTTATACATTTCTGGCCCTCAGGGTCGAGTAGGGCACATGCAAAGTGCAATTGATCGCAGAGCGAGACCCCCATTTCTTGAATCCGACCATATGTACACCATGATTCAAAAACCAGACCAGAACAGACAAGGAACAACACTCTGTGTATATATATATATATTTGCAGCAACTAAATATCTAGCAAAAAGTCAGCTAAAAACCGACCACTGGATTCCATTTGATGTGATAAGAGGCAGGCATGGATAGGCGGGGATGTGGTAATGGGCGGGACACAGCCTTGGGACTAAGTGAAGTGTGACGAGATTGCCGGCCTGCCGTCTGATGCGGCCGAGCCTTGCCGAGTTTTGTTTTCGCTTTTCGTCAAGACCGGAGCGAACAGGATCGTAAATCCGGGACTCAGACCCGTCCGTGATGTGAGCCGGGTCCCCGTCCGTGATGTGATCGTAAATCCGGGACCCGGACCCGGCTGCCGCAATTTCGATCACCTCACGTATGCTATTGAATATGCTCCTTTCCTTTGTTCCCTCGCCCCCAAATGCTGCTCACACTGGGACCACAAAAGCAATACCAAGGTGGAATTCATTCCCCCTCAAAAAGGCTTTTCCAGGCCGAATTGTGTTGTCTGCAGCCTACCGCGTGGTACATCCGCATTTGGACCATGTCAACGGTTGACACCATCTTTATTCTTTTGTTGCTGATGCAGGTCTCCACTTGCTTTCGATGTTTTATTTCTCAAATGCTCGTCCTCGACTCCTCACATCTACCAAAGGCTCAACATGTTAATGTATTCCTTCGTCCGCATTATTCATCCCCATCCACTTATCTGACTCCCCTCAAACTTCAAGGCCGATTTTTGTTATCTGCGGCCTACCGTGTGGTACATCCGCATTTGGACCATGTCAACGGTTGACACCATCTTGATCCTTTTGTTGCTGATGCAGATCTCCACTTGGCTTTCAATGTGTTTATTCCTCAAATGCTCATCCTCGCATCTACCAAAAGCTCCAACATGTTCATGTATTCATTCGTCCGCATTTCCAACAGGAGTGACCGCACGCATGAGAGGGGAGTGCGGAGCGTCACCGGGGAGAATCATGGGTGGGAAGTACTCGTTGATCTCCAGTTTCGCGACCGCGTGGAAATCATAACTTCCCCATGCCCCGGACAGTGTGCCTTGAGTTCTGCGCAGCGAATGCAGATCAGACTCCGACGAAACGCATCGCGCTCCTCGCGGCCCTCTGGTGTCTGTGCCCACTTGCAGGTCTCTTGCAAGGCGGCCAAAACATCTTCAAAGCGGTGAGATTCGATTTCTGCAAAATTGACAAAACTAACGTGAAATCCAAGGACCATCATTGGCTCGAAATTCCCGAATGTCATCCTCCAACTGCTGCTCCTGCGCAAAGTTTAGAGGAAGTGCTTGTGCGCACGGGCGAATCCTCGGGGTATGGAGTGAAATATTGGATAGTCTGCTTGCTGAATTTTTTGCGCCAATCGCGTGGGTAGTAGGGTGGGTCACTCAAGATTGGCTGCTTCGGGGACATCGACACGGAAGACAAAAGGTTTGTCTTTATCACATGAACTTGTGATTTGTTACTGATGGGACAGCACAATCTTGGCCAGCCATTTATTCCTCCTTACGTGTTCACCACCGTCATCCCAATGCCAGGTATATTTGTTCGTCCTCTCTCTTACTCCCTCTGCGTTCTCGCTGGGCGGTGTGCATGTGATGAAAAGATCCGACCCTGGAACTCTGCCATTGCACGCATGTGTCTGCATTTTTTCCCCCATTTTTCTTGGGACGGAAGCGGCTTCGAAAGATTCGACCTTGGAACTTTGAGATGCCGCTTTCATAGTTTTTCTGGCCTCGGGTTCTCATTCTTATATCAGGATACTGACTTCGTTTTCTTCACAGAGCTTGGCCGCCACACCCTGCGCTCAGGCAAGGAATTCTCGTCTTTTGACCTTGCTGTAGGAGCCCCACTCGAACCCGCCAAATATTCCCGTTACCGTTAGGTAAGGGTCTTAGGGCGCCCTAATTGCTGAACCTTTAGGTTTGGCTACCCTGGGGAAGATCGATTTTGTTCCATTTTCTGCTACAAGTGCAAACAAAACTTCGTCATATTCTGCTTGTCATGGATTCGGAAAAATTCGGAATGCAAGTGAGGATTCAGGAAGCTGGAAAGTAGGCAATAAAAAATGCGAAAATATTCATTTGACATCTTCTTATGTGTTTTTACTCGTTCCAATGCCAGATCGTAAAGAGAAGGCAATGGTATTCACGATATACTGAACACTGTCCGTTTGTCATTTCTGCTTTATGTTCGGGTCAGTATCCGTTGACGTGAGAATTAACCGAATCAGGCAGGAGTCGTTTCTGCGGTCCGGACTCCTCCCCATTCACCGCCCTCGAGGCCTTCTCCCCGCAGACAAGGCAGGAGATTTATCCGAGCATGTGCCCGTGCTCCCATACCTACCTATATATACTGTACCTTTGTTCTTCCAACTCTTGGCTCTGAACTTTCAAGTCGTGAATCACGTAGTAATAGAAGTACTTATTTAAGAAATGATATCACTTCAGCAAAAGTCAGGGAGAATAAAAAATAATGGGTCTACTCACTCACCCAAAGGTTCAGCGCCCGCCTCGGAGAGGCCCAATCCAAGTCATTTCAGCCATTTGCAGTAGATCCATTTTCATTACAAGGACAAACAAGAATCTGTCATAAGAGATGAGTCATAGTTCAAGAACTCGGCAAATACATAATCTTTTGTCCAATTTTCTCAGCCTAATATGAGTGGTAAAGTCCTCCGCTTCACGGGTTTTTTTCTTCCATTTTTTGAACTGCTCTACAAATTACTCGACTCCAAATGAGATTAACTTGATGTGTCATTTTTGCTGCGTGGCTCACTACCGCCGGACGCGGCCATCATTTCCTGTGTGAACACAATATTCATCGGCCGATGGCGCTTCGGCCGATGTGACCCTTCGTCACTGCTCACCACAACACACTAGCCCTCAGCGGCCACTTCTGATCTTTTACACTTCCAACATGGCTCAGAGATAATATTAAACTAAATAACAATTTACTGCCACAGAATAACAAAGTGAACTCAGGCAGCGACCTCACCATCTTTCTGTCCAGTTCAAAATCAGGTAAAGCCTCAGTCTCTTGTCTCATTCCATATTATTAATGATGGTGGTGGGCACCGACGGGATCATGATGCAGTGATCTCGCATCAGTTCTCGCTTAATTTGGCCCAGCGGCGAGAAAATGGATGGGGGTGCACTTTTAAGCCTGTCTAAAGCCAAGAATATTCAAGAGCCTGGAATTTTCGAGTTCTAAAATACATATCTCAAGCTTTACAGAAGCGTTTTGCGAAATGTGTTTTTGATCAAAACTGAGTTACCGGTTCTGGTACAAGATCCTCCTCAATTGAGAATCCCGTCTGTAAAAGTCGAAATGTGCCTTAAAAACACGTATTGGTTCAAGTTTTGAGGGAAAAGTCGTGTCTGATCAAATGATAAGTGCACCGGAATGATTTGCCTGCGAAATTCCTTAATGAGTATGTGACATGATGTGACACTACGCGCTTTTGGTGTCGTGCCGCCGCAAAACATTTTCCCCGGCCTCATCTGGCCATTGAATCAACTCCGTGAGTTGAGGGGATTGTTTTATCAATGTGCCTGTATTGACTAGACAATTTTTCAGGTATTTTACATGGGGCGCCAGGCCAAAAGAACCTCAAACAGGCGGAAGGAGCAGCTCGCAAACGCTCGAGCCCGCATGCATGGCACAGCTATTGCGAGCTGTATACCAACCAACAGCCCCCCTACCACACCCAAAACACGCCGCATCTTGCATCTGACAAAGAAAACTGCCAAAGTCGAAGCAGATTTCAAACAACTCCAGAAGACCCACCTGCTCGGGCAACGGCGCAAGAAAAGACTTCGAGAAAAGCTCAGGGACATGGACAAGAGGGTGCAGCTCGCAGTTGAAGAGGTGGAGACTGCGAGGAAGGAGGCTCAGGCTGCTATTCATCAGGCATTTGAAGATGCATTCAAAAGAAAGCACACCTTCGAAGCTCAACTTTTGGATGCGGAGCGTCGGCTCAATATGGCCGAGGCCCGTGTTCATGTGGCAGAAGATCAGCTGGAGCTCAAGACAGTAGAGAATTGACGTTGCTTGGCTCACTTCCCTTGCACTGAGTCGTCTCTGTACTCTCTGGTTTCCTTCCGGTACTCCGACTTGTCCCCTCCTATCGGATACCTGCCGGCCAGGGTAGTCACTCACCCTTAACCCCCTGTGGTGTTGTGATCCTTATTCGTATACGTTCCGGACCCTCTGGCCCTCCGACGCTCCGGCATATCGGAGCTTCCGGTCCTTCGGCTTTCATCCTTCGGTCCACTCCGGCTCGGTATATAACATCTACTGGGATTATATAGATAAGTCCTTTATTGTAATACCAGGAATGGATAAGTCAGGAGACTTAGGAACGTAAAAATAAGTAGTGTCCCAAAAAGGAAATGCATGGGAAAGATTTATAAGAGACAATAAAGAAGAAGATGGATAAAGGAAAGACGTAGTAATATGATATGATGCAAACCCGCTTGGTAGCGGACACATGGACAACCGTGGGAAACTTCCGGAGGGCTGTTCTGAGGGCCGGAGGGTCCGATCAATTCGGAGCGGAACCGGAGGTGCAGCCATGGGAACGAGCTGAGAGGATGGAAGCGTTCGAATGGATGGCCAACTGATCCACTGTGGAAAAAGGGCTGAAGGGCCGGAGGGTCCGGAGGCGCGGGAACAAATCCTCGCAAGGCCTGCAAGCGCGCAAATGTGACCGGAAGCGTGGGAACATCCCCGGAGAGTCCTCGGAAGAAGACAAGCCGGTTCAGTGGAACGGAACAGCATGATGATGAAGCTGGTAAAGTTCCGCAGAGGATCGGACCGGAGCAGAGTGGCTGTGTCGGAGATGCCGGAAATGGAAGGAAATGGAATGCGGATATGCCTGAGAAATGCGGAAGGTGGAAAGGACTGTAAGGACAATGCGGAAATAACCGATTGGTCAGGGAAGGCTGAATATAGGATGAGCGTTGTAATCAATCTAAATGGGGATTGTCCGGAGAGCTTCAGAGGGAGTTCAGAAGTGATGGGAAGCTCCGGAAAATCCGGAGCTGCACCGGAGGTTCCGAAGAAAGTGTTGGAATGTGCATGGATATAACACAATTATTTGATACGAAAACAGTGTAAAAATACATTTGTATTCCAGGTATGGCTTCTATTGGCTGCTAAATGGTTCTAATGTACAGATATGTGACTTGGCAGAGATTTGTCCCTAAAAGTACCCCCACAGGGCCAAAAGGGGTACACACAATTCTGTTCAACCGGCTCAAAATATTGAGAAAAACAGTGGCTCGTGGGAAAAACTTCGGAGGTATGTTTTTGGACTCCTTTTCGCCCTCCGGATCTGAATCTGGTGTCATATTTCTACAAAAGCTCAGACCCAACCGTCCCAACTTCGTCTTGTGGGAACTTGTACGACTCGTCACGGTGCCACCAGGCTGGGGTTATTCAAATAAGTGTAGGCTCACCGAGAACATACGTGAGCAGAGTCAGAGTCACAGAGCATTGGGCCAACCACAGGATGCATTCAAACTGGCGTCGCAACTTGGTCGCAACGCTTTGACGAGGTGAGCGCATCGTCGAGGATCTGGGCTCCGAGCACTTGTGGTTTATTTCTTTCGTTTCTTTTCTGCTTCAAGCTGTTCCACTTGCTGTAGCAAATGATCCGTTCTGAATGGTAATTGAGAAAAAGAAAGACGACAGAGAAGCCGACGATTGGCAGAGGATATACAAGATGGTGCTTTATGATCTGAGGCAGATAGCTATAATCTGAGGCAGATAGCGGCTTATGCGACACATTGGGATTGCTGTTTTCGGAAAGGTCGCTGATCTCATCAACGTTGTCGTGATTCAGCAGAAATTCATACAAGTCCCTCTTCAACAACTTTTACAATATACCTGGGACTAACCCTAACCAAACCTAACCCTAACCGAACCTAACCTTCTAACCAAAACCCTAACCAAAACCTAACCCCCCACGCAATGTGGATACAGAGTTCCGCCCTGCCGAGCTTCAGCCGTGGACGGCAATCCATCAATGTGACATGATGGCCATCAATAGGCTCACACACATGTGTCGTGTTTTGCGCCAATGTGTCGCACATTATGGGACCTATAGCCAATGTGTCTCACATCAAATCTATCTGGGCGCGCCATTTTGTCTATCCTCCGATCGGCATGAGGAACAAATGAAAAGAGCTACAAAGAGAACCAAACCACCTCCTATCGAGTCTCATGTGCATCTCCGCAGTTCGACGATCTGTTGTGGGAGCCAACATGGTTGCGCCAATTGACCTACTGTGCAAGGAAAGGCTGGCTCTCTATTCACAGGCCCTGGCGACGGGCGTATTTTATCCTCAGGCTGCACTAGTGGGTGCTCAATTCTTAGGTCGGTCGGTCGGGTCGTTGGAATAAATAAAATAAAATAGAAATGTTTCAAACTCCGCTCGGCTTGAATTCTCTTTACATACCTAGCACCTCCACGCCACTCGGGACTCTCACACTTCCCATCCCTGCTGCAACCTTTCTCCGTCTTTCTCAGATTCGGAGGTTCCTGTGATCATTAGAGCCCTCTGGCTGTAATTAACTCCCTGCTTCCAGTTTATTAACACGTTCCTCTTCAAAGCCATCCAAATCGTCAACATCCTCTTCTAGAGCAACAGATGCAGCAAGTAGATTCTCAAGAATGAACAGGACATCTGAGTACTCTTGGATTTTGGTAACTTTAGGCATGGGTTGAAGTGCTCCAGAGATCAGGATGAGCGGAGTTTGAAATTTGGTATTCTATTTTATTTTTCTACAACGACCCGACCGACCGGCCTAAGAATTGAGCACCCCTACTGGTTTCATTGCCGAGTCCCGACTCAAGAGTCTTTTTTTCAAGTTTCATCACTTCTCCCTTTGCTCCTGTGGAACATCTTCCTGCATACCCTGCCTGGGCAAGACGTACTCAGTGCCTGCGTGATCCCGGCTTGGATGCAGAATTTCCCGGCAAATTCCAGGACTCGGGCAGAATCTTTCACGAAAGAATCATCCTTGTTGGTTCTACTGCTGTTAAATGGGCAAAGATTCCTGTCGGACCATCTCTACAGCTTCTACAGCTTCTGATTCTGCTGTTCTTCTGTCAAGTGTTAAAAATATGTCATCCTCACTGCCGCCGGCCCTCCAGCTGTTATCTCTATAGTCCTCAGCTGGTCCCTCTGCAACACTTCGCCCCTGTTCGCTCATGCCCGTGTTCGCCTTGGTGTATAGGTTCTTTGGGGACATCTTCAAGACGATCAAGCTCGTCCCAAAATCATCCACTTGATTCGGGTGGGAAACCCTCCCGCAAGTGGATAGCGACAGAGAAGGCCAATTTTATTTTTCTTAGCTTGACAAGACTAATTGGCTCCCCACGCATCAGTAACGAGTTCTGCGGAAACTTTCCATTTTTCGATTTCTTTTTCGTGTTTGTACCATCGACACCCAGTCCACTGGAATAAAAACTCGCATTCGTGCTATCTCACGATGCTGAAGGTACGGGTTGGGGATGAAGGTTTGCACTTCTACTGTGTTTAAAGCTGAATTTTCCTCCACCATATAGCCCATATAACTGTACCATCGAATAGCGGTCACCGCGAGAAGCAAGCTCTTCATCTACATCTTGTTCTAATACTCTCGGAGCTCGTGAGTCCAAGCGCAAGTCACAATGCATGATAATCAATTCCCGGCCTGCTTGGAGCACTCTCCACCTCTCCATCGTCGTCTCCCCATACACCCCGGGTCACCGAGCACAGAGACACCCGTTCCATCGCGGAGATGTTAATGCGGAACCGTATATCTGTTTCGAATGACTTCAGCATGGCCTCGACGTCTGCAACACCTGAAAAACTCGGTGATCAAGATCGACTCGCCAGAGCGTAGAACTACTCATCGGCCCGGGTCATCAAGCGGTTTATCAACCACATATGGTCTTTGCTCTCCGCCTCCGCGAGGTCCATTCCATCAACAAGACAAATCCAAAATACAATTTCTCGAAGCGGCCACTCGCATCGCCGTCGGTGTGCGGCAAAATCGCTGAAGGAAAAACATATCTGAGGATGCACCGCCGCTGCAGTAGTGCAAACAATATAAAGAACAGCATGATGTGGCGGAAGACGCAGATGAAGGGGAAGAATAGGAGACCTGTGCGAGGTGATGTGTTGGATGCGCAATCAAGGTGCGATGATGCGAACCATGGGAGAGAGCGCGTGTTTTCGAGCACAGTCTCACAGCACCCGCCTGGCGCCTGCCTTTCATATAAATACTGTGAGCCAGTATATGTGAGAAGAGTCGAGGCACCAAATGCTCCGAAAAAAGACAAAAATTGGTACGGAGTCTGAACTACGCAACCTGGGCAGGATTGCAATTGAAAAGTGCGCCAGTCGCAATTCATCTGCAACGTTGCCCATAAGTAATAAGATGTACATTGATCGTACGGTGAGTCGCTTGGCAAATAATTTTGACTTCCAAGTTCCGGATCTCTCCGCCCTTCCCGGCCCGGCCCGGTATACATCTCTCCACTCAACGACCCCTCATCCAAATCCTTTCCGGCGCACCTCATTTTCTGTTCTGATTCACTCTCGGAGCACTGGAAGTCTCACCATGCTCGCCAACTTCCCTGTGACCTCCGCCTTCGTGCGGCGCCTCGAACACTCCCCGGTACGCTCGCGTCCCAAAGGCGCACCAGGGGCCTGCGCGGTAGAGACCTTCATGTGCACCCAGACGTCCGCGACCCATTTGATCTGGCGTGCCTCCATCGAAAAGTGCTTGTTTACCAACCGATGACCGATGCGCACCTATCTTTTGTGGTACCAAATCAACATGCTGGCTAAATTTCTCCACGGTGCACGTGTAGTTGGGGCAGCAATGGAATGCCTGGGCTTCGGGCGCCGGTTCGCTTGAACATCCGTCGCCGACGGAGACGCATTCGACACGCTCTCAGCGAAGACGGCGCACATGGCCGCGCTGGGCTCGAACACCCTCAGCTCCTTGATCGCGCCGAATGCCAAGAGGGCGCGTGACACCGGGGGCAAAAGCCAACGCACCCGGGATCCACATGCGTTTCACGCATGTGGTCCGCAGGTGGTTGGCAGGTGCCATCAGCCTGACAAAGAGTCCTTTGATGGACTTATGGTTCTCCGTGACAAAGTACAATATATTGTTTAATTAGATAGCACAAAATATTGGTGTTAATTAGAAAGACTTGTCCTTCTCTTTGAACATCTAAGTATTGTACATAAGCCCTTTGTTATGGCAAGCTGTGAGACAACCACAGATGCCGTGGCATGTATGCCACGCCACGGCATGATGGTGCCGTCAGGTATGCCGTAGACTTGTGAAGAGAAAAAGGCAGGCAAGTTGAACCTCGAATCGGGCTGGTGTGAGGCCTGCGGCCAGGGCCCTGCTCATTGCAGGCTTCACACAGCTGCCTGCCCCGCACGCACCCTATGCACCGCTTGGCGGTGCTTAGAGAGACTTTGTCCTGCTTAATGCTCGTCCTCTTTGTCAGCATGTGGGCCCTCCCGCTCATCTTCTTTGTCGGAACCCTACCCCATCCGCTCATTGCCTCTGTCAGCACGCAGGGGCACCTGCCCGTTGCCTTTGTCGGCGCTCTACCACCCCCGCTCATCGCCATCGTCGGGGGATTATCGGGACCCCACGCCACCTTGATCAGAAATCTGCCGCAGCTTTGTTCTCAGGGCCGGCCACGTTCGCTCTGCCCTTCTTTGTGGGTTTGCCAGCATGCAACCGTTTCGTTGTGGGAGGGAATTGTGCCTGGGAAAATAATCCAGAGTGGTTCGTGGGTGAATTGGACCAGTTGACAAGGGGGGCCGTAGTGATGCCGCGAGGTGAAGGCCAATCGAGGTGATTACCAGCTCGGCCTGGAGCCATTTCTATATTCGGACCTCGAGTTGATCCGAGCTCACCTCGCATCAATTTGCCTCGAGGTTGACGTCTCGTACTTCCCGACACGGATACTCGCTGTCAGCGCTGAGTCTCGCAGCACTCTTACCGCAGAGAATGGCCAACTACCCTCTCTTTCTTTGCTGGGTCCGACTCCGACACGGCACGCAACGGGGCAAAGCGACACGAAGGTAAGGGAGACGGACTCCATAATTTGAAAATGTGGCCTGGGCAATTGTTTAAATACTGGGTGAACTAGAATGACATCTCACTTCCCTCTCCCATCATGGTTCAGCCGTGTCGGTGCCTCTACCCTATAGGGCTCCAACCGTTTCCGTTTTTAAACGGTTAAAACAGTTTATAAACGGTATTTTTAACCGTTTAGTTTGAGAGGCTTGGCAAACGGTAAACAGATGGTAAACAAACGGTTCAAACAGTACCATTTCTCATAACCTTTCTGCCATATTTTCCACATATATGAGGGTCAGGTGCATTTCTACTCGCGACCGAATCATTCCACCACTCCTCATGCCAAATTTTCTATTGTGGCATGGGCCCATGCCGACACACTGTCACACATCAGTTGTGACCAGATGTTACCAGATATCACGCGTTCTCAACAACTCCATCCAATTTCCCCTTCCCTGGGCACAAAAACACTAATTGAGGCGGGA
Source organism: Mycena maculata (assembly GCA_029448575.1). Lineage (NCBI taxonomy): Eukaryota > Fungi > Basidiomycota > Agaricomycetes > Agaricales > Mycenaceae > Mycena > Mycena maculata. The sequence goes on along the minus strand of JARJLG010000017.1, from coordinate 552,330 downwards.
ACTACCTGTGTTGGACTTGGTTTCACTCTCTACACAGTCCAGCAGTCCTTATTCTCCCAGTAAGCAAAATTTACCGTTTAAAACTGTTTCAAACGGTTTGTAAACGTTTACGTACCGTTTACCGTTTAGTTTGACGCCTCCGTCAAACGAAAACTAAATGGTTGGAGCCCTACTACCCTAACAAATGCACTTGCTTTGCTAACACGTTGCTCCCACCTCACTACTATCCAAACCCAAACATGCTGCATTTCCCTGAGAACCCGTGGCCAGCGCAGTATCCATCGTCACCATTTGGCCCGCTTAATGGCCAATCTTTTGGGCAGCCGAACACGTTTCAAAACACCTTCCAGACAATTTATGCGAGTTCTTAACCCTCCGACCCCCTCCCCTGCTTTTCGCACCGCTCTTGGAGAGACTACCAACACGCTTCAGCGTCCCTCCGCATCAACTCAGTGCACAAAACGGAAACAGGCGCCGAAAGCATCTGACGCAGATGCTCGCAAATGCTCAAATACTACATGGGCAGCGGGACCAGATGGTCCAGCAGTATTCGGAGTGGGACCTGCGGCTGAAGGCTCTATCTCTGCCGCCGCCGCCTCATCTGAACAAGTCTTCCACCCTGCATTTACCGACATCCCAGGTATTAACCTCGGTTCTCTGCTCGAAAAGAAGACTACTGCCACCTCTGCTGCCTCCGATGTCTGGTATTTCATGCGTAGTATGTGCACAGACACTTGACCGGCCGCCCTGCCCGAGAGTGAGCTTATTTCAATGAAACGGCCTGATAAGAAGGAATATCCATATCTGTCGTGTCGCCTTGGCACGTAAGTGTATCGTCTCTGTTATTCCTGGATTTGAATGCTCATTAAATCGAAGTGGTGATGATTGGACGACCTGGAAGAACGTCAAAGGCCAGACCACAGCTATTCAGAATCATCTCAAAACACACGATAAACTCTGGCGTGATTTGGTCCTCCTCAAGCAACTCAAAGGTTGGGATAAGATGGGTACTTCAAATAAGAACTCCCCTTCTGGCAAATGCAAGGGGTTTTCGTTGCCTGGCTTTTACGAAAGATTGCCCAAGTGGATCGCGGTCGATGATCAGGTACGACTCATTGTTTAATCTAGGGCAGATCTCTGACATCCTTTCAGGCCTTGGACGTTGTAGACTGTCCTGAACTCCGTGACCTTCTCTTGCCCATTGGAGCGCAGTTGGAGGGCGAGGATATCCCCAAGCTCTCCCAGCTCATCGCTAGAAGATTCCACGCAGAATATACCAAGATGATCACGGAGATCCAGGTCTGTCATTCTTGCGATGTCTTTCATATTCATTCATCAAATTCTGTTGGTAGAGTCGCAACAATGGACAACATCTGGACTCGTCAAAATCTTGATCCGCATTTAGCCATCACCGGTCACTACATAATCAGAGATGCGAACGGTCATCTTGTTCTCAAAACTCAGCTTCTCGCATTTCAGCGACTGAGCGGTAGCCATACCGGGAAGAATATCGGGAAAGTCTTCGTTCAAGTCATGAAAGAGATTGGAATCCTTCACAAAGTAAGTCCAAGTTTGAATCTGGATCTATGATGCCTGATTCACACCGCCCAGATCTTGATGGCTACCTGCAAAAATTCTTACAGCAACAATACTATGATGACTGAAATCGAGGCGGAATTGCGGGCCCTCAAAATTCCCTTCGACGTTGGAGGGAATCAGATTAGGTACGTTGATATTTTTAGTCTCCTTTTCCCGCATTCACGCCTGCTCAGATGTTTTCCGCATGTCGTAAATATTGCGGTGAAGGCGGGGCTGAAGCATCTGACAGACCTCCCGGCATTTGACCCCGACATCGTACTTGACAACGATGAAGAAATGCCTGTCCCGCAGTCATTGCGTGACAACCTCAAATATTGGGACGCTTTGAAGGTTGACCCGGTTGTATCCGCACGCAAGTTGGTCACAGCCTGTCGGTATCTTGGAAAGTCACGGCGCACCAAGATTTATTCTCTCGCAATGGGTAACAATTATTTTTTGTTTTTGTTTTTGTTTTTGTTCTTGGCGCCAATTTGATCCCGGCAGCTCTCAACCCGACAATCAAACTGAAATGGTTGCGCAACCACTGAGATTATGAAGATTACACTGCTGCTAAAGAGTCTGTTCGTGCATCTGTAAGTTACTCCTCTCTTTTCCGCTGGTCCTTTAGACTGATAGTTTGATTTAAGATGCTTGAATATCGGAGGGCCCTGGCACAAAACAAGACTCCGGCTCCTGCCATACCCACCTTCACTACTTGACACATAGTCCAACCCCCTTCCATTTCGCAGGCCACGCGGTCTCAAGCACATGGTCTGGCACAGCTTAATAAGCTCGTTAAGTCCCTCTCAGGTTCGGACTTCGAATCCCCAGCTCCAAGTACTCCAGCAGCAGAATTGACCAAGGCAGAGAAGGAGAAAGCTGCTCGGATTGCCGACCTTGAGGATCGTTGCCTCACTGATGAAGAGCTTGAGCAGTACGAGGCTCAGGGTTTCATTACTGAAGGCACCTGGAGTTCGAGGATTTCGATCTTCTGGGAGGTAAATTTGGTCAACAAATCGTAGATTTCATGTGCTGATTCGTTGAACTTGAGACAGTTCTGTTTCGTGTCCCTTTTCCACGTCGCCATGGATGTGTTGCCAGTGCAGGCTTCGTTCCTTGCGAAAGGGTTTTTTCTTCCAGCAAAGAAACCGATGCTCTCCAGTGTGGAAACCTGTCTCCAACCGTCATGGAGATGCTTCAAATTCTTAAACTCATCTATCGAAGCAGCCACGTCAGTTTTACGGGTGGGTGGGTGGGTGGGTTGCAACCGAGCAGGAACTCTCTGTCATAGATGTTCCCGCTGAAGTTCTTGCAACTGGAAGAGTCAAGGAGATGGTTGAACTCCTGGACTCATCTTTCGAAGGGTGGGGTAATAGTAATGTTCAAGATTAAGGTTGCATTGGACTTTCATCTTTTTATTCATGTATTCCCCTTTTGGACATTTATACCGCGTACTTGACGTGAAATTCACGCACAATTGGGCTTGTATAATATTCAGAGACTATCCCAAGTCTTTCAATGTGTACGGCTACCATACAGCACTTGATGCAAGTTGAACGAAAGTGCCGAAGAATCTCTCTATATGAAAGAAGCTTGAGGTGAACCAAGGTGAACTTGTGGCACCTTGAGCCTCTTGGAGTTTCAAAATGAGCGACCTTCAGCTCGCTTGAATCAGCTCACGGCATCACTAAGGGGGGGGGGGGACAAAAGTGCGCCACTGTTCCAATCAAGGTGCCGTGGGAACATTATGATCCCCAATGATGGTGACGAGCGGGTGGGCCAGGCCGCCGACAAAGGTGACGGGCAGGTGCCCCCTGCATGCCGACGCAATGAGCGGATGGGGGTAGGGCTCCAACAAGGAAGACGAGCGGGTGGGCCTGCATGCCGACAAAGAAGATGAGCATAAAGCATGACAAAGTCTCCCGCCAAGCGGTGCATAGGGTGCGTGCGGAGCAGGCAGCTGTGTGAAGCCTGCAATGAGCAGGGCCCTGGCCGCAGGCCTCACACCAGCCCGATTCGAGGTTCAACTTGCCTGCCTTTTTCTCTTCACAAGTCTACGGCATACCTGACGGCACCATCATGCCGTGGCGTGGCATACATGCCACGGCATCTGTGGTTGTCTCACAGCTTGCCATAACAAAGGGTTTATGTACAATACTTAGATGTTCAAAGAGAAGGACAAGTTTTTGTAAATAACACCAATATTTTGTGCTATCTAATTAAACAATATATTGTACTTTGTCACGGAGAACCATAAGTCCATCAAAGGACTCTTTGTCAGGCTGATGGCACCTGCCAGCCACCTGCGGACCACATGCGTGAAACGCATGTGGATCCCGGGTGCGTTGGCTTTTGCCCCCGGTGTGAAGATGCCTGTCTCCGCGCTGATCCTGGAGGCGTCAATTCGAATATGCATGGTGTACAAACCGAATCGCGGGGATACTCGACCACGTGAAGGAGGGGAGCTCGGGACTGCACTGCGGATGTACGAGAGCGCGGATGCTGTCCGTGCGTCGTCGAAAATCCGTCAGATTTTCCATGGAGCAGAGCAGGAGGAGGGAGGAAGGAAGGCACTAATCATGGCGCTCGTTCGTCCCGGGCCCGCCACTGGATTTCGCGGTGGAGTGCAAGCATTGGGGGCAGTAGATGGGAAAGACCGCGATTTAAATCGCTGTTCGCCTAAGCGCTCGGCGGCTCTGTTGGCCAGTCGTCGCTGCCAGTCGTGTCAGGACTGGAGGCGATACTGGTGTTGTTGGGACCGGGTCCTCGAGGCGACGCTGGCGGCTTTGGATATTCATTTGTAAGGTATGCTATCCTCTTTTCCGTCTATCCACACGAACTGATTGCACTCCAAAGACCTAAATATGAAGTTTTCTCTCATTCCGAGGACCGCCCATCCATCCACCTTCGGTCGCAACGTCGCCATCCAGACCCGAAGCAGGGATCCAATCGGCGCGCCGCATCCGCGAGGAAATGTACCGAGCTCCGTCTGGCGGCGGGAGTACGCCGAGCAGGATACGGGCTGACGATCTGGAGGGCGCGTATCGGCACTCGCCCTCGCTCTCGGTCTTTCCTGGTCGCATGGTGTGCGCCTTCCACCGCGGCGGGCGCGATTCCACACCGCCCGTGCGAATTGATACATGGCCCAGCAGGTAGTCCACCCCCACGTCGCCTGGAGTCGATTGCCTCGAGCGGCAGAAGAGGTGGTATTACCAGAACACCGCGCGGCTCTCATATGCTGCGACCCTTCACTTCGGCCTTCGTCGCCTATGAATAGCCATACACCTCATCGTCTCCCGGTCCTTGATCCTCGATACGCACTTCTGGTGGAGGTGCTGAAGATGAAGCCCATCCCGGGCATGCTTCCATCGACAACCAGGGGACCTCATACGAGCTCAAGGCGAGCGTGGCCAGGACGAGTCTTGTACGACCGTGGCTCTCTCCGAGGGGCGCTAATGCTTCCACGCGCCGTAGACTCACACATCCGAGGTGTCTGGGTCTTGGCCCGTGCAATCCGGGTGCGGGGTGGTGGGATGGAACCGAGCGCATCGTATATGCGTCTAGCTCGCTGTGTGTGTGTCCTCCGAGCCTTACCTTCAAGGTACGATCTGGCGGTTGATACATTATCGACATAAATCCTGCAGTCGCCCCATTGTGTTGACCCCCTGCGCATCCGCCATGTTTTGCTGGCACCATCGGTTCCTATCCGAAACTTAGCGCGGCGTCTTCTGCCTGAGCCGCACCTTCCTGATTCCGCGGTGACAGCGACGATATCTGTGTCCCGCACGTGCGACGAGCGGGCAGATACGTGTTGCGCGTTAGTACGAGCGGTCTGGATCGGTCGATATTGAAGGAGAGGACTACAGGGTAATCTGGATGTGAAGCCCACTTTCGCGATTTGTCTTGTATGGGAAATAAATTTCTTTTCGAGCGGTCTCTTGCGACTGCTTTTTACGGCCCGTACCGCACCTCAACTCTGTGTGCTCAGTCTTTTCCTCCCATGCCTGTGTACTTCGCATTCTCTGGCCGTCTCCGTGCTGGCGAACGCCAGCCACTCTACAGCTTTGTCAACAGTCGTGGCACGCTAAAAATACGAGATAAGCATCGCTCGCACTGCTTCGTCGAAAACCAGTTGGCTGTGCTGGCCCTCCTTGTCTTCTGCTTCCACCACTTACACTCCTGCGCTCCGTCTTTTCCTCCCGTGGCCATGCCTGTGTTCGCCCTCGCATTCGGATCCTTTGGAGACTTCGTTACGGCGATCCAGCTCATCCCCAATATCATCGAAGTGATGCGTGGCGGCGGAAAGCCGTCTAGCGAGTGGGCAGAGACAGAGAAAGAGCTCAAGGCCCTATGTAGTGACCTCACGTACATCACCACTCTGCAACCAACCGCGCCTCTCGATCGGTCCCTCGCTAAACGGCTTGAAGAGGAGGGCGCTCGTTGCCTTTCAACCACCTCTGAGTTCCACTCCAAGATCGCCGCGTCTCGGGGAATTTTCCAAAGGCTCTGGTGGGCAACTTCCGAGGAGAAAGAACTCGTAACTTTCAGGGCCCAACTAGTTGCTCGCCGCGCAGCTCTCAGCGGAGTTGTCGAGCAGATGAATCTGTGTGTTCTTCTCTATCCTCGATGAGCGCTCATTGATTGATATCAACCTAGTGCCGCGCTCAGGGGCGTCGAGACTCAAGTTGAAGTGCACCTAGGGAATGACCGAATTGAAGACGGGATGAGCGGGGTTTCCCGACAACTTACAGACACGGAGCGGACGGTCTCGTGCGTTCTTCGCTAATATCTCCATATGTGGTGCCCGTTAACTGGGATTGATGTAGTGGCGCGCTGAGCGGTGTCTGGGACCGTGTTGACGAGGTAGGCGAGGACGTACGTTTGGGGAATGACCGGATACAAGATGGTGTGAGCAGTGTTACCGAACAACTCAAGGAGACCCAAATCTTGGAGTCTGTTTGTTCATTTTCATGAGCGGTATTTTGAGACTGAATCGGATTTAGGCTGAGAGCAAAGCTTCAGGAATGGCTTCAATATCCTCCGGACATGGCGGAGAAACAACATGAAACCCAGAAACTCCATCACGAGGGCACCGGAAGATGGTTCCTGGATAGTGTTGAGTTCGATCACTGGAAAATCTCGGAAAATTCGACTTCGCTCTGGATCAAGGGTCAATGTAAATTATTCCGTATTCTTCGAGTGCAATATCTAAATCGACAATAGCTGGTACTGGCAAGACTGTCTTGAGGTACCACTTCCTTCTTCACCACGTAAAATCGTTACTGAAAATAATCCGACCAAAAAAGCTCCACTATAATCAGAGAACTCTTCAATGACAAACAGCGTCCCATGCATGGGACAGCTGTGTCATATTTCTACTTTGACTTCCGGGACAAGAAGAAACAAGGTGTAGAAATGATGCTTCGGTCCATTATTCTGCAGCTCTCGGCACAATCTCCACATCCATACACGGCTCTAAACGATCTATACCAAATCTCGAAGGGCCAGGCACAGCCGACCTATCATAATCTGGTGGACGTTCTTGGAAGAATACTGTCGCAGCTTGGCTGCACTTATGTTGTTCTTGATGCCCTTGATGAGTGTACGGAGCCCCATATACTTGTCCAGCTCGTCTCGAGGCTCCGAGCTTGGACCAAACGCCCGCTACATGTGCTCCTGACAAGTCAACCCTGTGAAATATTCACGAAAACCTTCGACAACATGCCATACGTTGCTCTCGAGTTCGACACCACGCATCATGATATCAACCTCTTCGTCGTGGATGAGCTTCGATCCAACCCGAATTTGGAACACCTATCGCTCAAGTATGCTGAAGATGTTGCTACCAAAGTTGTAGAGAAGAGCGACGGAATGTGAGTATAGTCGTTATCCAATCTATGTACTTATCTATTCACTAGGTTCCGCCTGGCTGCATGTCTGCTCGATGTACTGTCCCGTCAGAAATTAGACCCGGATATCAATTCAATCCTGGCCAATCTTCCGGAAGACCTGTTTGGAATCTATGGCCGCTTTCTGGACCCAATTAACTGCAGGGATTTCCACTCTGTGGCGAGGGTACTTCGCTGGCTCATGTTTTCTGCCGAAGCAGTGACCTTGCGGCAACTCAGGGACGCCCTCACGTTTGATTTTTCAAATCCACAGCAATACATCTTTGATTCGACTCGACGCGGGGATCACGTCCTGTGGGTTTGCAAATGGCTACAGGGATTGGTCACGGTTGGAGGGAAGCTTCCCCCGATGGGAGATTTAGCTGGCATCAGCATCAGCTGGTCCTCGGTGGTGACCCTTGCACATTCATCAGTCGCGGACTACATCCTGTCTGATGAATTTCGCAAGAAGTCCCAACATGACCTCAGAGAAGGGCCTGCGCACACATTTCTTGCCCAAACATGTGTCGGATATCTTCTCTACTTCTCCCATCATCCCCTTGGCAAAGGTACACTCCCACGTTATCCATTGTCGTGGTATGCAGCAAGGCACTGGGATTATCACCTGCTCCGCTGTGATGACAGACACCTGCTATTGCCCTCGACAACATGTCTTCTAGAGGATGGAAGCTCACAATATGTTGTGTTGGACAACCTGCGTGGCCCTTGGTCATTGAGGCCCTCACGATCTCCTCTGTTTATGTGTATCGAAATCGGATACACGGATGGAGTGCAAGGTTTAATTGACAATGGGGCAGACATCAACGCAAGGGATGGTGGAAGTCCCACTGCATTGGAGTTTGCATCTGCCAACAGCAATGTAGCCGTTGTTCGGCTCCTACTCGAGAATGGTGCAAATTATGGCAGCGCATTAACAGTGGCTTTGAGGAAGGGTCACCAACACATTCTGCAGCTGTTGCTTGAGAACAGCACCAACGACAAGGCAACAGGCGGACAATATGGTAGTGCATTGATTATAGCTTCGGAGCAGGGTGACAGAGATGTTCTGCAGCTCCTGCTCGAGAATGGTGCTGATATTAATTCACCACGTGGAAAACACGGTAACCCACTTACTACGGCATTGGTCAAAGGCCACAGAGACATTGTCCAGCTTCTGCTCGAGAACGGTGCTGATGTCAACACAGCCACAAAAGACTATGGCAGTGCATTGTGGCAAGCTGCTTCCGAGAGAGGCCATGTCAAGATCCAATTCCTGCTCAAGAACTTATCTTGGTACCTCCATGTCCTCGATCACCCCGCCGATGCGTGGTGTTCTGACCAGGAAGCTGGCGAGCCTCTTCACAAGCTTGTGGAGATGGACCCCGCCATTACCAAGGACCTTTCTCAATCATTGCACGACATGGTTGTCAACCTCCGTGCTCTGGGCTGCTTTGAAGATGTGTTGTGTGCTGCCCAAGAAGCTGTTGTACTTGATCACAAGCTTGCGGAGATGGACCCCACCATTACCAAGGACCTTGCTCACTCTTTGCGCAACCTGGCCTTTGATCTCAGGGCTGTCAATCGCCGTGAAGATGCGCTGCGCACAGATGAGGAAGCAATCACGCTTTGTCGAAAACTTGCAGAAATGGACCCCTCCATTGGTGAGGACCTCGCTCACTCATTGCACAACCTGGCCTTCGATCTCAGGACTGTCAATCGCCTTGAAGATGCACTGTGTGCCAACCAAGAGGCTGTCATGCTTCGTCGCAAGCTTGCGGAGATGGACCCGGCCATCAGCGAGGACCTTGCTCAGTCATTGAACAGCTTGGCCGTTGATCTCAGGGCTGTCGATCGCCCAGAAGATGTGCTGCGCACAGATGAGGAAGCTGTTGCGCTTCATCGCAAGCTTGCGGAGATGGACCCTGCCTTTACCGAGGACCTCGCTCGGTCATTGGAAGACCTGGCCTTTGACCTCAGTGCTCTGGGCCGCCGCAAAGATGCACTGCATACCACCCAAGAAGTTGTCACGCTTTGTCGCAAGCTTTCGGAGGTGGACCCTACCAGTACAAAGGACCTTGCTCACTCATTGCACAACCTGGCCTTCGATCTCAGGGCTGTCGATCGCGCGGAAGATGCACTGTGCACAGATGAGGAAGCTGTTGCGCTTCGCCACAAGCTTGCGGAGATGGACCCCACCATTACCAAGGACCTTGCTCGCTCATTGCACAACCTGGCCGTCGATCTCAGGGCCGTCGATCGCCCGGAAGATGCGCTGCGCACAAATGAGGAAGCTGTCATACTTCATTGCAAGCTTGTGGAGATGGATCCAGCCATTACCAAAGACCTCGCTCAGTCATTGCATAACGTAGGCTTTGACTGCAGTGCTCTGGGACACTTTGAAGATGGGTTATGTGCCTACCAAGAAGCTGTCGAGCTTCGTCGCAAGCTTGTGGAGATGGACCCGGCCATCAGCGAGGACCTTGCTTGTCATTGCACAACCTAGCCATTGATCTCAGTGATCTGGGCCGTTCTGAATATGTGTTGTGTGCCAACCAAGAAGCTGTTGCGCTTTGTCGCAAGCTTGCGGAGATGGACCCCGCCATTACCAAGGACCTTGCACGGTCATTGGACAATGTAGGCATTGACCTCAGTGCTCTGGGCCGCTGATAAGCCGTGAAACCAAGTACACATGAATTTTGCGATTTTGCACGATTCAGCGTGTCAACACGCACTGAGGGACCATCAGGGCACTCTGACTGAGTGGTTCAGTCTATTAGCACAAGCTACGAGGTTAACGAGGACTTCTACCGGTACCTTCACAAATGGGGCCACCAGATATCTTAGTTAACTAAGGAAACTTGACGATGGTAGCAGAGAAACTAGGACATACAAGGCCTAAGGCTGCTTGCTAGGACACAAACAGCATACCAAAGAGGTCGTGAGGTCGAGATACCAATTGCTGGCAGGCAACAGTGGGAAGAACCCAATTATTCACGACAAGACTATTTAGACCTGTTTTACCCAAAACTGGGGACGCGTTTGATCACGCATTGGGTCCAGACCGAGTCTGGGGATGACTTGAACAATAGGACATGATCCAGCCGTTTAGCCGCGAGGATAAACCAGAGACAGAGAGAGAGATTGTGATATTGTGGTTGAACCACCAAACCAAACCAGGGGCTATGGGGTATCATTGGAAAGGTAGAAGAGAGGTGCATGAGCTTCAAGACTAATCAGGCCCGGGACAAGAGGCTACAGACGAAGAAGACACTTTCTATCCACTTAATCAGCAATCACATGTGTCGTGTCAAACACCACATGTCCACCATATGTCTCCACAAGACACGACCAATCAGGAGCCAGGGATTAGGATTCAGGTGCCGCGAACCAACGGACATTGTACAGTAATCATCGTGATGTAAACCATAGGGCAGTAGTATAAAAGGGCAGCAGAAGAAGAGGGCAAGCTAGCACATCTAGGGGCGCTGTACACGTTGTGTCAGCCACTGGAACCGTTGCTCTGATAGCCGTGGAGGTTAGACTGTGTACGAACGATAGATTGCTTTGAACGAATTGGATCAGAATCAGAACACGGCAATTGATAGAACACGGCAATAGTCAGAACACGGCAAACAGACCCAGAACATTGAACAGAACACTGAAACCGTCGAAAGACACAAAAAGTGCAGACTTAACGGTCTTAAAACCTACCCTATACTGTCTCCTTGACGTCCTAGACGTTACTTGTCCAATACAACTTGACTTGACCAGTCAAACCTTGCAAAAGTGCGAGCGACCCTTAGTTAACTAAGCGATCGACCGAGAAACCAGCTGCTATCAAGTCTAATACTTGACTTACACCCCCGAACTTGCACTCTGACTCTCTCTATTGAGGGGTTGGTTGTTGATAGTGTTGTGTGTTGTGTGTGGTTTAGAGTTCATAGCTCTGCTGCATTAGCATTTCGCATTTCGCATTCACACATACCTGAGAGTTAGCGTTTTCACCGCCCTGAAGATGTGTTATGCGCCTACCAAGAAGCTGTTGAGCTTCAACATAAGCTTGTGGAGTCGGACCCTGCCATCAGCGAGGACCTCACTGTTTCCCTACGAAACCTCAGTGCGGAATTCCGCGTTTTAGGCCAGCATGAAGATGCACTGGGCGCCATGGAAGAAGTTGTTGTGTTCTACCGCAGGGCCGTGGAGACTAGGCCCACTCTCCTGGAGTATCTGATTGAATCTTTTAAATCCCTTGCGAACGATCTGCACGCCCTCAGGCGTGAAGAAGACGCAGCCCAAACAGACGCCGAAGTGACTGCGCTCGAGGGCACGCACTCCCCAGTTCTAAATACCAATAGTATCTCGTAGACAGACGCTTCATACAAATATAGCTCGTACCTCGCTGTATGAAATACCAATCCAGTCGACTCTGAAAGGTGTGTATCATTGACTCTGGAGCCTATCCAGTGGCCGGAGAAACTGACGGCATTTCACAGAGTTTCTGAAACGAGCGGAGAGCACGAGGGAAATCAGGTCAAGGGAGTCAAGAAACGGTCGGGAACCGTCCAACGTCTTGAAAGGAGTCGTCGCAGTCGTAGTTTTACAAAGAGAACAATTTCAGGTAGTCGGCATGTAGCACTGAAAGGCATGTATTCAAGGAGATTTTTGGAGAGCCTCGAGGCCTCGACGCTGAGGACCCGCTTGTTTTTCTTGGACCCATTACATGGACTGGTCTATTTAACAAGAAAGGCTCCTCAACTCGGAAACCATTGGGAAGTGGCACCATCTGGACGCTCAGTAAATAAATGCACGGCCGCGGTGGCCCAGGCTCGGGCATTGGAGGATACTTGGGACAATGCATAGTGCACATACCATTCGACTACGTATTTGTGACGCGTCTAAAACACTTATATGTACTACCCTCTGGCCATATACCCCGCGATGTTACTCAACACATTTACTCCCGCACACCTTGCCCACTGCGAAACTTGTGTTAGCCTCATCCTGCCAAAGATCCGTGATGATTGGCAGCGGCTTGGCCGAGCGTCCGCTCAGTGCGAAGCACTGAAGCCGATTTCGAGGCCCCAACCCCAGAACGGCACGAGCTTGGCGTATGGACTGAGGAGCACGTGACTCGGATGGGATATGGCCAGCTCAGGGATGATGACTGGATGATGGAGTCGGATGTCCAGCACATTTTTTCACTTCGCTGGATATTTCCAGATCACATACTATTCGCCATTCTGGGATGCCCACGCATTGCAAGGATCGCAGTGTACGAGGATCAGGATGCGCAGGAGCTCTGCCTGCTGCTCCCCCTCCGAACAATCCCCACGTAGGATGTGCGGGGACTCTGAGCCTGTTTGATGGTCGATGTCATGGGCGAAAGCGCGAGCATGTGCGATGAGTGTGAATGGAAGTGGGATGTGGCTGAGTTGCAGACGATCCTTACTATGAGCCGATGCCAGCCGTCGCAACGCAGGTGGAGAGGGCTGGTATTTAGTTCGGTAGCGCAAATTAATCGAATACAAGGGGTTTCCGAGATGAAGCAAGAATGAAGGCGTCTTAGTTTCCTTGTGTTTAGAATCGAGCTTGGAGTCGAACGTTTATTTAAATGGCGCGATATCTTTTACCGAGATGAATTGCTTGCTGCGAAAGGGACAGTCTCAAGCACGGACCAGTGCCTTGAACTTCGAGCGATGATCTACGCCAAATGCAACGAATTGAAGGACTCGCTGGGGGAGGGATTGACAATAGATTATAGTGAACAAAGTTGGCGATTTGGAGCTCATTGCTAACTCTGTGGTGCCCTGACTCAACCCTGATTTGATCAATTTTTGGACGTCGGGCCCAATGTCGACACAAATTTTTGAGCGCCGTTTACTGTGATTAATCTGTTTTGCCTCCAGAAACAAGGTTGGAAAAACATACCTATGTTGCTCGCCCTTCAATAGGGAAAAGAGGTGGTGATTAGTGCAGGCCTCGCCGAAGAACAAGACGACAATTGCAATGCACTCTGACATAACGGCGTTGGGTTTGAGGCCAGTCCACAAGAGTTCTGGATTCAAGAACATTTGACACCGATACACGCCGTTTATATGAAAAATGTCTCAGGACGTGCCACTGGGGAGGGGAGAGAACCATACCTAGAGGGCCTGTCCGAGTTGGCTGGATCCGTAGACGCGGCAGTACAATGCACTCCCAAGTCATTACTGAAGAAGGTAATTTTTCTGGGTCAGCAGCTACGCCCTGAACTCATAACGGAGACCCGGATTGAAACTCATGTTCTCGGTGTGCCAGTGATTCTACTTACGACTATCTCGGCGGCATGGCACATCCCGAATCTGAGTAGAGCATATTTGCAGCCCCTAAAACGACCGTTTGAGGCCAAAAATGATGACTGATCGCTTAAAAATGATGAGACCGAAATAGACACAGTGACAAAGGAAATTCACTGGAAAATCAATACGCACCTTAGTGGCCCAGTTTTTTAGGGGCCGAGTATAGGGAATGTGCTGAATGGGTTCCCCTTGCATCCATTCATGTTGGAGGAAGATTTTGGTGAAAACCAAACAAAGAGGGCGGCCCAAGTCACATCAGTCACTTCCTTCCGCTTAAAAATGATGGGTGATCGCAGAAATATGAGCCTCGATTTGGCTCATGTGCTATGCCGACGGGTCATATGTTCCGATATGGCAAGTGCATTATTTGACCTTGTTTGTTGCCGGCTGCCGACGGTGATTTCCTATGTCATTTTGACAAGCATCTCTGTTGGCTCTGTTGGCTCGGGCCACTCGGTTGTTTGTCCGAATTGGGTTACTTTAACTCCGGATTAGTATGATAACCTATGATAACGTGCGGTCCTCGAGGCGCCGCACTCTTGACCTCTTTCTACACTCATCACCTATGAAATTGGCACATACAATGTCGTCTGGTCCCCAGGGTGCACCAAAATCGACATGTGGTGGATATCGAGCAGGGTCGGGTCGCAAACCGAAGGAATGGCACGAGGCACGGCAAAGGGAAGCAACCGAGCAGTGTGCAGAAGAAATTTATGTCGCTGCTGCTGGGAAACAGTCTCAACCGCTGATCCAAGCACCATCTAATCCTGTTCAGCCTGTTTCTATAGCTCCCTTCTTTGATCGGTGTAGCAATACAAGAGGAATAGCTCTGCAGGACCCTGTACGCAGGAATTCTCACCCGAATCATGGCCTTCAGGTTCACTCAGATCTTGTTATCAAAAGCAGTCCTCCAGGCAATCATAAGTTTATGCATTGTAGTTTCCTTTCTTATATAACACTCCTAACTCAAATCACAGATAGGATTTCTAAAGATTCTTTTGACCGATTGGTTGAAGAACTACGATTCTTTGACATCAATGATCCCAATGGCGACATCACATCTGGAGAAAATCCTATTGAAGACAGTCTCTTTGATGAGATAGCAGATGACCAGCCCAATGCCGCTGCTGACGCTGCTGCTGCAGCTGAAGAAACTCAAAAATTACAGCCACCAGAGACATCAGTTCATCACAAGTACCTCCAGAATTTGAGAAGCAAAACTATCAGCGAGATAGCCATCCATGGTCAACCAGATTGCTACAGCCGTGGCCAGCTATTTCACTATGAAAAACATCCACTCTTTGCAGTACAAGATGCTATTGTTAGCGCTAATGGCTTCAAACCAGATTCTCTTTACCATCTTGATGTTCTTATCTGGATACCACATTTGCTTGCCAAAGGTACATCCTTGAAATGTGAATGTGGGATGGATTTAATTGCAAATGGTAACCACATCTGTCGAGTAAAGGTGCATTTATTAACCTGTGTGTTCAAGGTTTCAACAGTGATCCTATTGCACGTTGTGTTCGCCGACGACCAACAGACTACTTTCTGCTCACAAATCGGTACCTGTGTAACAACAGACGAATTAACAACCCCGGATGTGGACGGGCCTACCAAGGCACTGATGTTTATATCTTCGGTCAACTGCCTCGGCTTGTACAGCTTGCTTTTCCTGGTTTGTTCACTTCTTCAATTCCCATACCATTACTCAATGATTTCTTAGTGTACCTCTCTGCTCGGAGTGCAATTGATAAGCAAATGATGGGTGAGGTTGTCAGTTTGTTCACCTCACGTGTGGGGCCTGGTCCCTACTCATAGCTTTTTTCGGAAACCCAATACCAAGTGCATGCCAAACGAGAGCTTGTATAGCTTGCTGCTGCAGATCACTATGGCTTCAGCAAAGTTGCACCATTCTCTTCATTAAATGGCCCATCGCAATATGGTGGCTTCAGTCTCTCAGTCAACTACATTCGTGCAATGTTTGTTGATTGGTTTGCCGCCCATCGTATCTTCTTTGATCGTTCTATGGCTGCCAAATCTGGGGAAAGACTTTCAGGTGACCACACATTTTGGGTAAGCATTTACATATAGACTGGTCTGCATGCTTGGTCACTCATCATTGAATACAGATTGCAAATCATACAGGGAAACTCAAAGGAGAGCCTGTTCATTCTGCACTTTATAGTGTGGTGAATGAAAGAGAAGAGGTTCGGGCAACAAATTTGTGCCTCACAAAAGCGATGCCCTTTGTTCAGGGACTTTATGAAGGAATTGAGAAAGGATTAAGGGAACATGAGCATCGGCCCACACAAGTTTATTGTGATCAGCCACAAGGTATGTTTTAGTATGTATTTTTGTGTCCCATTGCTCAAGACAAATTTTAGTTGAACGCAGTTTTCATGAGGGTCTTATGCCATCGCTCCGTGATGGTGTTGAGCATATAACAATTTACAGCCAACTTCCTGCACTCAAATTTTCTGGACTTGCTACGGAAATTTCTCTTGACTCACACTCGATCCAGAGTTCATGCTCTGATATACTCGGAGAACTGGCCGACCCTTCTGCCTATTGTCTTGTTGCAGTTGCCATTAAATCAAATGGTTGTACTGGTCCTGCTGCAAAAGTGGACTTCATTCAGTTTCAAACTCACAAAAAAGTTTACATCCTCCAAGTAGGTTGTTTTTTATAATAAGTGTTGCAAAATAAATAATTTTCTGATAGGTTTCAAAATTCCAACGTTGAACGGATGTTGTTCCATGTCTTCTCTCAATCCTGACTTCACAACGAGTGATAAAGCTCGGACATGAAATCAGGTGGACATTATTGCAGATCTCCGATGCTTTTGATTTGCCAGAACTTGAAAAGCTAACTCAATCTTCCAATCCACCTATCTTGGATATTGGAAAGCATTCCTGGCTCAAAGGAATTGCTGAGGACATTCATGTATCTTTGCACACACTTGCTGGGATTCTCTTACACAGCTCATATACACCACCTGATTCCAAGCCAGCACTACCATGGTCTAATAGTCCACCTTCATCTCAGCGTATCACAACTCTTGCACTTGAAGTGGACTGCATCTTGCATCTGTACCAGGCCTTAGCTTCTCGGAACTCAATTGGACTTCCCCTTACCAATATTGAGGCAATGCGAGCTGGTCAGCTTGTAACTGTTGTATATGGATGCAAGGCAGGTGCAGAAGGAATTATTGTTGACCATCCAGGTCACATATTGGCTGTCATTGATGCTTCTGGAGCTACACAGCAATTCAATATCACTCAGTCTCGCTCACTTGTCCAGATTACAAAAGTTCTGGTACCGGGACAAAAGCGTCTACTTATGAAACAGCAGACATTGGACTGCATGGGGGGCATCTTGTGGTTACAACTAGCATGCTTCGGTCTCGATCTGAAGATCCAATCTTATTAACCGAGACTCACCAAATTGGATTCACTGTGCCAACTGAGATTATCCCTCATGATGACTTCAATCCAATGCCATTGGAAGACAATGGACCAGACAACGATAATGATGATGGTCTAGATCCTGACTCCGATGAGGTATAGCTTATTTTGTTTTTCACCAAGTCTCCCTTACTTACTTCAGTGTCTATTTTAGATACCGATTGTAGATGATGAGACTGAACCCGAATCTTTTACTCAGCTCAGAGCTGAACTCACCAAGGTTGAAAATACTCTCCGTCAGCACTATCGAGGCGACCCTGTTGCAACTAAGGTTTTAGATGATGTCTTTCACTTTATGGATCGCCTTCTCCGTCTACTGTCCAAAAAGCACTCTGTTTTCAAGGACTTTGCTCATCAGTTTAGTGAGGCAATTTTCATTTGGGACAAGAACAATGAAGATGCTGTTAGGGCTGTGATTGAGAAAAAAGGTGGAAAGTGGTCTTACATGGTCCGAGCAAAAGGGGCAGCCTTGAACAAACGCATCTGCAGATTCATTCATAGGCCAGATATACTGGTTCCTCGTCTTCGGTGTTTATTCAATGCCTACAGAAATGTCAAATGCCCAACTGCAACAGGGAAAAAGACCAAGTTATCCTCTGATGAAGCATGGAAGATGGCAGAGCATCTTCTTGCCACTGCACAGCTAGGGTTCCTCTCTGACCCACTCAATATTGCTCTCTATTTTGTGATAGGCCGTGATTGCGATGGTGTCATCCTATATTGGTGTATCCGGGGCACCAACTCGATTGAAGGTGGCTGGCACATGACACTGCAACGGATGTTTGGTTCACTCGGTTCAGCTTCAGACTTTGGGGAGGCTTTGATTATCCTATTTGCATATCACCGCAACATTACAGTAAGTGAACTTAGACCACTTTTTCTTGTGATTTACACATTATTCATACAGGTTGGTTACAAAAATCGGACAGGCAAAGCATACAAGGGCCATCTTGATCTTTGGGTTCAGGATGAAACTGCAGAGCTGGCCATGGCAACAAACTCTGCAACATCATTCCCCATCCCCAAAATTCTTTCAACGTGCATTGTCACGTCAGAATCTTTTGGCATTACCCCCATCTCATCTTCTGTTGCTGAGAAGTACAACATAACCACTCTGCCTTCATTGGATGCAGTTTCTCTTGCATACCACAATGATACCCCTGTACATGCTCTTATTCGACTCTCAACACGCCCAACCAATCAATTTCGATTTTTCCAGATTCGCCAGCGGACATTACATCCAGTGCTCCCTGTGTACACAGAGGCTGAATGCACAAAGTTCAAGGCAACAATTGTTAAGATGAAATATCGGCTGAAAAAAGCAACTCCTTCTCCAGCTCATGAGGCCTACAAAGACATTGACTAGGATGCTTTTACAAAGGATTGGAACGATGATGTTAATGACCAGGATGTTGGACAAGCAGATCCTATCACAGATTCAAACAGGCACATTTATTATAAAATTCCTCAGTAGCTTGAGCGTCATCACAAGAAAAGATTGCAGTGGACAACCACCCAAGCTGCACTTTTGGATGGAGCTAATGCTGAGGCACTCAGGCCTTGGATGGACATGTCAACCGGTCCTCACCGTCCTCAAGCATCAGTCCTCCCAGTAATTGAACTTGATGAATCTGTTCATTTCAGAGGTATGGTCTCATAATTTGTATGTATACTCTGGTCACTAATTACTGCAATAATCCACGGGTTTAGATATCACCGAGTCTTCAGATCCATTAATGCCTTCTCTTCCTGAGCCTGGCATGTCCACCCCCATACTGGAACAGCCATCACAGAGCCTCTCACCCAATTTGCCTGAAGACAACACAGATATGATGGGCATTGACAACAACAGCTTGGTTTCAACCGAGATTGCACATGCTGCACAATTGCCTATGATGCAAAGTCTCCTGGTGTTCCCCAATGCTGTTGCGAGCACCTCAACATTGCCATCTGCCACGATTGGAGTACATCAACCTTCCCATCCGATAGCAATTGGAAAGAAAAGGAAGCAGTGTGCAGTGTGCCTCTATTTCAACTGTAAACTCAAGGATGTTTGCTCAGGAGCCGGTGGCCGACAATTATGTGCAAAGAGACCATGTGGGCATAACCTGAGGGAAGTCCCATCACGAAGGATCACTAAACCAGGCCGTGCGCACCGATAGATAGTTATATTTCATGTGAAATCTGTAAATGCTATGGAATCACAAATCACAAGTAAGTATTATTTAAATCAATAGGATAAGATTAGAAGTGCAAAGGAAATGTATGCTCAGATGTTGCAATGCTATGTAACTTGCAATGCTGTCTCCACCAACTCCGAGTTGAGGTTTCCACTCAGCTCTCCAGAACAGTTACAGCTAATTGCAGTACCGAAGGCGCGAACCAAAAATTCCCGTTTTGGCATATTTTCAAAGAATTCCCGATATCTCAGTCAATTCTTCACCGATTCACATAAAAACTGGATATATCTACTCAGATGATTCACGTGCAATTAGTGATAGAAAATAATTCGCGAAAAACATTATGTATTAGGTATTTTCTGGTTCTGGGCTGTTTTTGCACCGAAAGCCGTCTAGCATGCCAAGAACATGTCCCAGCCACCTAATATTTTAGTATGGACAACCTTTATAGCCGAGGAAACTTGTGATAGGGCCAGAAATACGCGAAATTCCTAGATAAACATAATCTTTACAATATCTCTCAATGACAAAACCAGCAAATGTATCCGAGGGAGCTAGAAGGATTGTAAATAATTTATCTGTGTTTCTGGCTCTATCAAATATTTCCTCAACTATAAGTGCTGTCCTTCCTACAATATTTGGCCGCTGGGACATGTTCTCGGCATGCTAGACGGCTCCCGGTACGAAAACAGCCCGGAACCAGAAAATACATAATACATAATATTTTCACAAATTATTTTCTATCACTAATTGTGCGTGAATTAGCTGAGTAGATCTATCCAGTTTTTATGTGAATCAGTGAAGAACTGACTGAGATATCGGGAATTCTTTGAAAACATGCCAAAACGGGAATTTTTGGTACGCGCCTTCGGTACTGCAATTAGCTGTAATTTGATTGGACAAGTATAGGCATTTGAGGAATGCAATTTCTTGACCTGGCTTGTGAAGGAATTGTGGCAATGTAGCATCTCAATGGCCAAGAAACGCGAATCGCGAGCTGTCAATTCTACATGTGTCAAGGTCACGTGCACACGTTGACAGGAACTCGTGCACCCGGAAAGCTCCGGAATGCCGTGCCGAGCTTCCTTTGAAAACGATTGGTGCCCTAATTAATAATATGACGAACATCCGCACTATTCCCTTTCGGAATCTTGGCACTTTTCAACCGGAACTTCCCAGAAATCAAACCGGCTGATGGCAACACCTGCGAACATACGCTTTCTGGCGCTTTGACCGCGGATTCAGCGGAAATAACTGCTGGTAGGTAGATACAGATATTATTATGAGTTCCCTCCCTTTTTCTCTCTCTTTTCTTTCTTTTTTCTTCTTTTTCTCGTTTGAAAACTTTGAAAAAACACCGCCACCCGCAGACATAGCACATGAGCCCTCGATTTTGGGCGTTGCAAATATGCTCTAATATCGGATCTTCATGGAAGCGGCGCTGGCGCCTGTCGAATTATCCCAGATTTCCTGTTTGCCGAGTCCCGACGAAATTTGGTGCCTGTGCATCTTCCTTAGTGGCGGCTGATCCGCCATGGAAAAAAAAAAACAGAGGGAGCTTTACTGTTACAGTACTTACTAGTATTGCACCGCCGCGCGGCGCTGAAGACCGCTGATTCCCACACACCGCCTGATTTGAACGTTCTCCGTCAGCCAAGTTCCCCAGAGAGTAACAAATAGTGTGGGTGCCTTCCGGCCACTTTTGCAGTGTACACAGAATCCGGAGAAATATTAGGGAGAGGGTCGGAAAGACTTCGGAATAATCGGGGGACTTCGGCCTTCGCCAAGCATATCTCAGATCTGTCATCTGTACTTGTTTGTCCACGTGGACTTCTTGCTTCCTGGCAATCCCCGGTGGCGGGCCGCCCGAATTCCACAGCTTCGGGCAGGACACAAAAGACTTGCCAAATTTGTTCTCCGAGCCTAGGTTCTCCGTTTTCTGATTCGTGCGATCCGACGGCTCTTATCTTTTGTTTCTTGCGGTGCTCTGGCCCGACTTCACGAACCCTCTCGCGATGCTAGTGTGCCTTCTTGGATCTGGCGCGGTAGTAGCGCAGTTTGAAAGTCATCACACTTGTTCTTCCTCGTCTCCGAACGGTCAAAGGGCCTCGAAGGTCGCACGGCCCTCTTTAGGTTTTGCGTCTTACCCCTAGGCTCAAAAATGGCCGCCGCACCCTCCGCCGCGCAGGTGGCAGCCCTCATAGTGGTTGTCAAGCAGCTGTTTGCGACATCCTTCATTGGGTTTGCTGTCGCCACTACGTGAGTCTATTTATTTACGATTTTCGGTCCAATTTTGGACGGCGTCTTCTATGCCCGCTGGCCTTCTGAAGTCTGATCGTAATGCGCGCTTGGACCTCCGAATCTGACGCCTTCCAGATTGTACGGGATTTCGGTGCTCCAGGCATATCTATACTACAGGAACTATCCCGCTGACCATCGGGCGCTCAAGGGCACAGTGTGTATTTTACTCTTTCTATCGCTCCGTCTGACGCCGTGCGTAGGTCGCTTTGCTATGGGTGCTGGACACGCTCTGTACAATATTTGTCGCCCATTCACTGTACACTTACTTCGTATGTCGGCTGTCCCACTCGCTGATCAACGCTGATCTTCCAATAGGTCCTCAATTTTGAGATCACTCCCACCGTAGATCTCATCATACCCTGGTGCGTCGCCTTACCTTTGAATGAACTCGGTAACTAATGTGACTCCAGGAGCTTCACGGTGCGCTTCAAAGCCGTTACTTTGCATGATCGCTGATTTGCGTAGAGCGAGAAATTCCTTGTTGTGCGTACGGAAATCTTCGTTCCTACGAGCTCTGCTGACCGGCCTGCAGACGCTCATTACGTTCATCGCCCAGGTGTTCTATGCACGGATGATCTGGAAAGGTGCGTCCCAGTCTGTCTGATTAAGCACACTGAGATCCGAATAAATTCAGTCAGCGGTAACTTGTTCATCACATTGGTCGTGGTATGTCCTTCTTCGTCGTCCACGTCGTTCCCTGGTCAATAATATATTGAGGCGGTCCTGACGGTAGTCACATTTGGTGCGTTGATACCCCTTTTGCAATCATCAGCGCTGATTTTCCTTCGCAGCCCTCGGTATCGGTGCGCATTCCTACTGTGTCACCCTTGCCCTTTTCTGACAATTTGCGCCCGGTAGTGACCACTGTCCACCTGTACGTAGTGCTGCATTTCTCTCCGCACGGGCTAATTACGGCTCAGGTTCCAAAACCCGCTCGCGACGACCATTTCCGCGCGCTCGTTCCAGATTCTTTCCGGAATGGTGCAGGGTTTCGCTGTGCGTGTTCTTCATTCATACGAGCATTACTGACCCATCTCCAGGCCCTCAATGACGTGCTGATCACGGTGTGTCTCTGTGTCTGGCTGTACCGGCACAAGAAGGGTGCGGGCGGGTGGGGGATGGGTCATGTGTTTGGGTGCGTGCTCCGCTACTACTTCGCATTTTCTCCCTGACTAATCGACCGCCCAGAACCGAGAAGATCCTAGACACCCTCATCCTCTATGCCGTCAGCCGGGGTACGTACGCGTCTTGATTTTTCTACCTATCCTCACAGCTTATTTCTAGGTATCCTCACGGCGTAAGTATGCCCACCTCCCTCCGCACCCGTTTCTCATCTAAGTCCACAGGCTCACCCAGTTCATGTTCCTCGTACTAAACCTCTCCCTCCCGCATGCGACGTACTGGATGCCATTTCATCAGGCTGTCGGCAAGCGTGCGTTCTCCTCTCTTTCCTTGTTATCTCTTCCGGTCACTCACCCTGATTTTGCAGTATACGTGAACTCCGTTTTCGCGACGTATGTCGACCCTTTTCTTCCGCCCCTCCTGCGTGCTAATAGATGACCAGGCTGAATGTGCGGAGCACCCTCACGGAGAAGGACGACGGCACTGCGCCCGCGACGAATATGTCATTTGTCGATATGCCACTCGGCCACGCTCCGACAACAGATTCTGGGACAGGCACGGGTACCGGATCTGGTAACACCAGGGTATGTATCTCGTCTCCGCCTTCCCATACGCGTCGTTCCTTTTCCTCACTTTCCACCACCGTCTTTCCTCATCGTTGCTGTCTGTCTGACGCGCACCCGCAGTCGACTGGTCGCCTCAAACCCCTCGTCTTCGCCGCCGGATCGGGTGGGACGGGAACGGAATCGATGGACCTCGCGCTGCACACGCGAAGCGTGACGCGTGATTCGGGTGAGAAAGATGCGGAGGCGCCGGTGGGGGCAGAGGCCTACTAGGGTTGGGCGTTTTGGATTGGACTTCGGTTTCAGGATTTATGGGTGTACCTATATAATGTCTGCGTATGTACGAGATCGGCGCTCAATAGGCGCTGATGTGATCGCCGTCGATTCGACAAATCTTTTTGCTGCCACCACCATCGCTTACGGCTTCAGTCAACGTTAGCTTTCGTTTTACCAGCGGAATCTCGAACTAAGGGATGTACCTAGGTCTTGGGACTCTCCTCGTCGTCGCATGTCGCAATCTATAGGTTCCCAATTCTTTGCAATCCACGAGCTGCTGCTTCTCGTGCTTTCGTACCTTTCACCTGCGGGCAAGGGCACAATCAGCTCAATCGACAGCAATTCTCTTGCCAACCTCGCGCGTGTGTCCCGGAGTATCTCAGATGTGGCGTTGGACGCTCTGTGGAGGTCGATACACCAGCCGGACGCGATTGTGAGGCTCCTCCCGGCAGATGCCTGTGAAGTAGTGGAGACTTGGGACGACGATAACGACTGCAAGGTGCAAGAGGTGTGCAATTGTCAATTTTTTCAGGCGGGAGACACTGAGCCAGAGTCCACAGTACAAATTGAGACGTCCCTTGACCGCGAATGACTTTGTCGCGTTCGATGAATACGCGCCGCGCATCCGCTTCGTCGACTTTTCCAACTCGAGTAGAATCCTGGGCCGGGGGTGCGAGCTCTTCCCCTACATCAAGGCATTCCGCAACCCGATCCTGCCGGAACTGACAGACTTCCGCTGGGAGCCCTCGGTGGTGAATGGA
The DNA here is from genome assembly GCA_029448575.1 of Mycena maculata. Classification (NCBI taxonomy): domain Eukaryota; kingdom Fungi; phylum Basidiomycota; class Agaricomycetes; order Agaricales; family Mycenaceae; genus Mycena; species Mycena maculata. The sequence continues at coordinate 527,856 of JARJLG010000017.1, read as the reverse complement.
TCCATCGGTGCTTTCCACCTCCTCTCGCGGGACGCATCCGTGCCCAGGGAGGAATTCTCTATGCTTCTCTGGTCCGAAATCGAGCACATTCCCGGGGAATCGGACGTCATTGCAAGCACTATCGACGCGTTCAATGATCCCGCTCTACCCTGGTTGCCGGACGTCAAGAAGCTCACCCTCCGCATCATCCACTTCCTCCCCGCCGTCAAAGCCGCAATCCAGAGACTCAAAAATCTCGAATACTTCTCCTGCGACCTCCGTCTGGATCCCGCCGTATTCGAGAGCCTCGCGGCGCTCCCTCACCTCCGGTTCATCGACCTGCGCTGGCTTCCGACGGACGCAACGACGACCGTCGCCGCAGATTCGCAAAGCTTCCGCGCCCTCGAAGGCCTCCGCATATCGGGGACCCTCTCCTCCATCTACGCGCTCCTCCCCGTCATCTCATCCCCCGACCTCCTCTCCGTGCGGCTCACAACGAAAGACTTCCAGTCCCGCTCCATCGAGCCCGCCCTCTTCTCCCTCCTCCTCCCCCCCGCCGTACCGGCGCGCGCCGCCACGCTGCAGCACTTCACCTTCACCGGCCCCTCGAAGGTCACCGCGCGCTCGCCGGGCGTCGGCCGCGTTGTCCTCACCGCGTTCGCACCGCTGCACGCCTGCCGCGCGTTGCAGACCTTCCGCATCGACATCGACGCGACGCACCTCGTCTTCACCGACAACGACGTGCAAGCGATGGCGCGCGCCTGGCCCGCGCTCACCGTACTCACCATCGCGCCCCCGCGACGAGACTCCCTGCGCCCCCCGCCGGACGTACACCTCTACGCCCTCTGGGCGCTCGCGGTCGGGTGCCCGCGGCTGCGGCAGCTCGCGCTCGAGGTCAACGCGGAGGTGGCGCAGCCGTTCCGCCCCGAGGACGGGGCGGATGCACCGAGCGGTGCTCGCCCGCCGATGGAGGAGCTGACGCTCCATTGCTCGCCGTGCGGGGACCCCGCGCTCGTCGCCGGCTTCCTCGAAGTCGCGTTTCCTCGGCTCTCTGCGCGCGCCTTCCACGCGTACCCGACCAAGGGACGACCGGAAGACAAGGACAAGTGGGCGGCGGTGACCGCTGCCTTGGGCGGCTCAGACCACGTCGACGTGTGGTAGTGTTCTTATCTACCTATACAATGATCTGGTATAATTTAATGTTAATTTATACGAACGTGTGCCCGATTGTTAGGCACTGCGCGCCTCTCCCTCCACCGACTGCTCGCTGCCAAGTCCGACCCCAAGCCGGTGCTCCGCTTCGTGCGCGGCACAGAACGCGTCCCTCGCTACGCCCTCTAGGGTTCGGCGAAAACTTTTCATCTCATACTTATTCTGATACGTAGATACTTATCTAGGTCTAGACATCCTGCTTTGCCATAATTCACACACCCCCTCATAGCACACCTCCAGCGTCCGTCCCTCCTCCCGTCCCTCCTTCTCATACTGCCCTCCGTTCCAGCTAGTGTATTTACCTACCATACGTATAGTGCTACATGGGCCAGCCGCTGAGCCAGCGCACTAATGGAATTTGAATTGAATTGAGTGCAGTGTGCCCTATCGTATCGTTGTCAATGCTACGTATTTATCCATCGCCCTGGTTGGCCATTAGCAAATGGTTCACAGAACACTAAGATGCTAGTTCACTTGTGCGCCGCAACTGAGCACACCCCACGGATCTCGCCAGTGCATCAATCATGTCAGGATCTATGACTCACTCGTTCAACCTCCCTATTCGAATGTGCAATTGCCACTCTCCAGATCCTCGTCTTGTTTCCTCTCGTATCTCAGATTGTTGACAGTTCAAGTACCCGGGTGTGGGTAACGACATCGTTTGGCTATCTGAATACTTTTTTTTTTGAACAACTCCGAGTCGTCGGATGCTGGACCGACCGTGACGACGCTTCAAGTTGCATAAACATGTATTCGAGCTGTCGGGCCTGCGGTCATTTGGCTTATGCCACAAACGGATGAAAATCCGTACGGTCTTATTTAAGCACGAATAACCTTTCAACCAGGCGCAGAGAAATCACCGTCAATGTCGACCCCAGAGAACAAGGCAGCATGGCTCACTGCTCTTAAAGCTTACCCTCTACAAGTTGGTCCGGCGCCCATGCCCACCCCCGAGGCCGCCGACGTCGTCATTCAAGTGCATTCCGCGGCGCTCAACCCCGCCGACCCCGCCATGCAGCAGCGTGGTGTGGTAGTAAAGCCCGAAGGGTACCCTTACATATTAGGCATCGACATTGCGGGTATCATTACCGCGGTTGGACCGAAGAACACACGCTTCAAGCTAGGTGGTCTCATATACAACAGCCATTACAGAAATAGTATTCACTCAGCTTCAAGGTGACCGAGTAACAGCCCTCGCCGTTCCCTCCTTGCTCGGCGACGCCAAGTACGGCGGGTTTCAACTCTACGCGGTGGGGGACGACCGTATGATCGCCAAGATCCCGGACCGCCTGAGCTTCAACGAGGCGTCCGTGTTGCCCTTGGGACTCTGCACCGCGGCCTACAGCCTGTTCGAAAAGGCTGCGCTGGCCCTTGACCTGCCCGAGCCCGGCGGCAACGCGCCGAACGGCAAAATTCTGCTCGTCTGGGGTGGGGCGTCCAGCGTCGGCGCGTGTGCCATCCAGGCTGCCAAGGCTGCTGGGTACACCATCGCCGCGACGGCCAGCGCAAAGAACTTTGGCCTCCTGCGCGAGATCGGCGCCGAGTACGTGTTCGATTACAACAACGCTGGCATCATCGACGAGATCGTTGCGACCCTCAAGGGCAAGGGTGAGCTGGCCGGTATATTCTCTGCGATAATACAACCGGCGCCTCTGGCGCAGTGCGCCGCCGTTGCTGGACAGCTCGAGGGCAGGAAGCATGTCGGTACCGTGCGTCCACCTGGGTTCCCAGCGTTGGATAACTGGCCCGAGGGAGTCGAGATCAGTAGCTGCGAGTCCACGGATATCATGTCCAGCGAGGTGGGTCCCGCCATCTGGAGAAAGTGGTTGCCGGTCGCGCTGGAAGATGGAAGTATGAAGTGCAGGCCACACTACGAGGTTGCTGGCAAGGGGCTCGAGGGAGTTCAGGGTGCCGTGGATTTGATGTCGAAAGGAGTTAGCGGGAAGAAGTTGGTCGTTGAAATTGCGCATTGATTAGAGTACATTACATGTACGGCGAAGGCCCGGGACTTGATTTTGCTAGCAAAACATAGGCAGTATGCACCCTATTGTATTGCCCACGCCCTTGCCCGGAACACTTACGTGCGCGCGCCCTTTCACCCTTTACCCATTACACGGGTGAAGACCGGGTGAACCTGTACCGGGTTAAATTCCACCGTTTCAACGGGTGATTCAACATGTCCCGCTCATCTAGTAATTTTCACCGGTTGACAATGTCGCAACTCACCCACATCCACAAGCGATTGTGAGTGTGAGAGTGTCGCTGTTGACCCATCCCCCCTAAAATGCTAGTTGTGCGTCGCAACTGAGCACACCCGGACATCGCCGGGATCGGTGCATCGATCATGTCAGGATGTATGACTCACGCGTTCAACCATCTTTCCTGCAATTGCTCTCCGGATCCTCGTCTTGTTTCCTCCGATATCTCGGATTATTGACAGTTCCAGTACCACCGTCGCCGGGCGTGGGTAACGACATCGTTTGGCTATCTGAATACTTTTTTTCTTGAACACTCGGATGCTGGACCGACGGCGACGCTTCAAGCTTCAAGTTGCATAAACATGTATTCGAGCTGTCGGCGCTGCGGTCATTTGGCTTACGCCCCAAACGGACGAGAATCCGTACCGTCTTATTTAAGCACGAATAACCTCTAAACCAGGCGCAGAGAAATCACCGTCAATGTCGACCACAGAGAACAAGGCAGCGTGGCTCACTGCTCTTAAAGCTTACCCTCTACAAGTTGGTCCGGCGCCCATGCCCACCCCCGAGGCCACCGACGTCGTCATTCAAGTGCATTCCGCGGCGCTCAACCCCGCCGACCCCGCCGTGCAGCAGCGTGGTGTGGTAGTAAAGCCCGAAGGGTACCCTTACATCTTAGGCACCGACATCGCGGGTATCATTACTGCGGTTGGACCGCAGAACACACGCTTCAAATTAGGTGACTGGTCTCGTATACAACAGCTATTACAGAAATACTCACTCAGTTCCAAGGTGACCGAGTAACAGCCCTTGCCGCTCCCTCTTTACTCGGCGACGCCAAGTACGGCGGGTTCCAACTCTACGCGGTGGGGGACGACCGTATGATCGCCAAGATCCCGGACCGCCTGAGCTTCAACGAGGCGTCCGTGTTGCCCTTGGGCCTCTGCACCGCCGCCTACAGCCTGTTCGAAAAGGCTGCGCTGGCCCTTGACCTGCCCAAGCCCGGCGGCAACGCGCCGAACGGCAAAATCTTGCTCGTCTGGGGCGGGGCGTCTAGCGTCGGCGCGTGTGCTATCCAGGCCGCCAAGGCCGCCGGTTACACCATCGCCGCGACGGCGAGCGCAAAGAACTTTGGCCTCCTGCGCGAGATCGCCGCCGAGTACGTGTTCGACTACAACAACGCCGGCGTCGTCGACGAGATCGTCACGACCCTCAAGGGCAAGGGCGAGCTGGCCGGTATATTCTCCGCGATCGGACAACCGGCGCCTCTGGCGCAGTGCGCCGCCGTTGCTGGACAGCTCGAGGGCAGGAAGCATGTCGGTACCGTGCGTCCGCCTGGGTTCCCAGCGTTGGAGAACTGGCCCGAGGGAGTCGAGATCAGTAGCTGCGGGTCCACGCATATCATATTCAGCGAGGTGGGTCCTGCCATCTGGAGAAAGTGGTTGCCGGTCGCGTTGGAAGATGGGAGTATGAGGTGCAGGCCGCACTACGAGGTTGTCGGCAAGGGGCTCGAGGGAGTTCAAGGTGCCGTAGATTTGATGTCGAAAGGAGTTAGCGGGAAGAAGTTGGTCGTTGAAATTGCGCATTGATTAGAGTACATGTACGGCGAAGAACTTGATTTTGCTAGCAAAACATGCGCAGTATGCACCCTATTGTATTGCTACGAAAGCTGCGTATTTATCCATCGTCGCCCTACATAATTGGTGTTAGTGCTGTTTGAGAGAACACTAAAATGCCAGCTCACCTGTGCGTCGTAACCGAATCTTTCTTGACGACACCCTGCAGCAGCCACGGGCAGACACCCCGCAACGTCTCGGTAACCCGTGTCCGATGTGTTCCACTCTCATCTACCCCCAAGTCCTCCAGCTCGCGGATCTTCCATACCCGGACGCCCGCACCATGCACGGCGCTCTCGTACACCGAAACCCAATTCGCCGGATCCAGCACCTGCCACGACTTGACCGTCACCGTCTGGTGGACGAGCCCAAACAGCATCGGGAGGTGCTCGATCACGGTGAAGCAGTCGCGCTGGAGGACGCCCGCGCCATCATCCTTGTCGCAGGGCTCGAGCGCGCCGAGGACGGGCATCGCATCGGCCGCAAACGCCGCGCGGACATCCATCCGCACATAGTCCATACCGTGGTGGATGTAGTCCGCTGCCAGCTTGAGCGACGCGTCGCGCGTGCCGACGAGGAAGCGTGCGATCGCCGGGGAGTCCGCGGGGAGCAGCACGCGCGCCACATGCTCAATCGGGCACGCGAGCTCGACCGAATAGACGGAGGTGAACTGCGGAGATTGGGGGAGAAAGGTCAGAGGTGAATGGGCTTTGGACGCCGCAGCGAGCGCCCACAGCTCGTCCGCGAGGTACCCGCAGAGTACATCCGCGTCCGCGATCAGCGCCCGGTCCGTGCAAACCGCGACATTAAGCTGCCCACTGTAGCTGTACACCGCGACGCCGACGCCGATGTTGTTGAGGCCGAGGGGGTGGCAGCGCACGTTCGCGACGGGGACCCCGCCCGCGAGCTGCATCGGGGTAGGCGGCCCCTTCATGTTGCTCACGTAGCACGACACCGTCTTGGCGTCCGTCGCAATGAGCGCGAGCCGCGTCGCTGTCGCCAGCCCGCCGACGACGCCCGACATGGTCGCCGCGAGCCCCGCGCGATACCCCGTCTTCGCCTGCCGCATCGTCGCGCGCACCTGCGCGAATCGCGCGGCCGGAGCATCCAGGTTGGTCGGGATCGGGACATTGAGGTCGCCTAGGTGCGTGCCCAGCACGACGTCCGCGACCTGCGCCGCGGGCGCAAAGACATCGACGGGGAGTTTACACTGGATCGGCCTATTGTCGACCTCATCGCCGTGCACGTGCATGTACATGCGGAGCGCGCCGGCGACGGCGGCCAGCACGACGTCGTTCACCGTTCCACCACCGAACCGCCGTGCGACGCGCTTGACGTCCGCGAGCTCCAGCGGGTGCTCCATCCACGCCATCGCAACCGCCTCGAGCGGCTCGGCGCGCTTGATCGAGCTCAGCGGTTCCGGCGGTCTGTCGAGGTTGCGCAGATCCTTGATATTACGCGCCGTCTGCGCGATCCGGCCGGATAGAGTGGATGCGGCGACGGTCGACGCGAGTGAACAGGAAGGCGGCATCAACACCGCGCGCTTCTCGTCCGAGCACGCCATCAGGATGTCGGTGAGGCCGCGCCCGTCCGTGATAGCATGGTGCACACGTGTGAAGAGGACAGTCCCGCCACCGGGACGCTGGATAATAGCGACGTCCCACGGCGGGCGCGCGGGATCCACCGGTATCCTGCTCAGTCGTTCAATCAACTCGCGCAGCTCGGGGTACCCGCCCCCGGGCGCGAGGGTATGCTCGCGGATGTGCGCCTCGACATCCAACTTCTCGCACGGCTCCCAGTACGGCGCGCTCGCGCTCGGGAGGACGAGGCGGTGCGACATACGCGGGATGGCGAGCAGGCGGGCGGTGACGAGGGCGGTGGCTTGCGCGAGGGAGAGGGCAGCCCCGAGCTCGATCGTCGCGGGAATCATGGGGTCGCGCATTCCGATGAGGAGGCGGCTGGTCGTAGATACGATGTCCCTGGGGTCCCCCTTCGCACGGACTTTGTAGAGAGCATAGAGGGCTGCAATACGATGAGGAGCGCAGCTAGAGAGAAGTGGGCGTGCTTACCCGTTCCCCAAAGTGCAGCCAAGGTCGTACGTACCGGAAATATCGGTCCCAACGAAGTGTGGTATACGGTCACATAGACGACAACGTTCAGCAGAGCCAACGAACAGCCGATCGTTGTAAGGGAAAAAGCTGGGAGGCGGAATTAGTTTCCGGTACATCCCAGTCCAAATGCAGCTTACTTGAGCCCGGTGTCGCATCCTTTGCAATGGTCTTTGGATTTAGATAGCATGTATAATACCAGTCCATGAAGCTTGTCACGTCCTGCACGGCTGCATGAGCGGTGAATTGGCAGGGCAGTAGGCGCAGTATACCAGGGCGATCCTCGCTGGGAGTGTCTTTTCCGCGAGCGCTTTCGGGATCAAGCCTGCCGGCGTGCTCGAGGTTACCAGCCTCCATTCCGTCCGCCCATCCGGCAGCTCTGTTATCATTTCGACGCAGGCGTAGCGACCCTTGATGCCGCGGTCTTCGTAGGAAAGGAGTGCTTCGTCGCCCGGATCAGTTAGATCGATGGGTAGGTGCACGACCCATCTGGGTGCGGGGTCGGAATTAAACTGGTACGGTACGGGAACGGATTGCGTACCCTGTACGCGGTGTTGAAGCGTCTAAATGGGTGACTTGCAGGATGGTAAAGACGCGCGGCGACATAGGCGGGGGGAACCCGTAAAGGATCGTCCATATAGACGCGGTGGGCGAGAGGGTCTTGACTAGCGTCACCTTCTTGATCTCATGGACGGCCCTGAAGGGGGCGTTAGTCTTAGTACATCTAGTATCCACTGAACACGCACTCGTCATTGAAAGCCTTTTTCGCCGGCATCCACTCGTGCCCGAGCACCGACCAAAAGCGGTCAAAGGGGAGGGAGTGGCGGCTGACTCTGGAATGCCACGATGAGCCGTCCGGAAGGACGGTATGTGCGGTCTGTACGAGTCCATTCTGGTACACCTTCCCCAGTTTCCAGGAAAGAGAGTCTGAGATGAGAGATTTCGCAGCTGAAATTATCGCATCGTCCCGGGGAATCTCTATCGGGGGCTTTAGAACCCGTCGCTACTCCTGAGTAGTAGATCCAGGCTCACCAGACGGTTTCCGAGGTGTGATATCGAGCGTTACCCCTGACATGGGTTTCGTTTCCTCTTAAGAGTCCGAGGTGGACTTGTACTCCAGGTTCAAGGCGATGTTATACGTATACAGGCGTCTGCATCGCAAACTCTGGAAGGGGAAGATGCGAAAATGCCACAGAATCGCTAGCGACCCTCATCAAGATCATTCTGAATGCTGCGCTTTGCGCAACGGAGTTTCAGTTGGGATCTGAAGCCATCGGAATATCCGACAAGGAGTCGAGAAGGGGTCGAGAAAGAGTTTGAGAAAGAAACAGAAGAATGGGTTGTTGCGGTCAGAAGCAGAGTTTGTCCCAGGCGTGATCGCTCTTGTCTCTCGCCATCATCACCAACGCTACCACGGCATCAAAGGAACTATTTAGCTGTCTTGAGCACCGTATAAGCAACCTCAGATTCCCCGAGAAGGAGCGGTTTCTCAAGGTTTGAATTTCCAGCTTTTTCTGCGCGATGGCGACGGTCGGCGGAATACTCTACACTCGCTGAAGCCGGGATCCGCCAGCGGAACACGGAGTTGAAGGTTTGACTTCATGCATTTGAATTCACCGTTGGGATATAGCAATTAGACCAGGTCCACTTGCCGCTTTTTTCTGCGACTTAATCGATTTTAAAGACTTCCTAAGTAGATCATTCTGTTAACTGGAACCCCGCTAGTGCATTCAATGAGCTGCGGGTCGCCCTCCCTCCACCGATGGCCGATGTCGAAGCCACCGTCCTGACGCTTGTCTTAGACGCCTGCGATATCCCCGTTTCCGCCGTGGACGTCCACACCGATTTGGCCTCCATCGGCTCCATGATGTCCATCGAGATCTTTGGGGGCTTGCGCGCGACATTCCCGGGAACCGAGCTCGACTCCCACGTCCTCTCGTTCTGCACCACCATCGCGGACATCTGCCGGGAGGTTTCCTTCAAATTCGAGTAATCGCATATGCAGTGTAGACGTTGATGCAAGTCGTAAATACAAAGCTAAGAAACAAACAGACATAATATCTACGTTTTCTTCAAGTTTGTTTTCCTCGTTGGGTTCCGCCTTGGGGGTTTGACTCGGGCCTCAAAAAACACGGCTTCTCTACGTGCCGTTTCCCGCTCCTCGACGGTGCGTATGAAATCTCGGAACCCAGTTGCAGAATGCGCGACCAGTCCGACTCGTCCGACGCGCTGCTGCCAGCGAAGTACTTCTCGGGTTCCTCTGACTCGAAGAAAGCTCCGAGATTCGGTTCTTCCAGTCGATGGAAACACTCTGGTGCTGCATCGGTGAAGAGAGGGGCGGTACGGTCTGCGCTGGGCTGAACTTTCATGGCCTCGTCGAGCTGCGCAGTCAGTGTCTCAACGCGCTGGGTCCGCCGCTCAGCGCGCTGGTCTCGCTCCTGGTCCCGCTCAGCGCGCTCGGCCCGCTTTTCAGCGTGCTTGTCCAGGTCTCTTCGGTACTGAGCACGTATCCTGTCTTGCCGCTCCTTTGCGTTGCTTGGGAGATCATACATTTTCTCCTCCTGCCCCTCCGAGTCCGCCCCTGCGTCATCCTCTTCCAGATCATCATCCTCTTCCAGCTCATCCTCTTCCGAGTCCATCTCATCCTCTTCCATATCCTCGAGTCGGAACCTCGCAGCTGCTTTCAGCTCCATAAGGAGTTCCGAAGTATACGGCTTTCCATTGAGCTCCTTCTGCGACCATTCCCTCGTGACTCGGCGTATCTGGTAATACTCCCCGGCCCCGGCGAGGAGGATGACCACGTCCTGGGTCCCAAATCGCCAAGAGGAGAAGAGACAGAGTGCTTGGGTCTCGGCCTGAATTACTGCGTCCCGCAGAAGGTCCTTCAAATTGTTTAAGAAGGATTTGAGGTTTCGTGCATGGCGGGTAGGAGCTCGCTTCAGCTCTCCCAACAGGGCGGCTTCGTATCCGGAGACCCAGAGACAACGAGGTGAAAGGCCTGTCTCGTGGGGGCGAAACGTGTGGAAGAAGTATGCGAGACTTTTGCCGACCAGCTGTTTGCCAATCTCTCCCAAGTCCTCGACGGGTCGTGACTCCAGGATGGGCATAACCACCGCGATGTCAACGTAAACACCTTCGGCTTCCCCATCTGCCTCTGTCGTGCCGGATTCGTCTGGACCAGGACGAACCTTCGGACTGACGTATACGGGGAACTGCGGTGCGATGAGGGAATATTGGAAGTCCTCGGGGACGATGAGAGCGCCAATATCCCCTGTCCAGTAAGGATAGATATAGTGTTCCAGGTGGCGTGGGTTAATGGTCGTTGAGTGGCTGACTGTCAGTGCGAGGAAACGATGGAGGCTGAGACGCTGCGAGGAAATGTTGCCCATACTGACAATTCGCGGGAGGGGTATAAAGCTAGGGGAGGTGTCGCGAGGCGAAAAACGACCTTTTAAATTTCTAAAACAATAGAGCCCACAAGAGCCCACAAGGTTGCCATAGAAGCTTTGGTTCTCGTATCGGCCCGATCACCCGGGGATCATGTGCCAAATACGAACATAGCAAAATGCGCCACAGATCTGCGCCTCTTCTTCCAAACTATCATGTCGACGAAACAAGAAACGTGAGTCTACGTTCCCCTTCTTCTCCGTTAATGCAGCCTCCCGTTGTCTGCAGGTTTCCCTTTCGCAGGCCTGTTGAGGACACCCCGCCAGTGCTTGGTGTCATACAGAACGGCCGTCCGACCCCAAAGTACGCACTCGCGTGGGTCTGTGAGCGTCACGCATTCTACAAGAACCTCGGCGAAGGCATCGGTTACATCAACTGCTGGGGCAGAGTCTCACGCAATTGGAGCACCTCGCCTATAACCGAGTGCGTTGCCACTTCATTCAAGTTGACGCCCCGTAGCATGAACTGTGTGCAGTTACGGCCTGGCGCCGATACCCTTCTCTGCACCAGATGGTAACTTCTACCTCGTTGCGATGTTCAATAAAGAGAAAGCGAACCACATCGAACGTGTCCGTGATTTGGCAGGAGATCCCCTCATTAACTCTGCGAGGGTCGCGATGGGTGTCGACAGAGACCCATTACTCGAGAAGACTCTCCAGTGGGTTCGATGGCCACTGGATGACGAGATACGCCAGCGACGAGAAGAGGTGCGCCAGCGACGAGAGGAAGCGCGCCAGCAACGAAAGGAGGCGCGCCAGCGACGGCGCGAATCGGAGGACAGTGAAGAAAAGTGAAGAAGAGGACAGCGCCCCAGTCAAAGTTGATTACAATTACGCGGACAATTTGTGGTGTATGTATATATTGATGAACATCATTTGAAACAGCTCTTGAAACAAACTCCTGGCCGCCTACAATTACATTGTGAACCACGCGGGTTTGATATTCAGAGTGTCCTATTCGCCCGGTCAGGTGCCAAGCTAACCCACTTGCGCTCATACAGCGCCCCCCGCGTCGGCCAATCTTCGCGCCACTCGGGCAGCACACCGCAAAGTCGTGCGCGACAGTCGCGATCTCGTCCTTCAGGCCTGGCGCGTGCACCTGCTCGCGAGGACGTGGTTCGCCACCAGCGAGGACACGACCGCTACCCTTCCGGCCTCGTTCGCCCTCCAAGCGCGCATCCAGCACACGAGGAATTTAGGGCCGCCCGCCAAAGGCGAGGGCAAGCCAGGTGCTGGCGACGTCCGCGAGCGTGAAGGGCGCGTATGACTTCACGGCGCCGACGAACGCGCGGGTTGAGTTCGGCGCGTAGAAATGTGGGTGTTCAAAAGAAGGGATGCGCGGAGGTGAGCGCGGCGTGTTTGTAGTCGGATTCGATGCTTCGAGCGGCTGAAGCACGCGCACGAACGGCGCGGAGGCAGCTCTGTACCTGGACCACCCTTCAGATTCAGATGGCAATCTCAAGACGAAATGAGAGGAATTTACCCAGTGCCGAGAACAACAGCGTCGACATTGATCCGCGCGACCCGAGGGAGTCGAGGTCCAATTTGTCATTGGACTTCACGCGGTCCACAATTTGGCAAAAGCTACCCGGGATCTGGCAAGACGGCAAAGCGCTGCAGACCTTGTCGGCTGATGGAACGGCATACGGGCGCTTGCACCGCACTCTTCAGCTGAGCTGCGCCGTGATGTCGCTGCTGGACAGTGGAATTCGCCAGGAAACCGCATATAATAGTTCTAGGCCCGTTTTCTTTGGGTAAATTTTTTTGATCGCCGCAGTGATGAGTTGAAATCTTGATCAGAGGCAAGGCGGCCTACAGGGCAGTGAGAACGAATGAAGAACGCGATTGTAATAAGCAGCATTCCGTGAAGGGTTGTGAACATGTCGGTTGGATTGCCAGCAGGCAGGGAAAATGAACCGGCTCCTGCCGAATGGTAACTGGTCAAGGCAAAATTCCTGCGAGGGGTATTAACTAAGGGAGAAAATTTAGTCCGTGGTGAGAATAAACACGCAGGGAACTTGAACACGCGGTGGGATTCCAACGAAGAATCGTGGCAAGGTCTATTGGCGAATGGGCAATGGAGGTCAAAAACAAGACAGCAGGCAGACGCTGAGGCTCCAAGCAAAATTGAATCAACTGGGGCAGCAGATAAACAGAGTCAGTAAAATCGAAAAATATAGAGCGATGGAGCATGCGCCAAAAATTGAAGGGTAAAAAAACCTAGTGGCTATAAACTAGTAGGTCCAAGGGGGTAGCGAACGGTTGGATCGGAAGGCCATGATTCGCAGCAATTGTTTCTCCACGGAGATTCGAAAACGGCCCATGTCAATGGAAGAAAAAATCTCTTCGCGACTGAACATCTTGTTGCAAAGCAGCCGGCGCAGAACAATTCACGGAGTTAGAGTCACTGGGACCCGGGGAATACGGGTGCGCAGGTGTCTGAGTCAAGCATACTTACCAGTGTTGACAATTTTGTTTTACGTCGGAGTCCGGGCTGCGGATGCCCAGGTTTTACGGATGGTCTACCTCCCGGAGCGCCTAGGATCGCGTCGGGCCCGCCCTTTCAGAGAAATAGCATGAAAAGTCGATTCCGTATATGGAAGGTGATGTAGCCGGGCCGCTGGCGGAGATGGAGAGGGCGCGAAAGCGGAGGATGGAAACGATGTTATACGTATACAGGCGTCTGCATCGCAAACTCTGGAAGGGGAAAATGCGAAAATGCCACAGAATCGCTAGCGACCCTCATCAAGATCATTCTGAATGCTGCGCATTGCGCAACGGAGTTTCAGTTGGGATCTGAAGCCATCGGAATATCCGACAAGGAGTCGAGAAGGGGTCGAGAAAGAGTTTGAGAAAGAAACAGAAGAATGAAGGTTGTTGCGGTCAGAAGCAGAGTTTGTCCCAGGCGTGATCGCTCTTGTCTCTCGCCATCATCACCAACGCTACCACGGCATCAAAGGAACTATTTAGCTGTCTTGAGCACCGTATAAGCAACCTCAGATTCCCCGAGAAGGAGCGGTTTCTCAAGGTTTGAATTTCCAGCTTTTTCTGCGCGATGGCGACGGTCGGCGGAATACTCTACACTCGCTGAAGCCGGGATCCGCCAGCGGAACACGGAGCTGAAGGTTTGACTTCATGCATTTGAATTCACCGTTGGGATGTGGCAATTAGACCAGGTCCACTTGCCGTTTTTTCTGCGACTTAATCGATTTTAAAGACTTCCTAGATCATTCTATTGACTGGAACCCCGCTGGTGCATTCAAATCCACCTTGAATGGACCACTAAATTCCTCCGACGCGGCTCCCTACGTCCATCTGTCAGGTCCATGCCCATGAACCCCGCTTGCCGCCCATTTTGAAGCTTCGAGGCTCCCCAAGATCAGAACCTTACCTTCCCATCTTCAGTTCGCGAACCTCGACCTTACTCGGGTGTTATGACCCAGCATTATCCATCATGCTACGTTCAAGAAGCCCAGCCTCGCGGGAGGGACCCGTCCTTTTCGGTACCAGCAATATCGCACTCCGCACGAGGTCATCCTCCTCCTGGAATCCCTTCTCGCTCTCTGGCTCATGCCGTACTCGTCGTCCTCGCCCGCCCGCAGAGGGATTGCCTTCTGGCTCATCTTTGCCTCCATCTGCATATCGCTGTTCGTCTCGGCGCTGGAGCTCACGACCGTATCGACCGCCCTCCCCACCATAGCGAACGACCTGCATGTTACTGAGTTTGTCTGGGTGGGAACCGCGTACTCGCTCGCGTCCACCGCGTTTCTGCCCATGAGCGGCGGCCTCGCGGAGATATTCGGCCGCCGACATGCGATGCTACTCTCCATCCTGCTTTTTGCCATGGGTAGCGCGCTTTGTGGAGCTGCTAGAGACCAGTATGTGCTCATTGGGGGGAGAACTGTGCAGGGTCTGGGAGGCGGTGGGATACGCTCGCTGGCGGTCATAATACTTGCCGATCTCGTCACTCTCGAGGAGAGGGGAACCTACGGCATATTGACTGGATTGTTCGTAACTTTCCTCGTAGTGGAATTGCCATGCTGAAGGTTCTACAGGACATGGAGCATCGCATGCGTAGTTGGCGTACGCCCCTGCCTCTACGTCGCCTCCTCCCACATACTCATTTCGTCACTTTTATCCAGCCAATCATCGGCGGCGGCTTGGCGGCACGGGGAGCCTGGCGGTGGTTATTTTGTAAGCGTATTCGTCCTTTTATCTTTCTACGATCTGACGCAATGCCAGACCTCAATCTCCCCATCTCGGGTGTCGCGGCGGTCTTCGTCGTCCTCTTCCTTCACCTTCCCACACCTCCCGGGACATTCCGCGAGAAGATTGGCCGCCTGGACTTGATGTACGCCGTTTAGTGCCCTGTCTTAGTGATGAATACTGACCTATACATTCTCCAGCGGAAACTTTCTCGTCATCGCCAGCACGACGTGCTGTACCCTCGCGCTGACTTGGGGAGGAGCCGCCGCGCCTTGGACGTCTCTGCAGGTCCTTGCCCCACTTTGGTTAGGATTGATAGGCCTAGCGATCTTCCTACTGTATGAGGGAGCAGTCCCGGCCGATCCTTTGGTTAGTCTGCATCCTTAAGCCGCCTGTCCGCTCTTCTCTTAATCACCAACTCAGGTTCCCTTCGTTCTTATGTGTAACCGGACGAGTCTGAGTGGGTATGTGGGCGTTCTCCCAATCATACAATATTCATTTGATCACATATCTCTACAGCTACGTCCAAGCCTTCGTGGTCGGCCTCGTAACTCTCTGCGTCGTCTGCGAGTTCTCCCCTCATTACTTCGACCGCCATAGACTAATCGCGACCGCAGACTTTCTTCCGGTCTACTTTCAAAGCTGCAAAGATGCCTCGGCGATCCGATCCGCGCTCCTGGGGCTCGGAGTCGCGGCGCTGGCGCCCGCGGCCATTGTCGCGGGCGTAGCCGTCAGCAAGACGCAGCGATACCGCCCGCAGATGTGGGCGGGGTGGTGTATCATCATCATCGGGCTCGGTCTACTCCGCAGTGTCCGCCAAGAGACCCCCACGATCCACACGTTCTTCTTTGGGGTCATCACTGGCGTCGGTTTAGGGTGATTGTGCCCCGTGCTTGCCCAGTCCACTGAGTCTAACTCCGATACACTAGGTTTGAATACTCCACGACGATGTTCCCGGTACAGGCGCCCCTCCCCGTCTCACAGAACGCGCGTGCCCTCGCGTTCCTGACCTTCGTCGGTTCGTTCGCTGGAGTGTGCGTATGTCGTACCTTTGCTCAAGCATCCTCGCATGGTGATCCCATCCTTCCGCAGTTGGGGCCTCACAATCGGTGGCACAATCCTCGACAACCAGCTCACGCGCCGGCTGCCCGCCGCGTTCACCGCGCACATCCCCGGCGGCGCGGCCGTCGCGTATGCCATCATCCCGCAGATCCAGGGCCTCCCCCCCGTGGAGCGGCACACCGTGCAGGTGGCGTTTGCGGAGAGCCTCGCGGTGGTCTGGGCCGTGCTTGTCGCGATCGCGGGTATCGGGCTGCTCGCGTCGCTGTTCATGGAGGGGCTCCCGCTGCACACGAAGCTCGATAGTAGGTGGGCGCTGCGTGATCCTCGACGGACGCCTGTGCTTCGTTTCGAGATGGTGCCGGTGCCCGTGGTGCAGGTGGATTTCGGGGGTATAAATTTGAAGGGATAGAGCGCGAGTTCACCACTATAATGCGGGATTTACTACCGGTCGACCGTCGGCTTATAGGGCCTCGCGAAACACGATTTATCTATTTATTTCATGCTTTCGGGGTATTTCCGGAGGACATGAAGCCGCAGCGAAACGATAAGGTTCGTTGTGAGCGCTGTAATCAGCTAGTTAGGATCGTTGGCATGCAATACTTTTGGTGCGGTTCCCTGACGTTCAACTAGACAAAGTGCAACAAGCGGACTCGACCTCTTCTCAAGCCAAAATTGGAAGAGACACGCTGCCCCGACTGCCCCGCGTCGCGCCGCCGTCTATTCACTGAGCGCGGGCTGTTGGATCACCGACTAAGCAAATACGTGTTTTTTCTTCTTTCCGCTTTCACTCCTCCGTGATGAAGTTGACTTTCATTCTTAGACATCCCAAACCGAAGCCTGGTTCACAAGGAGTGAGTACCAGATAGGATGGGTTCAGATTTATTTTTTATTCCTCATGTGGATGGTTCGATCTGTATACTCGGTGTCATGCGCGGAGAGTATCAGGATAGGAACACATTACTACATAATCCATGTTTTCTTTCCACCAAGGCCAAATCTGCGCGACGAGCAAGACGCGAGTTTCTGTGTCACATGTGCGCGTTTGCCGCAAGTTTGCCGTGTTGTTGCCGCAATCACCGATCAATTAAGTGATTTTCTCACCGGTTCATAAGTAGGACTTGTACCACGACGACTCCCGCCGTCGTGGGTCATCCCGCTGCCTAAATACTCCAGATTACACTCCGGCTCCACTTAGGAAAATCCACCGTTTCCTGATCCAACAACATTGGCAACTGGTGTCACTGTCAAGTTCTCCGGTCTTAGCTGTTCACCAACTGGAAAGGCACTCTTCTCCGACTCTTCTCTTAAAATTTGCGACCACTCGGTCTTCGTTTACTCATTGCTACCTGCCTCTATGAGATTGACGTCTTGTCCTGCGAAAAATTTAATACTGCCATGTGAGACATCTATTGTTCCCAAAGCAGCAGCACAGAGCAACACAGACGACGGTCGCCCTCGATCCCTCCATACGCATCACGCCTTGACCCGCAGATCCAGATAACGGCATGCTCCGAGGGCTCTTGCACAATGGTAAACGTTGTACCTTGTGGACGCACTGCACTAGTACGCTTTGACCCGCTTTGGCCTCGGCTAGAGAACAATACGAAATCTGCGCCTATAAATTTGGTCCATCCCTGTGGCACCCTCTCTTAACACTTTGCCCCAACCGCATCTGCATCTCTCTTGCCCACAGTCGCAAAAATGCCCGCTACTCTCTCGAAATCACAAATACTGCCCGGGTGGATCCGGAGCAAGCAGCCGCGGCGTAGTTACGCCATTGCCTGCCGCGGGATTGTCGTCGTCCTCCAAGCTCTCGTGCCTGGATCACTCTACATCAGGACCGGCGACGAGACGCAGAGTTACATCGAGGTCACGATCAACGTCAGTATTTCTACTCGGTGCCATTTTTGGGTCTCTGATTTTCTTTAGGCGGCGGCGGCGAGCCATAGTGCCACTGTCCAGTCGGGGGATGTCGTGGCTACGGTCCGGACCCTATCAGCTGACGGGGAAAATGAAGGGGGGGAAGATGACGGGGAAGAGATCGTCAAGGTTGAAGGTAACGTAACGTCGGTTCATTCTGTTGGGACAGTACGCTGAACCCTCCTCTCCAGTTCTGAACGATATTGAAGATGGCGACGAAGAAAATGTCTCTCCGTCTGAACATTCGGTGGCAAGCGTTGAAGGCCCCGACGCATGCGATGCGCCTGATGCGGTGGATGATCCCGAAGATAGCCCCATTTCCCAGAGCCACGCACCGGCCGACGCATCGCTTGTTGCTACGGCAAGCAGCAAATCTGGAGCAGCACCGAAAGGAAATGACCCCCGTACGCCAACCCACTTCTATTCTATTCCTCACTGAGAACAACTCGCGTATCATCAGAAACGCCCTTGCCACCGCAGCCCAAACCTAAGACAGAAGACTTCAGCCCCTCTACCACTTTCGTACCGCCTACGACCGCGGCTTCGTCTTACCCGTCGGTATCGACTGTGCCACCGTCCCGAGGAAGATTAGGCGTCACAAGAGCAAGCAGCGCGCCTCCTGCACTGGCAGCGCCACACGGTCGTGCGCCACCTGTTTTCATTATACAGCCCACGCTGACTCACGCACCAGAAGCCCCTTTGGCGCCACCGCCCTTACCGGAGCGTCGTCCCATAACCCGCGCTCCTGCTTTCTGGCGTCCTATGACCCGCGCTCCAGGCCCTCAATTGGGTCCCGGTGAAACCAAACCGGCGCGGAGGGCGCAGAAGCACGCGTCCAGCGCGCCCGTCTCTCCCTCTCCCGCCACACCGAGCCCCAGGAAGCGGAATGCCTCTCAAATGGAAGACGAGTCCAGCGACGGTGGGCATGCATCGGGTAGCAGGAGTAGGAAGCGCGTCAAGGTCAAGAAGGAGAGCGGATCAGCTGGCAAGGCCACGGGGTCGCGCAAGGTGAAGCGAGAGGATTCCTGAAGGGCGGGTGTTTCTTTTGTCGTATTTTGACTCGTTCTCTCACTGTGTTCCATCGTATTTGTTTGGCCGTAGACTACGGTTTTGTATATTTCATAGACGTGCGCTTGTACTAACTATTTCATCTCCCTATATTGCAATCTATTGCAATTCAAGTTGCGTTGAATTCGTGAACTTCAGATATCAAATGTCGACACGATTCCAGGAACGCCGCCTGGAATCATATCTCGAGTCAGCCGTTGCCAGCTCGCTTCTTCATTCTTTCGTTTGTAGTCTGTTCAGTGTTTTCATTGCGCCGCAACTTCGACTAACAACGACTCAAGCAATCGACCCAAAACTTCTCCTCACGTGCAAACTCTTGCTCATTCCTTACCACGACGTTCTGCACCAACGAACCCACCTAATGGCCTGTAACATCTACTCCCGTAGGACGCGACACATATCCACGAACATGAAGGTCAATGGTTTCGGAAGTCGGAGAATCTTTGTATGCCACTCACCATACACCGACGTTGGATTCGACAGCCAGGTGACTGCGAACTGGTACGTACTGAGATCGATTCGTGCTCAAATCCTTGGGATATTTTGCCACTCACATCCACTGTCGTATCTATTACTTCCACCCCGCTTCTCCCTCTCGGTTGACATCCATAGTATACGGTGTCATCGCTTCCTTCACTTCTCCAACCTCCAAGTGCTCTCAGAAATGCTGATCTCTTGCATTCCTACGCAGATGGCGGGCACCCACGGCAGCCCGCGCATGCTCCTTCACCCTGTGCAGATCGGCATGGAGAATGTCACGATTGACGGAAAACTGCGTTTTGGCAGTCAAACCTTGGAGTTGGCTACGTGAAAGAAGGGGAAAGTTGAGCAGTCCAAGGGAAGATTGACATTTTGTTTCATAAAAAGTTGGTTGAAATGCGAAGAAGATTCAGATTGCTTGCCATTGTCCCTTCCACATTCTTCCTTCCACTCTTGATTGAGCCCAGTCAGCAAGCCTAAGCGCTCTGACGCCAAGTTTGACCTCATCCTGACACCTGTCCAACAACACTATATCTGGTTGATGCTAGTCACGCTGCCTCAAGCATCTCACAGTCAGCCTCTACGTCTCCACAAATGAGCTCTGAACCTACCCTTCCGCCTGAACTCGAGCACAAGATATTCGAAACCGCTGCTCTGCTCCATCGCGCCAGGATCCCGACGTTTCTGCGTGTGTGTCATCGCGTTCATGTGTGGTGAGTGCGGCGGTGCTCCCCTTTTCAAGGTGCCTAATACGGAAAGAGCTACTAACGTTGACCCTTATGAATAGGCTCGAGCCGCTGCTTTACCGCGTTCTCGACCTCCACGAACCCTCGCTTGTTGAATACATCTTGGGTATTTTGGACTCTGAACAGGCTGAATCCCACAGCCGCCCAAAACGAAAGCCACTGATTTCCAAAATTCTTCGGTGGGGCAACCCGATGGCAGAAGTCGCAGAGGGCAAGCGAACTACGTTTCTGAAAACCACGGTTCGCCATATTGTGTTCAGCCTAACCCTCATGTCGCCCTCTCACGGCGCAGAGCCACAATGGCAACGTATATCTCGCATTCTCAGCCTCAACCCCACCATCTTCGAACTAGTAATCAAATCATGTATGGTGTTGATGACCAGGTTCCCGCTCCCTCTTCAACTGCGCCCAACACGGGTCGTACTGGAGTTCAATCGGGACTATGGTGACACAGTGGACCTCACCGAGCCTCTTTTCTCTAACGTCACACACCTCACGCTCCTCAACACCGCCGTGAGCCGGCGTAACCCCGAAACCTGGGCGCACTGGGGCCCGGCCTTGCCCGCGTTGCCTGCGCTCACTCATCTCTGCGTCTCGGACAACATTGCGATGGCCATCATTCCGACTGTATTGTCCGCATGCCCACACCTGCAGGCCCTGGTTGCGTTGTGGTGGACACAAGTACTCTCGAAGTGGTCTTCCGAGGCGCTCCGCCGTGATGTAGCGCGCAGCCGGCGGAGGATGGAGGCGTTCGAGCAACGGCTGCGGACTGCAGAGGCAGCGCATTGTGATGTTTCACAGAGTCAGCGCCGCATGGAGGTGTTCGAACAGCGTGTGTTTACTGTGCCTGATGCACGCATTGTCCTGATGGCGGCACCTTTCTTCGAGCAGTGGGAAAGGAGCGCTCGCAGCGGACGATGCAATATGTGGGACCGCGTTGACGAGTTCATTGCACACAAACGGGAGGGCGTGATCGACTGTAAGATCAATCCATACTTGTAAGGCAGCACCAGTACTGAGCCAGATATTCTAGCGACCAGATACATTCTTGAGGAGAGGGCTCCTGAGGTCGATGCGGTTGGATTTATCATAACTAGAAATCGATCCGAAAAGATGGTTGACTAGCTGAAGGGCACTAAATCGATGTGCTAACGGGACATTCAAAAGGGCCCTCTGCGCATCCCTGGGACTGGACGAGAGAACTGATCTTGATACTCGCGGTTCCTTCTTCCGACGTTCCGCTTGTTTTGCGAAAGGTAGGTTTTATAACGGCGCGGCGCCTCCAAAGTCAAGTCATTCATTGAATTAAATTTGAGAGGAGTAAGCACTGCGCACTTACTTGGCGATCCGGTTCCGAGGTAGGGATCGTTTTCGCTCCAGTTTGAGGAAATGGGTCAGCGAGGAAATGATGAAGATTGGTCCCCAGGACGAACCCGGTTTCAGCAACACACGATTAGTGCCTCGAGGACGACATGAGCGTAGATAGTGACCACTGGAGGGCTGTGCGTGGGTAGGATGAGAAAAGAAGAGGAGGGGTGTTGCGACGGACCTCCTGCTACCTACTCTCTCGTAGACAGACATTTCAACATATCCCCCCTTGCATGGTGGAAACTAGCCCGACTGTTAATTTACCTTATTACTGTACTATTTTGGCAGTTGGTTCATGTGTTCGTTCCAGTGAAAATATGCATTTTCCTGTACAGTAGTACCGGGAGTAACATGGGGCCTTAGGAGACAAATTCAAGACCGTTTGATTCCACTCTGTGACTGTCGACTTGTTTGAGTATGCAGTAATGAATTGAACACCAATGTAGCAATGTACATCAGGAAAATCACATTTTACTTGTCGGCTTGTCGGCTTTTTTCACTTGTTGCGAAAAAATAAATGCACGGAAATGATGGTTAGACTTCAATGTACCCACTCAGAATTTTTTCGTTTTTCCGAACTTGTCGTTTTTTGAACTTTTTTCGACATGACTTGTGAGCTTGTCGGCTTGTCAACTTTTGATACTTGTACAAGCTTGTACAAGCGCCGGCAAGAGCCGACAAGTGATCTGTAAGAAGCCCGATGTACCGTGTTCTTCGATCCAAATCAACAGCTCACTAACAGGAATTAGGCACGGGTGACGGCGTGGGCGGCGAGCCGTTGAAATGAGGATCCAGACATTGGCGCGACCTGTCCTGCAGTGAATTATCTATGCCGATACCAAAAAAAGAACTTTCAGAGGCCGTTCATTATTTCTGGAGGGAGAAACCACCTCGATTGAGCAGTGGAGAGCAGTGGATAGAGATGATTTCATCCCGTCCATCCTACTAGGATCCAGCTTGATCCCAGCTATGAAAGTTAATTTGAAGTGCTTTTGTTACAGAGCAATTTGCATGGATTTGGATTCGGTCAATGAACAAATGTCCTTCAAGTTTTAAACAGATCACTTGTCGGCCCTCAGTGCCGGCGCTTGTACGTGCTTGTACAAGCATCAAAAGTGCGACAAGCCAACAAGCGCACAAGCTATGTCGAAAAAATGACAAGTTTGGAAAAACAACAAATTCTGAGTGGGTGCATTGTAATCTTACCATCATTTCTGTGCTTTTATTTTTTGCAACAAGTGAAAAAGGCTGACAAGTTGACAAGGAAAATGTCATCATCATGATACTGAAGTTTAGACCTCCTACTAGTATTGAGCTTTGATTTGAAGAGCATATCAATATCTACTTTTCCAAAGAACGTGTCAAATGCGACACGATGGTCCCAGTCAGTCTCTCAAAGCCTCGTACCTCGATAGGTCCGAGTTGGGTCCGAGTGCATCCATCAGTAACTTCGCAATTTACTTGTGGGCTTGTGGCCCTTTTCGCTTGTGCTCAAAAAAAAAAAGTCACCAAAATCATGTCTCGACACCAACGTGCACACTCGGTTTTTTTTTTGGCCGACTTGTGGGGTTTTGGACATAGCTTGTGGTCTTGTCGGCTTGTCGGCTTTTTCGGCTTGTACAAGCTTGTACAAGCACCGGCAAGGGGCGATCAGTGTTGCTATCAAGTAAATCGACCCCCCTTTGTATGTTGGTGTTTTTTATCTGTATGTTGGTGCTTGGCTGCAGCTTCATCCAGCCTGGTTTTGAGCCCCCATCGGTACTAAGCACTAATTTATTTCGTTCCAATATCATAAGAGCAATTGTCTGCGCAAAACTTCGCGAGAGTACTGTGTGCAAATTATCTGAGCATGAAAAGAGCTCATATGTGCCAACACTCCGAATAAAGGCTCGAACTTGCAGCATTGCATTCACCCGATTTTAATTTGTGAAAGCAGTGGATGTATAGAATATCGCCTCAAAGCATTGTTGGATTGACAAGACCACTTGGTAGGACAAATGGACAAGGATTAGGTGAAGACGAGGTGCAGTGAAGCTGCAGCCAAGCACCAACATACAGATAAAAAACACCAACATACAAAGGGGGGTCGATTTACTTGATAGCAACACTGATCGCCCCTTGAGCACCGGCAAGTAAGTTAAAAGTAGGTTCGGAGCAAGCCTGCGCAGCTCCGGGCCGACAAGCCGGCGCCTTCGGAAAAAAGGTAATCATAGAGCTTCGATCAAATACTGTATATGAGGGAAAATTTGAGCACGGAAGGATACGGCCAAGAGAACGAAAAAATCCCTGACGAATTTTCATTTTCATTTTCATTTATCCATTTCAGACCTGGCTTCTCCGGATACAAACTGAACGTCGGCACAAGGTGCCAGTGGTACTGCACATCGAGTTCAATACTCGCCAAAAAACAAAACAAAAATGCTCGAATGTCGGCGATCCAGCAGGAGGATAATATATATCTCCAGTCGAGTGAGGTGTGGATGATAGTTGTGAAGAGACCGTACAGGAACATCCGGAGGAAGGCTCGCGGTGAGCATCGAGGAGCGTCGTGGATAGGCTGGCAACGCATGCGGAAAGACTGGAGGTATGATCAAAATAATGGAGGTCCATTAGATACTATCCGGTCCGCCCCAACACGCGTACACGGCTGCACCATTAACTTAACAATTCATTAAAAGGGGGGCCCCTTGTTCCGTACCGTCATTACGGTTGGATTTCCCACGCCGCTGGGAAGGGTTTGCATGCCAGCTGGTCGATGACGACGGCGCCTGCTGGCCGTCTGAGTCCGGAGAGGCAGCATAGACATCGCTCACCCCCCAAGACGCGACCCCAGCGTCGGGCATCGCGCCGCCCGGGTAAATGGCACTCGCTCGTAATCCCATATACGTGGTCTACAAGATGAAACAACATACGTCGCTCCGCCGTGAACAACCACCCCATCCAGCCTGCGGGAAGTGCAGACCTGCTCAATGACCGCCTTAAGTCATCCACCCATCCTCGCCAGCGACAAGGCCCCCTCTTTGTGCACCGACCCCGGCTTTCTTCTCTGCCTCCGGACACCTCGTGGCAGCAGATGACTACGACGGGGCTCCCACACAACGTCAGACGTCAGAATCGGTGTTCCTTTACCTCTGCTTCTTTTCCCATCCCCTTCGCTCTTCCCCCCCGTCGTCGCGCGCGCCAGCGCCAGGCTTACACTCGTTACCTCTCGCACAAAAGCAACTCCCCCGGTGCAGGACACCGCACGAGATAATCTTTGAACACGCGCCCCACACTTGAGCCGTTTGGCTGCCTTGCGAGCTACCCTTATGCACGCATCTATAGACGCCTCGCTCTTATACAGTCTTCCGTTCCATGTTCTGTACCCTTTACGACCAATTCATGATTTCACTTCCTTTCACGAGTTTGATATTAAGCCGTGACTTAGAATCATTCCAAGCCTCATCCGACCATCGGGACGAGCGTCGGAGCGCGCGAGCGTTGCTCGCGCTGGCAGTCGCGCCCTGCCAGGCGTTACTGTACTTCCTGTCCCAACCCACCCTCAAAAACTTATGACTACAAACCCATACAACACCAGATACAGCGCCATGGACCCTCCTGGTACGCGGGAGGGTTTAGGGGACCGGGCGCCTCCTCCTCGTCAGTGCCCGCAGGCTACGAGACAAAACAATGAAACCAGCGGGAGCCGGGGCGACTGGGAGCCTAGCCCCGGCTATCCTCAACGAGACCCCCCTCGCGGCAGCTCCACAGTTGCTTTGGCTGCCGTGTTGACTGGCGAAGAGCAACGACACCCTAGGACGCGTGCGCATGCGCACCGTGACGGCAACAGTGTTGCTACGGAAATTCCGGGCACACCAATTGGAGGTTTAGACATGCCATCCCACCCGCAAGATGATAGCGGCACAAGGGGAAACGCTAGCGCTGCTGGAAATCAATCGGGAGGGACCGCATCTGACTCCGCCACTCCAAGTACTGGAGTCAACGCCCAAACGCAGGGTAGGACGGCGAGGCCTAGGCAGCCACGCCCACCAAGGGGATGTCCCCAAGACGAGGACCACGCCCCTGCCTTCTTCAACCGCAAGAGAAGCAGACAACAAGTTGGAAATCCATCTATTGCTCGTAATACTAGAGCCAGCGTAACTGTCAGTGCGATAAATATCAACGGCATAAAGGCTACCTCGTTATCTCAAGACAGCCACAAATGGCACGGAATACACCGTATGATGCGTGAGCAGAAATTGGGCATCATGATTGTCACTGAAACACACATGTTGGCCGTGCAGGCCCTGGAAATAGAAGATAGCTTCATGAATAAACGATTGAAGCTCTTCAACTACGAGTACCCTGACAACCCAGCAGCAAAGGGCGTCGCTATAGTATTAAATAGGGAGATTACCAATATTGAAGGGGTAAAAATTCATTATCTCATACCGGGCAAGGCGCTCCTCGCTGTCTTACCATGGCATAACAAACAAACGTTGACCATATTAGGCATATACGCCCCTACGGAATCTGATGAAGAGAAAGTTAGCTTCTGGAATACCCTTTGCAACTTGTGGCTCACCACGGACCTACCGGTGCCAGATACCATGGGCGGGGACCTGAATCTCGTCTCTGACGCAATTGACCGTTTGCCACACCACACTGACTCCGACGCGGTTGTTACTGCATACCTACGATTTGTCAGGCTAATGGAACTGAAGGACGGGTGGAGGCACAACAACCCCGAGACAAAAGCATATACTCACATCAGTACCCGAGGGATACTATCCCGAATCGATAGGATCCTGGTCTCGCCCACCCTAATGAAAAACTGCAGTCACTGGGAAATAAGTAACATTGCTGGGAGCCTCACGGACCACAGAATGGTATCTGTCACGATTTCTGCCCCGGGCGCCCCCTACTTAGGTAAGGGTCGACCAACATTACAACTTTTCCTCCTGCAAGACAAGGAGTTTATAAGACAAATTGAAGAGGAAGCTTGTAAGCTAGAAGATTCCATACCGGAACAACGCACAACGCTATCCAACGCCCAAACTAGATTTGAGAGCTTCACAAATACTGTCATGATGTTAGGACAAAAAAGAGCAAAGATCATGGTAGGTGCATCCAAAAAGAAGAAGAAAGCGCTCGAGGATGAACGTGAAGGGCTGCTGAAAAGCCCGACCCAAGAACCCCTAGTGAGAGAAGCAGCCTGCCCCCCTGACCCCACAATAATTGGCGGAGGTCAAGAGGTGCTCGAAAATCCTGCACGAGCGGCATAAATTAAATCTCAAGAAGAAATTGCTGAGTTAGTTGGGGCGATAGAAAAGAAAATAGACGAACTGGTCGATCGCCAACGTGAGAGGAAACGGTTAGAGACTAAAGTCCGCGGATTCACAGAACTGAACCATATAACTAAATATGCCGTTGGCATCAGCAAAGACACGAAACCGAGGGATACTCTGAATTACTTACGCAGGACAGATATCACACCCGAGAAGGGGAGTCGGCATTCGGCAGAAATGGCCGAGTTAGCGCGCGACTACCACAACGATCTCCAATCCGATGGGATAGGAGAAAACCAAGAGGCAAGACATGAAGCCCGGCGGGAAGCGCTAGGATCACTGCCTGGCCCTGGAGTAGGAACAAACATGGAACCACTGTCAGAAAAGCTTACCGAGGACGATGTCCTGAAAGCCCTAATGGAGGCACCATCTGGGAAGGCAGCCGGAATGAACGGCATTCCTACAGAGTTCTGGCGACGTCTCGAAACCATCAATAAGAAAGATGAAGGAGATTCCACGCCCCAACAGAGGACATGCGATATAGTCAAGGTACTTACCTGGGTCTACAATGACATTGAAGAGCACGGTGTGGTAGAGGGCTCCAAATTTGCCTTAGGATGGATGTGCCCTCTCTTTAAGAAAAAAGACAGGACCGACATCGCAAATTATCGTCCAATCACAGTGTTGAACTCAGACTATAAGATATTCACCAAAGCATTAGCGAACAAATTAAGTGGAGTTGCCCCGTACCTCATTCACAAGGACCAAACTGGCTTTATGAAGGGGCGCAAAATAACAGAAGCTATCTATCTAGCCATGAAGGTAGTTGAATATTCAGAAGATGACCTGCAAAATGGCATTATTGTCGCGCTCGACCAAGAAAAGGCGTATGATAAGACACTTCACCCCTACCTCTGGGACACCCTACGAGGACATGGCATCCCGGAGTTCTTTATCAGCACGGTAAAGTCCCTCTACAAATATGCCGATACACGCGTTATAATCAACGGTGAGATCAGCTCCTCCTTCCGGGTAAGGAGAGGGGTCCGCCAAGGGGACCCACTTTCATGCCTGCTGTTTAACCTGGCAATTGAACCGTTAGCATCAATGTTGCGCAACTCCAATTTGAAAGGGTATACTGTACCGGGAGTAGCGGAGAAGGCTATAGTCAAACTATTTGCCGATGACACCACTGCATATCTCAGTGAACACGACAACTTCGAGGATCTAAAGAAAATCCTGGACAGGTGGTGCCTCGCGTCAGGTGCTCGCTTCAATGTCACAAAAACCGAAATTATACCTTTCGGAACCGCTGAGTTCCGCGCACGTCTTCTGGAAACAAGGCGACTCAATGCGGAGGACAACCAGATTCCATCGGAAGTCCACATAGCCAAAGAAGGCGAAGCCGTACGCATACTTGGAAGCTTCATTGGAAACGGCGTCAACGCCTTCGGCGTATGGACCCCAGTCCTAGAGAAAATTGACTCCGATTATGAGAGATGGGCAAGCCTCAATCCCACTCTAACATTGAAAAAGAACGCTGACCAAATAATAGCAGGTTCCCGTTCCCAATATCTAGCCCAAGTCAATGGAATGCCCGCGGCTGTGACGAAGCACATACTGAAATCCCAGCGAGAATTCATTAACGACTCGAAGTCATCAATGATCGCCCGAGAAACCCTTATGCTGCCCCGTGAACAGGGCGGTATCGGTATGCTCGACCTGGTAGCCAGGAACGAGGCCCTTCTATTGGGGAAGGCCGCAGAGTTGGCCGAACCTGACCCAAAGAAGCGGTCGCACGCCGCATCATTGACGATCCACCGCCTGTCCAAACATGTCATCAAATCCCCTGAAGTGGAGGAGGAGGCGAAGACGCACCTTATGATCCAGGACATTAAGGTGAATCAGCGGGACCCTCCTGCATTGCACAAAGAAATGGTAGTATGCCTGAATAACTACGGCCTGAATTTCGTGGCCGTAAATCCCTCGATGGAGATACAAAGAGAGATGCCGCTCTGGTATCACCCGGGCAAGAACCCCCAGAAAAGACAAGTAAATAATGGTGAGAAGGCCCGGTGCCTGAGAGGAAAGCATGTCGTGCTGAAGGTCGGAGACGGTATGGACCTAGCCCAGCGCCTACAAGACCCAACACATGAAGACATAGACTCATGCGAATGCGAAGCATGCGACAGGGACCGGACGGTCCTTGGGTGTGAGAACCCCCATGTGTGCGCCAAAGCGGTGGCCGCTCGTCTGAACCAGATCCTCCCCAGCTGGATCCCGGGGTCCGGAAATAACGTAAGACCAAATGCCGCCGAGGAACCCCGAACCATCGGCGACGACACCGAGTACCTACTACCCACGAAGAGTATTAGTAATCTCGCTCAAGGTCTGCGAGTGCTGACACACCGAGCTGGTGAACCTAATGAAAGACCAGACACGCCAGCGAGGCGACGTAGAAGGGCAGACGCACCCGAGACAGCAGTGACAAAGGTATACATAGCCGGAGCTGTGCATGCACCGCCGCGCCAGAAAGCGGCCGCCGCATCTGGCATATACATTGGCGCAGAAAATAATAAAAATCAAGGAAAATGTATCCCAGTTGCAGGAGAACAATCCCAATATGCCGCAGAACTATTTGCTGCGCTGGAAGCCATAAAATGTGCGAACAGAGACTCACAACTTACCATCATCAGCACCCAGAAATATATCCGCGAAGCGGTAAATAAGAAGCTCCATCGGTGGGAGCATGAAGGGTGGGTAGGAGTACCGCACCGGGACGTCTTGCGCTGTATAGCAGCGGAACTGAAAGCCCGGAAAGCACCAACGTTATTCAAAATAGCAGAGCCCGACTCACAAGATAGAATACAGTGCAGGCAAGCCGCCAAACTAGCCAAACGGGCCGCAAATGCACGAACGCAAGGAAATTGGGACCTAACGATCCCGAAAGGTACAGGCCTCCCCGGATTAAGCCTACAGGGCAACCGTCAAAAGATTTTCTATCGAAGCATACGAGAAATGAAGACATCCAAGGTGGCCCCGAGGCAAACTACAGAGAAAATACTCACGTTGGTGAAGGGAGCGGTAAAGACCATCTTCCATATACACGTGTCGAGCGCCGACATATGGAAAGCCGTCGCCGTAAAAGACATCCTCCCACGCACGGCTCAGTTCCTATGGAAGGGACTACACGGCGCACACAGGATTGGGAAATACTGGACTCACATTCCAGAGTGTGACGACCGCGCAGAGTGCCAGAAGTGCCAGACGACGGAAGATCTTGAGCACATTCTGATCAAATGTGATAGCCCCGAAAGGGAGATCATCTGGAAGGCAGCCGAGCAGCTGTGGCTCGAGACAGAACCCCAGTGGCCAGAGGTAACTCTAGGCACGATCCTAGGCTGCGGCCTTGCGGACTTCAGAGACGAGACAGGGAAGTTAAAACGTGGTACGCAAAGGCTGTACCGGATTTTGATATCCGAATCTGCATATCTAATCTGGAGATTAAGAAATGATCGAGTCATATCCCGAGCTGGAACGCCGGCGACGACGGAAGAAATTGTGAACAGATGGAAGTTTACGATAAATCAGAGATTACAAGTAGACATTGCTTTGGCAAGCAGACCGATGAATGGTAAGCGCCCCGCATTGGTGCCCAAGCTGGTCCTGGAGACCTGGTCCGGTACCCTAGACGACGGACACCGCTTACTGGCCAATTGGCTACGGGAGCCCAGAGTTTTAGTGGGTAAACGCGCTTTTCCTCAAACCCAGCCCCAAAGACTAAATAGCCAGGGCATCGGGTAGCGAGTAAGCCCCACACTGCCCCCCGGGCGTGCGTAATGCATTTCTCTGGGTGGTGGTCACCACTCCCCCTTGGAATTAACCTTTCAACCTTTACTAACCAGATGGGCTAACCGATCGTTAGTTGCTACATTGGGATAAGTCACAATTGGAATATTAGCCTGGCAGCGCCGCGCTTGCACCCCACCATACAGCTCAGGGACATTCATGGAGAGAAGCAGATTATATTGAAGCCATGTAGATATTAATAAGAACATAATAAACTAAGCCCGGTGCTGTTGGCGACTGGGGGGCCAACTCACATGCGACATCAGTTTCAGGTAAGACCTGCTGAGAGAGGGAGGGAGCAGAGAATACCTAGCAAACAGCATAAGGGTGTTCTTGATTTCGGTGGAAAGAGCCGAGGCGTTCGGTGTTTGTGACGCGGCAGAGGAAATGATCTTGCAGAAAATATCTTTGATGGTCTTGCAGCCTTGAGAATTGACACGGAGGAAGGTCCAACAAGTTATTTGTACATCTTCTGAAGGTCTTGATAGTACCAGAGTCAGATTTGCGGTCTTGACCCCATCATGTTGACCCGAGATGTGGCAAGAGCAGAGCCAGAAGAGAGATCGCACGTGCCCAACTCGAACCACAAACAAATAGCGACGGAGTTTGAAATAGCAATGGAGCGTTCCAGAGCGTCGGGCATCACCGGTTGCCCTAAATTACCTCCCTTGCCGTGCCGGTGTCTTACGACTTGACATGTATTTCTTACGGCGCGACAGGTCTTGACAAATTGGTAAGGAAAGTCTTAACAATGCCCGAACAAAAAGATTGTTACGATTATCGTAAGAATAACTGAACGGAATGTTGCCATTCGGGTCTTATGAAAAGTTACAACAACTGATCTTAAGATTTCACGGGCTAGGCTGACTATGACCCGCTGAAATAACGGTGTCCGCGTGTACAATAAAGCTATGTCCGCTGGCGGATTTGATGGATCCGCCGGCGTCTGATGGCTCGGCATCCTCCTTGCCATTCACATTCTGGGAGCATACGGATCATCCTGGAATTCAACAACCGGTATGCAACATTTGAATAATTGGCCACTGGTTGTTAGATCTCATAACCCACAGGCAATTTTCGTTCGGTTCTTGAATTCCACAACCCACAGCCAATTTCTGCCTCGGTGGTTGGATCTCAAAACCCGCATGCATTTTGCCTGCCGGTTCTGGAATCCACCGACCAAGAAAGAATTTGCCGTTGGTCGTTGGATTCTAGAACCTACATGCAATTTTGGCCTAGGTTCTTGAATTCCACAACCCACATGCGTTTTGCCTGCCGGTTCTGGAATCCACCGACCCAGAGAGAATTTGCCGCCGGTCGTTGGATTCTAGAACCCACACGCAATTTTGTCCTAGGTTCTTGAATTCCACAACCCACATGCATTTTGCCTGCTGGTTCTGGAATCCACCGACCAAGAGAGAATTTGCTGCAGAGAACCCACAAGCAATTGTGCCTCGGTCGTTGGATCTCACAACCTGCATGCCTGCCAGTTCTGGAGCCCACCAACCCAGAGAGTATTTGCCGTGGGTTGTTGGATCTCGTAAACTACACAATTTGGGCCTTGATTCTTGAATTCCACAACCCCAGTCAATTTGTGCCTCGGTCATTGGATCTCAGAACCTGCATGCATTTGCCTGCGGGTTCTGGCATCCACACACCCAGAGAGATTTTGCTGTGGGTCATTGGATCTCATAACCCACAGGCACAATTTGTGCCTCAGTTCTTGAATTTCACAACCCGCCTGCTTTTTAGTTTATTAGTTACCCGCCATCACAAGAGGCGTCCTGTTGTTATTATATAAGCATATGTTCTGGGAAAGCACGTGCATAGGGTAACGACGCGACTCGACACGTTCAAAGTCCATTCATTGGGATTCAGGCAGTGGGAAAATTGAAGGGATCCTCTCCTGTTTCCTGGGTGTTCTTTTTGAGTGAAGACTCGAGGAGAATTCACCAGACTGAATAAATTCCTCAGGTTACGGCCGAACGAATGCTGAAATCACCGAAATCCTTTGACTCAATGGTAGAAAATATCGGAAAGGATCCAACAATGTTCAGTAGGCAATATGAAGCCTTAAATAGTTTGTACAATAGTTCCTGCCTCAACAAACGTGTCCAATGGTGTAAAACGCGTGAATATAAATGAGTTGTTTCATTGGGGCACGGTAACTAACAGACTATAACTAGTGAGGAATGAGCGTTCAGTTATAGCGTCTGTCTGAGAGACTACCTGCTTTTTGCACAATTTTTGTACTGTTCTTGAATCCCACAAATTTGTGCCCAGTGGTACTATTTTGGAATCCATGACATCATATGACATCATATGTTACGATGCCACAATGCGTACTTCCCAGCTACTACCACCATCCCTTGCAGCCTAATGCCTGAAGAGACAGAGAACGGCTACATATTCCCTGAAATTGGCAACAGTTTTCTTGACTCTCCTATTGTCAAACAGGACCCTGAATCCACAATTGTTACTGGCTTTGCCTGTGACATTGTCAGGTCTGAGAAGGATGCAATGCGTCAAAGATCTCTCAGAGTCATCCAATTTGCTTATACTCTGAAGTCTGCATTCTTGAAGGACAAGTCTCATTGCTCCTGGGCAGAAAAGCTACATGTCCTTGCTATTTCAGTCCCAGACCAACACGGTCTCTTGATACCTGGCGTAAATCTTCTACTTCACTTTAGTCTCACTGACTCTTAACCATAATTCTAGTGTATCTCGCAGTTTCCTTCTGACATAGCCTCTCAACTCTGTCCCAATCACTGTAATTGGGAGGTATTCAAGGACGCTATTTGCCAGCTGGAATATGGCGTAATCACTGTCTATAAACCATGTCAGCTCATTTTTAATCTTTTTGTTCACCCTTCATTGAAGCCTTCCTTCAGTACCTCTACCCTGGCACAAAACCATACCTCTTGATGCTCCTTATACTATAGGGACAAACCCAGCTGATTCTGAACTCCCCATAGAGTTGAATAGATTTGTTCCACCTATGTGGCGGGGAGCCAATCCCAATCCCAACACTGATTTGCTCAACAAGGAGGCCAGAGCATATGTTGACGATTCTGACTCACTATTCACACAACTTCTCTTCCCCCGCTCCAAGAATCGTGATCGCACCAAGAAAGTTCGTGAAAGGAGAAATGATTATGACGACCCTCCTGAGAAGGAGGAAACCTTGTTCTCTGAATTTGAGAACCTTCCCTCAGAGTCTGACTCTGAATCCGACTCTGAATACGATTCAGATCTTGAAGAAGAAGAAAATGAAGATAGTGAAGATGCACCCGGTTTGTATTCTGTTTATAGTTTGGGTACAAGTACTCCAACTCAATCAAACTCTAGGTTCAGACATTAGATATGGTCGTTATCTCTGGCCTTGCAAAATTTTGCAGGGTCTATTTGCAGACCCGGGATACTCTCATGAAGAAGCTTTCAGAGCCTCTGGACTCCGGCTTGTTGGTTTCCGATTTCACCTAAGAAAAA
This sequence comes from Mycena maculata, assembly GCA_029448575.1. Lineage (NCBI taxonomy): Eukaryota > Fungi > Basidiomycota > Agaricomycetes > Agaricales > Mycenaceae > Mycena > Mycena maculata. The sequence goes on along the minus strand of JARJLG010000017.1, from coordinate 493,842 downwards.
TGGTCTTAGATCTGGACAATTGCATCTTAGAGGTATTTTATCTATTTGTAATCTGGCCTCCGAGTCTATTCAGAAATCACTCAAGATTCATCCTCTCCTCCATACCTCATTCCAACCATATACCCTGGCCCAATGGGAACGGGTCCGCCAAGTTCCCCAATCCTGCCCAAGCATATTGAATGTCTCATTCATTCTCCTGTTTGTTTAATCATTATATTAATTTATTTTCTTTCAGTTACGGGGCTTCAAAATAGCGTTTGCTATTATCATGCGAGGTTATGCTTTATCTTTCAACTCGCATGACAACAATACCCGAGTGAGATCCATTTCCATTTCCTAATTCCACAATTTGACTCTCTATTCTCTAGATTACGTGGCGTACTAAAAGAAAAGCCAATCAACTCCAGAAGTTGGCTGTTCCAGATCCAGTGCTTGATTATTTTGGTCATGCCCACTACACAGCCAAATGGCTTCAATATCATGCACCTCGTTCCAAACACTCTTCTCTTTCTATTTACCAATGGCTCACAGAACCTGGTTCTACACACAATATGCTTGGAGTTGGCAGTTATACAGCTGACGAGCTGTTAGCCAAAGCAGGTAACATCCGATTTACCTCAAATTTCCATCACTGAAGACTAATCTGTGAACAAGGTATACCACCAGATACACCGGCCTATGCAGTCTTGAATGATCCAACAACGTTCTTCATCCTATTTGAAGCAAACATCGAGATATTGCTACCAGAGGTCTTTAGAACCAAGTATGTTATTTATCTATATGCTTCTTGGAACGGCACAAATTATACCATACTACAGGGAGCAGCTCCGGACAAGTGCTAGACATAATGCGCCGGGTGAATTTACAATTTGTGTCACTCACCAAGAACAAATAGAGTATGTATTATTATTCACGGCACAAGTCTTCATGTCTTGATTATGTACATAGTTTTGCTGAACATCTCTGGGTCCATGGCAAGAAACAAGCCAGAGTCAGTCCTCGCCTTTATCAATTAATTCAAGAATATAATGTAAGTCAATTCCAATTAATTCCTCCATACCATATAAACCTTGAATTTCAGGGTTTGGCACAGGCGACTCACTCTGACCCCAATATCGATCTCAAACAGGCCACTCGTCCTTTTGATCTAGCAAACATCAGGCATGCATGTCTGCTGTGGGGACACTTGGGTCTTGCCATTGTCGGTAGCCAAGAATATTGGGATGAACTCCTGGCAAATGAAGCGGAGAACGCCTTGAAGCCCAGCAACAACCATCAGTTTGACCTTCGTAAATTTACCAACCGCCTACCTGACAAGGCTACTGAACTCCAGAGATTGGCCTTGACACCAATCACAATGCTTGATCAGCAGTCCAAGGCTCGTTTGGAGGCAGAGTATGGAACTGTTCATCACCTCGTCCAGTATTTTCGAAACAAAACCATGTATGATGAAGAATATCGCGAGAGACAGCGCCAGAATAGAAAGCAAACAAAAGCCGGGTCTTCAGGAAAGTCCTCTTCCAAGGTGAAACAGTGCCCAGGTCAGCCATTCTTGATGTAGCCTTTTACGTCCCTCATTGATTACCTCTTCCAGGCAAAATAACTAAATATTTCACCCGGACCAGTGAACCTCAAGGCAACATTCTTTCGACAACCATAAAAGGGGTCGAGAACATATTCCAATACAATCCAAACTTACATTTGCTACCTGAGCCTGGATATCCAAGGATCCTTCGAACACGTCTCTTCAAGGTACAAAACACAGATAAGACGACATGGACTCTGTTTGATCTTCCTCTGGTCCAAAGGTTTTTTTTTTGTCATCACCATGAATGTCTGAGTAATTCATATTGTCAGGGGAAAGTCTTTGAAGTCATGGAAACCTGTTGACGAGGCTGTTCGAATTGAAAAAACCATCTCTGAGCTCAAGACTCACACGAAAGGGTGGGGGGTTGGCTGGCCTGATTTCTGTGGACATGCACAGGTCTTTGGTGAAGGGGTCCGAGGACAGTAGGTCCTGCTTTTTCAGCAATCCACACTATCCTTATACATTATCAGTTTTGTCTCCTTGTGCCGCTGGGACCCAGGACTCACTCCAGCCCAACGCCAAAGAGTCGAGGAACATTGGGAAAAACGCGGCCTTTACGATGAGGGTATGCGGAAACTTCCCAAAGCTGACCTTGATCAGGAGCGGAATTGGAGGATCTCAACCAAAAAACGTATCATCGAGGACTACAATATGGGACAGAGCAAGGTACCGAGGATTGATAGACGGCCTATCACTGGTGAGTATATTGACAAGGAGATAAGACATATCAGAAAGAAGGAACGACATCCCACTTTTAAAAACAATCGTCGTTCCCTGTTTTCTGCTATAGTTCCCCAGAAGAAAACAGCCGAGGAAGCTGAAGACAAAAGGGAAGGGACCTCTCAGGGCGTCATCAATAGATAGGTGTTCGTCAATGAAAATATTTCTATTACTTGAGTTCAAGCATTTACATTGTGGTAAAGCATAAGAAACAGATCTATAGCCGAGTTTGTTCAGAACCGAACAACTCCGCCTCTTGTGGCTATGCTACGGAGATGTAGCACGAGCTCCAGAGCCATCCTGGGACAAAAAGTTAACCAAACAGACAAAAAAAAAGAAAACCAAGAGGGAATTAACGTACCGGGAGCGATTGGGCGCAGATGTAGGCGATGAAGGAATGGGACAGGCGTGCGTGGATGAGCCGTGCGGAGGTGGGTGCGCGGAGATGGGGATAGGTGTTGGGGCACGAGGGCACGGGTGCGAGGGGATGGGGGTGGAGATGGGTGTGAGGCTTTTGTGGCGGAGTGGTCGACGTGCTCAATGCGCTCGGGCGAGATGGGCCCGTCGACGCGTAGTGGAACAGGCTCTGGCGACTCGGGGTATTCCATCCCGCCGTACGTGTAGCGCATCGGGACAGCGTCGGGAAATGGCACCACGCCGTGGCTGTTGGGGGAAAGACTGCAGTGCTCCGGGGTGCGATACGGTGCATCCTCCTCCCAGGAACAGCGCAGGTTGCGCTGTGACTCAACGTCCGAGCCGGTCCGAGCCAGACGCCTCCTCGATCGTCGTCGGGATGGAGGGAGACCTGGCACGGGGAACTGCGACGTGAGCGAGGGCGAGTTTGAGCTGACACGGCTGAACTCGGAGAGGCCGCGTGTGTGCTGCTGCATCTACTCCTGGGGAGGGCTGCTGGGTCTGCTGTTGGGCTGGCTGTACATCGTGGTCAGCGGGGCTTCCCGCGATCGAAGATGAATTCAGGGTAGGTGGTGGGGGCGGGGAGCGCCCCGGGGTCGAACGCGAACGAGGGGACCGTGCTCATGCTGGGGGCTTACTGCGAGGAGCGCGATGGAGACCCAGCTAGACGAGACAGGCCGCACCTTGATGCTCTCCGCGATGACGGCGGGCTCGGCATGTGCTGGGAATAGGGACTTGCACGTGCAAGATCTCCGTGCTCGTGGCTGTGTCACCAACAGCTCTGAGGGGACGTCAATCAAAAAAACGGCCGCATGATGGGGAGATGGGCGCACAGGGGCAAGCGGCGTGCAGAAGCGCGCTAGTCCCTGGTGAGGTCTTGTCCCCCGCGGCACACGGCATAATTCGGAATCTCTGTCGCGCCGTCGACGATGAAGCGGAAGTGGTGGGTCCCGGGCGGGAGGTGGATGGTCGTTGTGAAGGGCCGTGGGACGAAGACCGAAACGAGCTCCTCTTGCTCAACCCCTCCCCGGACACGTCACGTGAGATATCTCTCGCGTGAGTTCGATTGTCTGAGGTGGAGTTCTTTTTTGTGCAGATGGGATAAATTGTTCTACGTCCGAGAGGAGCACATAATATAGTCCAAAACTGTCCTAAGTAGATCAAACAGCCAAATGAACAAATAATGGTATTTTGGAGCACTCAGGGACACTGAACAGGTAATTGACTTCAAATCACTGGAGTTTAAAAATATACAATGACAGGAGAAAAAAGGTGAAAAGACATCTACTACCTTGATTCAAGCAGGAGAACGCTCCTGGACACCCTTAGGAAAACTCAACGCCAGGTGACAAAAAAGGAAATTTTCGGAAAAACATACACTGCCAGGGATCAAACACACGCGGTCATGGGGTCTGACGAGGACGCATAGTATCCAACTGAGCTAAAGCTCCAACAACACATTATGTATCCTAGATATGATAGCACCCCCCTCCCATTGGTCATCCAGCGAGGTTACAACCAAATTCAGTGCCCTACATCCCGCAAACGGCCATTCCTGTCGTATTATAAGCATACATACATCTATAAAGCCTGTCCTCTGCCCGCGAGACGTTCGAACTGGTTGCAACGCTGAATCCTTCCCGAAACGGAAGGTGCACGTGACGTGTCCGGGGAGGGGTTGAGCTGGGCGAGCTACCGAAACAAGACTGGTCAAAAACAAGAAAAGAAAACACACACCTTTCTTGAACTCCTGCGTGAGTGTCAAAGTCTTCACCGCCCAAGTATGCTGGAAAAGAGGTCCCCCACGCACGGCTGTAAACACGACGAAAGAAAGCTGTTGTGCTGACAAAGCTTGTGCCATCAAAATCTTTGTTGTAGAATGTTTGCGTCCAGGCCGAAACCAAAGGCAAGGCATATTGTAGGTCTATATAATAGAATGGCATTCCCGTTTCATGAGAAAAATCAGGTACATACACTTCCAATTGTCTTGATTTATCATGTAGTCTCTAAATATCTGCCCCATTACAAAAAAAATTGGCAAATATATTCGTCGAGGACTGTGATCATCCATGCCACCCGATATGGAAATGCCACCACTACTTGCTACTAGCACCCTCTCCATCTCCAGCAAGAATATCTATGAGCTGCAGTCCCACCACCCGATCCTCAGGAAGCTGGCTATTGACTTTCTCGAGGATTTTCCCAACCAGCTTTAGCATATGCTCTGGCGTCCCAAAAGTGGATCCATCTCCACCAACGTACAAGTCGTCCACCCGAATCCCTGTAGCTCTTCCAAATGCCTGGGCAATGAAAGTACGGTGTCGGGAATGAAGTATGTCGCCTTGGAGAGTTTCGGAATGGGTGATTCTGGGATTGAAAGATGATGCCGTCGCAGTCTTGAAAAACATGAATTCTAGAAGTGCCTCGTCGATGGTACATCCGCAGCTGAGTGATCCTTTGGCTCCGTTCTCCTCTATAGAGGCTTTCTGGAAAGGAACACCCTGAACACTAAATTTTCCATTACCGTCACAACATATCTGGCGACCTGCAGATTTCAGACTATGAAAGATGCAAGCATTGCGTTTCTCGCGATTGGTGAGGATGTGGATGGCAAGTTCCTTGGAAATATAGGAGCATTCCGGCAGGACTTCCGGAACAAATTTGAGAAGACGCCTAATAGGCCAAGGTATCGGTGCCTTCTTCTGTTCGAACTGATTGATATGTTCTCGAGCGGTACCTAAATGCTTATCAACGCTTTGAAAATGAAAGGCAACAAATTATGGATACTTTTGTAGGTCGCTTTTTCTTCATCAGTCAAAGAGTCCATCCATCTTGTTTCAATGGCATGGGAAGTCGCATTTCCCTCTACCTTCTTGCCCTTCCCAGAATCAGATTCATACGCCTCTCCCTCCGATTCATTCGAGGCTATTTCTTCTTCAACTATTGATCATTAATTAACAAAGGTATCAATCGCAATAACCAACACGCACCTGCGACCTTCTTCGCCTTTCCACGCTTCTTTTTCGCTCTGAGCTTCTCAATCTGAGAAGCGATGGATATCCTCTGCAGATTAATGATGGATATAGCCTGTATGATACCAGATCGGACGCTTTCTTCAAGATTCTCCTCCCGCGTCAAGAAATTGTTCATGCTCTCAACCTTCTCGTTCAAAAGAGACTCTTCCTGGGAAAGACTAGTGATGGTTGGTTTCTTTGGCTTGGTGTCAATCTGAGACTCCACAAAGCCATCGTCCAACACCATCTCTAATATGAAGGATTTAATAACGTAAAACGTCTATAGTCGTTTGAAGTACCTGTTTCTCCTAACTTCTCCTTTGTTTTCTTGTCTGACTTTACCCCAACAGGAGTAGAAATGGATACCGATTGAGCAGCTGTAGCATAGGTAAGCAAAATCGATAGAAAATAATAATCTGTATGCTTACGTTTGCTACTATCGTTCACATCGTCCACATCCATGTTGTCCGAATCCACAATGTTATCAACAAGAGAAGAACTATAGTAGTTCTCAATATCGCCCTCAAGTTGTTGAAGGTCCTGATGAAAATATGCATCGACAGTGAGCTGCGCAGAAATCTGTTAGGTTCAGTAAGCTCCACTCAGACTCATAGCGATTCTGAGACTCACATCTGTATCTCTCTGGATCAAATTGGATTGCAGATCTTCCTCCATCTCAGCCGCTTTATCTGGAAGAACAGTTTCCTGCTCCAACGTCTCCAACGTGCCTAGCTGGGTAGCAAGGAGTATAGGATCAGGCTCTGTTCCGTTCACCTTGTTGAAGTTTTCAAGAGCCTGGTTATAAGATACCGTAGCTTTATCGACTTCTTTATCCGCACTTTCTCGTTAATCTTTTCAGAAAACAGATCTTGTCGAAGAAATGAAGAAAGACTCGCCTTTGGTATTTCCTTTTTCCCTGGGCTTCATATTAGCCAGCTTAGCAACTACATCCTTCTTGGCCTGAAGCGTGTCTCTTGCAAGAGTTAGATCGTATTCTGCTTTTTGAAGTGGATTTACTTTGGAAAGGATAGGTCATTTGCTTCAAGTACAGAGTAAAACTCACAAGGCGTAATGGCTGCACTACTCAGAGGGCTGGACATACCGCTCATGATCGCAAATGTGGGAGGCAAATTACGAAGTCACAATCTTTGAAATAAATTCGTCACATCTCCATCAACTCTACAACTCTACAAAATCTCATCTACGGTGGCTATAAGGTCATAGTCCATAGTTTGAAGGTTGTGCTGGTCCACAAGCTCGTCCTGATCTACTAGATAACGTGCTGGAATCTCTGTAAACTCGTCCTGAGGATATGTAGCCAACCTATGATGAAGACGTCTAATCATAATGGCCAAGTCCCTGCACATTGAATCTGTGAGTGAGACATGGCGATAAACGAGGGTTCCCTCCCAGTCGGTTGTGTAGACTGGTGTCGTCAAAGGCACTTTGATCCAGATGCCTGAAGCAGGTCGATATATTTCCATCTCCCCATCACCTAGTCGGTGCAATAGGGCTTCATCGTTTGACGGTATGAAAGATCCATCTTGTTCAAGACGGCCCAGCCATTTGAAGGCACTACTATCACAGCTGATATGACTTAAATGCTTGTAAAACTAAAGGCTGAAAGTAGGACTTACAGAGGTCTACCAGACGGCAGATATATAATGAGGTCCAGGGAATCAGTGATGCGACAGGAGGCCTTCCTGCATTCAGGATCCCCACAAATGACCTAGGAAAAGTCAGCTTTATGATTCAGTGGTCTAGATATTATATACCATTTTTGTGAGTTGTGGTCGTGGATGAAAAATTAGACAAGTCTGATGTCGGAACTATTCGGAGCAACTATTCGGAGAAAGGTCGTAAACTTATTGAATGGTCGTAAAGGTTGGTCGTAAAATATTTATGGTCGTAACACTATCAGAAGGTCGTAAATCTGATCACTCAAAGTCGTAAACTTGATCGTGACTTAGTCAGAAATTTTCAATGCCAATAGAATAATGGCAGACAGATGCTTTGAAGAATAGACTTATAGAAAGAGACGAATATAAGAGATCAGTGAGAGTAGTGAATGTAATTTAGTGAGTGCAATTTAGAACGATTGTAATTAGTAGAACTATAACTAAGAGTTACTAGACGATCCAACTGCACCGACACCATCACCTGCAAGTAGTTTCTTGTAAACTTCAAGCTGAGCCTCTAAATTAGCTTTCTGTATTTCAGCATTGAGACGGCTCTGCTCCATCGCATTTCTGGTGTCATCCAATTCCTTGGTCGCCTCCTGTAGCACCTGCGACGTAGTCTCCAACTCCTGAGTAGTAGTGGCAAGCCGCTTTGTAAGAGCTAAGGCATCGTTTTGGCGTCCTTTCATCAGATTGAAGAAAAGAAGATTGAGGTTACTAGCGATATCTTCCATATCTTTTTTGCCGTCCCGTAAAAGACGAGGAGAGGTGTAATGAAAGAAAGCCTCGTTGGCATTAATATGCTGAGCGGAGAATGATAACCAGCATGAAGTTTCAGTCGCTAAATCTTCACACTATAAAACAAGATCAGCGAGTTTGCATTTAAGAGAAAGTGTTCAGACATACTCTCTCAATCAATTCTCGTGTTTTCTTAGAAAATCTATGGCTGACTTCTGAGCGACTTGTCAGAGGTTTTCTAGCCTCTCTTGATCTGACAATTTCTGAGACAAGTTGGTTAATGAATAGCAAGAAATATATAGTATGTAGACGAACGAAGAGGATCAGAACCACGGTAAGCGCCCTTAACGAAACCAAAAATGGGACTGTGCTTTGATGAACGTAATCGGGTTGGAGTTGGAGTTGGAGTTATATCTGTTACGGTATTTGGAGTGTTGAGAGTATGAAGAATATCCATCTGTACCAACGTTAGTCTTTGGGAAAGTAAAGGGAGATATCATAAGTACAGCGTCTATTGAAGGAGTCGACACAGGAACAGGAGAGGATCCATAATCCGAAGGACCGAGTGGTGAGTAGCCAACCAAAGACTGATACACAGGTGGAAGATTTGTTCCATTTGTTGGGGGAAATGGATTTAGAGTATGATAAGACCGTTGAGGAGTTTCCTGTGCCACATTCTGTACCGTGTTTGCTTCCGGTACTATAGGCTGCAATATATGTAAGTAGTTGAATATGAGACAAATGTTTAGAGCACACCATCGAGAATGTCCCTCCTGAAGGAACGTCCTGAAACAATCTGGCCTTTTTTTGTGCTTTAGAAGCATGTTCACATTCAGACATGTAGGGATGCCCAGCACAACGCCGACATTTTCGGGGTGCTTTAGTAGAAGTCTGTCTTCTGGTTGACATTGACAACAGGACAACAGAAGAATGGGACGATTAGACAAATGACTTGTGTGATAGAGTCCTCTAAAGATTAGTAACAATTGATGACTACAGATGAGTTGGTTCTCAGATCCAAGAACCAAAATGGGTCCTTGGACTCAAAAACTGGAACCACCCCAGAATTCTTGCTTGTTCTTAGATCCAACAACTTAAGAAGTCATAGAATTCACAGCCACTGATGAATTAAGATTGACAGATTGATCCGTTACTTAGTCATCTCTCTGCTCGCTCCAATTGTCAGATGGTATCTCGAATCTCATTTAAAACACCTCCATCCTCACCTGGGCCAACTCGTATAACTCTATCCGGGGCTTTGGATGAAGGACCAGTGATCATATCTCCGGTCAAGGCAGCTAGAACTGGGGCGAAACAAAAGAATGCACCAACCCGAATCCCTTCCCATCCAAGGAAGAGAGCCAGGGCGAGCAGTTCTATGGATGATAGAGTCGAGGAAGATCTGGATAATTTCCAGGATACAGACTCTGCCAATATAGAATTATATACACCATCGCAGAGTACCAACAATCTGTCAGCAGATATCAACGACAATCTGGCTGATAGGATGTCAGTGGACACGGATGATGTTGGGGAAAAGATGTATAAGGATTATGTTGACTCGGTTCAGGAAGATGGTGCTTCTTTCATCCAAATTTCAAAAAATATGTTTGTGGTTAATGGATGGGATGCAAAGAGAAAGCGTTCAAAGGTATCATATCTTTGTTATATTTGAACAAGACTCTCATTTATTACAGGATGCCTGGTATCATATACAGCAATCCAATATTGGCCCAGAAACTGTTTACGTTTGCACATGTCCTTCAAGCAACGCGGATGGAATAGATTGTGTTCATGAATATCTGTTAAAGGAATATGGAGTAGAGCTCTTTCCGGGTGATTCAATCCCAGGTGAGCTACTTTTAGTAGGGTTCGTTCAATTTCTTACAAAATATGGAGATATCGATGAGAACGAAGTCGTATTGTTCTCAAGACTCCTAAATTGGGACGACTCGGAAGATATATTTCTCAACCACTTTTCCTGTCCATCCCCTCATAAAATCGGCTTAACTGGTCGTGTTGTTGTGACCTATGAAGGAGATGATGAAGGAAATGGACGCTGGAATTGTGAAAAAGACTCAGGTCCTTGTTTGCATGTCGGCAGTTGTCGCAAAAAATTTCAGCAGTTGGTACAAGGAGATCCTGAAGCTCAGGATACTAACAGAGGGGAGGATTCATATTCCAGTAAGTCTTATTGTTAACCTGATTCTGGATAATCAAGAACTCAAGACTTTATGCTAGCTCCAAAGATCAGAAAGGCGAATGCAGCTGGCAGAGAAAAATCTGTGTCCTACCAGAAACGTCCTCCCCCTCTTTGGGCCGCTCTTCCTGGTGACTTGCTAGTCCAAATTCCACCAGCCACATCCCCTCCTGTCCGTCTTACCTTGGACCCAACGTCATCATGTTCTTGTTCAGATGTTCGATACATGTTCCAGCCGTTCCAACCTATATTGGAGAGACCTGCTACAATTTATGGATTGGTGGAAGCCTATCCCACAACCATCGAAATCCAGACATGCATCTGCAAACATCGTTTTATAGGACCGGATTGCGCTTCGCTGGGTATCTTCAATTACAACAACAAAGTGTTATTTACACACGAAATCTTGGATGAGTACACATCTGCATTTACGACATCAGAGACTCCTTTCTCAGCATGGGTCGAGGTCACTTCCAGACGCTACATCTTACGGGGAGGAACTTTTTGCAGTGCTGATATTTTTCGGTCTGCCTGGTTTGCATATGCAAGGCTACTCTCTCTGGAAGACGATATGATCTGTCCAAAATGTGGCCCCTCTCCTGAAAACACGATCTGGGACGGTGTCACTTTGGCATTCAATCGCAAGCATCTACTTCCTTCTTTGGAACCACCGACGATATCTCAGAGCACATCTATATCTCGAGATACTACACGGTACATTCCAAATCAGCAGCTTCTTCCAGATTCGCTTTCACGGAAGTTGATCATTAAAGTTGTGGATGGTCCACCGCTTATATTTGGTGCTGGACTTAATGATCAGAGCCTTAAAAACCTGATGCAGGAGGAGGATGCGATGCAGGAGGAGGATGTGGAAGACGTGGAAGATGAAGAAGAGGCTGGAGGTAAAGCATCAAAACAGATGAAGGAACTGCTTGGGCGTTTGGATGCTGTTCCATTAACAGTAAGCCGATTGGCTGGCACAAATCCGCCCTTATCACGTTTTTTTGAACGTCACTTTGGGACTGAAGCCATTGTAACAAGCAAGGTTGCACCGGATGTCTACAAGCGATTTTTTTTGCAGGTAATTGTATTTTTGAATATACGAACAGAAACTTACACCAGATTTAGATTAGTGCTGATGAGTCGGTGCTCCAGATGGCAAATCAGGATGCTTTAAAAACATTGGACCATTTTATCACGTCTCCGACAAAACAGGACGCCTCAGCCCTCATCAATATCCCTGTCTTACACAATCTGCTTGCCTACGAATTTTCAGTCAGCAATTTGTTGCATGAAGATGTCATGGCTGTGTGTTGTTGGATCTCTGAACGTGGTAGACTGGTATTAGGTTGGCTGAACGGCACGATCCAGCCTTTGTCTGAAAAGGATATATTGATAACACCCGAAAAACCCTGGACAGAGGTATGATTTTTTTGTCTTTTTTTTGGTGCCATTTTGAAAATGTACTATAAGACAGGATGCTGTTATGGAATGCCCAAGATCAGAGATCGCCCAACATATCCCAAATTAAAATTTGACACTCGTCCTGAAGCCAGTGGGAAAAGAGGAGCAAAGTGCTCGAAATTCTACTCCCAATATGGCGAGAAAAAACTGACCGGTGGTATAATGTGTGCTTGGTGTACCCATAGTATTTGCTATGGGTTCCACTGTATTCCAAAAGGTGAAGGGCGTAATGATGTGTTTTCTGCACTTGTCACAAGATGGGAACGTCCTCCCAAACGTGTCATCTATGACTTTGCTTGTGCGTTGGGACCATATTGCATGACGAGAGAGCCAGCTTTTTTTGCCGGTAAGTGGATATCCTGCAATTGGTTTCTAGATACTAATATTTTGTTTTCAGACACTCAGTTCTTGATTGACGATTTTCATGCGTCTGGTCATACCAAATGTGCACCTGCAGCTTTTCTGAAGACTTACTGTGCTGTGGATCCAAGACTTCGTCATATAAATTCAAGTGCGGGCGAATGCGGAAACAGTGGCATCTCAAGAATCCGAAAATCTGTCAGCTACATGTCACAGGATAGGGCGATAGTGTATACCAAGGTTTTTGTGTCTATATGGAACCGCCAGAGGATAAAAGGGATGTGAAATAAAGATTTAATTGCTATAAATAATTGCAGTATTCCAATGCGCTATAAGTAATGATAACTGTTCAATACCGACATGGACAATGTGAGAAATGCTGAGGGACTTCTGCAAAACACATCTGAATAATTCAGGATCTGAAGGAACATCCCTGGATTCTGATAGCTGGCGTAAGCTGATTATGAGAGAACGTCCTTGAATAAATGTAAGAAAGAATGTTGTAGGCAGGAAAGGACGTACCACGTTCTCTGTGGATCATTAGATGAGGTGTGAGATGCTGGGACTCATCCAAAGAGTTCCAATTAGTGAGACCTCCCCATTTGGAGGCCCACAGGTCGGCATCCTGAGATATAACAGCGAGACGCTCTATGTACGGCAACTTCGAGTTAAGTCGATGTGTAAGTGTATCCATGCCTTCAAGGGGTTGAGCCTCTGAAGAAGCATGGGAGAGTGAGTTGGAGTCCTGGTCAGAGTCTGAATTTGCGGTGGTATCGTCACAGTCTTGCTCAGTTTCTGAAGTGTGATAGGAGGTATCCGAGTCAAACTCGTCATCCTGATCAGATTGAAGAGCTATTTGATCTTCAAGTTTCTTGAGTGCTCGGTTTCTGAAACATAATAAGCCAGGGAAAAAAGAAAAAAATTGTTCAATGTCATTACTGTGCCGCCTTTAAAAGGATCTTTGCCTTGTTCCTGGAAGTTATTGAGGATATTATAAGCAATAGCATAAACCGTGGGTATCTAGACGTACTTTTCATAATACCTTTTGTCTTTGGCTGAACGGGAACTGGATTTTGCTGGACGAGAACGAGGTTCCTTCATGAATTAGATAAGAGTCTCAATTGTTGTAGGATTCAACAACCCACAATAAATTGTCTATGGGTCGGTGGATTCCAGAACCCACAGGCATTTACCTGCGGGTTGTGATAACCGAAGACCCACGGTCAGCTGGTTGTGAGATCCAATGACCGAGGCACAAATTACCTGGAGTTGTGGGATTCAAGAACCGAGGCACAAAATTGACTGGGGTTCTGGAATTCAAAAACCTAAGACAAATCGCGTGTGGGTTCTGGAATCCAATGACCAGCGGTAAGTTCTCTCTGGGTTGGTGGATTCCAGAATTGAGAGAGAAATTGCCTGTGGGTTGTGGAATTCAAGAACCAACGCACAAAAATTGATTGGGGTTCTGGAATTCAAGAACTGAGGGACAGATTGCCTGTGGGTTCTGGAATCCAAGGACCAGCGGCAAATTCTCTCTGGGTCAGTGGATTCCAGAACCGAGAGAGAAATTGCCTGTGGGTTGTGGAATTCAAGAACCGACGCCCAAAATTGATTGGGGTTCTGGAATTCAAGAACTGAGGGACAGATTGCCTGTGGGTTCTAGAATCCAAGGACCAGCAGCAAATTCTCTCTGGGTCAGTGGATTCGAGAACCGAGAGAGAAATTGCCTCTGGGTTGCGGAATTCAAGAACCGAAGCACAAATTGACGGGGTTGTGGAATTCAAGAACAGAGACAAAATTTCTCTTGGTCGGTGGATTCCAGAACCGGCTGGCAAAATGCATGTGGGTTCTGGAGTTCAAGAACCTAGGACAAAAATTGTGTGTGGATTCTGGAATGCAACGACCGGCGGTAAATTCTCTCTTGGTCGGTGGATTCCAGAACCGGCAGGCAAAATGCATGTGGGTTGTGAGATTCAACGACCAACGCGCAAATTGCCTGTGGTTGTGGAATTCAAGAACCGAACAAAAATTACCTGTGGGTTATGAGATCTAACAACCAGTGGCCGAATATTCAAATGTTGCACATGTGAATGGCAAGGAGGATGCCGAGCCATCAGACGCCGGCGGATCCATCAAATCCGCCAGCGGACATAGCTTGATTGTACAGGCGGACACCGTTATTTCAGCGGGTCACTTGCCTTCTTTCTGGATTTCACAAAACTTCCGTTTGGCCGTGTAGATGCAGGATCTATTAGACATTTGTTGCAAGCAAATACATCAGTAACAAAATAAGCAAATACATCTGACGGTTATTGACTTCTCGTACACTGGGACTAATCGTCCTTTCGCGATCATCTACAGCGGGCGCCACCCCTCCCCCTCGACGTTAACAGGCCACTTGAGCGAATCACGCTCCTGCGACACGGTCTGCCCCCGCCCCTGCCCCTGCCCGTGCCGCCCGCCCAGCTGCGGCGAGTCCCCGTCCGCATCCGAGTCGTCGAAGCGGCCCACGCCGACCCACCCACCCTCCGCGTCCTCGTCCGCATCCGAGTCCGAGTCGGAGACGGAGATGGAGTCGGCGGTGTCGTGCCGCGCGACGAGCCCCTCGCGCTCCTCGCGCCGCACGGGGTCCGGGTCCCCAAAGGGCGACCGCGACTCTGCAGCCGCCAAGCGGAGCGAACCGAGACCGTTGAGAAGCGCGTGCACGCTCTCGGGGCGCACGCGGCCTGGGCGGGGGGCGGGCGGCGGCGGGGACGGGCGGAGCGAGTTGGAGCGCCCGAGGCGCGTCTGCGTGGTGGGGGACGCGAAGGGCGACTGTGACGCGGAGTTGAGGGACCGCGGCTTGGGTGGTGGCCGTGGCTTTTCGCGCTCCCGCTCCCGATCGCGCTCGGGCGATGCGCGGAGGCGGGAAGACGAGCCGCCGGAGGATACAGATGCTCGAGACGATGCGGAGGGCGGTGCGGACTTGCGGTCGGGGTGCATGGGCGGCGGGAGTGCGGTGTCGCGGTCCCGGTACGCGTCGTCAAATGCGCGCTGGAGAGAGGGAGGAGGAGCGGCAAGCGCGACCTGCTCTAGGGAGCTGGCGCTCGGGGGAATGGAGTACGCGGGCCTGCTTCGACTGCCATCGGAAGATGATGAGGACATGTAGTCGTTGTCTGTGGCAGCAGCCGGGCGGGGCGTTGTGGAGGTGCTACGGAGAACCTGCAGGACACGTTCTTGCTCGAGACGAGCCTGACCCTGCTTCAGCCACTGGCCCGTTTTAGACGCTTGCAGACTTTGCTTCATCAGTGTCGAAGTGATGTGTGCGGGGGTGGATGGTTTTGGCGGACTAGACGAGCGGGGAGGAAGAGGCGGGTGCCGGGGTGGTGGTATGGGTGCAGAAGGCGCAGCCGGCGCTTTGCGTGGGGGGAGCACAGGTGCAGAGGACGAGACCGGCACGGTTTTAGAGCGTGCAAGAGTCGGTGTTTGCGGTAGAAATGGATTATAGCGTTGGGGCGTGCGTGATGGAGTTGTTTCGGTTGTTGGCGCAGCTCCTTGGGATGCTGCGGGGGCAGAGACAGGAAGGGCGGGAACTGCGGAATCCGGATGCACTGGGATGCAAGTTAGACCTAGTTTCGACGAAATATACGTCCAGCAGGCTCACCTTGGACAAAAGCAAGAGCTCTGTCGACGTCCTTCCCCGACTCGACGTGTAACACGAGGCGCAATGCCGCAAAAAACTCCCCACCGTGAATCGCGTCCTTGGAAGGAAAAAGAGCCAAAATCTATTCAATCGGAGGTGTCAGATAGATCCCAATACTACTCATATCAACTCACCTTATCCACAGTGGTCGCGGGAACTGCGGGATAGCGTCCGCGCATCCATGCACGGACTTCGCGAATACTCAGCGTCTGTGCTTCGGGATCTTCACAGTCAGAGTCAAGAAGGGAGCCCAGATTCTCGGTAAAGGTGTTGTATTCTGCATCGTTGAGGGCGGAGGAGTGGAGACTGAGAGGGCGCATAGACCGTGGTGGAGGGAAGACCGTCAAAAGCGCAGCACAACATCCCCATACACGTCCACGCAACTCGTTTAGGAAGGTCACCGCCTTCGGCCAATCCGCATGTGAATAGCGATCTAGACGATCTCGAATTGATACAATGTCAAAGTCACGGTGAGCTCGAAAAAGGTGCTTGGAAAGGCTTGAAATTACTGGTCTAGACAAGATAAATGAAGCTGATGATAAAAAGTGACAAGATGTGTCGTTCCAACCTGTTTAAATTTTACAGGATGGTGTCGAGACGTCAGAAAGAGCGCTACTTATGACCTAATTTTTACACGATATGATGAGCCCCTCGCGCCGGGGCCAATTGTGTGTGTTCGATCTCGACGACAACGTGATTGTCGTGGCATTTCCGATGTTGAAGTATTTCGACGACACGTTTGGGACGCGTCGGGCGCATTTGAGCAGTTGGGGATACGAACGTATATAGTATATAGTGCGGGCTCGAAGCTTGAGGGTTTTCTCACCTTTCGCAGCCAAGCCTGTGGGAGAGAGGACGAGGACCGCCTGGAAATGAGTGTATGGACGATAACGATACATACTGATCACTGGAGGCCTCCGGCAAATGGCGAGTTAGAGACATCAGTGACCACATCCTCAGTGGATGGGAAATCTTACAGGAAGTTTCCCATTTATTTACATTTCTCTGAATCCCTTTTCACTTTTGTAGATAGTTCCCAGGGGTGGCCTCACAACCCTTCGCATTCCTTTGTCATGGTCCCAGCTTGAGACTCTTCTGAGTTGACCAAGTGCGCGACAATCTTGCTCGTTTGTATTTTTCTGCAGATACTCGAGAATATAATTCGTTCTTTATTGTGAATCCTTCTGGCGCCTTGAACTCATCTTTCTGTCAGAGTCTCATCCTCTTTGACTGTATTTCCCTGGATATCTCTCTCACTGAGGTCAGAAAGGATGTCGCGGGCCGACCTTCCTATTTGGGAATTTGGACGACTTCTGTTTGGCTCTGCGTGCCTACACCATCATAAAACTTCCTACATGGTCTCGCAGCCAAAGTTTATGCTATGCGCGTGAGGAAAAAGACGAGGAAATATACAAACATTCGTCCGGGTTCAAAGGAACTATATTTGCGAAGCAGCAAATAAAACATGATTTTTTAACCCGACACAGTACACTGCACTCACTAGGAGGTGAAAACTTAGGATGCTTGAAGATTTAGGATACTATAGTCACAACAGCATACAGTAAAAATAAAGCTGGAAACACAGCCAGTATGTCCGGTCAGCAAAAGAAGGTATATGATATCATTATATCGGGTCGAGAAGATAGGATCTATTGTCCGCACCACCCTATCCACGCCCAGGCCTAGGGTTCTTCGCAACAAAGCCATCAATCATCGCCATCATGTTCCCCAGTCCACTCTCATTGGGGAGCCACTCGCCATTGTTGACGCACAGGACCTTCATGCGGTGGTGATACTCGAGGTCAGGCAGCAGCTTCGGCGTGATGAGGAAGTACTGAGCACTGTCTTCCTTGCACGTCACGTCCACCATCGAGTTGTGCACCATGCGCTCCGCGCGCTGGTCCATGCCCTGGGAGGTCAGTCAGTCGGTTATCAAGTAAAAGATTCCGACGGAAAGCGCACCTGATTGATCTCATCGACGAGCGAGAACGGCGCTCGCGCCTCCTCGGTGAGACTCATCAGGTACAGGATCGTCGTCAGCGAGCGTTCCTGTCGAGAGAATTCAGTCCCAAGGCCTCGCCGAGGAAGCACTACGTACACCACCAGACTGCCGTTGGCCCGTGAGTAGTTGCAACTTCTCCGTGTCGCGGAACTTGACGAGGATGTCGATCGCCCAGTTCTCGTACGCCTCCTCCTGCCGTATGTGGATCTCTCCCGCACACCCGATGCCTAAGTAGACGAATCAGCACCGGTCCACGCGGGTACCAGAAAAGAGACGATGTACGGTCAAATGCGGCAGAGAACTTCTTCCCAATGCTGGTGACGAGCGTCCGCAGCGCGGGCTCCCAGTTTTCCTGCAAAGGCAAATAAACAAATGAGCACGAATCCGCGAAGGGTGAAGCAGCCGCGGCACACCCTAGCAGTCTTGATCTTCTTCTCGATCTTGTCCGCCTGGCGCTGCTTCCCCTCGATCGCAATCTCCAGTGCCTCGATCTGCACACAACCTGTCAGTCCGCGCACGGGTGGTCATAGAGAGCACTCACAGTGTGCTTGCGCTTCTCGTACTGCTCGAGAACACCCGGGTCAGTGTTCCTGTTCATATCGAGGTTCACCTCCTGCTTTCCGAGTTCCGTCTCAAGCTCCTCCAGGGAGCGCAGTTCGACGTCTGCCCCGGGCACGGGCGCAGGGTCGCCCGCCTGTTCCGCGTCCCGGACGGCCTTCTCGTGTGCGACACGCGCAGCCTGTATCACCTCGTACTCCTCGTTCAGCTCGTCCGGCAGCGTGCTCAGCACCTCCTTGCTTTGCTCCAGCAGCTCGCGCGTCGTCACTTTGATCTTCCCGAACTCCGTGTCAACTGTTACATGCCATCAGCCGTCGCAAAACAGTGAGGAAGGGGAGGGGAAGACACACTGTTGTTAAACTCGGCCAGCGCCGCCTTGTACTTGGCGTCCTTGCGATCGCACAGTTCCTTTAGCGCCGCCTTCTTCGCGCCGATCTGCAGGAATTGTAAACCCAGTGAGGTCGCCTTGACCTGCTCGTCGATCACGTCGCGCCCGAGGTCCTGCCGCACTCATCGTCAGCGCCCTATACACGATCGGGGCGGGCAAGCTACGCACTACTGCCTCGGAGACGAGCTTGACGCGCCGCTTCGTTATGGCCATGATCCCCGCACGGTAGCGCGCGCTCCTCTGCACCGCGTCGCCCTGGTTCTGCGCCGCCGCCAGCTTCTGCTCCGCCTGCTCTAGCAGACCGACCCCCAATCAGTATCGTGTTAACCCACACTCGGAGAATAGTGACCCACTCAGTTTGCCGTCCAGGTCCCTCCTGCGCTTCGTCTCCTTGAAGATCACATCCAGCCGCTTCTTTACTGCCGCCTATTGCGAAGGCGAAGTCAGCACCTATACAGACGATGGGAAGGGAGGAAAGGCACACCTCCAGCGCCTTTTGCTCCTTCTCCATCGTATCGAGTCGCCTACGCTCCGCGCCGAGTTCGCGCTCCTCTTCCTGGATCTCCGCCGCCTCCTGCTTGCACCGCGCCAGGATGTCATCGATGCGCTGCTTTTCCGCAGGGTTCACTGCCCGTGTGTCAGCCCCGCAGCACAAAAACGGGCGAAACAAAACCGCGGCCCACCCTGCGCTTTCCCAGAAAAGTTCCGCGCTTTCCCGAGGTCGTTCGCCGACGCCGTGATCGCGCGCTGGCCGTACCGGGAGCGCCCCACCTCGTGCACGGTCGTCCCCTCGATGAAGCTCGTCTTCGTCGTGCGCCCGTTCGGGCCGGGGCGCGCCAACGCGTCGATCGCGCCCTGCAGCTCCCTGATCCCACGCAGCGAGATCGCCTTTCAATCAAAATGTCAGTATTAAGGACACCATGCGCGCCATTCGCGGAAACGCACCGTGCGATGCATATTCAGCTCCCGCTGCAGGTACCAGCGCATCCCATCAGGGCAATGGACGTACTCAATCGCGTACCCATCGAACCCGCGAGTCTTGAGCTCCTCGCGCGACATCGGCGGCCCCACTAAATCGGCCTCCGTACCGGGGCGGAACCACGTCGGGACCTTCGCCTTGCGCCCCAGCCCTGGGTTGTCGTTGATGTGGTAGTTGAGCGTGTCGTAGTCCTCCTTGCACTGGCACACGAACATCTGCGGGCCCACGTCGGCGCGGATTCTACTTACAAAGAGCAGAGGGCGGGCACCTGCATCTGGTTGCCGTTGAAACTGTCCTCGACGGCGTCGGCGTAGTTGTGCTGCGGGACGCGCACGGAAAGCGCAGGCGGCTCGAACACCTCCATCTTAAACTTGTCCTTGTTGTCGCGCAGCCAGCGCACCGCGTCGCCGACATCGCGGTTCCACCGGGCCAGGTTCTGTAGTTTGACTGCATCTGCATCGTCGAGCGACTTGAGTCTGGGAGTGTCAGCACGATGCGAGGAGAAGAGAAAGCACACGTACTCGCGCCGCCCCACCTCCTCGTTCCGCGCATTCTGATTCCGCCGGGCCCCGAGCTGGCCGTTCCGCTGCTCCCACGCCCGCTTCTCTCGCTCAAGAGGTGACGCGCTGTGCTTCGCCAGAAGGATCCGCTGCTCAGCCCTAACGTCCTCTTCGATCTCCATTTTGACCTGTGAAGCCGTTAGGTCAACGAGTGCGTTCAAGGTGGACTAGAGCTCCCGACCTTATGCGCCTCCTCAATATTCTCCTTGAGCTCCGCAATGGCCGCCTCAGTGTTCTTGATCTTCATTAGGCGAGCCTTCTCTTGGCTCTTGAGGCCCTGGAGCTTGGACTGCAGGTCTTCGGTCTCGTCGCCCTACCAGAGATGTGGTTTAGCATCCGACAACGAAAAGATGGAAATCAAGGAAACGACGCACCAGCTTCTCACTCGCTGCACTCTTCTCTTGTACCGCCTTAAATGCGGCCCGCACCCGTTGCTTCGCGTCCTCGCGGTCCTCGTGCAACTCTTGGTGTTGTGCGTCTAGTTTTCTGTACGGGAGTCAGCGTTTATGTAAGTATAGGGAGCGGCAAATCCTCACCCCAACAACGCATGCGCGGGCGCGTTCTTCTCCGCAAGGCGGGTCACACGGAGATGCTGGGCGCGCTGGCGCGTCTTGAGCGCCATGAACTGGGCGCGCGCCTCGCGGTACGCTTGGACGGGGATGAGGACGTTGAGGAGGGCGATCTGTGGATGTGGTCAGTATGACGCGGAGGAACGGAAAAAGGGAGAGAAGGGAGTATACGAAGATGGGAAGAGGGGGCGGAGAAGGACGAGGAGGAGTGGAAGCGAATTCAGAAGGCGTACACTATGCTCAATCTTCTTCCGGTCGCGATACCGCTGCACGTCGCGCTCAATGTTCTCGTTGCGCTCCGTCAGCTGGCGAACGGTCGCGCTCTCGGAAGCGATGCTCTGCGGGTGCGGGGCTCAATTTGGTGAAAAAAAAAAACAAAGAAGGGAGACTTACATCTAAAATGCCCTTCAGCCCCTTCCCCTCGCTCACGAGCGTCTTATGCCACGCCTCGAGGCGCGGGTCGCCTGCCGCGCGCTGCGTCTGGAGCAGCAACTCGGTCGGCGACATGGCGGCGAACGCGCTGACCTATCATTTGTCGTCAGCTCCTCGATTCAGAAATAAATTGATGCCCGAGTAACGTACCTTATCCTGCGGCAAAAAACTACACAAATTGCCGACCTGCACGCCCAACTTTGCCACCCGCGCGCTCACCTCCTTCCCGCTCGCGGCCACTCCGTCGAGCGTAAAACTGCTCCCCCGGCCCGTTCCTTGCGCGCCCATGGTCCTCTTGACGACGACATTCTTCCCCCCCTTCTCACTCTTCAGCTCAATCTCAATGCTGCCCACATCCGTGTCGTTCTTGACGAAGCTGCTCACTTCAGACGCACGTCCGAGGGTCGAGGCGGGGAAGTTGAGGCCGAGGCAGATGGCACACGCGATGGAGGACTTTCCGGTACCGTTTGGCCCCAGAATCATGTTGAGGAAGGGTCCGGGGCGGAAGGAGACGGCGTCGTAGGTGACGAAGTTGCGGAGTTCGATACGGACGATTGAGCCGGGGATGAACCCATCCACATCCCGGGGAAGTGTCTTGATGCGCTTGACAGGCTCTTCTTGTTCTTCTTCGTCTTCTTGGTCTTGCTCCTCCGCACCATCTTCGTCCCGAGGTACAGAGCCACCCTCATCATCCACCCGCGCCCGCTTCGCACCCCGAGGTGACCTCTCCTCAGGCTCCTCTGTCTCTGAGCGCGCTTTTCCCTTCTTGACTTTTTCTGCTTTGACCTTCACTCTCGTTGTTTTCTGCGCGCTGGGGCTGGGACTGACGTCCTCGTCGGACGTGTCAACACGGCGCACCATCGTGTCTGGTACACGAATATCAGCGGATGGCAGAGGAAATGAAGAAGACGCGTACATTATACGGCGGCTTATGGTGAGACGAGAAAGACGCGTTTGTGGCAGTTTGTGTCAGTGGCGCGTGCTTACGAGACAGCCAAACAAGGACATCTGACATCGGCCTTTTACATGACAGCCGAAGATCAATCAGTCAACAGAGGTAAGCAAAAATCGAGCATCACCGATTTACGAAACCCCTCTATCTTTTCGAAAACGGCTGTAACATAGGTTCGGTACAAGCCCCAAACAAGCCCCGTTCTGACGAAGCCGAGTGATGCCGGGCCAGGACAAATCAAGGCAAATACTGAACAAACATACCAAACACGCCTTCGTCAGAAGGGGCTTGCTTCAAACTCCATCAAACAGAGGACCTAGAAATCGTGTTCCACAGCAACATCCCGAGCTCTTTGCCCCTGGGTCAATTGGAAACTCCTTTAGATTTTCAACCTTGCTACAACTTTGGTCTACAGCCCATAGCATTTGGTCACATATTCACGGAGTTACGGGCCACCTGTGTTTTTTTCAGGTGTGCGCCGCAGATATTTATTTCTCACCGAAAAATATCCCCACAACAGGGACAGACAGCCCTGGCACATAGCTTCTTGGGATATGTCGATCCGAGTGTGTAGCTGTTGTGTGTGCAAAGCTATAGCCAATTGATTCTCCAAAATCACCGAAATCGCGTGCATTGACACGTAACGTGACCTTCAGAATCGCATTACACCAAGGGCGAAAATATTCAACATCCTCGAAATATATGGGGCTCCCATCCAGTAAGTTCCCAATCTTTTTCAAAGTTCCCGGAATCCAATGATATCAAGATATGAGGACGCGTTGAGTTTGGGCTCTCTGGTGTGACACCTTGTGACAAAGATGTTCTTCACCTCAGAAGGCCCATGCATGCACCACAACTCCCCCTAAAATCATGAAAATATACGAGAGGGTTAGTATCGATACCCCGATTGATTTGACCAACGAGGATCCATGGAGACAGCCCAGGAATAAACATAAAACCGACGACCTCTGAGTGAGATCAAAATGTAAGAAGACCAGATCAATTTGCTCATTAGAGGACAGTACAATCACTGAGCAGCCAAACCTTCATGCAATGGGATGCCCATACATGTCATTTAGATGTTCCAACTTACACCTAAGAATTCGAGAACCAACTGAGGGTGCAGGAAAAGGATTTGTAAGTCCTTTGTTTGACGGAGTTTGAAGCAAGCCCCTTCAGCCCGCAGATTTCATTTGGCTCGTATTTCTCGCTTTGACCGATGACGTCATCACGCGGATGAGTATTTGGCTTCCTTCTGTTTTGCACACCACTGAATACATCGCTATGCCCGCTAAGATTGCCCCACAAGATATCCACGCGCTGCTGGGCGATATCCAATGCCTCTCTGACCGCCTCGTCTCCGTAGTGGCCCATAAGGACTCTATCATCGAGACCTGTATTGCGAACGACGTCAAAATCCTCGCGCTGGCGACAGAGAAGGACGGCTACATTCCCCGCTCCGCGCGCTGCTGCGCCTGGTCGAGCAACATTTGCGCATCGCGGATGTCGGCGTGGAGGGTATTTCGGATATCAACGAGCCGCGCCGTCCATAGTCCGCTTCCACAGTTGAATTGAACGCATCGTAATCCTTCTTGGCCTTCGATATCCTGTCTTGCGCTTCTGCGCGGGCTGCGAGCGTCGCCTCGGCCGTCTGGGCGATTTCGGTCGCCAAAGTGAGAGAGGGGGGGTCGAGGGCGGAGGCAAATCAGTGTTGGATGTCTCTGAGGGAGCCTCTGATGCGAGAGAAAATGTTCTTCATTCTGAGAATGGGCGCAAAAGCGCTCTAACATAGAAGATGAGGGTTCGGGTTCAACTGAGTGTTGTTTATTTGTTTGAACTTGTTGAGACTGACACCCGCGATTCGCCCCTTGGTCTCAACTCCCATCTTCCCCGCGAGGTCAGTCGGATACTCTGCTTCGATCCCCCTGATTTCTTACAGGCTCTCTAGCTCACTGCCCCTGATTTCAAGCCCAACTGGCGAGCCTGGTCTGGTCATTCCATCTCTGACGGACCTCTTCAGCTTCGACGAATTCACTCCCCAAGGATCCCAACACCGTGACGACTGAGAAACCCGATTTGAGTCCCGGCTGCGATGGGTGGCCTTGTCGGCTACCAGCAGGGAGCGATGTCTGGCGTGCTAATCACAGGTCTCCCCTTCGTTGGTCTCGTGGGAAACCGTTTGTAGCGAGAGGTGGGGTGAGATACTGTGGCATCCTCCGTACCGCGCAGAAGGCCTCTCAGGATACCTCTCCTCCCTGCTGGAACGGAGTAACTGTCTCCCGCGGGCCGTGGCGTTAGGAGGTGTCTTCTTCAGCTCTGATCCTCGCGCACCACAGATTTCGATGGATACCGGGGGGCGTCTGGGGCTTCCGTGACTGAGCGCATGGTCCGCTTCGGCGGCGAGGCATCGATACTTCTGATCGCTAGATGAAATGACGGACTAGATCGCGGCTGAGGGCGTTTGAACTGGCGCCTACCGGAGAATCTGCTCAAGATCGACATCGATCGACAGCGTTCGCTTCGACGCGTTGGATACTAGAGGTGCGGGGAGATTTTTGGTGGGGCAGAAGATCTTTTTGCTGGCTGTACATTTGTGTTAGAAGAGGACCTCGGGGAAGGATTTGGCATCCTCGCGCTTCCCTTGATGGTGGGCCCCGAGCTTAGAGGTCGCGGAGAATCGCGACCCGACTAAAAGCGCGTTCAACATTGTCTATGCACTGTTGTATCATATTTCTTGGCGAGTAAAGTACAAGTGTGATGACGCGTGTCGGTCGCGCCTCAAGCACATGTGCCGTTATGTCGCGCGCTTTTTCTGCAAAAGTTTGCAACGACCAAAAACTTAGCATGTTCGACCGACGAGCAGGAAAGATGTGGAATCCTTACGATCCCAGTAAAATATTCCTGAATGTTATTCAACGACACTGACAAATGTCCAGCTTCATTGGTCCTCCTCTCGCTGCCCGATGAGGTGATGTGCTGCTTGCCAATACAGACCCCCGAGGTCATGGTCATCCAATGGCCATCCTTAACGATCCAGAGCGGCAGGCCGAATTCGAGCAGTTGGCGCGGGAGAGTGGTGCAGAACGCGAACTGACGGGAGAGAACGAGTTTGACCACATGATTAGAGAGAAACCAAAGAAGAAAAGAAAAAAATGGACGAAGAATATCACAATTATCATAAGGCGGCCCTAGATTGGGCTTCCTCTGCGTCGAAGAACGATGACAGAGAATGAACACGGCCCCTTTTCCCTGCAGGGAACTGCGGGGGTCTGTACAAGTTGAGATTCGGAAGCATGTAAGCATAGGCATTCCCTTTCACTGGATGGACCGAAGGTTGCAATCTTGAGTTACAGGTCCTTCCCGGAAGTCGAGGGGAAAAAAACAAAAACCTGGGCCATAGGGAATCATTTTCTTCGGTGGTGACCGTCGCGACGCACTCCGGCTGGATCGAGTCCGCATAATTGGCGGCTGCACGCCCCGTACATGGCTGGAAAATTTGCATGGCTACGACCGAATTTCCGGGATCCTATGCCAGCCAACTGGAAGCAAAAAAGTATAAAGTTTCCAAGGGGAAACCCACGTCTGCGCAGAATAAAATGATAGCCGTGATTTCGAAAGAAGGACAATTGAATATAAATACAGTCGGTGTGCACGTATCAATCCTCCATAGCATCTGCTAGACTCTCCTCTGGACCGCGGGAATCCCGGCGTAGATCCTCCTTGTCGAGGACAACAGTGTCGACGAGTTCCCCCGGTTCCTCGTCGAGCTCGTCGAGCTCTTCAGGCTCCTCGGGTTCCTCCTCCTCTTCTTCCAGCCGCTCTGCCTCGCCAGTGCCCTCCCCGTCAGTGTCCACCTGCACAAAAGCATCCGCCTCGATCTCGACCTCCGCATCGACATCGAGTTCCTCGTCGACGTCCATGGCCGCGCCAGGGCCGGACGAGATCGATTCGCCGACATCCACTCCGAGGGGAGCGGCTCCAAGGGCGGGCGGTAGGACAATGATCGCCTTCTCTTTACCCTTGACAGATGTAGCTGAAGGGGCCTTGCCTTTGGGGGCCACGATGCTAGAGCTGCCTTTCTTGGTCTTGTCGGTTTTGGCCAGATCGCGGTAGACTACCGGCGGCGGCGATGAGTACGAATGATGGCGAGGAAGACGAATAACGCACCCTGGAGCTCGCCCTGGAGCTTATCCACGAGGTCTCCGAATTCAATGATCTCGAGCGCTTTGAGCACGTCCGCCGCGGATATGCTTTTGTGCTGCTTGGACAAGGCCACATCATGCGCGCTGGGGAGTTATGGACACGTTAGAAGGATCCCTAGACAAGGGAACGAAGTAGACTCGCGTCGCAGCTGTATGACGCGTCGAAGTCAGTCAGGACGCGACTGAACACGACAGTTCACGCACCCAAGTAGTTGATGAAGATCGTAGAGCCCTTTATGAGCGATAGAACCGTTTCCTTTTGCATTTTCACGTTCTCGGGGAGCTGTGCGGCCGTGGATTAACGGGCGCTGGAGGGGGAAGGTGGTGGACGCACAGCGGATCTGGCTATCCTCGTAACCAGGGATTTTGGCAGCTCAAAGTTCTCCATTCCCTCGGAGACGAGGTCTTGTTGTGCCTGGGCGGATATGTGACCGGGTGCAGGCTCTTTGCGGGGCATTTCGCGTGCGGTGGTGGGTGGCAGAAGACGAAGTGTCACAGCGTGTGACTCTCTCTTCTACCACCATAATCTTCGTCAGGTTTTGTCGATGCTCCATCTTCCAGTTTGTGCAAATGTCGTCCTCGCACTGGAAATGTTTTATCTGGTCATCTTTCATACGCCCTTGATCACGCTACTCCGCCGACGCTGTTCAGTACTTTCTAGCGAATAACTCCACCATCTAGACTTGATCTCGGCTCAGGATATGACCATATGTCTATAAAACCGTTGATTCTCGCCCCAATTCTCTGTACCACACATTCTCGAAATCTCTCGAAATTATGGCTGGCACACTCTTCAAGCTTTCTGTGTTTCATTTGGTCCGTCTGCGTTTCATCCGGCCCGGCCGGTCCATCTCCAGCTGTCATCGGGCTGGAACTGCTTTGGCAATGCTCATGGTCCTCCATGGGCTCTGCCAATTATGTCATGGTTATGATCTCCGTCTACTCGTAAGTACCATCGCCACCTCCGATTGTTCCGACTCGCCACCGCCAAGTCGCCGCATCCTCCAAACCTCTTAAAGCCTCTTCTCTCTATCAGTGTTACATCCGCCTACCACGGCGCTTGCGTACGACTTGTGCGACAATCATCTCATTCAGATTCCAGATCTACCTGCCACATAGTCAGAGCTCTGTTTTTTCTGGCCCGGCTAAGCTCGGATGCATAATTAATTGTTTCGACTCTCAACTAGTAAAGATGTACTTAGCTTGCCCAAATTACCGACTCGTTGAATCGACAACGCGAAAGTCGTGAGGGATATTAGATAGCCATGTTCTGATTGGTGGAGCCCAGACACAGCAAGTTGCCGTCATGCTGTGCGGCTTCTCCGGTTCTCCTACTTCTTCGTTCTTCGTCGTTTTTGTTTGAAAAGACTCTTTGACTCCAGGGTCCTTGGAATGGTCGTATATTTGGAAATCCGGCGTCTACAGATATCTGAAACCTTTCCATCCTCACTCTCGTATTATTTCTCTCTCAAACATCCGCGCGGTGATTCCGGAGGCTCGGGTCCTCGGATGGGCCAGGGTACTCACCTGTGTTACTGAGCGCAGTGGACTCATAAACGTGATTGGTCGGTTGGAATCGGTCGGTACAGGTCGGGTCCATCATAATCGGAATATCGGGTGAAGACGGGAATCTGACACTGGCAGGTATATAAAAGCTGTCCACTCACACCACCCTCAAGACAATGCTCAGGACCTCTATCATCCATCTAGTACCCGCCCATCGCAATGCGGCGCTCCGGCTTGCGGGTGTTTCTATCATTTCTTCCTCGCGCCCCAGGCGGGCCTTCGTCTCCACAACGCCTCCGCGGCCATCCGAGTCTCCTCTTAAAGTCGAGTCTCCTCCTAAAGGTATTGTAACTCCTTTGCCAACATATATGTACCCAATCACCACTGTCAGAACATCCATCCGCCTCGCCACTGACCCAGCCTGGCGCCGTGAGCACGGTCCCTACCATGGTTCGCGGTGATTGGGTGCTCTTCCATCCCGTATACTCGCCAGAAGAGATGAAGGCGGTCGAGGTGCGTAGATAAGATCGACGCGTGACTCCAATTTACGTGTGAAGGTGCTTCATCGTGAAGCGAAAACCATGTCCGACAAGATCGCATACGGACTGGTGAGACTTGCCCGGTGCGTTTATATAATCGACGGTCAATATTAATGGACTTTTATTATTTTTCAAGATGGGGATTCGATGTCGTCTCCCGGTACAAGCACAAGGATATCCCGCCGGACAGCACCATGACCGTCGCGGAGCTTCGTAAGGAGGGATATCTGTTGGACGAACATGGCTGGTTGAATGTAGGTCGCGTATAAATTTACTGACAGTGTCTCACCGTTTCTACAGCGTATTTTGTTCCTGGAAACAATCGCGGGTGTTCCCGGAATGGTGGCCGCAACTCTGCGGCATCTCACCAGTCTGCGGTTGATGGTAAGCACTTGTTTTCGTTGAGTTGATGTATGCTCATAGAACGTGCTAGCGCCGCGACAGCGGATGGTAAAATCTTCATTCTGCATATATTATCTCATTTTCAAACGTGACCATAGGATTCATACGTGCCTCGAGGAAGCTGAGAACGAGAGAATGCATCTCATGTAAGATGTTCGATCTTCCTGGGTCCGAAGTGTTCGTTATAGCTCTTTCACGCAGGACATTCATGACATTACGGGATTCATCCATCTGGTTCCGTGCGCTGATTATGGGCGCCCAGGGCGTGTTCTATAATCTTTTCTGTGCGAACTTGACCTCCGTTAGTGCTTGAATGGCCTCATGATTTTTCTCTACGTAGTCATGGCATACATCGTGTCGCCGCGCACATGCCATCGCTTTGTGGGGTACCTCGAAGAGGAAGCCGTGCTCACCTAGTACGCCTCTCTTGGTTCTCTCTGCGATTTCCCGTTGAACATCATCTTAATCCAGCACCCGCTGTATCGCCGATCTTGAGGCTGGTAAAATTCCCGAATGGTTGGTTCCACTCCCTTGACTCCACTTAACGTCTCCTTACGAATGCTCTGCAGGACCGACAAGCCCGCTCCAGAAATCGCCATCGACTACTGGTACGTCGTCTGAAATTGTCTTGTTTTCCATGTATTTATATGTTTGCCGTCAGGCGGCTCCCCGCAAACGCCAGGCTCCTCGACGTCATCTACGCCGTGCGCTCAGACGAGACGACGCACCGATTCGTGAACCACAGTCTTGGCAACTTGGACGTGTCCACAGACGTGAATCCGTTCGCGCTGCGCGAGCCCGATATGTACGTCAAGGGCAAAAAGATCGCGTCAGTGCTACCGTTTTAATCTCTGTTTCTACTCTGATATTGATATTATTTTCCAGGTTCGAGAGATCGGAAGCAGAGAAATACGTGACAGAGTCGCATACCATTATGAAGCGCCAGAAAGACGCTGCGTCGGATCAATAGACGGGAAATCCGTATTTATTTATTTATCTCGGAAGATCCGAGTCACGCTTATAATTAATGGTTCAACTCCGATGGAAACAAGAAATATATGTCGTGAAACAAAAAATAGGTTGTACGAATAATAAAAGTGTATTCTGACCGCCATACGTAGGCTCGGGATCTGACGATATCGCAAATGCAGGGGGAAAAGCCACGGTGCTTTGGATGTGTTGCGGAATCGGGGTCTGAATATCGTGGCAGAAAAGAGCCTATTTTCTATTTTCCACTGTTCCGATTCGGGGCCGCGCAGGCAATCACCACCTCCTCCACGGCGGCCCCGGGATCCTTCTTCTTCTTCTTCACCACTCGACGTACGTACGTCCATAAATTTCGTTTCCAAGATAACGTAGACCACATGTACATTGCTGGATACGCAAAAGTTCTAACCCTTCAAGTGAGACCATCGAGTTTCCCCTTGATCTCCAATAACCGCGCAATCCGACCCTCCAACATGGTTCGTTTCGCGGATATAGCAGGGTCTTCTGTAAGAAGGTCCTGCATTCTGGTGCTCGCGTCCGGACCTTGCAACAAGTTTTCAAATAGTATCTCTTCGATGCGAACGGCGAGACGCTGGTTGAATTCATGCTCGATGAGCAGCGGGACGTAGTCGATGATCCGCTATTGGAAATGAATGGGATGAAAATCGACAGGAATGGTTCAAGCGCACCTGGTATGCTATTTGCCAATAGGCGCGAACATTTGACATGAGGATAAGTTCGTCAAGAAATGGCTCTCTCTCTTCAGCCCAAGGCTCAATTATAACATTCGACGCAGCCCTCGTACTGGCAGTAAAATGGTTGTTCCCCACCGCCCGCGCAGAAAGGAGATAATTCGAAGAGTTTCCTCGCACGGCTGCGTACCGCGTCAGCCAAGCCTTGCTTTCCGATAGAAAATAGTTTGTGTTTTGGGTGAAGAGCGGGAGTTTCTCGAGCGCTAGCATTTTTTCTAGAGTTTCAAGCGCCTGATCTTTGCAGACTTCAAGTTCTGTGCGAGTAAGATTCCTGTAAACGGCGGTGAGAAAATTGATACAATAATTCAAGAGAAACCAATGGGGAGACCGAATATATTCTTCGAGCTTGGTGAATTGACCAAAATACGCGGGCATCAACTGATCGAGAAATTGCGAGGAAGCTTCAACGACGGCCTTGAAACACGACAAGGACGGGGCTCTCCATTGGCCGGTGAAACGCAACACAAGAGTTTTAGTTGCGCCGAAGGGAACGTGGTTCGGTAACTCCCAAGCAACGGAACTAAGAGGATTAGTATCCAGCAGCTGCTCAGATTCAAAGGGGCTTGCTCACTCGGCAATGACTTGGCGCACATCTAACAAGTCCAAAGGGTCATTGTTAACGAGTTCAACGGCTGAAACGCCGGCGTCTCTGGGTTCGACGTCCTGTATATTCGGATTTTGATAGTTCGAATGACCAGCGAATGGGCGGAAATCAGGGCCAGTGCTCCGAATCTCGGCTTTGAATTGAAGATAGAGCCGACGATTCTTCTGAGCGAAACTTTTGTGATCATCCGAGTCTCCGAGGACTGCGGCGTTGAAAGCTCGGCAAAAGGCTGTGACCCTGAGGAGAACCTCTGCGGCCGGTTCGCTCACTGGTGGGGGCGGAAGTTGAAGCAAGTCAGCGTTATACTGTTCAAGGAGAGCGTTGAGTTTTTGCCGCAGTATCGGGAGACTAAAATACTATTGGTCACACCGCACAATGGGATCACCGAGAAACGTACTTTTTTTCGATGCGAGCGACGAGCAATCTGCTAAGGGCGGTAGCAAGATTCGGGACTCCGAAGCGACTCCGATCAGCGATGTCTCGCCAGGGTTGGGTCGAGTCAAAGTATTCGGCTGCACGTCTCTCGGATTCACCCCTCGTGAAACCTCGCGAGCGTTCATCATCGTCCGGGAGGCGAACGCAATAATATCCATGGGTCAATTGGTGATCCTTACCCTCCAGGATATCCTTCCATTTCTGGCGAGATCCCGTTGCGCCTCGGCCGAGGATGTCCGGTTTGGTGAGTACAGCTAATCGTTTTGGAATGAGAGAAGTTACAGCTTCAACCAAGAAGGCGATTACCGATGGTTCGCTGTCCACCAGGGTCAGCATCTTTAGCCAAGCGAGCGGCTTGTTGATTCTGCATGTCATCTAGTTCATGGTTATGTCAGCGTGAGGCGGGGCGGCGGCAAGAACCAGTTATTATTACCGCTCATGGGAATAGTCACAAGAATCAAGGTGTTCTCGCTTTCGATACGAGAAACTGCGAGATCGCGCACAACTTCTATCACCTCCGCACGCTCATTTTGGATCAAACCTGCATCGCAGTGAGCCCAGATTCAAATGCTGAACCAAACAGCGCCCGCTTACCTGGAAGATCCACGAATGAAAGATCTATTAGAGTGGCTTTTAGCGACAGGCGCAAACGATTTAACCATTTGCTTACCGGTGATCGTAGGATCGCGGAGATCGACGAGGACGGCGTTCTTGGAGAACGGTAAACGAGCGTCGTCGGGAGGGGTGTTTCGTAACTCTTGCTCAGTCTTGGTATAGAAAGTCTGGTACGGAAGGTGAGGATGTAAAATTGCAGCTTGTGCCCTACGGAGCCAGAGTTCTACAGCATTTCTGTCGGTGATGGTCTGTCCAAAGGAATAGGTGGTCGTCTCCTGTTGTGCACCATGTGCATCATAATCAAATCGGAGAGAGATATCACAAGACCACGCCTCGGCCGAGCTCGACATGGAGCATTCCATCGGGCATCTGGAAATTGGTTAACCACTGATGTATCGGGGACCAAGAGAGTCCGACTCACCTGGTACATGTTCCACTGTCACGAGGAACGTTGATCTGCGGCCGAATAACTTGTGAACGAGCATGGATGTAAACTTCCAAAATACGCACCCCAGAGACAGCCTCCACCAGTGAGCTCTTTCCGGCTGGGTCGTAATATTATTTGAAATGAAAACGACGCGCAAGCAAGTACAAACCAGATTGTCCACCGATGACCGTAATGCTCGGCAAGTCAAAGAACGTAGTCGCCCTAAGGCAGAAGGTTCAAGTCGAGTGTTGCCAGAAAGATAGAACCATGGACGAACCCAAGGGCACGAAGATCTCTATCCAACGCCATAAGCTCCCGACAGCGACGAGCATAATCCCCGGAGGAGATCGTCGTCGTAGCGGTAGAGTTAACGCTACCCGATCCACCGGATCCGTTTCCGGTTCCATTTGTACCAGTACTACTGGTTCGCCCGCTGGTTCCACGACGCCGAGAGAATAAGCTGGAGTTCATGGCGGCGGGAGACAGGAAGAGCACGGTGCTTCTGTGTAAACCCAGGTACTTAAGCAATTTTGCTGGCCATGAGGCTTACCACGATGAGACAGCTTCCTTTCGACCACTTCCAGGCGTGTTTTTTCGTAAAGTAAATCGCATGGGCGGATGGAGTGAAGGTATGGCTGTTATATCCGATCAGCACTATCTTGGGCCTTCTTCCGGGCGTCAAAAATCGGTTTGCGAATAATGGGGTACAATTGAGCCGGGGCGTTCGACACGGACGAGAGGCGCGAGGATTCCACGTCTTTTGCGTCCTCATGCCTTGGCCATGCGAAATTTTGCCACAAGCCGTTGAGTAAAATTTCCGAAGGGATCCCACAATAAGCGCCAGGAAAAGGAAGGCTCGCGCTCTTTGTAATTCAGGATGCCACGAGAATTGAGGTCGACAATATGGCCGAAGCTCGGGTGACGTGGATCTGTGCTTGCAGGTAAAAGATACTATTAGGATAGAGGTGATCCAGTACATAATTGCACCGCCTACGCGTCTCGAGTCACTTCTGCCCACCGTCTCTGGCCCTCAGAAACACCCAGCCGTACTGCCGAATTTCATCTCCCTTCGATCCAAAATACAGCTCCGTCTCGTAGCTCCAATTCAGGGTGCCAACGATGCAGTCTTTCAGCCCCCGCGAGTACAACTTCGCATCGGACGACAATGCTGGTTTTCCCGGGGTTTCGTCTGATGGCTGCTTGCGATTCAGAGGATTCCACGTCCATGCGGATGTTGCCGGGCCCTGGACAGGCGGCTCCAGGGAGAGGGCGCATTCGGCGACGGCGAAGCTTTGAAAGGCCCGATCAATGAGTGTGGACGCATAGTTGATGGCCCCTTGTATAGAGACTCCTTGCTCAGCTCGAATAATCGAGATGACGTTGAAATCGTTGTCGACGAATTGATCGTTATTGTACGCAAAGATATCCTGGTGTCGATGTGAATTAAGGGAAAGCGGGAAGCACAATGGTACCGCGTACCGTGGACAGAGAAATAATATCTCCAGCGGCACGTTTCAAACTATTCCACGTCTCGTCCGAGTCGACGGAGGTCATTTTCAAACCTTCGGCCATTTCGATGAGATGAAACACCATCGGCATGCCGCTGAGGTCTCGCCGGAGTTCGACATAAGTCTCGACGCCAGGAAGGGTAGTGTTTTGGCGATGGGCAAGCAACTGCATCTGAGCATCACGGTACGCTTCGGAAGACTTGGTAAATCTGGTCCTCCATGTTTCAGAGGACGTGGAAGAAAGAATTCTTTGCATGACGCTAACCATGATTGTGAGGTAGGACCATATGCCACCGGAAGAAAAACGTACTCGTGAAACAAGTCGTTCTCAGACAAAGAGGCCAGATTAACTGGCCGGTCCCCGGTCCATCCACAAGCCCGCAGGGATTGAGCACGCGCCAGCCGGGCGTTGCAGATAACGAGCGCCGTCATAAAATCTGTCCCCAAACGCAGCTGCGGGAGATCACACGTCGGGAAGCACACCGACGCCCACAGGCCGACCTTCATGGATCGAAGAGCAGCCCGCTCATCTTCGGTGAGGACAGGGTGCTCGGTCGTAAACCATTTTTCAGAAGCGGAAGCGACTGTATGGCAGTGGCGGTTCGTGCGCAGATCGAATGCGCGGCTCCGACTTAGCAAGTCGGGAAGCTGGACGCTCTGCGCTGGCATGAGAACGTGTTAAACAGGAAGACTCGCGGCAAGCTTCTGTTTGGCGATATGAAGGTGCGAAAAAAGAAGTGCGGGCATGATGGTTCCGGTCAAGGACACGATTCGGAGTTTCGGAGTTTTCCATGCCGTTTCGGAAGTACGGGCCGAGGAGTGATTTGGGAACTAAAAAAAGGCAATATTTGACCAATGAAATGGTGAAAGCCACAATAGTCTAGGAAATTCAGTCCCAACGTTAACCAAGTAAATTTAATTCAGTCATATCGATTCAAAATACACGCAGGGTCTAAACAAAAGGATACATCAAGAGTCGAATAGCGGCGCCAGCGCCAGGCCGAGAAACCTTCGTCGTCTTGAGAGATGGTTTATGCAGTGCGTTGGATTTTGAAATGTGGGTATAACAGTCGACGTGGTCCAGATAATTTTTGATTTTCGGGCCAGTTGTAGGGTATAGGTTTCACTTTCGTGGCGTTCATTGGAGGCCATTTAAAACAAGAGATCGCCCAGGGTTGCCCGATACAATTGTTTGAACGCAGTACTGTTTCCCGACGCCGAGGGCTGCGCAGTCGTCGCCGATCTCGGGATTCATATGGATGAGAGTTGCGGGTGGAAGGCCGAAGGCAATGCTGATGGAGGTGCATGTGTCTCCGGGACGGACAGTGTAGTGCTGCGTGCACCGGTAACCATCGGCATCGGTGCGGGGCCCTTCGTTGTTGCGCTTGAACACGGGTGGACTGAAAATACGGTGGCGAGATGAGTACAAATCGGAAGAGTTCGATCCAGTCGGCGTACCGGGACAAGGATGTTGCATCACGCGATATACCAGGAAGTGGAGTACCGACTGATAGCGTGAATACGCAGGCGAGGGTAACGAGCTTGGCAAACATTGGACAAGGAGGTACTGTGAACAGGAGACACTGGCGGTGAATGTTACCTATATTCCACTGAGGTTGGTGCCTTATATAGGTTTCCTGCCCGTGGACGCTGTGGCAACCTGTAACCTCCCCGGCCCGCCACTCGGTGTCCGGCCACCAGGCAACCCGATCGGGTTCGGAGACCCCAGTGAGCTTTTGGAGACAGAATCCACGACAACGGACCCTTTCTGATTCTCTTTTCATGGAGAATTCAGACAACGGCGACGCTGGTGGGAGCAAAGAAGGAGATGCCGATGCCGGGGCCATCAAAGTGATGCAGCAATGATGGCCGGCACCATTTTCCTTCCAGCACCATGCCGTTCAGCCATTTCTTGGGGCCCCAAGCACTCGAATCTCACTGTGGTCTAGAGAATTGCGCATCCGCTCTTGCTCAGACTTTCAATGCAATTTTCGAATCGGAACAAACCGAGGCTTTTGTTTTGATCAGTCGAATTCCTGCAAAAGGATCTCAGGATCTCGCGAAGAGACATATTTTCGTTCCGTACCTTCTAATGTCTGGCTTGGAAGGAGCGAATCGATGCATGGCTTTCGAGCGTGTCACATCCTGAAAAGAACCAATAGGGTCTTGCTCTAGAAACCCTACTTTGACCTGGTGGAATGCATGCGGCTGGCCCTCAAGACGGCGATAGTGGGGCGACGTCGTAGAGAGATGCAACAAAAGAGACATGGATGCTATCAATCGCAAAAGGCCGCAGATTCGTCCACCACGAACGACATAGAAAGCGGACCAAGCTGCAACGTCCCAGTACCAGATCCTTCCCCGTGGAACTATGGTATGAGATTGTAGGGTATGCGGCAGCATTGGGTGTTGATGTCACGCAGATTGTCTCCTGGCTTGCAGTCTGTCGCTGGGACTACCGAGATAGTTTCCAGATCATCGATGCCTCGACTGGCAGAATGTGAGCCCAAAATCTGTCAATGGAAATCGTCATGGACATTAAAACGGTAGCCCGAGTGCGTAGTAATACACTGAATGCATGAAAGCTCAGCGCCTCGGCGCTCTCGAGCGAATTCTTATTGATTCTTGTGACTGGTACTCAAGATACTGATAATGACCCACGCCGCGACTCCCTCCCGTCCTGGAATTCCTGAACTCTCTACCCTTCCCAACGGATACAAGTATTGACGATACTAGAGGCATCACGTCCGCCACCAAGATACATTGAAGGGATTCTGGCATTTCGTATCTATAGCGCTGAGCGGCATCGGCCGAGACTCTCAAAAAATGGCGATACCCCTTTCGGATGGCAACAATGCGCGTGCTCCTCCGTGACTCATGCTCCTCCCATCCATGACGGATGACATGGAAAGTGGTGTTCTCGTCCCAGACCTGCTCCCGTTGGAGCTATGGCATGAGATTGCAGGGCATGCGGCGCCAGTGGGTACTGATGTTACGCAGATCGTCTCCTGGCTTGCAGTTGCGCCATGGTCTGTCGCTCGCCACATGCATGCCGCAGTACTGGCACTCGTCTTTCAGACCGTGGATCTCCCCGTTGACGACGGTCCCCCCGATCCGTGTGTGGAACTTTTGTCGAGGATTGTTAAACGGAGCGAAGAATGTGTTTTGGCCGCACGGAGCATCAATGTATGGGAGCGTAGCGCGTTTTCCGAGCCAACCGACTTAGCGGCTGCCTTGGTGAAGGGTATATCATATATCATATATTTTATGGCTGCCAATTCACTGGACTTCTCTCTTTTGTAGCATTGCCCCATTTCCGTATGCTGAGGAAATTTACCTGGGGCGGCGACGCTGACTTCGGGGACCGGGAATTCGAGGCGATGCCCGCTCTCGTTCTCAGAACTTTGATGTCCAATAATACGGGATTAGAGATATTGAAGATTAGGTGAGAATTCACTACGGGTCCTGCGATATCTGCGTACTTACGGTGTATTTTTCCAAAGCCGTATAGATCCAGACACCCCACAGATCGACCTCGCTGGTTTAAAGCAACTGGTTCATGCACAAATTGGATATAACTCAATACAGACCAGCTCGACAACGATTCTCTTTCCCAAGACACTGCGGTCTCTCCGTCTCGAATCTCCTGGAATTGATGGTATTTCCACGTTCGAATCTTTTGCCAACAACGCCTCGTCGCTAATCTCGGTTGCACTCCGCGAAATGACCATTACTCCCGATTTTTGGTCTCGACAGCCACGTTATACCGACCTTCTCCGTACCATACATCTGAGAGGAGTCACCCTTTCACCCCACACGACCCTTGATTTCAGTGGAATAGGTGCACTCGAAACCCTAATCCTCGGGTACATCCAAAACGTACCGCCAATTGGCTCGCTCCTCATTTGTATCCGCGCTCCTGACACATTGCGAAACCTCAAGCTCTCCCACGTGCAGGCTCATCTGCCCTGGACGGGTCTTCTACTGGGCATTAATATTAGTGTCCTCGATTCGCTGGAACTCTCCACTGTAACGTTGATAGCGGAGGACGTGTACTCTATCTTCGGGTCCAATATCATCGTGCCGGCGACCTCCTCCGACCCTCCGCTGCAGCAACCCCGTGTCCCCTGTAACTCAACAAAGCTACGGCTTGTCGAGATTGATACACCACATTTGCCGGAAGCACTTCAATCTTCGCGTCTCTTTCCTGTTTTGCGGGACTTCGAGTGCATATTTAGGTCACCCGCGTTCTCCTGGGAGATTCTCCATAGTCTCGGGATCTTCTTATCGAATAGTGCTTGTGCCGTGGAAAGGCTGGCGCTTTTCATCGTGTGGTGGAAAGATGGTGATGGCTACGTCGAGATGGTTAAAGAGGCCACGGTGACGCCGACATTTTTGACTTCTTTAAAGACGGCCCGACATCTTAGCCGTTTTTCTGTAAGCATATTCCAACTCGTGGTGGACCATCCCATCTTCCATACCCTCGGAGATGCCTTGCTGCGCGTTGAAACCATAGAACTGCAGTGCGAAGAGGTGTGTCGCAATAGATTTTCCCCCCGCTCATTACGCACTAAATCTGTTCCGCCCAGCCTATGCGCTCTCCTTTCAGCGAAGAACACTTTCAGCTCCTGACAAAATTCAAATGTCTGCGGGCCCTGCATATTGACGGACGTTACAATGTCACAATTTTGGGACAGAGCGATGTCGAACGTTTGGCTCAATCTGTCCCGACGCTGCATGCTTTCGTTGACCACGGAAAAACATGGGAAATACGACGGCACGGGATCACAGGGGAGCTTCAGAGGGTTATTTGCACCAGGCAAAAATAAATGTTGTGAGGGAGATTTTTACGGTGTCGAAGAAATAAACTTGAATATAGACTCGGATAGATAAATGCGGACTTGCCCAAATTCAAACGATGTTGCCCCCGTTCGAGAACCTCGTCAACGGCATTCAATTTGAGCCCCATCATCGCTTCCCTACTTGCACGGTTGAACACAGAACAGGGGCGAAGAGTCAAAGATTGCTGTTACTTCAATCGGTTGTATAGGGAAGCCGGCTTATGGCGCCCCCGGTTGCGGTTTGGATTGAGCTCTGAATAGACCGAAAGGAAGGGAACTAGAATTTTAGACTATCCTCCTTATAAAAGATTTATCAACTGGGTGCATCAATTGGATTACCCACAAATGAACCGATTTTATCCTGAATGACCCCAATAGATTAAATTTGTGTTTCCTGAATAAAAAAGACACAAACGACGCGAATATCTGTCGTATTGATGTCATCACTGGCACCCTCAAACGAGCTCAGAAATTCTGTTGGAGTACATTTACCTTACGGGAATTCACCCAGTATGAATTCTTTGAAATTGAATTACGCAGTATCCAGTCGACTCAAATGCAGGTTCGCTATCGCTGCAAACTCGACAGAGAAGATAGAAGGCTTAGCCGACGCGTCGACGCGTTCTGTGCGGCTATTTGGTTTTGAACCCATCAGTCGGCATATGCCGAGCACAACCTCTCTTCGTCTCCCTCAGAGTCAGAGCTCTAGTCTGAGATCTCCGGGGCCATTCGCTGGTGTAGGACTGGGATTCTCAAAAATATTATAGGTCCCATCCTATGTCCCACTACGGGTCCTTCAGAACCGCCCCTCGATCCAAGGGGGTGCCGGACCGTGAATGCCGGACCCGGGGCCGGTTGGTTGGTCCGCCCGTCGGGTCAATTTTTTTTTTCTCCCTATCAGAAATTTTTTAGGTCGAGAAATCGTCTAGGTTTGACCGACAACTTTGGATGCTTGTTCTATCATCTCACACACTGTTCTAAAACACTTTATATGCTCAAAAACAATGTCCTAGAGTCCATGATCTTCGTGACTTCCATATTGGGTCACATCATATTACTAAAAGGTTCAATCGACGTCAAAAATATAAAAATATCTACCGCACACAGTTCCAGGCTTGCCCTTGTGTGAGTTTCCCTCATTTTACGATGTTCCTGCTCTCATATATCTTGCTCTGGCTAGAGTGGAAAAGGAAGCAAGCAAACATTCTGACTCTGGTGACAATGAATCGTGCCGGTGATGAGCTTGAAGGACTCCCCGTGGATACCTCCAGTGACAATATCCATCCACCCGAGCACAGATCCCCCATACTGCTCAAGTATTCAGACTACAAATTCCCTCCGAATCTGATTCACACTGCAGAACCTCCAGAGGGGATGGACTCTGATTTAGACCTGCAGCTTGCCCCTGATACTGAAATGGATACCCAACCCAATGGAGAGGTAAGCATTCAGCAGTCTTGCATTTTCCTTTCTCATTTCGATGGATTTCTGGGGGCGAACACATGAACATCAATTCAGTTCCCTCAGTATCCCATCCCGCTCGCGGCTCCGGCCTCTGGAATCACATCTCCCCCGGTCACAGTTGATCCCTTGCTGAAGCAAATCACCCATAATATTTCCAAACCAACTGAATAGAGAGACCCATTACTGGGATCCATATTTTGAGAATGACTGTTGTCCGTTTGTTGAAACCTTTCAATATCGAAACCCGAAGACGATGAGGAACCAAACATCGTATATACAGACGGATCCTCTCTGGAGAATGGGTCTGATAACGCACGTGCAGGAGCCGGCATTTTCTACGGGACCAACGATGTTAGGAACATGGCAATAAGGGTACCCAAGAACCTCCAGCCATCGAACCAGGTCGCGGAAGTACTTGCTGCAAAGGAGGCCGCGGAATATGCACCCATAGATATTCCCATGACAATACACACCGACTCAAAATACACTTTGCAAGGACTCTGTCACGCTCAAGGCTCAAATACTAGTCTGAGAGGTCGCACGTTGCGTTCTCAGATGTAGCAGGTAAGAGTGAGGCTCGAAGAATGATAGAATAAAAGACTAAGGAATACATGCGACTAGCTACACTACTTATACTGTTCAACTGTGGCTATGTAACTAGTGCTAATAATATATACAATAGAGCGTCCATGTGCTACAAGCACCATAACCATGTGTTCTGAGTAATAAACATGCTACAACCATGTGTTCTGAGTAATGCCCATGCATACTCCACATGTCCGCAGCATGACACCTGTCAGCTGTCCGATCACCAATCCGTCGTGCTTCATCGGCATGTTCCTGTGAGAACCCGATCCCTGGCTGTCCGATCACTGATGACTCGAGCATAGCCTCGATGTTTAAATAGACCAGCGCTTATCCTGGCGCTTAGATAACGAGATAAGGTGTTGTCCGATTAGATAGCCTGCTTAATCGTGACATTACCCCCCTCTTAGGGTCGGCGTCCCGACGACCGTGAGAATCCGTCACACCTCGACTGAGGTACCGCGCGAGCATCCTTCATTAGGGAATTTCTCCACGATCATCCTTCGTCTTGTGATTGGGTCGTATAGATAGCGAGTTGGATAATCAGCCGACTCCTGCTTCGGCTTATACCGCTTGATAAGATAATCCCAATGCCCCAGCGGCAAGACCGGAATCCCCTCGGTCTGCGGCTGTTCCTGGGTATCTCCTGGGGACTTAGCGCCTAGCGCTTCCTTTGGTGGCATCAAGCCTAATTTCCTGAGCTCTGCCGCCACTATGTCATTGCTCTCCTTCGACCTTCCGGCAATCAGGTCCTCCGCCCATCGGCGCAAGTCATGCTCTGCATTGTACTTGTTGAGAATGTCCGGTGCATTCTTAAGGTTCCGGGTTGGCTCCCAGTTCCGTTCCCCGATAGGGTATCCCTTCCACTTGATTAAATACTGGTAGCCTCGCCCACGTTTCCTGTGGTTGAGGATCTCCTCCACCTCGTACTCCTTCTGTCCCTGCACGATCTGCGGTCCCGGCCGCTTCTCTTTCCGTCCCTCGGGCGGCTCCACGTAAGGCGTGAGAAGTGCTTCGTTGAAAACCGGATATGTCTGATCCGTCTCCGGCAATCTCAGCTTCCACGCCGAAGCCCCTGCCTTCTCCATGATCTCGTAAGGCCCCAGCCTGACATCGTCTATCTTCTTTGTCGGTCGATCTGTCTCTATGTTCTCTCCTTCCACCCAAACCATGTCACCGACTTTAAATACAGGCGCCTCGCGCCTATGCGCGTCATAATACTTCTTCATCTTTTTCTGGGTTTTCTCAAGAGCGACCGACGCTTCATCGCGGATCCTCTTCATTTTCTGTGCGAAGTCGTTCGCGGCCTCATTGCGCAACTCGACTGAGTTCTCTATCCCCTTCCAGGGGTGGTATCCCGTATTCGTATAGAAAGGTGACATGCTCGTCGACGAGCTGGTCTTATCGTTATGAGTGAACTCGGCCAATGCAAGCCACTCCGCCCAATCCGACTGTCGGTGATTGACGAAGATCCTGAGATATTTTTCAATCTCCTGATTCATCCGTTCTGTTTGTCCGTCTGTCGCCGGATGGTATGCCGTGCTCGGGTTCATTTCTATGCCGAGAAGCCGGTTAAGCTCTCGCATGAACCCGGATAAATATCGAGTGTCCCGATCCGATATAATTTTACGGGGAATGCCGTGATATCTAATCACGCGGTCCCGGGTAAGTCGGGCGACACCTTCACTCGTCAGCTCCATGTTCGTTGCCTCGCAATGGAGCATCTTTGTGTAAGTGTCGACCCAGACTTGGATGGCGTTAAAGCCATTGCTGACCGGCAGCGGACCGATAAGATCCATAGATATAATCTGCCAAGGCCCCTCAGCGATCTTGTGCGGGTTAAGCTTTCCCTGCTTGTACCGGCGCACTCGAGTCCTTTGGCAAGCCTCGCAGGCCTTTATATATTCGGCGACCTGGTTTCCCAGTCTCGGCCACCAATAATTACGTTCCACCATTTCCTGCGTGCGGTTCTCTCCGGGATGGCCGAGCATGGGCAGGTCGTGATGGAGTCCGATAATCTTATCGCGCAACTCCTGATTCCGGGGTACATAT
Source organism: Mycena maculata (assembly GCA_029448575.1). Classification (NCBI taxonomy): domain Eukaryota; kingdom Fungi; phylum Basidiomycota; class Agaricomycetes; order Agaricales; family Mycenaceae; genus Mycena; species Mycena maculata. Next base: position 450,624 of record JARJLG010000017.1, on the reverse strand, counting down.
ATAAGCCCGTTGTAATATATAATATTGTCCTTCTTTTCCCAGGCTGGTAGCTTTTTCTCGAGCGCCAGCTTAACGCTCTTATCGATCTTCTTCTCCTTAATTATCTCTTCCAAGATCCCTGCCTCCGGCCCTTCCAGCACTATGTCCTGTGCTCGGAAATACTCTGGCTTCAACAGAACGACGTTCTCGTTGTCGTCTTTCCCTTGGTCGTGATCCGATCTCCGAGATAAGAGATCTGCCTTCTTGTTCAACGCTCCGGGCCGGTGGTGCAACGTGAAGTCAAACTCCGCCAGTTCCTGAATCCACCGGGCCTGTCTGCGATTAACCTTCTGGGGCTTCTTGAAATATTCGAGATTTTGATGATCAGTAAAGATCTCGAATGTTTGGCTTGCGCCCATCAACAACTCCCGCCACTCGTCCAGCGCGGTCATGATCGCGAGCATCTCTTTGTCGTAGATCTCGTAGTTCCGCTCAGTCTCATTGAGTCCATGAGACATGAAAGCAACAGGGCGCCATTCGCCCTCCTGCTCCTGTGCGAGCTCCGCTCCTATAGCTCCATCCGACGCGTCAGCCTCGACTCGGAACTTCCCGTGATCCGTGGGAAGTGCCAGTACGGCGTCTTCGGCAATGCGATCCTTGAGCCTTTGGAACGCCTTCCTCTGCTCCTCTCCCCAGCTCCAACCTTCTTTCCCGGTCAGCCTCGTCAGCGGCTTCGCTATCTCCGCGTATCCTCGGATGAAGCGACGATAGAAGTTTGTGAAACCTAAGAACGCCTGTGTCTGCTTAAGGTTCTTTGGTTCCGGCCACTCCATCACGCCCTTGATCTTCACCGGGTCCATCTTCATCGAGTTGTAGGAAATGATGACTCCTAAATACTCGATCTCCGTCTTCTCAAAGTCGCACTTCTCTGGTTTGAGAAAGAGCTTATTGTCTTGCAGGATTTTAAGTACCCGCTTCGTCAGTGCTCTGTGCTCCTCCAAGTTGTCGGTGAAGATAAGGATATCGTCCAGGTAGACTATGACCTTTCCCTCGTTTATGAGCTCTCGAAGGATGTCGTTCATCATTGTCTGGAACGTCGCTGGGGAATTCGTCAGGCTGAAGAACATCACGAGCGGTTCGAACAGCCCTCGGTTCGTCCTGAACGCCGCTTTCCACTCATCTCCCTCCCTGATCCGCACGTTGTTGTACCCCCATCGGATATCCAACTTCGTGAAGTATTTGGCGCCGCGGAGCTTATTTACGAGCTCCGAGATTAGCGGAAGTGGATAACGATTTTTAATTGTCATCTCATTGAGCTTCCGGTAATCCTGGACTGGTCGTAGGCTGCCATCCTTTTTCTTCACGAAGAAGAACGCCGAAGCCATCGGCGACTTCGAGGGTCGGATCCTCCCACTCTTCAGGTTCTCCTCCAGGAACTCGTTCAACTTCCCCTGCTCCGTGACCGAGAGCGGATAGATCTTGCAATCTACAGCCTTTGATCCTGGCTTAAGCTCGATTGCGTGATCCCACGGCCTTTTCTCGGGCATGGCGTCGAACGATTCCTTCGCGAACACCTTCACGAACTCGTGGTACTCCTCCGGGACCTTCCCTTCGGTCATGCGCTCCTTCCCACGATTCGCTTCCTCCGCCATCTGCTGCGCCTGTGATCCTTGCGCACGCAGATCGATCTGTTCTGCAAAGTCGACCAATAGGATCGACTCGCCGTCTTCCAACTTCTCTTCCTCCGTGGACAATCCAGTCCGGTACTCCGTGCCATGCATGTTGCACTCGGGCGGGCAGCGGCTGAACACGATCTTTTGTGATCGCCAATCTACCTCGGGGTTGTGCTTGAACAACCAATCGTACCCAATGAACACGCGAGCCTTGCCTAGTCCTGTGACCAAGAACCGTTGGCGCTCAACGTGGAGTCCGACCGAAAGCATCAACTCAACGTAGTGAGTGATCTTTCCCCGAGAGTTCTCCGTTCCGTCTGCGTTGCGGGCTACGATGTGCACATCAAGCTCGTGGAGCTCGAAGCCTTCTGCCTTGGCATAATCTCGATCGATGCACGTGGTAGTGCAACCGTTATCGAGAAGAGCCTTGACAGCGCGCGTCTTCCCGGTGTCCAACGCAGTCAGCGTAACGGGAACTAGCATCTCGTGATGTCGCCTCTGCTTCTGGATTTCCTTCATCTCCTTGGCAAGCCGATCCTCAGACTGTGCCAGCTTCTGCGCCGCCTGTGTCTTCTTCTGACTCAGTGTCACACGTGTTTTCTTCTGTTTGGGCGCTTCCTCCCGATCCTGGGATTGAGCCCTCACGGCATCGCCGTCCTTTTTCGTCTCACTATTTTTCGCACTGGTTTGGGTTCCAGGGGCCTTTTTGAATGCGCTCCAACGCTTATTTACTTCGTCCATTCTGCAATTCTTTAAATTACGTTTCCGATTCTGATTCTCCAGGATACGTATTTTTTGTTTGTTTTCTACACTAGCTACTAGGAAATCGTTTATGCTCTTTCGTAGACTAGTATTTTCTGGGGTATAAATATCATCAGCCGGTTCAGTAACTACATTGCTAATATTAAGTTCGGGCAGTAAAGTAAAAGTGTTGGTAGGCATAATGTTCGTCGTTGGAGCGACTTTGTCCGTGTCCGCAGGGCGCCCGGCTTTGGCCGCAAGCGGGGGCCCCTTTAAAAACCCTTCTCGCGAAGGACGGCTGCGAGAGCCTGCAGGTCGTCCTGCGAGTAGTCCTCAGTCTTGATCGACCGGATATTGAATTTAGACTTGGGAGGCTCCGGGCACTCCCGCTTCATGTGGCCCTCCTTGCCACAGTTGTAACATTTAAAAACGCGCGGCGTCTGCCGCGCGCGGTCCACATCCATCGGGACAGTCTCCCCCGGCCCGATCTTCTTCGCGAGGTTGGGCGCCGGCCCGAACCCCGGTGATGGCTTGGCAGCCGGCGCTTGTGTACGCGCCGGGGTCCAGAACATCCGGCTCTGTTGAGCCGCTCGAAGTTTCCCCCGCTCCATAACCCGGCTGATCGCCGTCAGCCTCTTCTTGAGTCCCGCGTAATCCTCCGGGACCTCAATTCCACCCGCATACAGCTGGGTGCGCACCGCCTCCTCGACGAGGCCTTCTAGTGTTTCCACTAGGAAGGTGTTGTGGGGGGTGTCCTTGTCGTTGGGGGCATACCCCGCTTCCTCGGCGTTCAACTCGAACGCCTGGATGAAGTCGGCCAGGGGAGTCTTTCCCTGCCGTGTTGTCGTGAGGCGCATGTGCGCCGTCTGCTTGACGTTCTTGTCCTGGAACGTCGCTTCTAGATCCGAGATCAGATCATCGAAGTGGTAGAGGCTGTCAAGCCCCTCGCGCAGCATGCGCTTTCGCCAATTACGTGCCCAATTGGTAGCTGGACACGAGGCACCATCGGTTCGCCCCAATAACGATAGGGTGAACGCGATCTTCTTCTTTTCGGAGTCGAACTCCGAGTCGTACGCCCATAGGTAATTAAGAAGGGCGTCGAGGAAAGTCTCCCACTTGCTCTTGTCAGAGCCGTCGAAAGTGGGGGGGAGGCGGGCGAGGGTGATCCGAGAGGACCTAGTCTCACTCGGGGCGGGGTCGAGGTCCATAGCGGGCATGTGAGAGGTGGTGCCCTGGTTCTGGTCTTCGTCGGCCATTGGTGATATGAGCGACGGGCGAGGTGGTTGGTAAGGTGGTTTGGCGAGAGCGGCGTAAAGTCGGTCGAACGGGGTGAAGGTAGGAAGTTCGGCGGAGCGGTATAAGGAGGTCGACGGGGATGAGGTTCCCGACGAAGAGGAGGTGGATGGGGCACGGAAGGTCACTGTGTTGGTATGAATCCGCACTCAGCGGTTGGTGGAATCGCAACGGTCTCTTGCGACAGAACTACCCCGGGTCTTCTACAACACCCCCGGCGATAGCGAGGCAGTCTTCCCCGAAGGTCCGGCTGGCACTCCTGCGACTGCTATGTGGCTTGGGATGGACTCAACGTTTCCCGTGGCCTAGCGTCTGTCTGTTCGAATGAACCGAAAACAATTGGCGCTGCACTTGTTTAGACTCGCTGTGGACGAGGTAGGGAATCGGCGGGTGGGGAGTAATGGAAATGGAACTTCAAATACGAGAGTCCAAGTAGCGGTACGAATCCAAGTAGTGGAAAAGGGTGGGGGGAAAAGGAAAGGAGGTTGGAGGGTAGGGGCGGTACGAAGGTATGAAGGTTAGTCTTTTATTATGTCACGCTCAAGGCTCAAATACTAGTCTGAGAGGTCGCACGTTGCGTTCTCAGATGTAGCAGGTAAGAGTGAGGCTCGAAGAATGATAGAATAAAAGACTAAGGAATACATGCGACTAGCTACACTACTTATACTGTTCAACTGTGGCTATGTAACTAGTGCTAATAATATATACAATAGAGCGTCCATGTGCTACAAGCACCATAACCATGTGTTCTGAGTAATAAACATGCTACAACCATGTGTTCTGAGTAATGCCCATGCATACTCCACATGTCCGCAGCATGACACCTGTCAGCTGTCCGATCACCAATCCGTCGTGCTTCATCGGCATGTTCCTGTGAGAACCCGATCCCTGGCTGTCCGATCACTGATGACTCGAGCATAGCCTCGATGTTTAAATAGACCAGCGCTTATCCTGGCGCTTAGATAACGAGATAAGGTGTTGTCCGATTAGATAGCCTGCTTAATCGTGACAGACTCACCAAAAACTTGTCGAAACTTGAAGACGAGGGCTACTCTGCCCCGAACGTGGATCTGATACATGTCACAGCAGCCTGGATTAGACAACGAAAAGCAAGGACAAGCTTCAAGTGGGTGAAAGGGCATTCGGGGAATGCCGAAAACGAAGGAGCGGACCGATTAGCGGATAAAGGTGCCCGGAAAAGGAGGGAAGATGCAATAGACATGAGCATCCCTGATAACTTAGTCCTGCATGGAGCAAAACTGAGCATATTAACACAGTCGCTGGCATACAAGATCATACAGCAGAAGAAAATGAAGAAAACTGCATACCAAGCGGCGCTGAAGCGCCGAGCAACGGTAAGAAACATTGCCTTTGCCAAAAACACCGCCGCAGACCAAGATGGAAACTTGCCCCCGCAGAGTAAAATATGGGCCTCTGTCAGACACAAAGACTTCGCAAGGAACATCCGTTATTTCCTATGGATGCTAATACATGATGGCTACAAGGTTGGCTTCCACTGGAAGGACATGCCCGGCCACGACCACAAGGAGAAATGCCATAGGTGCGAGGTCACGGAGTCAATGGACCACATCCTCACAAAATGTGATGCAAACGGACAGAAGCAAGTGTGGGACCTTGCTAGCGAGCTGTGGAAAATGAAAACAGGAGAGGAACTAAGGCCCACAGTTGGAGAAATCATGGCTTGCAGCGCAATAATGAAGGAGAACTCGGGCGAGACTCGGTTGCACCGTATTCTCGTATCTGAATCCGCATTCCTCATCTGGTGCCTCCGTAACGCAAGAGTCATTGGTGGAAAGGGCGAACCCTCCGAGAGGGAAATTCGAAACCGCTGGGTAAAAATTATGAACAACAGAATTGCCCTCAACTGTGCGCTTACTGATACATCAAAATACGGCCACAGAGGGTTAAAAAAGACGGTCGTCTGCAAGACATGGGCTAAGGTCTTGAGAGACGAGGACAGACTCCCTGAAGACTGGATGAGGGAGACCGGGGTTTTAGTGGGTGTTGGCTGAGCGGAGGCGATGATGGTCCAGTACGCTGGACCTGAGCCAATGATGTCGAGCTGGATCCCCACACGTGGTGTTGCGAAATAAGTCGGATGCTAGTGTGTTAATTAGCACATCTCCTCGGGCGGCTGATTTTTCTGTCAGACTGGGTTTTAACTGTCCCAAGTCATCAACTAACGGGCGGGGTCAGGACGACTAGGTCGGCTCAATGATTCGAAAGGGTAAATTTTGCCCGAGTAAATGATGGGAAGTACTTCACAGCTGTACTGTCCGACCCTGCTATCGTTCCGCAAAAAAAAAAAAAAAAAAAAAAAACCTTTCAATATCGGATCCTGGCGAGAGGACACGTGAATAATTACCTTATTTGGTGGTTACGTGGTATGACGTGGTTGGTTGGTCCGTCCTCAACCCTCAAAAAAACATAACCCGGCCTATGTTCCGCGTTTCACAAAACTTTACCCCCTTGCCTCGATCGCCCCATAATCGCCAACAAGACGAGTTGCAACGTCAACTCAATCTTGGACGCCCAGAATCTCTAGATTCACGCGCTGGTGAGTCGTGAAAATTCAATTAGTTGTGGATCTTTTTCTTCCTCCTTTCTTTCTTTCGATGGAAGGTCTACCTGCGTTCACCTTTTGTCTCTCAGCCTGTAACGTGATGTGTGAACGCACGTCTGTCATGAAGTTATGCATGCCCGTTCAGGTTCCGTTTCCCTGCGGATGTATAGTCTCTCTAGACAGACGCTTGTAATGATACCAGTTCGTTCCTCGAGCGGATGGACCTCCCTTTCGTATTCCTTCCACGGGATATATGTCCTGTTTGGTGGTTTTTTGTGTTAGCTGATACTCAGTCTTCTACCATGGACCAACGTCTCCGGTTTTACGGGACTGTGGGTTTTTTGGGACTTTGTTAACCTCGTGTCTCTTGGAGCCACGGAGAATTTACTTGTGATAATCACCGGTTTTAATTGCTTCCCAGCGTTTTCCTTGCTGCCGTTCATTTGAACTGTGATTTCTGTATTTTTTTGTCCTTTTTCTCGACGTTTGGGAATCTGCTCCCCAATATATCGGGACAAAGCCCCATGGATTCTCACCAGCCTTTTCATTGCCGAATTTCGTTCTCGTCCTTCCGGTGCGATTTCGCCTGGAATTTTTTTCAGTTTCAGAAGTCCCTAGCATTCTACCCACTCCTCCTTATTTTTCGTCCCACTCAATAACACCATTTTGTTTTTGGCATTATTTCGGTCGTGTTGTTTGTACTTGCATCTTTTCTCCCACAAGGGCCTTGACAGCTGTCCCTTGTCCTAGAGTCATGACTGATCTCACAATCCTAGTCTCGCCGATCCCTATTAGGGGGAGCGCCTCTTCCTTTTCCTCTATTGCATCCCGCCGCCACCGCAGCCCATCCCCCATCATGGTCATCCTCGAATCGGAGCCCGTCGCCTACACATCTGAATCTGCCGCCCGCACCGCTGGACCTTCCTTAGATCCGGCGCTGCTGAGCCCGCCAATAAACACCTGGAAAGCTCGCCCTCGCAGTCGAGCAGAGAACCAAAGACCTCAACATCGCCCGATGCGCTCCCAGAGTGCTCCGCCGACCCAGACGACGTTTGTGATTGCAGAACCCCCGTCAGCTACCGCGAGCGTGGACGACTTCAGTCTCAATGCGCGCAAGCCGATCCGGCGCAGTCGCACCAGCTTTACCCCTGGATATTCTTATGTTGCGGAGGGCATGACTATGAAGGGCGGGGAGCTCGTCCGGCCGCCACCACCATTACGTACGCCACTTTTTACTGTCCGTCCTGCAAAGGCTAATGCACTAAATCTAGTACGGCCCACGACGTTTTGGCGCCGCGCACATCGCTCGGGCGTCGCCGCTGCGTCCTACTCGCCTGCATCGCACCTCATCCGCCGCTCGACATATATCGCCGCGGGCCTGGCGTTCGACGCTCCGATGCACGACCTCAGCGCCCTCTGTGTCGAGAGCCGTCTCACAGGAGAGGAGGGCGTGCGCGACGGAAGCCCCCGTGTCATCGAGCTTCCCCAGGAGTTTGAGTTTCTAAATCTGTAGCATGGCCGGTATGCCGGTTTCTCAGGGGGAGCGACGGTCGGGCTCCATAGAGCCGCTATTAATGGGAATCGCTCCTCCCTTACAAAACGACAAATTCAGCGCCGAACCTGTTATCCGGCACAGCTTTCACTCTTTGCTACCAGCACTACGACTATCCGTCGCAAAATCCAGCTTCTTGGCTACATACCAGCACTTCCACGATACCAGGGTTTCTTTTTTGTATTTGGCACACTTGACAATGGCATAGGCTACTTTCTGCATTACTCCCGCCTCCCGCCTCCTGACCCTTCTCCTAAACTCCTTGTTGTTTTCCCTGATTACAAATCAGCGATTGAGGGCCTAGACCCAGCCATATCTGTCGATCGCCGATCTTCGACAGAAAGCTTCAAAGTTTAAGTTACTCGCGCCACATTATGATATGTTCTGATACTATTTCCAGACTTGTCAAGACAAAATAATCATGGTCGTCTACTCTCTTTCATCTCTTTCAACCTCTTCATAAATACGGCGGGGACCTGCCACGCTGATCACCTGCAACCCGTGTTCCACCATACACAGGTCTAATATTACTCCCAAGATCCCGCGCGTCGGCATGTACGCCGCAGTGAGCTGGTCATCCGTCACGAAGACGCTCTGGAGCGGCGCAACGGGCAGCGTTTTGTGTCGGAGGAGGAAGCGGCCCAGGTCACTCGGGAGGGTGCTCGTGCTAGAGAGGTCCGCGAGCACGGGGAACACGATCTCCTGCGGCACCCGGAAGCGGGATTCGGGCTGGAATAGTGCAGCTTGGAAGGCTTCGTCGGCTTCGCACAGCATGATCGAGTACAGGTTGGGCATGGAAGCGAAGAAGCTATCAACCGCGCTGCGGGGGCAGTCGTCCAGTGCGTAGAGGTAGAGGTATAGGAGTGAGCCAGCACTGGCGCTCAGGTGCCCGAGCATGCTCGGGACGTCGCAGGCCACGAAATCCGTGTCCTCGTCCACGGAATACGGATTCTGGATTATGCGGCCATTTTGGAGGGTGAGGCACAACAGGCCTGGCGCCGAAATCAACGCGGCGAGAGGCGAGAGGTCGTCCACGAAGAAGAGCTCGAGATCGTACAGCATGGGGAGGACGACGGGCTCAAGGACGCTATTCTCGTCGTCCCTTAGCGGCGCCCATCCTTTGAATTCGAGTGTTTGAAGGGTGGATTTGCAGCCGGTGAGGATGTGCCACAGGCTCTCCAGCGATGGACGGGTGTCGCGCTGCAGACCGTTGAAGCTCAGCTGCGTTACATTGGCCGTTGCCCAGGTCGACCAGCAAACGGCATTATCCCGCACAGCGGGCAGCCGAAATGGAGGCTGGTCTTCAGGCGCGCAGCGCTCGCGCGCATCCGGTGCTGCGATTTGAACAGTAAATTCTGTGGCGTTGTCTGGATTCGCGCTGATCATGAATGTCTCCAAGGCAGGCATTGCCTCGGTCAGGCATCCCATCAACCCGGGGACGTACTGCGGGTCGCTGCAGACGAGCACAAGTTTGCGGATTCTATGCGCGTTGCAGGCCAGGAGGGCGAACTCGGGCATGTGGCACGAGGGTTGCGAGACCGCGACGACGACGCTGACGCGCATTTCTCGCGAGCGTTCGAAATATGCCTTCGAGCGGAGGTGGGCCGTTTTGGGGATCGGGCTGTCGGTGTTGATGGTGCTCCAGATGGCCGGGGACGCGAGGGCGCTCGTGCGCCACGACGCGCATACATGCGAGAGAACGACGGCAAAATGGGGCGCGTCCGATGCTACCGCGTCTTCGATGCAGGTAACAAAGATATCGTGGAGAATGTCGTGGGGGAGACGCGTAATTGGGGAGTTAGGGTTCATGTTGAGCGTCGGTGGGGGGAGTCTAGATTGCGATAAATCCTGTGGCCAAAATTCCAAACAGAAAGGGGGCCACTTACAATTGTATTCTTGGTTGGTACGGGAACAGGTGGCGAACCACTCGCGACGGGGCGCATTATATGCGGTGGCGGCGGCCAAAGCAGCCTCTGCCACCTCTTCTGCCACATAGCAGGTGCGTGCCGACGCTTTGGTGGAAGGTAACGGGTCATTGTACACAACCTATTGAAGTTATTTCAACTATCTGGCTCTTGTCCACTTTAGGTCACAAAGCGGCTTTGAGGTGGCCTTGTTAAAAGGGTTGGCTTGGTTTCGCGCTTGGTTTTCGATGGTCGGTGGCAAACCAGAACGTGTTGTCCTTTATTCTGAGTCGAATACATTAAAGTCCTTGTGAGTCCGAGTCGGACCTGGGTTGGGTTGAAGATGATGAACCTGAACTCTTGATCATGATGTTCATGTCCATGTTTTGGGATGGTCGTACGTCCGGAAGTTCCATCCGAATATCTTGAAAATGCAAGAAGGCCCTCATATTCAAACCATCGGGAGGTACTCGCCCAGGCTCCTCCAGTTGGGGCCGCGCAAAAAAAGAAGAAAAAAGAGTCCCAGGTGCGTCTAACCCGTTGCCGCTTGATTTTGTAGTGAAGTGGCTCGTATTGTGTTCTTCTTTCTTACGGCCGCCAATTTTAGGGAACCAGTGGTTTGAAAGATTGGCTGAGGGGTCCGTTCCGAAACGTCCGTCCCTGAAGGCGGTAAGTTCTGTATTATTCGTAAGAACCAGACCAGAGAAAATTTGGTTGAATCGAAGGCGCAGTTAGTTCTTTCGAGTGGAAATTTGGTCGAACGGCAACATCTCCCCGAAACTTATCGGTCAATTTTTGCAACATATTGTGGTCCGTGCGGAAGGCATGTCACTACTATATTTGGCGATGAGTCTATATTTAGGTGTTCCGTAAACTTACTTTCCACCATGTTCTCGCGTCCATTTTCTGGTACATATTCATGCACCAGTAGCAGAAAGCAGAAGGACGTCCTGATACTTAGCCTCGCTGCATTTCTTTCGAATTTTGCCAATGGAGACGCGAAGATCACGCCGGTCGCATTCATTGGCCGAACAGCGTCTAATTCTGAATGACAGCAGTGGGCGGTGTGACTAGAATCCAGAATACTGGGCTTACCACACTCTCCTCGGTGACTTCCCGCCACTTTTCTGCTTGCTTTTGCCCCTGGTTATAGGCTATCTCTACGGCGCCGACAACCCAACTCTCAGATGTCTGGCAGCAGCGGGACTGATGCTCCGGAAGTTGGCGAGACCCCCACCTCCCCCATCTCCACGAACGGGACAGCGAATGGTCTCCGGAGCGGGTCCTCTCTCAAGTCTCGGTCTAAACGTGTACCCCATCTGGCCGATGCCCTCCCTGAGCGCCGTCCAATCGAGAAATTTCGGTCGACGGTGAACAAGGTCATAACCATGCGACGGAGCATGACTATCCTCTCTTCTTTCGGGGCCGGTGCAGAGCCAGGCATAGACCCTCGTCGTGCATCTATAGAGATGCAGTACCGCGGCCTCAACCAGGACTGCTTCATTGACGTCGTGGATTACTCTGCCGTCTCCTACAGCTGTCTCCATATGCGCAATGCGACCTTCGTCGATTGGTGCACGAGCACGAGGAGCAAGCGCAAGCCATGGGTCAAAGTTCGGTGGATTAACATTGCGGGCATAAGCTGGGATGTCATCAAGGCTGTATCATTGAAACATGGTAATTTGGTCGCTTCGTCACAGCACGTCCATAGCTGATAACACGCAGACATACACCCGCTGGCCTTGGAAGATGTGTTGCATATGCGGCCAGACAACTTGTCGAAAGCCGATTATTTCACCCAGCACCTGTTTCTCCGAATTCTATGCCACAATGTTGTGAACGCCTCATCCCCTTTGGTCCAGCCAATACATGTGTCTGAGGAGTTGGGTCAGGAATCTGGCGATGTGAGGCGTAACATTTTTTATGTCTTTGCCAAACTTATCGTGCCTACTGCAGACTGCCCGACAACGCAGAATTGAGGATGCCCAACTGGATGCTTTGAAGGAGGTCGGTGCCATTCGTCTCTTCGATGAGACTGCTTCATCTCTTGCACATAGGAAACCCTCAAGGTCGCCGTTACGCCCATGTTTATATTCCTCTTCCGCGAGGGCACCGTCATCTCCGTAACACAATCGACGTCGCCCGAAATGACGATCCCCATCATGCAACGTCTGCAGCGGCCAGACACGATCGTGCGTTCATCAGCAGATTCCAGCATGTTGGTCCAGAGTCTCCTAAGCGTCGGTGGGTCTTCTGCGACAGCCTTCGAGTCCCGCTCTAACCCCCGCGCTCAAGTGGTCGAACAGGCGGCACAAGTCATCGACGCCTACCATGATCACATCTCGGGACTTGAGCGCGAGACCCTCAGCAGAACCAAGCCCGGCACTCTGCGCAAGCGTTCGTCCCATCTTATTCTTTTGTACACCATGTTTGCTCATTGCCATGCACAGTGCACATCGTCTCCGGTGACTTGATCTTGCACAAGCGCACACTTGGTCCGATCAAAACGCTGGTCTATGGCCTGCGGCGATACGACGTCGACCGCTGTGCTGCGCTCATCGATGACTCGGACCCGGCGAGCCAGGGGAAGCGCGTCGTCGGGTTCATGAGCCACAAGAGCAAGATATATTTGGTGTGTGCTAATCTTGCCTTTTCGGACTGCTGGCCCTGACGCATGCGCAGGCAGACGTGCTCGCCCAGACGGAGCACATCCTCAGCACGCTGGATATGATCGCGGGCATCGGCGAGAGTCTCATTAGTTACGGCTTCAATGCACGTCGCTTCTATTGCTCTGCTTGCGCATAAATTAAACTGACAACTGTACTTTAGATGGCTTCGTATTCGATGGGAGACTACATGTAGCCTTCACTCTGACATCCTATTCCATTTTATTGATACCTCGACCAGGCGCATGCTGACAATGATATCGATCATCTGCCTCCCACTCGCTTTCCTCACTGGATACTTCGTGCGTGCCGTCCGAGTAGCTTCCCGGTTATTGTACTTAATTACCATAGGGTATGAACTTCATCGAAGAAAAGTGGCGGTATATCTTCCCGGGTGTCTTGTCGTCTGATGTAACGTAAGTTGAGCCGACTTGTCTTTCTGTAGACGACTGACCCGGATCTCAGGTATTGGATCATCGCGATCCCGTACGTAGTGGTCGTCGCGCCGCTGTTCTTTCTCCCGGACATCCAGAGACTGTTCCACTACATACGGACGCGCAAGTTGCTCTCCGAAGCAGTCAAGGCATGTCATATTGTCCTTCATTATCTTCGGCTGTCTCTGATGTTCAATATTTTTGTAGTCTATCGAGTAGTTCTTTCCGGAGGTTATGTGGATTTAGGACTAAGGATGCTGTCTATGATTTTCTTTCAGTCCACGTCATAGTATATATTGTCAGGATAGTATACAAACGATGTAACATAGTTGGTTATCAATGCCTCTTTAACTATGACACAGTCTCGAAAGGATCGTATCGTCAAGAATGCAAAGATTCGCTTGCTATGTACAAGCTTGCTATGTACTTACTACAGTATGCACCCCGTGAAGATTCTGTATATTCGGGAATTGGCTCCATGGGCGCGAGTGAGATTTGGAGAGTCCGCCGTCGACGGTGTTAAGAAGGGGACCGCGTTTTATGTTGTCGGTTTTATGTATGGATCAGGGTTCAAATCGGAACCTCGGGCCGACGTTGGTCGGGAAGAACCGTGGGAAGTGAGTGACAAAGTCACTGTGACCCCTGTTTCCTTCACAACTTGAACTTAGATGTCAACGCTGCGCAGGTTCCTACCCAGCCGTATCATCAATCTCTGTAGTGTAGTTTTTATTCTAAATCTCAGAAAACGGGGACACGGAAATTTCGCACCGTCTGTGATGTGACGAAAGATGTGACCTAAGTTGGGGATGAACCTCTCCACGACGGCTGGCACAAAACATCTGTCAACAGCATAGCCACAATTTCGCGAAAATCCAAGGAAATTCAGTGGTCCCCTTCCTCACATCAAAATAAAATGATTCATGCCCCTTGGGAGCTTTAAACAGTCTTTCTGCGGTACCTCAAAAATTTACAGGTCCCATACATACCTAGAAAAGAGTTTGTGCACCAAATACCTTTCAGGGGCTGTTTGCACGGTGGGTTCTCAAATGTAGCACTATTTTCCGAGACACCTGCTCTATAATGATTTTATACAATATACACGGCCAAACGGAAGTTTTGTGAAATCTTAAGATCAGTTGTTGTAGCTTTTCCTAAGACCCGAATAGCAACATTCCGTTAAGTTATCCTTACGATAATCGTAACAATCTTTTTGTTCCGGCATTGTTAAGACTTTCCTTACCAATTTGTCAAGACCTGTCGCGCTCTGTCGCGCCGTAAGAAATACTTGTTAAGTCGTAAGACACCGGCACGGCAACCGGTGATGCCCGACACTCTGGAACGCTCCATTGCTATTTCAAACTCCGTCACTATTTGTCTGTGGTTCGAGTTGGGCACGTGCAATCTCTCTTCTCGCCGACGCGCTTGACCACTCTGCACCAATTCCTCCCCACGCTCCCTGCGCTTGTCCTGCACCGCGGGCGGAGTTGAAAGGTTCCAACACCAAGCAAGACTTTGTGTGTCACTGGCAAGACAGCTTTCAAGTATTCTAAACAACCGGTCTCGCAAGAAGCATCATGCTGGCAAATCTCGGAATTTCTCTGCTCAGCTCATCTCAGGTTAACATGAGGGTCAAGACTGCAAATCTAACTCTGGTAATACCAAGACCTTCAGAAGATGTACAAAGAACTTGTTGGACCTTCCTCTCAAGCCTGCAAGATCATCAAAGATATTTCCTGCAAGACCATTTCCTCTGCCGTGTCCCAAACGCCGCACGCCCCAGCTCTTTCCAACAAAATCAAGAACACCCTCACACTGTTTGCTAGGTTTGTGTCTAGTATTCTCTGCTCCCACCCTCTCTCAGCAGGTCATACCTAAAACTGATGTCGCATGTGAGTTGGCCCCCCAGTCGCCAACAGCACCAAGCTTAGTTTATTATGTTCTTATCTACATGGCTTCAATATATTCTGCTTCTCTCCTCCATGAATGTCCCTGAGCTGTATGGTGGGGTGCAAGCGCAGCGCTGCCAGGCTAATATTCCAATTGCGACTTATCCCAATGGGGACCATCAGTCTTAGAATAATCTTACGATCCTGTGTTTTAAGAATTCGTAACGGGTCCCCAAGCTCGATTATAGTAACGAAATTGTTGTGAAATATTAACTCCTTAAATTTTAACGAAGCGTTAAGTTAACGGTGCGGCCGTGTAGGTAGAGGATGAAACCTTATCAGCATTTTATTTTGATGTGAGGAAGGGGACCACTGAATTTCCTTGGATTTTCGCAAAATTGTGGCTATGCTGTTGACAGATGTTTTGTGCCAGCCGTCGTGGAGAGGTTCATCCCCAACTTAGGTCACATCTTTGGTCACATCACAGACGGTCCGAAATTTCCGCGTCCCCGTTTCCTGAGATTTTGAATAAAAACTACACTACAGAGATTGATGAACCTCGGAATACGGGTAGGAACCTGAACGCTGCGTAGCCTGCTGACCTCCACTGAGTCCTTTTGGAGTCCTTACTAAAAATCAGCAGCGCACCAAGGGCTGTCCTCACTTCCCACTCGGACACTGCACTTCTCTCCCCTTCTCTCGCTGGCGACGTTCTTGGCAAACTTGACTCACCGCCTACTGGCAGTGGCCCTTTCCGAAAGTATCAATGTATCCGCGTCTGGCAGGACTTTGGTCTCGTTAAGCGTGTCCTCCGCTGCTTCGACAGCGCTATGTTGCGGCTCGATGCGGCCTTGCTTGACGCGGTACCGTCTTCATCCATCCGGATCCTACCCTGGCGCTTGCGCATCGCCGCCGTCGACGAGTACGCATCACAGCCCACGATCTGTATGGACGGGGACGTCATTTTTTTTCACTAGCAATCTCTTAAATACATGCGTCAAGCTCGTTGCAGGCCAACAACCCCGCACCGCCGGCGCCATGAAATTCGAGGTCTTCTCGAGTCGACGCGTTCGCGCGGAGATGTCGAGTTTCCGGGTCATGAAAGGGACGCCGCAGCAGCGACTCCGCGCGTTACTCGCGATTGAGGTTAAGCTCTCGACGGTGGCTGACGCTTTACGTAGATGCTATCGCAAACATTGACAGTCTAATCACCAATGACACCCTCGGTAATCCGGTCTTGAAGGGTGCGGCTAGTATAATCACCAGGGCGAATTCAGTTGTCTTTCAAAGGACCCCACTGACGGCATGCTAGGATTTTTAACCTCTTCACTTCCTGCTTCCTGCACAGCTTCGCGCTCCTCTCCGACCGTGACGGCGTGGAGTTTCGATATGTCTGGCTGCTCACCCCATCTCTCTGATGAGCCCATCATACTACTCTCACCACCACGTTATCTTGAGGAGCGGGGTGCGGTGCATCGCGACATTGAACCGCGCAACATCGTCAGGACCCCCGAGGACCGATCGGCCCGCTCGTCGATTTCGGTGATGTTGACATAAGCATGTAACACACACTCTGCCCCGGCGCCCGCACCCCCACTGCATCATGACCTTCCGCCATCCTGCGGCTCGACGCGGCAACGGGAAGACAAGGTATGAGACGGAGTGGCAGCTGATCCGGTAAGGAAGTGTGCCGACGGTGACTGATCTCAGGAAATATTCAAATAGGAACAGTGATGTTGATTCTGACGCGCCAGTAGCACAGCGGAATGTAGAAAGCGCGAAGTATCGCCGGCTAACACCAAGGAGCATCCCTGTCTAGATCTCTCCCGTGTAGTCGGTTTCGAGCGGCGAGGTAATGAGTATCTACCCAATCGCGTTATACTCCACTGGAAGATTACATAAGACTGCAAGGAGCCTATCCCATCCCCGTCTCTAGTGAACGGGCAGGCAGACGGTTTGTTACTTACAACTCCCTGCATTGCTGTCCATCCCCTTTTCAAGATCCAGGAATGGGGATCTTCCATTACTATCCTTCCAGAGGAGGCTCCGACATGTGTGGACTGGGGTCGGCACAGGTCGACACACACGTGGGCTTGAATCCGACGGGTGACGGGGTGTGCCGACGGTCCACATGTCCGCAAAGGTGTGTCGACGGACTCTCTGGTGATTACTAAGTTAACATGATAGTCCTCTGTCGCGAATTTTTTCTCGCTTCAAATCCGAGTTTTATACTAGGGTGGTGGTTTGATCTGTGTGGATGAACGCGTTGTGCACAAAGCCATCCGAAACCATTAAACCAGCGACTTACGTTGGTCGCAGGGTGAAAGTTTTGGGCGGGGAATAAAAGTGAACTCCGATCAAACCCAACCTACGCAAGTTTCCGCACCGTTTCGTCTTGTTCCGCTTTTGTCATTGAATGTTTTCACTGCGGCAAGTAGTGTCCCTTGATTAGGAACTTGACGTGATAAAGATATAATTAACTTACATGAGCGGTGATGCGATCTACAAAGGTTCAGTTCAACTGGGTTTAGTTCAAGGTTTTCCACAGCTCACTTGAAACCAGGGTTTGATCAGGTTTCGTATTTTTGAGCGAGATCAGGTTCTAAAAATCCGAAAAATCCGGACCGGAAAGGTGGACCGTGGAAATACAATTGCTGGGGGATTTTTCCAGTTATCCGACGAGTATTGAGGGAAGGCAGCGGGAAGACATACCGGTGTTGTGCCGGGGTCTGCCGGAGTTAGGTCACGTTTTGCTTTCCTTTTTGGCGAATGTTTGTCGATGCTCATTGCTCACATCACGCTCCCTCAACTTTTGTCGCCAATTCAGAACGGAAGATGCCATACGGATTCTCCATAGAGTCGACACGGCTTCTAGTACAGTGTTTCAGCTTGAAATATCTGGCTCGTATTGTCGGTCAAGTCTCGCTTTCGTGAGAATTGGAGCACGTCCAGCGTCTCGAGCGGTGTAGTTCGGCCCTCGATTTGCCATGAATGCATATTTAATCTCGCTGGGCCTTCGACCCGTTCCACAAGTTTCTAAATCCCCACCGGACTCAGACAATGGCACCTTTCAACAGTGAATCACCCACCATGGAATCTTCAAACATCGTGTCCGGAAGCGTTCCCCTCCAGTCGGCGGAGCAGGCGAAATTCCCCAGACTTGGTAGACCAGTTCCCATGATGCGGCCGGAGTACGACGTCGTGGTCGTGGGTTCCGGATACGGCGGGGGCGTTGCGGCGAGTAGAATGGCAAGAGCTGGAAAAAGTGTCGCGGTTTTGGAGCTTGGCAAAGAAAAATGGCGTGAGTGATCCATCACAGTGTTGGTGTGTACACTCACCAGCAGAGCCACTCAGCGGGAGAGTATCCCAGTAACTTGGAGGAATCAGGGCCAGAGTTTCATGTGTCTGGCAACCTAGGACGATACAGCGGGCCGCTCGAGGATGTTACGCTAGGCCGACGGACTGGCCTCTATCATCTTATCTTTGGCGAAGGACAGAACGCTTTCGTTGGGAATGGTAGGTGTTGCATTCTCTCCGTACGGATGGCATTTACCGGTAAGCACAGGCCTCGGCGGAACATCCTTGCTCAACGCCAATGTTTTCCTGGAAGCCGACACGCGGACCCTACAGCTGAGCAACTGGCCGGAGGAGATCCGCAAAGACCCCGCCTGTCTTGATCCCTGTAAGCGATACCCCAAAAGAACTTACCCACCGTACTAACTCGGATAGATTATGACCGCGCTGCAGAAATGCTTCAACCAGTTCCTTATCCAAAAGAATATCCGGCCCTCAAGAAGCTACAGGTCCTGGAAAAGCAAGCCGAGGCCCTCGGTCAAGCGGACAGCTTCTATCGCGTTCCGCAGACCACTTTCTTCCATGACGCGCTCAACAATGCCGGAGTCGAGATGAAGGCGTCTACCGGCTCTGGACAAGATTCCACTGGGGTGAACGACGGCTCGAAAAACTCCGTCCTGATGAACTACCTTCCAGATGCATGGAACAGGGGCGCCGAGATCTTCTGCGAGTGTGAAGTGCGCTATATCCACAAGGATCCGAGCGGCAGCGGATATATCGTCTTTTTCGCTTGGCATGGGGATGGCAGGGATGCTTTCGAGGACGATTTTTATAATGGGCTCATGTGGCTACGTGCGGTGAGTGGATCTATACCTTCTTGAAATGGCCAGTGCTAACGTGGACCCAGAAAGAGTTTTGTTTCCTGGGAGCGGGTGCGTTGGGGACCACTGAGATCCTGCTCCGATCCAAGGCGCATGGTCTGGAGATGTCTCGGCTCGTGGGTCAGAAGTTGTCTGGGAACGGAGATCTCCTCGCTTTTGGTGGGTCTCTGTACTTTGGGAGAAGGCTGCTCATTGACTGTATGTAAGGTTACAATACGGATGAAGTGGTGAACGGCCTAGGCAGTGAGGACCCTCCTGCTGAGACTCCCTGCGGGCCGACCATCACTGGTGTTATCGACAACCGAGGGCCGGATACATCGCCCAACGTCCTCGATGGCTATGTGATCGAAGAAGGCGCAATTCCGCAGGCTCTTGCGTCACTGATACAAGCGATGCTGGAGGCTCTACCGGGAAAGGTCCATCCAGATCCGTACACTACGATTGAGCGCCTTCGCCACTTGCTCTCCGCGACAGAATCCAGGTTTTTCGGTCCTTATGCCAAGGGCGGCAGTGTTGAGCGCATGCAGACATACCTGATCATGTCGCACGATAGCAACGAAGCTATCGTCACCCTTGAGAATGATGAGCCATACCTGCAGTTCTTGGGCGTTGGTCGGACAGAGCACGTCAAGAAATTGCACGATATCCTTGCCGATGCGACGAAGGCTATTGGAGGGACTCTAATAAACTCACCATTTTATGCTGGTAAGCACCTGCCGACCATCCTGTAAATCGCACGCTGATGTCTTGTAGCTTTCGATGCGCAGAGAGAAATCACTGTCCATCCTCTGGGAGGCGCTATTTTGAGCGCCGACGGGAAAGGGCGCAGTGGAGCAACAAACCACGTCGGCCAGCTCTTTACCGGTGAGGGAGTAGAAGTGCATGAAGGTCTCTTCTGCGTCGACGGATCGGTGATACCAACTGCTCTCGGTAAGTTTAGTTGCTCTGGATCCTTAGATGGGGTGTTCACCGACCCCCTAGGTGTCAACCCGTTCGCCACTATCACTGCGCTTGCGGAGCGCTCGCTCGCCTTTATCACGAATAAAAATGACTTAACAAGTGACATGTCGAGGAACCACAGACTGGACCTTTTTGGGAAGCCTTCACGCTCTTTCGCCTTGACCCCGGACCTGGTCGCGAAGAGCAAGACAATACGATTGGCGGGTTCTTCGAAGGGCGGTATCCGGTTCACCGAGATCATGGACGGCTATATTCACCTCGGACCCAACATCCACGATTTCGTCGTGGCGGAGAACGTTGCGAAGGGGGCTTCGAGCGCTGCGAAATTGTACCTGAGCACAGATGCGTATAGCGTCGAGACTCGTAAGTCTTCCTCAGCCTCAATTAGTGCTAAGCCACTGCTGACTCTGCATAGTCATCGAATCCCCCGACCACACATCTCTCGCAACCGGGACGTTCTCCTGCGGTGCGCTGTCCTCGGACCCGATGCTGGTTCTCCGGGGCGAAGTCCAGTTCTTTACCGTGGATCAGACCGTCGCAGATGGTACCGACCTTGTGTACAAGCTGAAGCTCCTCAACACCGCTGGCGAGACGTACCTGCTGAATGGGTACAAGAAGATCGACGCGAGTATGGCATTTTCCGTCCACAAGACTTGGAAGGCGACAACTACGCTTTATACGACGATCACGCGCATCGATGGGTCGATGGTCGGCCGAGGAATACTTCACGTCTCCTGGAGAAACTTCGAATCCGAGATGAAGAGTTTTGGAGGCACGAGCGGTGGCACTATCCTCAGCAAAATCATCTCTCCCCTGGAGTTCTTATCCTACTTCGCTCGGAAAGCGCTCCGCTACTGCCTGGCTCCGTTATCACGTCTTGAATACCCTGACCGCGAACACACCGGATACTTGCCCAGGGTAGCGCCGTCACAGATAGTTACGCTCACCGCGAGAGACGGCATCCAAACAACGATGAAGGTCTGGGTCGCGCAGGGTAATGCGGGACAGGTCAATGGAACACAGAAGAAACTCCCCCTCTTGATGATTCCAGGAGCCTCGGTAAACGACGAGATTTTTTCGTTGCCGACGATTCCCACCAACACGGTCGACTACTTCACTTCGCACGGATACACGGTCTACGTCCCTGTTCTGAGATTTGGACGCACGCCAGCTGCATTGCAGGGCTACACGGCGTACGATGCGCGACTCGATGTCGAAGCAGCGATGAAATATGTCCACGGACAACATCCGGGCAAAATGCTTATACTTTGTCACTGTGTTGGTGCTATCGCGACGTCGATGGGCCTGCTGGACGGAACCCTCCCGCCCGAGTGGATACAAGGCCTCGCTGCCAGCCAAGTCTTCTTCTTGCAGCACTTCGGCCGCATCAACGCTATCAAGGGCCGGACGTCGCTGCTCCCGAATATCTACAGAGTAAGTCCCGCATCGTCCTCCCTTCGCCTTCCCATACTAACAGTGAGTTGGTCAGTTTCTCGCCGGCGGCCCGTGGCTTCCCATGAACAGCACGCCTGAAGATCCCTCGCTCGTCCAACTGCTCCTTGACCAAGTCCTCCGCCTGTACCCCGTCGGTGCGACTGCCGAGCTATGCACCTCGACCGTGTGCCACCGCTGCTCGCTGGTCTTCGGCCGCCTTTGGAACCACGCCAATCTGACGCACGCGACGCACAAGCATCTCATCAATTTCTTCGGCGGGCTGCACATGAACATGCTCACCCACCTTACGCGCACCGGCACCGCGGGCCACGACCTCGACAACGCGGGCAATGACCTCGTCACGGACGCGAACGTCGCGCGCTTGCAGGGTGTGCCCATGCTGTTTCTCAGCGGCGGCGACAACGTCGTGTTCGACCCGGTCAGCACGAGCATGTGCTACAACTTCATGCGCGAGCGATTCGGCCCTGAGTTGTACCGGCGGGTCGTCGTGGGCGGATATGGGCATCTTGATACGTGGATGGGAAAGCGGAGCAAGGACGACGTTTATCCCGCTGTAAGGGAGCATTTGGAGTGGTTTGAGAGGTTCGTGGATGGTAATACACCGGAATTTTGACCAACGCGTATCCGTCGTCGGATATTTAGTTGATCATTTTGTTTGTTTTCTTAGAATTATTGTAGTTAGTCTTCCTCTTACACCCGCGACAGATCTCATCTCTACGCCTGTACACTTGGATACTTTCCTTTTTGACTCCTCCAAGTTCTTGTGGTCTTAGACGCGATTCCACGGAGAATCTTCGAGAACTTTTAACTGATAAATTCCAAGTTCTGGTGCCTCATTTGATCGGACGTCGGAAGATAGCTGATTTTCATTCGCCAGGCCATTACTCGGAGAACCATACATTGCATACGAGACCTAGGACTGGACGTATAAATATAAAAAGCGATGGTGGGCTGCAGGACGTCAGGAAAGCAAAACAAGTACAAAATGCTGTGGATGATGCTAGGGTATGCGATAGATAGAGTGAATGAGTGGG
The DNA here is from genome assembly GCA_029448575.1 of Mycena maculata. Lineage (NCBI taxonomy): Eukaryota > Fungi > Basidiomycota > Agaricomycetes > Agaricales > Mycenaceae > Mycena > Mycena maculata. The sequence continues at coordinate 428,288 of JARJLG010000017.1, read as the reverse complement.
ACGGAGGGAACGTTTAAATAACTCCAATATGATTATAAACATAGAGAATCGTGCATCGCTCATAACTTGAGCTCAGTCAGAACGCGGCGGGCGAGCATTTGGTACTGCCAGCCGTCCCCACCGGAGCGTCGGAATTGAATGCCGTGTAAGGGCAGTAACGGTACCTGCAAGCCAAGTCAATCAGCCTTCCTCGCAAAGTTAGAAAGAGGGAACACCCACTTTTACGATGTTGATCTCGAAGCGGACACTCAGCGCGTTGTGGGCCATGTTCTCAAAAGCCTCGCGGTCGAGCTCCCCCGAGGCATGCGGGTCGTAGAGCGGGCTCATCGGGGCGTCCCCCAGATCAGAGGCCATCGAGGAGAGCAATTTGGAGTTGGCGGAGATCACCGACGCAGGCTTTGTGTTTTTCAACGGCGGTGCGTCGGGCACAACGAGAGGCTGGTGCGGCAGCTCACTCGACGGTGGCATGACTATCGTGCTCAGCGGCCGCGCGGCCTCGGCATTTCGCGCCTTCAGGGTAGCAAACTCGCGGTCTTGGCTCTTGACACGCCTAACGCTGAAGGAAAGGCGGGTGACGCGCCTGGTGATGCCGTTGCGCGACGGCGCGACCGTCGTCTCGCCGGACGACGGAAATGATTGCAGCGCGTGCGGATTCGGCGTCGGCGTCGAGGACGTTGCAGCATCGATCGACGGAAGGTGGACACACTCGAATCCAGTTTTATTTTGCCAGTACCGCACCTGCATGCGGTCCAGCACACGCCGAATATCCGCCTTGATAATCGGCGGGGATTTCGTCGAGGTGGTAGCGACACTAAGGCAGGAACCATCAGCGAGGCACGAGGGGGAAAGTAAACGAAGCCTAAGTACCTAAGCAGCCCTTTGAGGAACACGGGCTTGGGCTCCTTCTCTCCAAGATAGCGCTCATTCTCGCTATCGACGTGTCCGTCCCGCGCGCCGTCCTCCGACAACTCCTCGCCGCGCTCAGACGTCTCGTCCTCAGGCACCGACTTGGGGAACATGCTGCGGTCTGCCTTGGACATCGTCGCGGTGTCGTGCCCCACCGTCGACCTCCGCCGAGTCCGCCGTCCCATCGTTCCGGTCATAAGCGTCGCGCCGGTACTGCTCCGTCGCTCGTGGCGCGATGCACGGGTGGCAGGATCGAGGATCGTCGCTGCGCGCCGCCGCACGCTCCCGAACGCCTGGCCCTCCTTCTGCGATACTGGGGAGGCGGGCGGTGATGTCGGGGTAACAGCGGGTGCAGGTGCTGGTGCTGGTTCCGGCGCAGGTGTAGGAGTGGCAGCAACAACAGGCGCAAGATCCGCGATTGGCTTCTTTTCAGTCGGTGGCTCGGCACTCCGTCGCTCCGCGTCCGCCGGCACTGGGGACAAAAGCACAGCGCCGCCCAGGATGCTCGCCCGTTTCGACGCGTCACGCCGTTTCACCGTGCCCGCTCCCTCGTGCCGCCCCGTCAATATGCTCCCGAACTTGCGCAGGAGGGTCGTTCCGCCAGACAGCGTCTGCCCACGATCCCGTCGCTTCCGCGCGCGCTCTTCCTCCTTGTGCGTGTCTGCTTCCGGCTTTGTGTCCCCAACGGCTACGGGCAGCGCTGGCTGCTCCTTCTCCTTTGCCACAACTGGGGAAGTCGGGAGACGGCCTTCTTCGTCCGCCTCTGCGGCGGGAAGTGTTGTGGGCGGCTCGAATGCGGGGGGTGCATCGTCGGGCCTGCTCGTGGGCTGAGCGGCAGCTTCCACGGCGGCAACGGGGGCGGTCTCAGCCAGCGGCGATTGCACCAAGACGGTGTTCATCATTGACCCGGGTGTCGTCGTGTCAACGACCAGCTTCGCTTCATCGATGTGCGCACTCCCGTTCGCGGTGCCATTCATGTGCGGCGTCTCGCTCAGACGCTCTCCTCGGTCCACCACATGCGTAGGCTCTGGCGTCGACACCGACAGCATCGGGACAGCCGGCTGCGCTTCCTGGCCGCCCTCCCGCTCCCGCTCGTACGTCACGACCTCGCTCTGCTGCACGTCCTCCTTCTCCGGCGTGGCGTCCAGGCTGACCTGGCTGCTCGCAAACACGCCCGCGCCGTACACCTCCTCGCGCTCGATCTTCTCGCGCGCGAGGAAGTACATGCTGACGAGCGGGTGGAAGCCGCCCGTCGGGTCGCGCGGCGGCGGCGGGGGAGGGGGAGCCGCGGCGCCCGGGCTCGGCGGGGGCGTCGAGGTGAAGATGCGGCGGTAGAGCTCGAACCCGCTGAAGCGCCGGCGTTTCGCCGTGTCGCTCGGGTGCGGGGACGCGGGCGGCGCAGGCGACACGGGCGGGCTGGGCGGCTCGGGCGCGGCGACGTGCCCGTTACGGCGGTGTTCGTACGCGAGGACGGCGGCGGCGTAGTCGTCGGACTCGAGCACGTCGCGGAGCTTCGCGAGGACCTCCTCGACGTCGGCACCGAAATCGAACCCCGCCATGCGCGCGACGACGTTGGGGTCGATGTCCACGGCGCGGAGGGGTGTGCGCGGGGGAAGGTGAGAAACAGGCGGGGCGGGGTAGCCGAGGAGCATCCACGGGTGGGAAAATATCTCGGAGAGCAGGGCGCGGCGGAGGGGGTTGATGACGAGCATGCGGGAGAGGAGGTGCTTGCATTCTATGAGAGTACAAGTCAGTGGGGTACGGGATTTTCGGGGCATTGGAGGCTCACCGACACTGAGCCAGGCGGGGTACTCGACCAAGCCGCGCTTGATTTTGGCGTGCAGGGCGGGCATGCTCTCATCCTCAAAGGGAACCTTCCCGCAGAGGAGCGTGTAGAGGACGACGCCGAAGGACCATATGTCGACCTCGGGGCCGGTGTAGAGCTTTGCATTCAGCAGCTCCGGCGCAGCGAAGTACAGGCTGCCACAGAACGTCGACAGATGACTGGCGGGGTCGTACAGATTCGACAGGCCAAAGTCTATGATCTTGATATTCCCCGTCTGCGAGATGAGGATGTTCTCGATCTTGAGGTCGCGGTGGACGACGTTGTTGCGGTGGCAGTAGTCGAGCGCGGAGGCGATCTGTCGCGCAAACTTGCGCGCGACGCGCTCGCGGAGGCGGCCGTGCGCGATGATGAAGTCGAGGAGCTGACCGCCGTTGACGTACTCGAAGACCATGTAGTAGTGGTTTGGGTGGACGATCATCTCGCGCATGCCGCAGATGTGCGGGTGGTGCAGCAGGAGCGAGAGCCCCGCCTCGCGCAGCGTGCGCACCTCCTTGCCCACCTCTTTGGACGACTGCGACACCACCCGCGCACGGGGGAGGATTTTTACGGCGAGCTGGGTGAGCGGCAATCAGCGGCGGGCGCAATGCGCAGCGCACGGAGCGGACGGACCTTCTCGCCGGACACGTTGTGCGTCGCGAGCTTGACCTTGCCCATGGAGCCCGCGCCGAGGGTCTTGCTGAGGGTGTACTCGCCGAGGATGCGGTTCACGCGCTTGGGCTTCGGCTGGCGGGGCGGGGGGATTTCGGCGACATCGTAGGCCTGCGAAGGCATCGGCGGCGCCGGAGTGCGGAATGTGATTGTTCAAAAGGCAGGAGGCGCTGGGGGTCGGTATCCAGAAATATTAGCGGGCACGTTGTGAGGGTTCCCCACAATCCAGGGCGGTGGGTGGCAAAGCAAGGCGCATGCCGCTGCTGGCGGGCTGTGTCCGTGAATCAGTGATCCAACCGGCTAACAAACGAATTCGAAAAATCTTATCAGTTCGTTATCAAGTCACCATTTCAATGAAATGCGGATGCAATTTGGTTGGACAAAAAGAAAAAAGTAGAGACTCTGTACGGGCTGCCCGTTCACCACAGAGCAAGGTCTGGAGGGGCACTGGTTGGGATTTTCGCGACTCACGGCGGTCTACGGTCGCCGATGCGCCGGCACACGATGATCTTCACATGTCGGATTTGCAATCCGAGTTTTGCCGGACCAGAGCGCACCAGCCGTGGCGAAGAGACATTGAAAGAAAAAAATATTGAGGTGGGTAGATTTCAGCAAGCCTTAGGCCTCCTTCTTTACAATAATACGAGGAGGAGGGGAGGTTCCTGGAATGCTCTAAAAATATAAGAAGTTACTGCCAGGAACGCTCAGGAACCAGGTCGGCCCGAACATTGGAGAGGAAGATTCAGACCTGGACAGCTCGTATTTTGGACTCCTGGTCTACTCCTCGAGTCGCGTTCCGTCTGGCATCTTGTGAAGTTCTCCTTCTAGGCACCGTGTTTATTTCGCCAGGCGTTCGAGGATTCAAAGAATGCAGCTGAAGATACAGTCGCGAACGAGGCAAAATGGCTCGGGATCGATGCACCATCACGCATGCTGAACTCATCGTTGTGGTTTGGTTGTGGTAAGAAACCAACTTACGTTAACGTTGCATCTGTTTACCAGTGGCCCCATCGATCCTGGCACCCAATGAACGCCTCTTGGTTACCAACCAATTACGAACTACGCCGAATATTTTGTGGCTGGTCGTCGAGCGACGACGACGGGAGCAAGTTTGGGAAATTGTGAAATAACGGAAACATGATTTATGAAGATCCGGCGAAGGAAAGGCAACTTGAGCCACAAGTCTCTACCAGTCTACACTCGAGGACCTCGCCGTCTCAACCTTCTCAGTTCTGCTAGCATCCAGCCGGGCACACAAAGTTGAAGAGGCCTGGGTGACAGAGTCAATGTCCAGATCTATCTTTCTCAGGAGGGACTCGACCCGAACAAGTATTGATCCTGTCGAAGGACTGCTATATGTGAAGACTCCCGGGTCCCGCAGGACAATTGGGATCCCGCGGATTATTCTCGAACGCACAAGTTCAAGGCTATTTACCTTGTTCATAAATGCCTATTGTTTCCCGTCTGCGCCGCTGACATCCGTCTCTGCTGGTCTTGTGCTCGTTTCCAAGTCGTGTGCTTGTGGGAGCGAACGATACGGTCGCTGTACGCCCATCTAGACTTTGCGCTGGAACCAAGTCGGAACTGCATCTCCGCATAACCTTCGCTCAGGATTCGATCTATCATCTATCCTCGAGGTCGTGTTGCGGCCGGGGATCCTTCGATAATGAAGATCGAATGGTTGGAAGCTTAAACTATTTCTGCCCCGAGGTCGACTTGCACACTCTTCACCCGGATTTACGTGCTCAAAGATCGCAAGGCAGCTCCGGGCCTTTCAAACTCAATTCTTGCTCCTTGTAATCCCTTCCAGCGGCTGCTTTGTTCATTTGTCGTTCCCCGCGTTTATAAAAACATGAATCACGACAGTAACGGTGGGACAAAGGTCTGGCTTGAATTCTCTGGTTGCTAAATTGGGCTGCGAATTTGTTGGGAGGACTCTTTTAATTTCGTTTTATTTCGGTGATATACATGAGCGTGCCGCGCTGTCGATGCAGACGTCCGTGAGATAAACATCTACACGCCCTAAAGCTACAAATATTTCCTTCGGCGTGAGATGTTGCCCTGTTCTTGCGATCATCACTTTGTGACTGTTTACACTTTCGGCGCTCACAATGACTTCCCGACCGCGGCCAGCATCGATGCCGCCGCAGGCCAAGGGTGCAGAGAGCGAGGCTGAAGCGCGCTCAAGGCCGTCCTCATCCACAACGAAGCGCTCGAACCGAATTCTAGGCAATTACACCCTTAGCAAGACATTAGGCGCAGGCTCCATGGGCAAGGTCAAGCTCGCGACCCACAATATCACCGGCGAGAAGGTACAAGGATTATACCCCGTTTCTCTCTGCTGATTATGCCCCAGCTTGCTGTGAAAATTCTACCCCGAACGATGAGCACGGCGCCGAAAGACGTCAGCAAGGAGACGCGGACGCTGAGGGAGGCAGCATTGTCTCTGCTGCTCCACCATCCATATATCTGCGGAATGCGCGAGATGATAGTCCACCAGCACCACTACTACATGGTCTTTGAGTATGTCAACGGTGGCCAGATGCTCGACTATATCATTTCCCATGGTCGCCTTCGGGAGCGCGTCGCACGCAAATTCGCCCGCCAGATCGCTTCGGCCCTCGACTACTGCCACCAGAATAACGTTGTCCACCGGGACCTCAAAATTGAAAACATCCTCATCTCCCAGACGGGCAACATCAAGATCATCGACTTTGGCCTGTCCAATTTGTACGATCCGGTCGGCCATCTGTCCACATTTTGCGGGAGCTTGTACTTTGCTGCGCCGGAGCTGCTCAATGCAAAAGTCTACACGGGCCCCGAGGTCGATGTATGGTCGTTCGGTGTTGTGCTCTACGTGCTCGTCTGCGGCAAGGTCCCGTTCGACGACCAGAGCATGCCTGCGCTCCACGCGAAGATCAAGCGCGGCTTGGTCGAGTACCCCGCCTGGCTCAGTGCCGGTGCGTTACATATCATTCTATTCTATCTCAATCCCTTCAACCTTCACCAGAATGCAAACACATTCTCTCCCGCATGCTCGTCACCAACCCCGCCCTCCGAGCCCCTCTCCACGAAATCCTCGCCCATCCCTGGATGCTGCGCGGCTTCCCCGCCCTGATCTCGCCCCACCTCGTCCGCCGCGAGCCCCTCCGCCCCCAGGACATCGACCCCCAGGTCATCCACAGCATGACCGGCTTCGAGTTTGGCGACGACGAGGAGATCTCTGCCAAGCTTCTCGCCATCCTCGAGTCCGACGCCTACATCCGCGCCGTCCGCGCCTTCGAGCGCCGCCGCGGCGGCCCCCTTTCCGCCTCCACGTCGCTCCCCGACGGGCCCGCGTGGGAGCCGCTCGCCAACGGGCCCGCGTCTGCCTCCTCCCTCTCCGTCTCTTCCTCCGTTGGCACCCCCGCGTCCCCGCGTGACAAGAAGCGGCGCTTCAGCGGCTTCGACTTCTACCGCCGCAAGCTCTTCGCGTCGCCCTCGCCGCCGCCGCAGGTACCCAGCGCCCCCGCGCCCACGGCGTCCCAAAGCGCGCTCAGCCTCGGGCTCGCGCCCGAAGACCGCGACCCGACGCGCGGCTTCCACCCGCTCGTGAGCATGTACTTCCTCGCGCGCGAGAAGATGGAGCGCGAGCGCGTGTACGGCGCGGGCGTGTTCGCGAGCAGCCAGGTCAGCCTCGAGCCCGTCGCACAGCCGTCTTCGTCCTCGCGCCCGGAGAAGGAGAAGGACGTGCACGAGAATGGGAACGGAAAGGCGGAGAAGGCGAAGAGCGGCAAGGCGGATTACAACATGCCACTGCCGCGCCTGCCCGTGCCGGCGACGAGCCACTACTCGGGGCTGTCGTACGACGCGGACGCGCCAGCACCGCAGGCTGCGAACGGGCAGGTCAACGGCAACGGCAGTGGCGCACCCCACGTGAACGGCGCGGCCGTGCCGCCGTCGCCATCGCCCACGGCCATGTCGTTCCACCCGCAGCCGCGTGCGCGCGACGCGGGGGTGGGGGTCGCGATCCCGCCGCCGAGCCCGGGGCCTGTGCCGCACGAGCGGGAGACCCGCGAGGTCGGGCGAGCAGGGACGCTCGCCCCGATCCGCGCGCCGCCGGCGAGTACCCATCGGCGGAGCCACAGTCTCAGCCAGCGGCCAACGGTGCTACGCGGGTGGGGTGGGATGTTTGGGGGCGAGCGCGTGGAGGAGGAGGGGCCGAGGACGGCGGGGCCTGAGATTGGAGGGTTTGCGGAGAGGGAACGCCAAAGGGACCGGGAGCGGGAACGGGAGCGAGAGAAGGAGATGGACAGGGAGGAGAAGCTAGAGCGGGAGCGGGAGAAGGAGAAGGAGCACGGTCGCGAGCACGATCACGGCTCGATATCGCTCGCGGGAGGCGCGACGCTGGTGCGGAAGTTCGGGAGCCTTCTCGTGGGCTCAGGGCGACACGGCGACGACAGCACGGGCTCGGGGCGGCGCACGCCGTCAAAGCGCGCGACGATCCTCGGCGGGCTCACGCTCTCTCCCCGGGCATCGCGCGACGAGGGCCATCGGGCGTCGCGCGACGAGGGGCCACGCGACGAGAAGGGCGCGGAGAACGGGCAGCAAGAGGTCACTGTCGCTGCACCGCCGGCCGCGAAGGGCGTCGCGCACAGCCACAGCCAGCCGTTCGGCAACGTGCATCGGCGCGCGGCGACAGTGCTCGACCCCGCGGGGCGCACGTCGCGCCACGAGCGGCGGAGCAGCACGGGCGCGGCGATGCTCGGGTCGCTGCAGAGCGGGGGCACGATGGGGCGCCACCGGCGGCCGTCGACGGGGCAGAACGGGAGCGCAAGGCCGAAGGCGGACCGGCTGTTCTCCAAGACGGAGGAGGAGCGAGAGAGCGAGGTAATGGAGCGGCCCGACGAGGAGGACGCGACGGATGGGGAGGGCGAGGGCGAGGGCCCGCATGGGCCAGAAGACTTCCGGTCGGAGGACGAACGACATACGAGCGAGAAGGACTTCAAGCCCGTGTTCTTGAAGGGGCTGTTCAGGTATGTCTTTGCTCCCGTCCGTCTCTCCTTGATGCTCGGGGCTGATCCACAAACAGTGTTGCTACGACGTCGACGAAACCGCCGCCAGTTATCAAAGCGGATATTCGGCGCGTGTTGGACCGAATGCAGGTGCAGTACCGGGAAAACAAGGGCGGGTTCGAGTGCATCCACTTGCCGTCGATCGACATCTCCTCTGTCGAGCAGCCGACAACGCCGCGACACCGTGGCCACCACCAGCAGACGTCCTCTGCCTCGGGCGAGCCGCAGCCGCCCATGTCCCCTGCGCACCGCCCGAGTCTCGTGAAGAAGGTGTCGAAGCTGTCGTTCGGCATCCGGCGTGACAAGAGCCGGGACCGCGATTTGTCCGGCGACAGGGAGCGGGAGCGGGAGGCGCGGCCGTCGGGCGGGACGACGCTGACGGCCACACCGAGCAGCGGCTCGTCGTCGTTCTTCAACGTCTCGGCGCACCACCCCGTCGTCGCCGAGCCGAATCCCATGGTGGCACCGAACGGCACGACGGAGCCGCATTCACTCGACGTCGACATCACGCCGCCCTCGCGGACAGCGTCGCCGGCGTCCATCAAGTCGAAGGTCCTGCCGCCGATACCGCGCGACTTTGCGGCGTCGCCTGTCCCGCCGAGCCCGAGCCCCACGCCGCTGCCGACGGGGGAGGTCGACCGGGAGGTGTTCGAGAGCATGGGGAACAACACGCTGAGTGTGCGCTTCGAGATCAATATCGTAAAAGTGCGTGCATTCGAGATTCATTCGTGGCGAGGCTAATCGAGGAATTACGTTGCAGGTGCCTTGGCTTCCGTTACATGGGATCCAATTCCGCCGCGCGGGCGGGGACGGGTGGCAGTACCAGATGCTCGCGCGCCGTGTCCTCACCGAGCTCAAGCTATGACCCATGCCCACTTGCATCCTTCGGCGTTCGTACTACTGATATTCGCTTTGTTACGGGTTTTCTTCATCTTCATTATTTTTCGTCCTCCCACTCATTATCGCCGGGTCTCTATAGCATATGATCCTCTATATTTTTTTTGACCGCGCATGTGCCCCAGGCGCCTGCTAGAACCCACTCTTCCGTGCCGCCACTGAGAATTACATTACACACATGTGATTTTTTGCTGTTTGGCAATTTATGCGTACACGTCGTAGGTCTTGTACGATAATAATTCACGAAGGGAACTCATTTTTCATGCAAGTCTTTTCGACCAGTGGAGCTTGGCATGACTTTGTGCATGACCCTGGATTCCTGAATTACCAAATTGCGAGCTCAGGTCCGGCGAGCTTGCGAGCCGGGCCTGAGTGGAAGGCAAGGAGGAAGTAGGACGAGCTCTAGACTTGTAGATTAGATTCCACCAATCTAATCTACACACTGCCACCTGTCACAGACTTGTCCGCGGCGGCGACATCCTCGCACTCGTAGTCTTTTTCCGCGATCTCCTAAGCTCATCCACGCGTCTTTTTGCCCCACCCACCCTTCCCTCTTGTTTCTCTCGCTCACGCTCGGGTCGCCGCGGGTCTCGTTTCTCCCTGACCCTCGGTGGCCTTTGCGTACGGGTTCGGCCGTCCCCGCGTCCCGTTCCCTTCCGACCGGACTTCCCCGCACACCCACACACACCCTTCTTCTCCTCCCTGCCTTTCTAGTCTCGGCGCGCACAGCGCGCCTCGGTGCGAAGCACCGTTTCTCCTTCTTCCCCCTCGCGAGTCTGCCCCACGGACGACCACCTACCTTGCTGGGTTGTGGGCGTTGTTGGCCTATTTTTGAGAAGGTTTTATTTCTCGGACTCGGAGATGGAAATTATGCCAACGGCTGGTAATTAATGGATGTATTTTACGATATACTACACGAAACTGCGTCTAATTCTACAATGTTTGCAAGTAAGCTTTCATGTCCTTTGAAACCTCCAGAATCAGTTCAAGCAAAGGAAAAAGTTGGGGTATCAACTCACCATTTTCGTCTCGCTGCTCATCTATTTCTGTCGCGTTAAATCCAGACGGGAAAACGCACAGAAAGCCGAACCTGTGGATCCTGGCAATTATTCAACTGTTGGATGGTTTGAGCATCCAGTAGCATCCCGTGGATCGAGACATAAATCTTCTTCATGAGATCCTCCAGGCGTGGGTGCGGATCCCTCCCTAAATTAATCGAATGGCTTTAGTACGATCCGTCGAGAAATATTCAGCACGCATACTGAGGATATTCAGCAATCGCTGTTGCTACCCGTCAAAATTAGAACGATGCCAAAGATGAATACATGCCTCCGTGAACGAGCCGCCGGTCTTGTCGTTCACATTCTCGCATGTAATTTGGTCGTCTTTGCATGCCGAGAGACAGGTCTATGAAGGGTCAGTACGGTGCATGGTCGGAATATTGTTAGACGTACCACGAGTGCCATGTGGGAAGGATCTGTTAGGGGAGATTCGCACCTGCGAATGGCGATATTTCCAGGCATGTTGGCGCCCGTGTGCTTGAGCCGAGCGCACGCTCTGTGCTGTGGAATCGACGTTGTCCGGTGGCCAGCGAAAACGCTGTCTTGCATAAATTCCAGTTTTCGTGAAACGGATGGCCGGACACCGGCTTTAGTGGACTGAAGCGGAGGCGACCCTCGATGCTGGTGGGCATTATGAAATGATACTGCTGGGGGTTAGCTCGTTCATGGAATCCTAGCGCGAGAAGAACCACATACGCATTTGTCCACCCATGCCGCAGCTCCACCTCCCATTGCATTGGTCGTGGTCCAGATCTATTCATCCATAAGCGGCCACTTTTTTGTGTGAATCCATTAAGTCGCCTTACCCAACAAGGATGCAGAATGGCAAGTGTCAAGGACGGCCTATAATATTCAGTTTTCAATCAACGACAAGAGAGCATTAGGAAGTACCATCATGGTGCATCCTTCGGGTAATGGATTAACAAGAAGTCGCTTCAGTTCCTGCGTATTCAGTCAATGAAAATGTACAACAAATGCATTATCTGTGAGCTACATTGTCGACCAGACAGGATTTACGAGTCAATTTGTCATTGGTGGTGAGTCCGTCGGACGGGACCATAACTGGAAGATGCATGAGCCAATGGGTCCCTAGAAAGTCACAAGTGCGTACCTTCGTCGAGGCCATCCAGCTCGGTGTGTTCTTCAGTACTGAGTTCTGGGACCTGGACGCTATGCCCTGCATCTGTCATGGAAAGGTAAAATTGGTGTGGAAATATTTGCAGCCGTGCCGGAACGTACAGAAGAAAAAGAAATGGTCCCCAGGTGCTGCACCCGCCACAAGTTTAGCGGCCTGTTGGCGCTGGCACACGATGTATAAGCGGAGAATTTTGGTGGAGTGAAATGAAATTTACTATATTCGAGGCTGTGGGCTGCATCTCTCCGGGTTTATCGAGCAGTATAGCGATATCTTGGTCTGAATATCCATAAAAGGCTAGGATACGACATGAGACCAGGCCGAATCTGTGGCATGACGGTTTACCTGTGAGGAATTGCCGCAGCTGCTTCACATCGTTGTGGGGTAGATTCAAGACCTTCTGGGTTTTAGAGTCGGTGTATGTGATCCCGATGAGCAGTGCTTTCTTCTTGGGCGCTCTAGTTCTGCGGACGACGGCTGGTCTGGGGTCGATGGCCATGGTGAAGAAAGTGGTAGACGCGGAGGGGGTTGTATTGAATGTTAGTCGGTTTTCAGCACATCTTATATGCCGCTCGGAATCAATCGTACTCTGGTTTGGAACAAGGTATTACATCCGACATCATGTAGGTTGGCAGGTTGCCTGACCGCGAGACAGAAAGATTATTATTCGTTGCAGCCTACCGATTACGCAAAGTTCGAACAATGGTTGGCGGCTGCTGCATCCGGTAATTCCGCTGGGAAGATGTAACTCGTGGAAATTTTGTGCTTGTTCTCCGTTACTATAATGTTGCTATGCCGGCGAGACGAGAACAAGGCCAAAAGTAGAATACAACAAGGACCCACGGAATTGCCCTTGGAAATGAGCGCTGAAGCCTGGCTGCAAGTCTGGAAGGTGGAAAGCTGAAGGTAATTTCAGAGATCGAGACGGTCCGGGTTCAAATCGCGCTCGGCTAATCGGACCCGAAGTTCCGATTTGACATTTGCGCTTGTGCCCATCATCCTCAGTACTAGTGCCACCGTTCTTGACGCTGAACTCGTCCATGGAGTGGGTATTCGCATCACACTTGAACACCAATTTCGTCCCGACTGATGAAGAAATCGAATGAATCCGAACGGATGTCGCATCTCGTTTGAAGAGCTCGAGCGTATCGACGACCGAATTCGCCAGCTCTCCGCACAGCGCAACAGACTCCAGGGATATGTAGACTCCCCCAAAGCCATCATCTCCCATCCCCGTCCCCTACCGCCTGATCTTGTGCGAGATTTTCGTTGCTTGCCTTCCTACGGACCGAAATGCAGTCATGAGCGCACAGGAAGCGCCATTGATATTGGGCCGGATCTGCAGCTCATGGAAGAGCATTGCGCTCTCCACCCCGAGACTGTGGTCAACCTTGCACGTCCCCGCTGGTTTCGTATTGGCAAAGACGCAAGCGAGGTTGGCTGCCATCGTCCCATGGCTTCAGCTCTCTGGGTCATGTCCACTTTCCCTCTCAATGGCAGCCGGGGCACTTGGAGTCACGAGTGGTGGACGCCGGACCCGGAGTTTGACCCTACGGATTGCCATTGACAGTGGACACCGTCATTAAATCGCTGGCTGTCTGCTCGGATCGATGGTGCAATATAGAGATGCCCCACTTGTCTCTCGAGGCGGCGCTTGCGTTACCAGACGTCCAATTTTGTAGTCTGTCGAAATCACAGCAGAAATCTCAGTAACTCCGTCGAATAGGCCTGTTCCAGGGACCGGAACATCTCGACGAGTTTCTGCACGATTTGCCGTCTTTCTGGGATCAGCCCACGGACAAATCTCGAGACGCAGAACTTTCGTTTTACCTCGATTTTACTTACATATTCTTGTGGCGGGGCTTTCAGCTGTTTTTTTTTTTTTTTTTGGTTATAGCCATAGCCGTTTGTTGCAATACCGAAATCCGCTGGAGATGGGGGTTCCACCAATATCCCAGTCAGCACTGATCGCGCGAAGCCCAAAAAAAAAATTGCACATTTCAGCTGATGAAGCAAGATTCAGCATTTTCTAGCTGCTATTCCCAATTTTGTAAATGCTGAACACCACCGGACAGAGCAGTAGTGAAGCTGCTGGTGCTCTGGAGAAGATTCCAGATTCCATTTATGCGATTGGGTTTCGGCTGAGGACATACTGAGGAAATAATCCTCTTGAGACAACACAATAAAATTCGGTCGGTTTATCTAGACACGCAAAGCAAGACCTCGGCAACTCCCGGTCTTCCACTGCCACTACGTCGACCAAACGTCGACCAAAAGTTGATGCATCGAAAGCCCCGGGCCAGATCTGTTGCTCTTGTTTCTCTGAATGACTCTCTTCCCAGCCCGTTGACGAGCCAAAATCTTCGACCCCGTTCCGAGGCAAGGAGTCTGCGGTCGATATCTGGTTCCCGTGGTGGAAGCACTCGCAGTTCTAGCTTGTCGACGAATTCTTCTCTGATGCCACCAAAGAGCGCGGCCGCTGGACCATCTTCACGGAGCGTAAAGAGAGAACGCTCGGAGTCTCCGCTTGATTCCCCACGGAAGAGACCCCGAGCAGCAGGTTCGTCTTCTCGGAGAATAAAGAGGGAGGGCCGTTCAGAGTCTCCGAAATCTGGCCCAAGAGGAGGGAGAGAGACATTGAGCGAAGAGGAGGACCAGCTTCAGGACGATGTGGAGACGATTCTGTTTCCATCGGATCTTCTGCCGTCGAACCATGGGGAGGATATGCATGCATCTGGTCATTCTTCTACACAATCTGGCCGAACTAGAGGCAGACAAACAAAGGAAGAGCTGGAGGATGAACTCCAGGACGATGTAGAGACGATTTTGCTTCCATCCTATATTGCGGCGTTGACTCACGGCGAGGGTACCTCTGGTCAATCTTCCACACCCAGTAGTCCCATCGTCGCCGAACTTGTCCTCCCCAGATCTTCACCACCACCAGAGGACTCCACCCCGCATTCTCTATCCTCTGCGGCCTCTGGTTCCCGTGCCCCCGTGATCATCACCGAGCCCACCGAATTCACAATCGCATCGAGTTCCAAGCTCCAGCGATCCCAGCCCTCCCCATCACCACCCCCCGCTCGCACAGAGCCCGAACTGCTCTCGTCGTACTCCTGCCCCATCTGCTTCTTTCCGCCAACCAATGCGACGTTGACGCCATGTGGGCACGTCTGCTGCGGCTCTTGTCTGTTCACGGCCGTCAAGACGATGACTCAGCGTGGGGCGATGATGCCCGAGGCGTCTGTCGCGCGGTCAGAACTCTACGTGCATGGATTTTGCTGTTATTCTAATGGACCATTGACTAGGTGTCCTGTTTGTCGTGCGCAGATTCCTGGGTGGGACGGAAGGGGTGGGGGCGTCATTGGACTCAAAGTGCGCGCGGTGTTTAGTCTGTAGTACTCGCGAGCCCACTTATTTCTTGCCATGAATCTTTGCGAGTTTCCCTTCAATTACTACCTTCGTCTGTCTCCATCAGAACCCGGACCGGGCACAGCCGACCGATTGCCAGCACGAGACTATCCCGCTTGCAACCGTCCACGACAATACCAGAGGCTGGACCCCGGTATAACACGTCCAACGACCTGATACTCTCAATTTTACGCTTTACCATGTCTACGTACGCCTACACGCGCGTGGAGGACGGGGAAGAAGCACGGTGCGGCGTCTGAATCCACTCAACCCAAATCCTACTTCGACCTTATTATCTGACAACAGGATGCCCACCACTGGGAAGAAACCATACCTAGGCATTACTGGGACTCGGCTCGGTGGCTGGGTGACCGTGGCGTGTACGGCGGCCATGGTCCTTTTCGGTAGGCGAAGCCTCTGATTGATGAAGCCAAGAGAGTCTGAAGGGATCCAGGATACGACCAGGGCGTCTTTGGGGGCATTATCATCACGCCGGACTTTCTCGAGACCATGGGCAATCCAAATCCTAGTCTACAGGGTGCCATCGTCGCGTTGTATGACATTGGGTGGTGCGTCCGAGTCGCTGGTATTTTTTTATCACATTGACTCATTTCAGCCTCTTTGGCGCTCTTGCGGCGATGGTTTTTGGTATGATGCTTCCTTTAAATAGCCTTTCATTTAATTGAGTCAACCAGGCGAGCACCTTGGTCGAAAGAAGACATTTCTCATCGGTGTGGTCGTCATGTCCATCGGCGCGCTCATGCAGGCCTGCTCGTATACGGTCTCCCAGATGATCTTCGCGCGCATAATAACTGGTTTGTATCTTTCTTTCCT
This sequence comes from Mycena maculata, assembly GCA_029448575.1. NCBI lineage: Eukaryota > Fungi > Basidiomycota > Agaricomycetes > Agaricales > Mycenaceae > Mycena > Mycena maculata. The sequence continues at coordinate 412,496 of JARJLG010000017.1, read as the reverse complement.
CCCGGCTCAGCAATTTAACCCCACCCAGGTCTTGGAAAAGGGGTCAGCGCTCTTTCGCATCGCAATATCATTGCTACGAGTAACATGGCTGTTACAGGGTCAACACAGCGACCGCGCCCGTATGGCAGAGCGAGACATGCAAGCCATCCTGGCGCGGCAAGCTCGTCGTCTTCGAGATGGTGTGCGTATTTGGCTTGTTTATACTCTCCGTTCGCGTCTGATCCTATCGCGCAGCATGAACATCGCGGGCTTCTCGCTGAGCAACTGGATGACTTACGGCTTTAGTTTTGTTGAGGGCAGCACGTCCTGGCGGTTCCCCATCGCGTTCCAGCTCGCGTTCTCGGTCATCCTCCTCGGCACCATACCATGTCTGTTCCCCCGCGTTGTATTTCTATGTCGCTGACCCGCCTTTCAGGGCTGCCAGAGTCACCCCGTTGGCTTCTAATGCACGGGCGCGAGGTGGAGGGCGTCGGCGTACTCGTTGCGCTGCAGGGCGGCGGCGCGACGGCGGAGGACGACGTCGTCGTCGACCAGAAGATCGAGATCCTCGACGCGCTTCGGCTCGAGAAGGACTCAGCGCCGACGTGGTCCGACATTATCCACATGCGGGGCGGAGAAACGGGGATGGTGCAGCGACTGCTCCTTGGTGCTGGTCAGTGATAATTTCGCCTTTCTGTGTTCTGCCGTGCTAATAGGGGGGCGCACAGGCGCGCAGCTGATGCAGCAGCTTGTCGGTATCAACGTCACGAGCTATTAGTCAGTACTGTTTCCATTTCTTGAAGTCGCTGTACCCACAGTGCCCAGCCTCCCCCTCGTGCTGCAAAACTCCGTCGGGCTGTCGAATAACCTGGCACGTCTCCTCGCCGCGTGCAACTCCGTCTCGTACCTCGTGTTCTCGTTCGCGGGGATCGTGCTCATCGAGCGCGCAGGGCGGCGGAAGCTTATGATGTGGGGCGCGGCCGGTCAGTGCATGTGCTACATGTTCATCTCCGCCTTCCTCTCGCAGGCGGACGACCCCGTTCATGGGGCGCGCTACGGCGCGGGTGCGACCGTGTTCTTCTTTGCGTACTACCTCTTTTTCGGGATCTGCTGGCAGGTGCGCTTGTGCGTCTTATTCGTTGGTCGAGCAAATATGAATGTGATTTGCAGGGCGTGCCATGGCTCTACCCGGTGGAGATCAACAGCCTGGCGATGCGCACCAAGGGCGCGGCGCTGGCAACCGCCGCGAACTGGCTGACCAACTACCTCATCGTCGAGATCACCCCCGCGGGCATCGCATCGCTCGGCTGGCGATTCTACCTCATCTGGATGTTCTTCAATGCGCTCTTCGTCCCGGTATGCCTTCATTCTCCCCTCCCCGCCCCACCGGCCCTCACCCGCATTTGTATCAGGTCGTGTGGCTGCTCTACCCCGAGACCGCGAATCGGTGCGCAGCTCTCTCTCGTATCGTTTAGCCGGCTGACCGCGTTGTATGTATGCACAGGCATCTTGAGGACATCGACCACCTGTACCGCGATAACAGCGAGATGGTGTGGGTGTTCCGAAACAAAGAGGCGATTCAAATGGAGCGCCCGCAGCGGTTCGTGGACGCAGACAACCACCGCGCACAGGGGGCGCTTGCCGCGCGGGCAGACGTGGTCCAGGGGCAGATCGACCAGGAGCTGGCAGATAATTTGCGGAAGCGGACGTGATAGATATAAACAATCGTAATAAAGTGTGTATATAATGTAGATGTTCGCTGTAGATGTAAGAGCTTGATCTCGCGTCGGCGCCGTTGGTGAGGGAACTGTTACACGTTGAATCTGGAAAGTACATGATCGAAATCTGAAAGAGCTCTTCTGGGAGGTACTGGTAGCTATTTAGAGCCGACTCAAAGTTTCCTTGCCGCTCGCTAAAAATACAGCATTCACAATTTCTTCTTTCACGTTCGCAGCTCACCCACTGAAGCGCCCAAACCATCCTATGATCCCCCGAGCGGACTCCTCCTTGGCCCATCCTGTGTAGAAATTGCATTTCAGACTGGGACTCGACAAGGGGATAAAAGGGCACGAACGCGCATCGGGGACCTCTGGGTCTCCGCGGACGGCAAAGCCGTGTTGCACGCGGGAGAATACTTGGATCTGGTACTGGGCCTTGTTCTCCACCAGGATGTCCTCCGCGCGCCGGCGGAATTCGAGGGAGAAGGTAAAGTCGGTTTCTGCGTTGACGATCGTATCAAATCGTGGGACATGTAGGTAGGGTGGTGCTAACCTGCGCAAGACAACAAGAGAGGTTCTGTAAAGGAGAAGATCTCTGAGATGTGGAAGCAGGCCAGGACGACAAGGACGTACGCTTCAGTTTCTTGAAGTGATCCTCGTTCAATGCGGCGGGGTGCGCGAAGGCACCTGGACATATTGAGGATTTGTGAATGGCAAGCACTGCAGCGGCAAGACCCACCCGCGACAATATCATCTGTGGCTCCCAGCTCCATCACATATGGCGCCCCAAAACAATAGCCTGTCGGCAATGTCAGAGTCCAATTTTCTTCGGGGGGTCTGCGGGATCTTTACCGACTGCGCAATATTTGCTGTCGGCGCCTGCTTAAGTCAGTGCAAAGGTCTTTGACGTCGCCTGCGAGAAAGGGACGTACCGTACAACTTCCGGACTTCCTCCAGCCATTTGGGCAAAACCTCATCTGCCTGCTTTCGCGCTTTCTCAAACCAAGCTGATCGATCGAAGCCTTCCTCGGTGTGGATATGCACCGGATCTCCCAAGAAATAGTCAATTCCGGCGACAACAAAACCTATGGTTGTGGTCAGGATGAGAAGGATATCCGATCTCCGCGATAAGCGCCGAGCGAGCCTACCTTGAGACGCGAAGTAGTCTTGCACCAATTGGTTGTTCAGGAAGAGTGGCCCATAGACGTCGGAGAAGAAAAGGACGACCTTCTTGGTACCGGATGCGCCAGCTGGGGGATCGGAGACGTAGGTGGGTACGTCCGCGATTGTCACCGTCTTCCCCACCGGGGTGCCGGAGTGCTTGACACCCTTGAAACAGTCCTCGCAGTGCGGGTGGGCGATGGTGGCAGAAGAAGACATCCTTAGTATGCAACAAGTTGCACCGAGACGTGAAAGGCTCGAACGACCGGTAGCGGGTACTGCGAAGCCGGGGTGGGTGGGAGAGCGGGTTGATAAGGCGAACGGAAACGGAAATGGGAAACCCGCGCGAAAATCTGTGCCAGAACGTAAGAGTCAGGCTCCAAACAATCTGGATTGGTGTTTGAAGATAGAACCTGGAAGGAAAATATAATACTCGTACATACTAGTAGGTAGAATACTACCAACAGGTTCCTTTATTGCATGTACGCTCAAAGAAAAGAGGCAACCAAACCATGGCGTCATGTGTGAATTTGTCCACCGTCAGAGCAGTGTACATGCACAAAGCACTGTGACAGACAAGTGAAAAATAGAATTACGATATAGAGTGCTAGTGAGGACTCTGAGGAGCGGCGAGGAGCGTGATTTTAATAAAGATCGCGGAGTGGAGGAAAGGAAATTGGGTTCTGCGTCCCGCAGAAGTCACTCAACATGCCATTTACAATCTCTATGAACGATATAAGTGCACAGATATAATGAAGCCTCAACAGATTTAATACTCACTATAATCACTCTGAGGCTGTGTTCCTTGATCGACCGTCTTGTCGGTCAACCGCCTCCACCAGAGCACGTTAATGCCGTCCCAGAGCCAAAGCGCCGTCAAAGTTGGGCAACGCGCTAGGAGTGCATCTCGGAAAGGCACGTAGTCTCTGGGGTTGCTTTTATCGCGGTAGTGAGGGCGTAAGGAAAGCACTAGGCGTATAAGTGAGGGAAGAGTGCGGTCATGAACAAGTGTTTCAAGCAACTTCGTCGCCTGTATGTCGGAGGGTTAACCCTCACGGTGATATAGATATGCCGATGATGCTCGCACCTCGGATACGCCTCTGAAGATGATTTCGAGTTCTACAAGGTGCGGAAAGAATCCAAACAGGGTATCGAACCATGCGGCACCGAACTCGCCATGCGAGTCAACCTTCAGGGAGGTGATGCCAGTGGGTTCCGGGTTCTTCGCCAACTGCCGTAGGAAGTTCTCTGCGCGGCATGGGAATGTGGAAAGTCGGGTGAGAGTGGCCCGAGGGATGAAGATATGCAATGTGTCGCACGCGCCGCTGTAATCCTGAAGAACGGGTAGAATGTTGGATGGCAGGACGAGTGGGCTAGGCCCCGCCGGAAGCGGAGTCGACTCCCAAAACATCCCACCCATCCGCACAGCCTTCAGTTCAAAGATTTGAACAGCGGGGAATTTTGACAAGATCGTGACATTTTGGGCCATGGTCCGGAAATCCATGGAAGCTGCGAGTTTATACACATTGGGGAAAGTGGGCATGAGTATGCAGATTTCGCCAATCAGCTCAACTCCTTCGAGTTCGCGGAGGAGGTCGGAACGGAGTAGGGAGATCCACGGGGTAAAGCTGCCCGTAGTTCGGATGGAGAACCTGGCCAAGCCCCATACCTGGGAGAACGCTTCGTGGTCGTCGACGATACATTCGTGGGTGTCCAACCGGGTCAGTCGGGAAAGACGGGACAGACTGGCAGCCTGCATTGGGGTAAAACAGACGCCGTCTATGTAAAGCCGTTGCATTTCGGTAAAAGACGCAAGGCGTTCGAAGAATGCATCAAGCAGGATAAACGGTGAATGCTTATCACCATCGGACGCATCCCTCTTCCTCCGGCTTCCCAAACGCCGACTAAGATGGCACGAGCGAACAAACGGTGCTATATCATCTGAGGACCAGAAATTCAGCCGCTCTAACGACCGGCAAACCTCTTGAACGGGAGGGTGGCAAAGGCGATCGGGAGGGTCGAAGAGGGATGCAAAGAAGACTTGTTCTGTGAAGCCTGAAAACGGCAGTAGGCGACGATCCCTTGGTCGTGCAACATATGGGTGAAAGTCGAAATGGGCAAAAAGGATGGGCCGGCACAGGTAGCGGAAGGTACGGTGGGTCGCGAGAAGATGGAGGATATTATCTGGGGGAAGCCATCGGAAAACCTCCAACCAGACATCCGCTGGAACTTGTTCTGGAATCATTTGTGGCCGCAGGAAGGAGGAAACTTGGGTGGCGTGCAAGTGGAATCAAAGTCTGATGATGCGCCGACAATCGGATCAATCCGAACTTTGTTCACAGCCGCCACGTTGTTGCCAAGTTCCGTCACGGGCATTCTGCTCGAATTGTTCGTCCTGAAACGGACAACGACAGGAACTCTTCCAAAGTTGGGTAGCCTCTAACCTTTTTATACTTCGCCGTGCCGTGGGTTCCTCCCGACTTTGTTGGTATCCGCACTAACCACTTAACCACTCTGGTTAAGTGGTTAGTGCGGATACCGGTTAAGTGGATACCAACAAACTTCAAGCTTCAAGATCCGCACTGTCTTGGCTGAGTTCTTGGAATTTCTCGGGACCCACTTGCCTCATGGAAACACTGTTACGGCTTGCGGCCTTTCGGTGGCCTGGTGTCTAGAAGCGGCCGATTCTAATCCGATTCTCTCTTCTCCCAAGCATGCATATCGGCGACCTCTCCTCTGAAATCCTGCTCGAAATATTTGGGCAGGCCAAATCCAGTGCGCCATTTACCCTCGGTGGATCCGCCGTAACCCTTCCGATATCTCAAGTGTGTGGGACATGGAGGAGCATAGCACTTAATTACGCCGCGCTCTGGAGCGATGTACGCCTATCATCTCAATCTTCTCTCTTCAAGCTGGATCGGCTGTCATCCCGGGCCAAAGGATTGCTCATCTCTGTGGCGATCGACTGCACCAGCATGCCGTCGAATACGGCGACACCACTTACTCATTGTAGGGCGCTGCTGAGTGGGTTGCTGGTCCACCGCGACCGCATCTGGGCACTCGATTTCATAGCACCAGTCTACATCTTCGGAATACTCTCCGGAGTAATGTGTTACAAGTTGAACAAGGGAAAATACAAGTTCCCTCAGCTCCGCCGTCTGCGGTTCGTGGATGAATTTGAGCTACATTTGGCACCAGATCAGGGGATCGCTTCCAAAGTTCCCTCCTGGAGGATATTTTTCTCCGCACCGCAGCTCCGGTCCCTTTCCATGACCGCCATAACCCCCACATCGCATGAGTCCTTCGACCACCTGCGCGAGCTGCACATCGAGGAAAGCAGTTATTTCGTACACTCGCGAACAATGGACGACATACCTGGCACGCCCTTGGCTCATTTCTCCGAGCTACAGAGGCTCAGCATCACCTCGTCGCCCCTCCCAGTTTTTCAGGCCCATGCCACCGACACCCAAATGATCTCATTCACCCTTTCAGCACTGCGCCCCGCGGACAATGCGCCGGGCACTCTCGCGCGTTTCCTGTCTACTCTCCGCATGCCTGCCCTCCAGCACCTTACTATCCACGGCCTGTACGGATACCTGTGGGATGAGTTCGTGCGCTGGCTAGCAACGGATGCGCATTACCCGGCCTTGCGTTCCGTGACTTTCGATTCGCTGGCCCTCGCGGGCATGGACGAACTGTGCCTTCGTGCCCTTGCGTCTGCCTCCACGATGCGGCTGATCGATGTGGACGTAGGGGCCATTGTGCGGCTTCTGGAATCGAATCCGTGTCTTTGCCCCGGCGTGCATGAGATTGTTGTTGGAGACGGAAGGCTCCGAGTTTCTGGGAGGAGCTGAAGAAACATCATACACCCAACCGTCGACGCTGATATTTCCTGCATCAATGTACCTCTCCTGTGCTGTAGCGTTCCCACATAATCATTGCACGATCAGTTTCTACGTATTGTATGATACCGTTTGGAGCTACATGTCGGGGACATTCTTTGCCACAAAATCGAGCATGACCGCGAAGGCCTGACTCGAGTTATAGTGCAGGTTCACTGAATGTCCAGCAGGGAACGTTCCGGTGATGTTCAATGGGCTGGCCCGCGGCCAGAGCAAAGCCGTTGCGTTCAGCACAGTGTCGCAGTTCCCTCCGCACGCCGACAGATCATACCGACCTTGGTAGACCTAGCGCGAACATACAGAATAAGATCTCGTGTCCGGCATCATGTAACCGAAATTTATCTCACCTGCACCGGCTTGGTGAAGTTCGTCGTATCATACGGTATCTGTCCCAGGGTCGCCAGCTCGCCAATCGCGTAAGGCGACTTCACAGAGAACCCCCACTCTGTGACGGAATGATTGAAATACGGAGATTTGAACTCCAGGTACGTATCGGCGTGGATGTCGACTGGGGTGACATAGCCGGATTGGAGATCGCCCCATCGAGCAGGGTCAAGAAGCGCCGCCACACGCGACTGCCATCCGGCGATGAGGATGTTGAAATAGGTGAAGACCCCGGAGTAGCCCGACAACGAGATTGCTCGGGTCAGTTCTGGGTACGCAGACGCGAGTGCGGCGGTGATGTATGAGCCGTAGGAGTGGCCAAAGTGGACCGCGGATACGACTGAGATGTCCATGGTGTACTGGGAGGAAGGAGCCAAGAGGAGACGAGTGAGCGAGGCGAGAATTTCAACCTGGATCGGAAACTGGACAACGGTGTGAGGGTCCGCTCTAGAGCCCGACGAGAGTCAGTACGGGAAAGTAATGTTGCGAGATAAAAGGCCAACTTGGTAGAATTTCCGGTACCAAGCCTGTCATAATGAAAGACGGAGTAACCAGCTACCACGGCCGCTTGAAGTAGGCTGTACTGTGCACCTCCGTCGAATGTTGGGTCCCAATATCTGTCGTTTAGTTATTGACCCTGATCTAATGGGCCAACTGATATAGAGCAAGAAACTCACGTCTTGTCCGCTGAGTCCAAACCATCTTCGTCACTTAGTTACTTCGCTTAGGAATGTGAAAGTTCGTGACTTTGATGGGAATGTGTGAAAGTTCGTCATATTGCCAGGTTTCTGTGAAAGTTCGTCAGTTTGTATTCCGGGCTTGTCGAGCGGCAACTCTTCGGCACATCACGGAATGATGGGAATCCTCAGTTGCCGAAATGGCTGGTTAGGTTCGGTTAGAGGTTAGAGGTTAGTGGTTAGTGGTTAGTGGTTTGGGTTAGTTGGTTAGGGTTAGTGGTTAGTGGTTAGAGGTTAGTGGTTAGTGGTTAGGGTTAGCGGTTAGTGTTAGCAAGGGATCTATATAAAAAAACACGCCCGGCCTTGCTGAAGGAACAATGATGGCCGATGTTCCGGGTTTCTGAACGTGCCAAGTTAAACTGACGAACTTTCACAGAAACCAGGCAATATGACGAACTTTCACACATTCCCATCAAAGTGACAAACTTTCACATTCTTAACCGAAGTAACTAAGTGACGAAGGTGGCTACGACTCTTGTCCGCTCCAAGTCCATGAGTCATTACCAGCACCGTCTGAGGAAGTTTGGTGATCGTCGACGGCGTGCAAAAGCGGGCACTAATGTCAAAGTCGCCAACGGTAGTGCTCGTCCCGGCAATGGGATTGAAGGCGGTCGCAGAGTCGCGACGCGCTTCGTTTACTGTCCAATCGGTGATGTCCCATTCCGTTTTGATCTCAAATGATAGAAGGAAAGACGGGGCGGAGACGTTTTTCAGGGGGACTGTGTATGATTGGCAGGTGTACGCGGAAGCGGTACTAATGAGAGCGGGGAGGATCGTGAGGGAAAGCAGCACAGCGATAGAGGCCATGCCGGTCCTTCATCATGGTTTGGGAAGTTGCAGCTTTAAGTATTTTCCAAGTGATTATTCAAGATGTTTGATGAGCTAAGATTGAGCGGGGAACACGGCGACATGATTCCTAAGCGGGTCTTCGCGAAGCCGGAGGTACTACCTCTACCTCCGGCCTCGCTAACCATAGTCAGATACTGTGAAATTCGTCTGACTGACAGCTATCAGGATAAATCTATTTGGCACCCCTGTCACCCTAGGAGGAGGAGGAGGATAAATTAGCAAGAAAAAAGATTTGTAGGACAAATCTCATTATCCCAAACGCTCAAAAAAAATTGTAGGACAAATCTGATGGCGGGCCTGGTCGGGATGAAGTCGGGGCGCCAATCCCAACGGAGTTCAGGAATCCATCATATCGTGATGGCGGTAGTCCACCACATGCGAGGGGTGCTAAATAGAAAGATGTTATGGCACAGTATGGCACCGGAGTGTCGGGGATGTCAAATAGATTTGTCCCAGATACAATGGCGCATATATACATAGGTGGCCAAGGGTTTGAATCAGGATAAGACTCAGGATAATATTTAGATGCATGCTCAGGCTGACTCAGCTGCATTACATTTTTATGCGTCCACACGCGTTCACCGAATTACACCTTAGACTTCCTCGCCTTTTTGGGACTACGGGCCTTCTCTTCCTCATCCTCGTCGTCGTCGTCCAAAGCCCGTTTCAGGGGACGGAATTTTCGCAGTTCCCTGGCGATGCCGACGAGCTGGTCACATAAGTTCTCATACAACATGCGAGGCATCACCACCAGCTCGTCGTCAACTGATTCAGAAGAATACGATGAGCTCGGCCAAATGAAGGGAGAAATAATCCAGACTCTCACTTTCTGGTGAGGGGCTTTGCGGACGACGCGATGGATTTTGAGCGTTTTTAATGACATGGCCAGTGTTCTTTGGTCGGACGGCACGGGGTTTCGGAGGGCTTTCGGAAGGAGTGGAACCTTTGGCCAAGAAAGCCGCCTGGGCTTCGGGGGTGACGCGCACAGACGTATACTGAGCGCACTAGACGAAACTCCTCAAACTCCGAAATGAGCGACTAAGATCGAATGTCCCTTACCGTTTTTCGGCGCGGATCGACTGCATCCTGCTCTTCACGGCTGATGATGCGTGTGCTCATCCTGTCCGGAGGGCATCCAATTAGTACGACTCTCACGCTAAGGATGTCGCAGGACATACGTGCAATCGTGCTCCCTAACAAAGGCATCAAACGCGGATTCGGTGTCCGCATCCAGGTAAAATTTGAGAATAACCTCATCCACGGCCCCTTCGCTGGTGTCGACTTCCTTGAGATGCTTTAGGAAGACCGTTTTGGCCTGTCACGATGTCAGGACCGATCGAGTGCTTGTGCGCGCTCAATAGCTCGAGGGAGAACGCAGGGTCTACCTTTGACAAGTTCTTGTCGGGGCTAGATGACATTGGACCTCAGTTGCGCAAAGCTGCTGTGAGGATGTGGAAGCAAAAACGACAAGCAAAGCCACACTGATGGGCACTGCCCCTAACCAGGTTAGGGGTGAAATATGTTTATTTTCTTTCTTTCTTTTTTTTTTGAGCGTTTGGTGGAACAAGAACAAAATCTGCAGAACCATTTTCAGTCTGTCCGCTTGCTGGTTTTGGGCCAGTCATGCCGGTGAAGTTAGTCCAGGAGGAAATGCCGTTACGCACAATTTTTAACCAGGGTGGGACTCTGCCGGCTGGCCTTCGCGAAAATTATCCTATACCATTCATTGGCCACATACCTACTGAGACCCCCTCTGTGAGTGTCCAATCATCCGGCAGAGCGTCCTCATCCATAAGCAGACCACTCCAGGTGTTCAGCACCATTTCTTTTTTCAATGCGAGAGAGCCTAATTTAACTTTGTTTGTGAGAATACGATCTCGTCGTAAGGCTGAATTCACATCAGCAAGCCACTGATTGTGAATACTTGCTGCACTGTGAGTTGCACCTTTGTTTTTTAACACACGGTTTACGCGGAGATTCCAAATAAGATGCCACCCCACCGATACTAATACTTATTGCAAACAGTCTACCTTAATATGTAAATCAGTTGAACCATCTTACGACTAGATGTTCAGAAGGTAGATTAAGTAACCCCGGTACAAAGGCTTGATGGTGATTTTTGTGGAACATTAAATCAGAATGAATTCAAATGCGGGAGCGCATCAGACGACTCTTTCAGTGGAAGTAGCGACATCCAAAGGACATCAATCAGTCGTAAAGAGTTGTCCTTCATTGGCGAGTTCGAAGATTTCTTGCATTTGCGTGCGCGAGAAGGGAAAGGGAAGCACATGGCTCCTGTGCGGTACGAGCACTCGGACAGGATCCTTTCAACCAGCAGTCGTCAGCAGGAGCAGTGCTACACCCATTATCTAAGTAGCTTCCGTCGAATTAGCTTCCCTGTGGCTTTAGCGCTGTCGTAAAATCAGGAAGAAAAGATCTGAAGATATATCGTCGCTCATGGTTTTATGTTGAAGTGATAGCATGAGGTTTGCATTCTGGAATCTTGTCAGAAAGGCATAAAAACAGGATGAAAATACGAAAAGACAGAAGGGAGCGTTGATTCTTTTCTCGGGTCCCTCCACTGCAGCCGTCAATCTGAACCGTCCGGAGGTAATGTGCATCAGTGCGGTGCCGTGGATAAAATTGGGACGCACGGCGAAATATCGCGTCCCGGGAAACCGAAGAATAACGGCAAATACAAATTTCAGAATAGCATAGCCAACCATCCATCGATTGCCAGCAGCGACTGTAAATCAACTGGACAGGACACGGAGGGGATGGTCTTCGATGGTTCAAAGAACAGACCTGGACGTTTGCGGTGAGTTTGCGGTGAGTTGTTTGGCTGCCAAAAACGGATCAGTGATGGCAAGTTTGGCTCCTCCGCACGTACTGTACTATTTCAATCAATTCTAAACGGCTGTGACCTGTGACCTGCCGATTCGAACTTCAGATTTCGAAAATGGGCTGAGGTAGTCGTGACAAGCAGATTTTTTCGAAAATGTGCCAGAAATGGGCCGAGCAGGCTCTCAAACATGACTGATATTATTTCGGACCTAGTAGTTGGCCACCTTGGCATTCATGGTCCCCACTACATGGTATCAATGAGCATATTGGATCCCCACTGGTTCAGAATAATGGCAGACATCCTAGGAACAAATTAAGGTGGGTGTGAGGCCTACAGTGGATATTCTTCCAGCAGCTACCCAACAAAGGCAAAGAACTAGGTAGGTAGTTGGCCACCCGGCCGAATAAACTGTAGACGTGCAATCCGGCAGCCGTATTGCCCAAGAATGGTTGATATGGGATATATGCAAATGCAATATCCCATGTAGTTGTTATATACCGAGCCGGGGTGGACCCGAAGAGTAAATGACCGAGTGACCGGAGGCTCCGGTATGTCGGAGCGTCGGAGAGCCGGAGGGTCCGGAACGTATACGGAGGAGGATCACAACACCACAGTGGGTCAAGGGTGAGTGACTACCCTAACCGGCAGGTACACGATAGAGGAAGACAAGTCGGAGTACTGGAGGGATCCGGAGAGAACGGAGACGACTCAGTGCAAGGGAAGTGAGCCAAGCAACGTCAATTATCAATCTGACGTACAGGACATATTAAAGACGTATTTATACTAAGTATCTAATTGTATTCCACAAAAGGAAGGAGAGTGGTTCTTAACAATAAGTCAAGTCAGATGGGCTGATGAGAAGTCGTATGACAATAAGTGAAAAGGAAGGAAGACGGATAAACGGGAAACGCTCAGTAATCCTTCATTGCGTAAAAACCCGATGGTACCGGATGGTTCGGAGGCTCCGGTAGTATACCGGAGCCTCGGAACCTACCGGAGCTACCGGAAGGTCGACGAGAAGACTGGGGATGTTGCATGGATATAACAGTATCCCCCTCTTAGGTTTCTCTCCCATGAGGAACCCAAAAGGAATGAAGTTTGTCGAACAATGAAGAAGCGTGGGAAAATAAACAAGATCAAAAAGTCACGTGCTGTTGGTTTTGACTCAGACCTTTCTTTCTTTCGCACCACCACCACCTCCGGACAAAAACACCAGAAAACGATGTCGTCCAACGGAAACAGCAACAGTGGGCGCGAGGGGCCTAGCAACAGCGACCGCAGCAACGCCGGCAACGGCAAGAATTCCGGGAAGGGGAAGGCGCGCGCAACGACGACGGAGCTGCGGGACGAGGCAGTCCAGCGCTTCTACGACGAGAGGGAGCAGCGCCGGGCCCGGATGATCTCAGCATACCAGGAGCAGGCAGAGGAGGCGGCACAACGCACGGAGGTGGCGTCCGAGGAGGCCGCTCGAGCCCTCCAGCTCATTCACGACCTGGAGGCGCTCGACGCGGAGGCCCCGGAATTTGATGAAGTGCCGGTCATCGAGACTTTGAGGTCGGTGTCACCGGAACGTGCGGAGGGAGGAGGCGAGATGGACGAGCTGAACGACGAGGACGACAGCGACGTAGAGCAGGAGGGGGAGAACGGTGCGTCGCAGTGAAAACCGGAGGTTCCGGTACTAACGGTTTTGATTTTCGTAGTTTGCGACTCTTGCCGGAGGAGTGGGGAGGTGTGCGTGGTCGAGGCGGGACGCACCGCCTGCCGCCGGTGCTGTGCGAAGCACATCCAGTGCAGTCGCGCGCGGCCCCTCGGACCGCCTCATGTCAACAAGCGACGCGCGGCACAGGAGGCCCGTCGCCAAGGGTCCGCACCGGTTGCGGGGCCCTCGCGGATGCGCCGGAACCCCCGAACGGAGCGGGGGGACCGGAGCGACCGCGAGGTGCGCGATCGCACGCGGAAGGAGCGGGAACGGAGGGCCCGGAAGGCGGAGGGCAGAGAAAGTCTGCGAGAAAAGCTCCGGGAGCTCGATGCTCACGTCGGATACCTCGGGGAGCAGGTGGGGCGCACCATGTTGCGCTATAAGCTGGCATACCGGGCGTGCCAGCTTATTCTCAAGACGCTCGCAGCGCCGGAGAGTGGTCGGGAGGTGCCGCCTGGGGTAGAGCGGATGCTCCGTTGGATGGCGGCCGACATGGAGGCCTCCCAGTGGGATTTCTCCCTCGTGGAGCAGGCGGAGCTCGACCTGGCCGCCGAGGAGCCAGAGAGGGACGAGGATGCGCCCCCGGCGAAGCGCCGGAGGCTGACGAAGCGCGGAAGTCCGGTCGTGGAGAAGGAAGAGGTGGAACCCGCCGAGTCGGAGGACTCGGAGGCGGAACCGGAGGCTCCGGTTGCGCCCCGAGCCCGTTCCAAATCCTGGCCAGAGGATTTCCGGTCCACGGACGGCGGGGAGGATGAGAGGATGGAAGTGGACGCGCCTGGGGCGCTGGAGGGGCCGGAAGGGCCCGAAGAACAACAAGTCGCCGCGACGTCCAGGGTCGCGAGTCAGGTCGCAGAGGCGAGGACCGTTACGGTCCTCACCTTCAAGCCCGACCCGGAACCTGTCCCGCCTCCGCCTCCTTCTCCTCTGCCAGCACCGGAGCCTCCGGTGCAGGTGAAGAGGGAATCGGAGGTGCGGGAGTTCCAGACCCTCGTTTTGCAGCCGGGAGCCCCAGCCGGTTTCCACGAGGAGGATGGAGTATTCGTGATGGACGATTCGGACGAGGAGATGGGGGAGCCGGAGGCTCTGGAAAAGCCGGAAGCGCCCGGAAGCGCGGAGTGAAGGCCCTGGAGGCCTAAGGACAAAAGGACTTTATGATATGTGAAATGAACGTTGTATTTTTGTATTTGTTGAATTTTGTTTTCTTGGTTTTAATTTTGTGTGATGAGTTAATATTCGGGTCCGGGCTTATTCGGAAAGCGCCGGTGAAAGTTGTCGATATGTTCGGCCGCGTCCAAGTCGTCCGCCCCAACCCAAGCATACTGATCGTCGGTATTCTCGTATCCGAGCCATTCGACGTAGTACCGGAGCTTAGTTCGGAACCTCCGGTCGATCTTCGAGTCAACGATTTGCTTGATTTCGAAGTGTGACTCGCCGTCGATGATTTCTACGGCTGCCGGAGGCGGCTCCTCGCGTCCCGGGAATGGGTTCGGAACGTGCGGTTCAAGTTGGGAAATATGGAAAACTGGATGGACCTGTGACAACGATTTCGGAAGCCGAACGGTATAAGAAGCGGCACTGGGTTTGCCAATAACTTCGTAAGGGCCAAGGTACGTCTCCGAGAATTTCGGAGTTGGCCGGCTGGTGTGAAGATGCTTCGCGAGGATGAAAACCTGATCGCCGATCGAAAGCGGAGGTTGCGGAGCACGTTTCCGGTCTCCGGTTTCCTTGTACCGCTCCTGGGCAAAAGTGATTTGCTCCCGGAGGAACTGATGCAGTTCCTGAAGATCAACGACAAAATCCTTGGCGTACATGTTCGCAACGTCACGCTCCGGATGGACCGTGATTGCCGGATTGTAACCCTTGTTGGCGAAGAAAGGGGAGATGCCGGTCGAGCCATTCGGAGCGTTGTTGAGAGCGAATTCCGCAAGCGGAAGGAGTCGGTCCCAATCGTCCTGTTGATACGAGCAGTAGATGCGGATATATTGCTCAACAGTCTGATTCATACGTTCCGTTTGACCGTCAGCCTCCGGATGATAACCGGAAGTATAATGGATCTCCATATTGAGAAGTTCGCCCAGCGACCGGAAGAAGGAAGCGATGAATTCGGAGCCCCGGTCGCACGTAACATGTGCCGGAACACCGTGTTTGGAAAAGACGTGAATGAGGAAGAGGCGAGCGAGCTCCGGCGAATTGATGTGGGTATCGCAAGGAATGAGAATGACCTGTTTGGATGACCGATCAACAATCACCAAAATGCAGTCAAACTCGCCGGAGAGAGGGAGTTGCTCGATGAAGTCCATGGAAATGGAATGCCAAGGCCGGAGCGGAACCGGAAGGGGTTTCAAGAGTCCGTAAGGTCGATGCCGAGGCTTTTTGTTGCGCTTGCATAGAACACACGACCGACAGTAGTCCCGGACGAAGGTCCGAACCTCCGGCCAAGTGTACTCACGGCGTACGAGTGCTAATGTTCGATTTTGTCCAAAGTGGCCAGCCAACTCGTGATCATGCAAATTCTGCAGAACACGTACGCGGAGCTGGTCCGGAGCATCTCCGGAAACCACCGGAACGTAAATGCGATCATAGAGCCGGAGCATACCGGAAGGGTCGAGTTTCCAGCGCGGAGTGGTGCCGGAGGCTGCGGAAGCAATGCCCGCAACGGCGGCTGGGTCATCGTTGTAGTGGGCACGAATGTCGGAATAGAGCTTCTCAACATCCATAACGATGGAGGAACGGAGGGTGATTTCCTCGAGGAATGTGGCCCGGAGCGACGCGGTGAGTTGATCTTGAGTAAAAATGGGGCGAAAATTTTGAGGATTCAATTGGCTGTAAGCCCTATCCCCCTCTTTAGGGTAGACGTCCCATCGTCTAGTCAAAGTGTCTGGCTTAGCTCCGAGCTTACCCGGACGGAACCGGATAACCATATTGAAGTGGCACAGGTATTCCGACCACCGGACTTGGCGGCGAGTGAGGATTTTGGTCGTCGCGAAGTATTCCAGGTTCTTGTAGTCGGTTACGACGTCGACCGGAAGCTCCGGTCCCTCGAGGTAATGCCTCCAGTGTTTAAAGGCGTCGAAGATGGCCAAGAGTTCCTTGTCATGAGTGTCGTAGTTGAGTTCGGCCGGACCGAGTGTCCGAGACCGGAACGCAATGGGATGAATTTCGCCATCATCCCCGAGGATGGAGAGAATCGAGGCGATTGCGTAATCGGAGGCGTCGGTTTCGACAGTGAGCTGCCGGAACGGGATCCAGTGTGAAAGTACCGGAGCCTCCGTAAACGCGTGCTTGAGGGCGTCAAATGCGAGTTGGCAAACCGGGGTCCAATCCCATCGGACGTTGGAACGAGTGAGGCGAGTAAGAGGGATCGTGATCGCCGAGTAGTTCCATATGAAACGCCGATAAAAATTACAAAACCCAAGGAAGGACTGAACGTCCTTCACTTTCCGGGGTTCCGGCCAATCAACGATGGCGGAAACTTTGTCCGGAGACATCTGGAAGCCTTCCGGCGACAGGATGTAACCGAGATATTCGCAGGTGGTGACGCTAAACTCGCATTTTGAGAGTTTGCAGTAGAGTCCGGCCTTCCGAAGGCGCCGGAGCACTTCCCGAACGTGTTCGGTATGTTGGGTCGGATCATCGGAATAGATCAATATGTCGTCCAAATAGATGATGACGTACACGTCCAACAGATCTGCGAACAAACTGTTCAGGAACCGCTGAAAAGCGGCCGGAGCGTTGGTAAGGCCTTCCGGAACAACCCGGAATTCGAAGGACCCATAGCGAGAACGAAACACCGTCTTAGGTTCGTCACCCGGAGCGATCCGGAGGAGATGGTATGCGTGCCGGAGATCAAGTTTTGTATAGATGCGAGCCTTCCCGTGAGCATCGAGGAGATCGGCGATGAGAGGAAGCGGATAGCGGTCCTTCTTCGTAATCCGATTAAGTCCTCGGTAGTCGACGCACAACCGGAGGCTACCGTCCTTCTTCTTAGCGAAGAGAATAGGAGCTCCATGACTTGAACGAGTCGGGTATATAAATCCCGACTTCAAATTCTTGTCGATGAAGTCCCGAAGGGCAGCGAGCTCGGTAGGCGAAAG
Source organism: Mycena maculata (assembly GCA_029448575.1). Lineage (NCBI taxonomy): Eukaryota > Fungi > Basidiomycota > Agaricomycetes > Agaricales > Mycenaceae > Mycena > Mycena maculata. The sequence goes on along the minus strand of JARJLG010000017.1, from coordinate 395,128 downwards.
GGAGTAGACATGACCGACCGGAGGCTCCTCGCCGTCCAGGAGCTCGATTTTGAGGTCGAATTCTCGATGAGGAGGAAGATTGTAAGCTTCCTGCTCGGAGAAGACGTCAGCGAACTCGTGGTACTCGGAAGGTATTCCGGAAGTGTCCGGAGCAGATGCGGAAGCAAACCGGGCACGGGCTTCTTCCGAGGGAGTGGCGCGCATTGTATATTGACAACAATCCTTGTCTCGAATGATGGAGCGGTAAGCCGCAGCAGACACGAGAGACACAAGCGGAGGGGTAGAGAGAGGACGAGGCCCGGAGGCCTCCGGAATCTCCATGGAAGGAGCAAGAGTCTCCATAGAAGGAGCGGGAGATGGCGGAATCGTCGGAGTCGGTGTAGGCGCCGGAGCCGGAACGACTTGTACCGGAGGTGCCTCGTCCGTAATCGGAACTACCGTAGCAGATCCCGGAATTATTTCCGGGGTTGTCGACAGGGATTCCCTTACACGATCGGGCCGGAATGTGATAGAGGCTTCGGACCAGTTAATCAACGGATTAATACGGCTGAGCCAATTGTATCCCAGGACCAGATCGCAAGGAGAATCGAGACGTGTGACGAAGAAGTCCATGTATTGAACTTCGCCAGAAGGGAACCGGAGCAACAACCGGAGCATCCGGTTGATGATGGAAGATGAGCCGTCGAGATACCGGACCCGCACCGGGTCTACCGTATACGTGGAAAACGCATTAGATTCGCAGACTTTCAATGATACAAAACAATGAGATGATCCGGAGTCCACAAGCGCACGCACACGGGAGTTGAATCCCGCGACTACTCGAGAGAGAAGAGATGAAGACATGGAAGAGCATAGCTCCGGCTCGGAGACGTCCGACCGGAGGGAAGAAATATCGAGAGAGACGTAAAGGGCATTAGGGAAGAGAGCGGAAGCGTTGAGACGAACCTCGGTGAGCACCCGTGAGTCAACACAACTCGGACCAGGTGCGGAGGATTCCGAGTTGCTGATCAATTTTTTGACTCAGCAGCCGCGGCGGCCGGCGTAGCCGGAGCCGCCAGAGCCTGGGTGGTCGTACCGGAGGTTGAGGCCTGGGCGGCTTTGACACTAGCCTGCCCAGGACGCTTGTTGCAGTTGTCGGCTGTGTGACCCTTACCTCCGCAGTACATGCAGAGGTTATTCTTCCGGCAACGCTCGCGTTCGTCCTGCTTGATCTTTCCGCTGGCGTCGAGCTTGTCGGCGTAGGCGCGAGCGGCAGGAGTGGCTTCGGACAACTTGGCTTTGCCTTTACCCTGGTTACCGGAGCGTCCGGCGTTGTTACCGGAGTTTCCGGCAGTCGCAGCGGTAGAGGAGGGTGCAGGAGCGTTGGAAGATTTGGAACCCTTGCCGGAATTCCGATTACTGGGTTTTGGGTTGCCGGATTGACCTCCGGTAGCGTTACCGCCACCGGAACCGGAGGGTTTGTCGCGTTCACGCTCCCGGAGCTTCTCCGCCTCGCGTTTTCAGTACCGGCCATCGATGATGCGAGCGACCAACTTCACTCCGTCGAGGGTGTTGGCATAGTTATGATGAACCATGTCGTCCTTGATCCGACGGGGAAGTCCTTCGTAAAACTGATACCGGAGGGCGTTATCGCTCCACCGGGTCAAAACCGAAAGGAAGTCGAACTCGATGATGTAAGTGGTGATCCGGTCGCCGGATTTCATCCGGCATGCGCGAATCTTGTCCTCGGCATCCCCAACCAGATCATGCGGCCCGAAATTTAACGTAAGCTCCTGAATGAAGACGGCAAAGTTGCCGTCCCAGACCGGAATGATGGTCGGGTCGTAAAGGTTGGGGGAAAACCATTGCTGAGCGCTGCCCCGGAGGTACGAAATGATGTAGAGAATACAATCATCGTCGTCCGGAAAGTCTTGCGGGCGCTCCGCAAAGTGCAAATAGCACTGGGTGAGGAAGGACGAGAGTTTAGCCGGGTCCGATCCATCGAAGGTGTCCGGATTACGGAGATTGGATCGGTTGGAACGAGGAGGAAGGTCCGCGGGACGAGCGGAGAACACATTGATGGCATCCCGGAAGGTCCGAATGGTGTCCATGATTAAGGCCTCATTGGCCTCAGGCGTTGTAACACGACGAGGAGCCCGAGGTATACCGGGACCTCCGGGGCCACCGCCAGGGGGGCCTCCGGGTGGACCACCTGGAACACCAGGACCACCGGGACTGCCGGGACCTCCGGGACCACCTCCGGGTGGACCTTCGGGAGGGCCGGGCGGTGGACCAGCACCACCACCTCCACCACCACCTTCACTGCCACCATCGCCTCCATCGCCGTTATTACTGCCCCCGTCATGAATGGAAGGAGCAGGATCACGCTCGGGAAGCTCCTCCGACAAGTGGAGGCTTGCTGCATGACCTCCGGAATGTACGGAGTCTTCGGAAGCCTCCTGGGGATCTTCCGGAACCTCAACGATACGAGGCCCAGCGATGGGGGATACGCTACGAGAGATTGCTGCAGCGCGGCGTGGATGGGGTGAGGCCGGATATCTCACCGGATTCTCGGGGGTCCGGGGATTGAGAACTAACCCCGGAATTGTTGTGGGAGATGGCATAGGTGGCGCAGGTGAACTCCGAGTGAAATGCGGAGTGTATCGAAGGGTGGGTGATACTGGAATAGACGGGTACATCGACGGACCGAGAACTTGGACCGGAGTACTCATCGGAACGATCTGGCTGAACATACGGGATTCTCGGCGAGGTTCCCGATCAGTCCGACCAGTGTTGGAACGTTCGATTTGTTCCGTGTTGGGTAGATTTGGATTAGGAAGACGAGACATTGCCAGTCAGAGTAGTGAGATTGATAATACTGTTATATACCGAGCCGGGGTGGACCCGAAGAGTAAATGACCGAGTGACCGGAGGCTCCGGTATGTCGGAGCGTCGGAGAGCCGGAGGGTCCGGAACGTATACGGAGGAGGATCACAACACCACAGTGGGTCAAGGGTGAGTGACTACCCTAACCGGCAGGTACACGATAGAGGAAGACAAGTCGGAGTACCGGAGGGATCCGGAGAGAACGGAGACGACTCAGTGCAAGGGAAGTGAGCCAAGCAACGTCAATTATCAATCTGACGTACAGGACATATTAAAGACGTATTTATACTAAGTATCTAATTGTATTCCATAAAAGGAAGGAGAGTGGTTCTTAACAATAAGTCAAGTCAGATGGGCTGATGAGAAGTCGTATGACAATAAGTGAAAAGGAAGGAAGACGGATAAATGGGAAACGCTCAGTAATCCTTCATTGCGTAAAAACCCGATGGTACCGGATGGTTCGGAGGCTCCGGTAGTATACCGGAGCTACCGGAAGGTCGACGAGAAGACTGGGGATGTTGCATGGATATAACAGTAGTCAGAAGCCACATACACGCAACAAGATGGGTAGTAAAACATGGCTCAGATGAGACTTACAGGAATCAGCATCCGCAATGATTTGTGTGCCGCGTGAGGGATATAGCATTGAGAGGACCAAAACAAGCTCCAGGTGCACCAATGGGAGGTATTAGGACGTACCTATGTGGCCCCCATGGTCCCTAGACAGCCAAACTCGGCATTTTGTGGGAGGACGCAGTGCTCCTGCACTGCGCACACGAAAATTCGATTTTGGGGCCATTTTTCATGGATTTTGTGACCGGTTTCGAACATTCGAAAATCCCCTCGGTGACCTGTGACATGCTCGAAAATTTTCGAAAATTTTGGGGCCTGTGACCCGTGACATCCGAATTGATCGAAATGGTACCTGTACTATTTCGATCAATTCTAAACGGCTGTGACCTGTGACCCGCAGATTCGAACTTCAGATTTCGAAAATGGGCTGAGGTAGCCGTGACAAGCAAAAAAATTCGAAAATATGCCAGAAATGGGCCGAGCAGGCTCTCAAACATGACTGATACTATTTTGTACATAGTAGTTGGTCACCTTGGCATTCACGGTCCCCTCTACATGGTATCAATGAGCATATTGGATCCCCACTGGTTCAGAATAATAGCAGACATCCTAGGAACAAATTAAGCTGGTTTTCTGGAATTTAAACTGTGTGTGAGGCCTACAGTGGATATTCTTCCAGCAGCTACCCAACAAAGGCAAAGAACTAGGTATTGGCCACCCCGCCGAATAGACCGTGGACGTGCAATCTGGCAGCCGTATCGCCCAAGAATAGTTGGTATGGGATATATGCAATATCCCATGGGGTCAGAAGCCACATACGTGCAACAAGATGGGTAGCAAAACGTGGCTCAGATGAGATTAGGATGGTGGGAATCAGCATCCACAATGATTTGTGTGCCGCATGACAGATATAGTGTTCAGAGGACCAAAACAAGCTCCAGCTGCACTTATTAGGACATACTTATGTGGCCCCCGTGGTCCCTATACAGCCAAACTCAGCATTTCGTGGGAGGCTGCTGTGCACCTGCGCCGCGCACGCAAAAATTCGATTTTCGGGCCATTTTTCACGGATTTTGTGACCGGTTTTGAACATTCGAAAATCCTCTCAGTGACCTGTGACATGCTCGAAAATTTTCGAAAATTTTGGGGCCTGTGACCCGTGACATCCGAATTGATCGAAATAGTACAGTACTGTACACCGAGAATCCCGCGGATAAGTCGTCTCCGTCGCGTCTCGCAAGTTTCGAGTCAGCGCCCATGCCAAGGACAACGAATTCAATTGCAAGTTCCGCTCCCTATCATTCAACATGAGTCAATCAGAATCAGGGGGCAGTGACTCGACTCCCCTCAAAGGCCTTTTAAGCGGCAGCTACCAAGAGCTAGATTTATTCTCCTAGCCCATGTCGACGTCTGGGGCATCCTGGAAGTATTATGCCGCTGGCACAGTGGCAACCCCGCCAGTGATGCCTTTGTTGTCATCCAAGATCTCGTTTGCTGTTGACGCCTCTGGATCCACCGCGGGACGTGTCATGGAGAGAGAGAAAGAGTTCGTACTCGGGATGGTAAATGATTACAGCTTCCCCTCCTCTGTAATTATGTGGGGCAGCTCTGTGATGCCGCCGGTATCAGCTCAAGCGACCACTTGGAAGCATCGGAAGTGCGTCTCGCCTGATTTCGCAGTAACAAGCAGAATACTGATCTTCTTTGTGCGTGCTTCAGCTGGGGTACCAGCCCTGAGGTCATTTTCCATGACGCAGCTGTGACCAGCGAAGTCAAAAGCTGTGATATGTGGTACCTCCTCACCGACGGGGAAGTTGGGAGCCCCGTAAATTTTGCGCGAAAGACTTTGGAAGTCGGCATGGCAAACACTCCAGTCGTCTTCCTGATCGTCAACAGCTTTGGGGCCAAACCGTCTACAATCGATATTTCGGTCGGTATCTCTGTCTTTGCATCGGCCTCTGATGCCGCCATCGTCTATAAAAACATCTCGAACGGCGAACTCTACCTCTTGGCGGCCAAAGGAGCCTTCGAGGTCCTCTCTGCCGGCTTCGATATTGATCTCGAGAAGTGGGAATCTTTGCCGCTCTTCCCTGACGAGGTTGCGTTCAAAACTGCGCTGAAGGACGTCAACATTGTAGGCGTAGCGCATCGCGCGTCCAGCGCCGCTGTCAACTTAGGTAGGTCGTGGCAGGAGAAGCACGGCTGCCTCGTAGACATCGACATTTTGTTGGCGCAGATGATCCCACAGAGCATCCCTCAGGACGAATTTCTGGACCTTCTGGAGGAGGAGACTTTCGATGCGCTGGCCCTGCTTTGTAAAACGCGCGGGCTCCTACCAACTCTGCGCAACTGGCTTTTGGCGCGAAAGGAACGAGTATCGGTCATTGAAATCCGAGACGTTTCTGGAGCCGCTGATATCCTGCAGCAGCTTCGCGTTAAAGGGGATGGCACGCAGGCTGCGGCGGGCGCAGAGGCGCTGCGCCACAGGCTTCGCGCCGCCCACCAATCTAATCTCCAGGATTACAGATCACGCCTGGCAAACATCCAGCCATCCCCCCTCCTTCCTCATATCAACCGCTGTCTTGCTTTTCTAACTGCACTCGAAAAGGCCGGCTATGCGGCCGACATCTTGGACCGCCGCTCGAACCGGGCGATGCGGGCAGCTGTTGTCACCTCCTCCGACGTCGACCAGCAGCTCGCTGCATTGAATCTTGACGACGACGTCGAGGCGCATCGCTCGACATGCTCTATCTGCTGCTCCGACGACGTCATCATGTCCCTAGCGCTGAAGGTATCAGCCAACCCGGGCGACAACACGACGGATTTTGCGCTGAACTTCCCTCTCGCCGCCGGAGTCACGCTCCACAACCGCGACGTGATCAGCGCGCAATACGTGTGCTTCCAGTGCGCGCTGGCGATGTACCAGATGGACCCGGCGCGGGGCTCGATGTACAACGAGCCCATCGCCGCCGTGCTCCCGCTCGCGAAATATGACGGCGTAAACCGCAAGTACATCACGGATTGCCTGGCGACAGTCCTTACCAACGGCCTCGCAACAGGGGCGTCCGGCCTGACGCAAGTCCTGATGAGCATTATTTTGACGACGATGAAGACGAAGGAGTGGGCGAAGGCGACGGACGCCGATCGAGAGATTAAGGCGCGGAGGGAGGGGATGCAGTGGATGTTGAACAACCTCGTCGCCAACGCGTCGTGCCGGGAGACCTTTGACGAGACGGGCGACTGGGTGTCCTTCGACAGGGCGCTCCGGTGGACACTCAAGACGTTCACGGACGAGGGCATTTACAGCTGGACGGTGAGATACCCCGTGCCTGGCTTCCTCGTCCTCCTCGAGCTGCTCACCTCCATTGGCGCGCAAATCCCAGAGACGCTGCGGGTTGGGAAGTTAATGCACGAGATCGTCACCGTGTATATGAGGCGCATCGTTGACCCCTCTGCGGACAAGCTCGCAGTTCAGCGCCGCATACTCAAAATTGTCTTTGCGGAGTTCAACGCGGAAGGTGTTCCCCGGGATCTCAAGAACAACGACCTGGCCATCAATTCTCCGGACGTCGCCTTCGAGCGTCTTGCAGCTTGGCTCGACGTCCCTGGGACGACGGTCCTGATCAAGCAGATCGGGCAAATCGGGGGCGCAGCAAAATATGCCTCGGCTTTGCAGTGTGGGTTGTCTTCTCAGTTGTACTCAACCTTACTGACACATCTGTCCAGATGTTGCATTCCGCCTCTTCTTCGAGGATAGCCACCAAACTCCAAAAGGCTATTTCCAGCGCGCCGCAGAGTCCGATGTCCACCTGCACACCGCAACGACCAAACCCCAGGACCTGACGTCGGCTGTGGTGGGCCCGCTCTTCACCGCCATGTGGGGCCGCGTGCCGGCCGAGCTGAGCCACCAGGATGTCACCCAAGACACCATCGCGCCGTTTGTCTCGCCGTACAGCGCCTCGGTCCTTCACTGTGGCTTCCGGGGCTGCCCGGTGCGCTTTGACGGGGATGGATACGACCCCGAGGCGATCCGGAAGGCGCGCGCAGTGCATCTGGCACAGGTGTACGCGCTCAAGGATGCGGTGCCGAAGGCTGGCAACGGCCTTCCGGAGAACACGGGGCGGCTCGAGGCGCCCACGACGACGCACATCACGCTGCATGCGAGCATCTACAAGACCTGGCGCTCGCTCGAGAAGGATCGGCGTCAAAGCGGGTTAAAAGAGGTCGTTTCGGGGGCACCCGTAGATGCCGCGAAGCCGCACATGAAAGAGTTCATCGATGCGGTGGTGGACCATATTTGCATCACGAGCGCCCGGGGTAACATCTACAAGAAGAATCTGAGGGACGAGGTTGCGTGGGTACTCCCGAGTTTCTTCACCGCGCTCCATGCGGCGGCCGCCATGAAACAGCTGACGGATGACGCGGATTTGGAGCTCGTCGAAAATTCGCTGACGGCGCGGATCCAGTGGGAGTTGGAGTTGCTGAAAATGTAAATATTTATACCAACGAAATGTTATTGCGACCGACAAACGCACGAGTTGCGAGAATCGTGGTTTTCGTGCCAGATACTGGAGTGTACCGCAAAAAAACCGGCCAGTTAAGCACAAATCTCGAGGGGAAGGAGCATATATTTCAGAGATAATTATTCCACCTTCATCACTGAGTCAATACGCGCGGTCTGGATACGTTTGCGCAAATCTTTCCAGACATGAAAGCCAATGAGCGAGGTGGCGCCGACGTACATAGCCTGAAAGATTTCAGACGTTTACCAGACCAAACCAAGAAAGCGCCCTCACCGTCACGCTGAAACTGGCCCTGTGTTTCCGGCACAGGCTCAAGGCGTAGAGGGCTTCAAGGAAATGGACGCCGAGAAGCACCGCAAGACCAATCTTCCACGTCTTCGAGCTGATATAGGCATGGAGATATTGCGCTGGGATGGAAAATGGCGAGGTCCCGTTGGACGAGGCCAATGCACCATATGGAAACACGGTGTTGAGTACAACGGCAGCAATTCTGCCCCCTGGGGGAAGGTGGAACGAGGTAATTTGAGGCGACTTGATCTAGGCACTGGGGTCAAGTACTCGGCGTAAATATGAGGAACGAGTACGGACCATGCCCAGCCCTTCCTGCGATATGGCCTTCATTTCGAGCAAACGTGGCTTGACGTCTTCGTAGCCCGCCAAGGGAGGCTCTATCGAAACCAGGACCACTTTCTTCGACCCGGTCTTGAGGGTGCAGGTAAGGGTCATGCCCTACGGCGAATCGAAGGGTTCAACAGTCCAGGGAAAGGAATAGAATGGAGTACCTTGGAGTCGATGGCGCTCATCTCAGCGCTCGTAATAGGCTCTGCCACTTTGCCGTACCATTTCGCATAACCGACGAGAGTATCTGGGTGGCTAGACATGTACATCTTCAGGAAGCCAGACTTCTCGGCCACAGGATCAGACATTTTTCGCCCAGTGAGTTCGTTGACGGTGGCGTGCAAGTGGCGTGTGGCGTCAGTACTTATGTTGTTGATGGTCGCTCAGGAAAAGACTAGATAAAGACTGCGGTCAGCCCGCCGTGATCCGCAATCAAGAGGCCGATCTGCTAAGCGAGCTCACACACCCAGGATGGGAACCTTTTAAGGTCGCTTAAAAGGCCTATGAAAAGAATGTGTATTCGTAGTCTAATATATCTTGATTGATTTAGCGAGATTCAATGAAGTAAGACAGGATTACAGACACAACTAGAATTCATAGGTCTTTTCGACTTGATTGATTTCTATCTTATTCACCATGTAAGAAAGGTGTCTGAAAAGAACATCAATCAGGTGCCAAATCAACCATATTTGATTTTTGGGGTATTGGCGGTACATAAAAGCACATTGTAAAGTACATGTTTTAGGCCAATGAGGGATTTTTGCTATTTGTCCGGCATTTTCCGATCCAATGGCAAAAATCCCTCATTGGCTTAAAACATGTACTTTACAATGTGCTTTTGTGTACCGTCGATACCCCAAAAATCAAATATGGTTGATTTGGCACCTGATTGACGTTCTTTTCAGACACCTTTCTTACATGGTGAATAAGATAGAAATCAATCAAGTCGAAAAGACCTATGAATTCTAGTTGTGTCTGTAATCCTTTCTTACTTCATTGAATCTCGCTAAATCAATCAAGATATATTAGACTACAAATACACATTCTTTCCATAGGTCTTTTAAGCGACCTTAAAAGGTTCCCATCCTGGGTGTGTCACTATCAACAGGCACTTTCCATATCGGGCTAGCTTCCCGATTTCGAGCATGTTGAAATCTGTGAGGGTGTCCGCCCAGACCTGGAGGTGAACAGCAACATCGCTGGCGCCCTTTGCAACCCATTCACCGTCATACCCAACTCGTCCGTCTTCCTCGTCGCACCGGCCGTCACCAAAGACGATGGTGGACGTCGTCTCGTGCGTGAGGACTTCTTCGCCCAGGTCCTTACTCCCGCCGTGACTGCGAAGAGCATCGAGTTTGCCGAGAATCGGATGGACCTGTTGGAACGCGCACTGACCACTTAACCAGTCTCCAACAAAATGCCATAGCGAACCGGTTCCCTCGGCATGGACTCACTACCATGTTAATAGCTGGCCAGCGGCCTGCCCTCAGAGAGGGAGGAGCGCGAATGTTTCACACCACGGTTAAAACCAGGGTTGGCATTTTGTTGGAGCACGCACTGACCACTTAACCAGTCTGGTTAAGTGGTCAGTGCGCGTTCCAACAGGACCGAATGCAAGAGTTCCTCTTTGGGGCGTTCTACTTCCTCTCCATGCGGGGAGTCGCCAGCAGGTTCGTCGAGGGGGTGATACACCGTTCCCTCTCCCGCGGCGAAGTTTGGCAGTAGCGGCCGAAGGTACAGGGGGCGTGCTGTTGCGGGACTGGGGACACTTCTAGAGACGAAGATGTCGGCTGCGCCGAGGAGCTCGAGGGTCGCAGCGTCGCACCACCGCCGAAGACCGCCGGAAGTTGGATGCCGGCGCTACCGTGTTGAACAGTTTCGATCTGCATAGGGGTAGGCACACACCGTGTCAAAATTGTAAGTATTCTCGATACATTAACGTATGATGACTTGCTTCGCGGCTAGGAATGAGTCCCCGCGGGCCCGGACGTTCTGTACGTAATTTTTTCCATTCAACGAGTATGTAACTCTGATGCATGGCCATCACATACAAGACTCGTTTAGGCTCGGTCGGATTTCTGAGGTAATGGTTTTCATCGCCGAGATATTTGAACTGAGCTTTCACGTAGATTATTGTTGGAATACGGAATCAATGAGCGACATCGGGATGTAATGAAAAGTATCGCGATCGCTGCACCATGTCTGTTCTGTTTAAACACCTGGATCTCAAATGCCCGTGACATTCAGCGGCACAGAGATTGAGCCTTGGGTGATGACACTGTTGTTCATTGTCCCATTCATCGCGAAGCTGTTCACGAATACAACAGAGTACTGGGCGCCGGTGAAGTAAAACCAGTACGGGAGCTAGATGCTATGAGTTACGAGTAGGAAACAGTTATTTCGAAGCACGCACCTGAGCACTGAACGTGTCAGCGGGCGAGAGGCCAGTGCCCCCGAGGAGGTACGTCCTCCGGGCCAAAAGAATGGGCGCTTCGTGGCCGTTGTTGTCGGTGAGCACCTCAATGTAGTAGTCCATGTACGTGGGGAGGTATCCCAGCTGAGCTGCACATGTCAGGTCGACGTGGACGGTGAAGGACTGCAAATACGCGTCAGAAGAGAAAGGGCGGGTGACGGAATGTTGCAATTACATCGCCTGGCGCGACTGTTGAGGGCACAACCTCCAGCTCGCCAAAGCGGGCCGCTTCGGCGCAGGTCTGAGCAACCGCACCGGGAGCGAAAGAAAAGGCAGACACGATCAGAGAAGCAATGAGGGAGAAATTGGCGCGCATTTGTGTTAACAAAAAAAAGTCGGGGAGTGGAAAGTAATGCCGGGAATATGGTCTACAACTTGTCTGCAACTGTAGATCTTTTTAAGGGTCTCGCTTATTTCAGATCAACGGAGTTGTTTCGCCGATAGTGGACAGCCTCCGTCGGATGCCACGTTAAGCGGTCGATCAACGGCTGTGCTCCGTTTCTTCTCGGGATGGTGGAGCATCATTTCTTATCTCCGAACGCCTTTGGTGCGTGTCTTTCCAGTGTCTTTCACTTATTTCTCCACCAATTCCGCAGCGATTCGGTGCTCGTTTGCATCCCTTAGTCGAAAGATGAAAAAATGGTTCCTCCTTCCCTCCTGGATCCCCCAAGAACTTCACCACCTGATCTCTGGTTGCAATTTGGTCACCGTCATGACGAAGCCTGACGAAGCCGGCGTGAGCCATCACACTGCCATTGTTGATCAGTACTACTGTTGTTGAGAAACGCACACGTCCGTGAGACTCCGTGGGAGGGACTTCTCAAGCCGAAGGAATACAAGGACCCGCACGCACTCCTCATTACGCAGATATTCAGACTACCGACAAACAGGGTCAAATGATGCGCGTCCATGAACCCAAATAAGGAAGGATCATCTTTCTGCGCCTAAATAATCGAGATCGGAGTGGAGTGGAAAGAAATGAGCTCAATGGAAAGATCCCAGAAGCTGCAACGACTCCGATCTCACAACACGGTCGGGTAGATATATCTGGAGTTTGAGAATACTAGCGACTTTGCGCAGAAGCCATCCAAATCACCCGAGGGATTTTTTGCAGTGTGAAAAGTGACGGCTGACGGCCCCGATGGCTTCAAATGAATCTGATCCTTCCACTCAAGGACGATGTTCATGAATGCTCATATCTGCCTTCAAAAACCAGTTCCCAGCATTCCCCAACTCGAAATGGAATAAAAATGATAGAAATTCGCAAAATCGGGCTGGAATTCAGATGTGGTTCTTGGTGACACACGAGGTGCATTTGGCCCCCTTATGCACCCTAAATCAACTGAAGAGATTTCGATCCAGGCACTGGGTGAAAAACCATATCAGCCATTAGCCATCACTTTGCACACGGCAGAAATGCCATCAGACGGCTCGGACGGGCGTCTGTGCAAACTCTAATGAGACGTTCGTGGCGTCTGGGGATGGTCTTGGAATATAGCCCTGTATGTGCGATATGCCTCAACGGAGATGCGCAGAGGATACCTCGTGGATCGAAAACCAAAAACCGAATGCTAAGTGCACATCGAGGACCGCAAGCTCCCTATTTAAGCAGTAAGCATTCCGCATAACGGTAATAGCCTTCGATTGAAATCCAGCCAGAGATCAGGGAGGTACGAGGTTCGTCTCAAATTTTTCACAGCGCCCATTGCGATAACTGGTGGGTGTTCATCAGTTGATATTTCGTATGACTCGTGGGACGATTTGTAGAAGGATCAAACACACCTATTCGAGTTCGCATCGAACGGAAAGCAACCAACTAGAAGCATGAATCCGCGAATACCCATTTTGGCCTACATGATACAGATATATTGTGACAGGCAAACTACATCAACTTCTTGGACGAGACCGCATTATTACCCTCCAGCCCGAGCACCTTTCTCCTGGACTGGGAGTTCGGGTCGAGGAAAGGCTTCTCGCCAATGCTGACGACCCGGTTTCCTTGCCGGAGACCCTCATAGTCGTTCCTATCGCAAAACATCAGTCAGTGTCTCGGGAACAAACGGCAGGAGAAGCTAACGTGGCCGTGTGGAAGGTGCAGCTATCACCGCCGTCAGAAGCGAATTAACGAGTTGCAGGATAAGGGACTCACCGATTGTCCCAGATAGCGACATCGTTCTTGGCCCACCGGAACCGAACCTGCATGTCGTGGTTCTCAGAAACGTGCCGGAACAGGTAGGCGAGCAGGTCGTCTGATTCGTCCTCGGTGAGTTCCACTATCCGTTTCGTGAAACTGATGCCACGATCATTAATACTGGCAAATGAAAATGCAGGGACGCGGACAGACCCTTTGTTCACGAAGAGGCTCTTGAAGCCGGTCACAGGGTGGGTTCTGATGACAGGGCTGATGGAACGTCAGGTTGGTGCACGGGAGGTACGAAATGAAAGCACTAACTGGACTGCCTGCAAATGGCTGGCCATTGTTCAGTAAATTATCTTCAGACACATCTCTGCAAACCCCGACATACCTTCCCGTGTTCTCAGGCGAGCCGCGAGGGTCGTTGATAATTCGGTTTTCTTGCTGTGCGAGCTATACGTTATCGCACCGTCAGGACACGTGTATTTGGCGAGGCAATGACCATATACCTCCCGGAAGCCGCCCCCATCGTGTAGCGCCGTGAGACCCTCTAGGAACTTTTGGTATGCTGGCGATAGCTTATCGTAAGCCTCGTAACCACTTTTGATTATCAGTAATCTTTCAACTGCAACGGATGAAAAATCATTACCTTGCCCACTATAGGAGTTGCACTAAGTTGACGCTAAAGATTGAACGGGATGAACATACATACCAGAGTGTCCCCGCCGACTGTGGATCATCAGCGTCGGTACACGTTAAAGGTAAATCAATAAATTCTCACCCGCAGGAAGAGTGTGCATCTTCAAAATCTGGGTCACACGGCTCCTAATCAACATCGGAAGAACCAACGAAACGAAAATCTTACCGCATAATCCGACGGGACGGGCTCGAAGGTGATATCCGTGTGCCAGCCATTGCTAGCGCGGGCAGATTTACTGTATCCAGTGCGCGCGATGCCCCTGAAACACAGCGTCAGCCGTATGCACGCGGTGGGGCCGGACGAGGGAAACGCACCCTTCAGACGAGATCACAGAGACGTCGGCGGTTAATTCGGGGGTCTGCTCCGAGATGGGGTGGATGTGCAGCGTCGAGGTCGACGGCTTCCCAGCCAACTCGCCCAGCCGCGTCCCGAGCTCCTTCTGCCGCACGATGTCGATGTCCTGATCCGTGAAAAACACGACGCCGCGGTGTGCCACGAGCGTCGCCAGGTCTTTCAACAGCTCGTCCGAGTTTGGCGCCGTCAGGATGCGCGAGAGCTGCATGGATTTGCTCGGGAAGCGCGTGCCGATGTGTGGGGTTTCATCGTACGAATTGTAGACGCTCAGGGAGCCAAGGGGAGAGAAAGGCGCAGCAACCATATTTGGGGAGAAAACGAAGGAGTGGTTATGAAACCACCTTTTTATAGAACACGAGATTTCCACAATTCCTCGATCATTCCGCTATCAGCACGCAATCTGACGCCACCAGTATACTGCGACGCGAGCGATGTGGTTTCTTTGGAAGCGGCCGCCATGCTATAATAATTGTTATTCGGATCTCCGATTCCGGCCCAGAACCTGAAGAGCAGGCATTCAAAACCGAGGTGGATTGCTATGGCATGTCGGAAAAAATTGGTATACGTTTTGATGTCATTCACGGTCGGGTCGGACCGTCCCCTCAGACTTCCACCTCTAGAATCGACGGAAATCCTCTGGATGTTGGTCAGATGAGTACAATAGAAGTCGATGCAAGGTCTTGGTCAGCGCGGCGCCGTTCGCGAGGATGAAAAAACATGTGCAAATTGTGTGATGGCCCGGACCGGAATCCGAAAGTGTAACTGAACCAGCGAGATAACAATTGTAGCGCGCTTTGCGGCAGAGCCTACTAACCTGTGTGTCATATACTATGCATATTTTCCAAAAAATGTTTTACAGCTGCAGTGACTTCCTGTTTCATCTTCTTTCCCTCATAGGACACTGTAGCTCACACAGCAGGTCTACTCATGACTCTAAATGTCTGCATGGTCACCAGGAAACCTGTGGGACTAGATTTTGAGCACCAGAAGGTTTCTCATGTGTATACTTGAAAAAAGGAGAAGGAGCAGAAAAAGGAATGGAAAAAGGGAGACAAAAAGCACTGGAAAAAGGTGCACTGTGGAGGACCCTATTACTGTACCCCCGTGTATGGTAGCAACGGCCCAGAGGGCGTTACATTCACCAACTTCCGAAAATAGCAACCGAGGCCATGTTAGGCGTTACACGTTCCGATCTAGGCAACATGGGTGGCCCATCTAATCTCGGATGGCCATTGTTCGTGGACAGTATATACCCCTTGAAAATATATTTACCCCACCTCTTGCCATTCTTGAACCATATCCGATGCCAAAAACAAAGCCTGCAAGTCCGAGTGCCCCAGTTGAGGTCCCTTGGGAACTTAATTCTCGTATTAATTATTTGGCGTACCTTTTGAAGAACCTGCCCAATTCACTTCTATTGGATCCCACTGAGTCAACCTACCACTTACACTTCGATGTGGAGGACCTAGAGGAGGACGGAATGATGTTTGCATTTAACTGCCGCCTCAAAGTATGTTTTCAAACCTACAAGTGGATGTTACAGGCCAGCGGAGATGTCGAGAATATCCAGGCATCCTCGAAGGTTTTGACCGTTGTAATGGAACTCTGTGGAGTGCAGGGCCCTTGAGCGGAGAGCTTGTTGTAGACTCTTAGGCAGGAATCGATGATTTTTTTTTTGGATTTTTTGGCACCGGAAAACTGGCCGTAAGATGTATTTTTTTAAAAATCTTATTTATTTTAGCAACGGACCTACTGTTATGCGTTACTCTGAGGGATTTAGGCAACATTTTGAGGTTGCGTTACGCGTTACGGTTGCTACCATACACGGGGGTACAGTATTGAATGCATAAGGATATAATTGATGGCTGCAGGCAAATAAGGATGATTTTGCTTTAAGAATGGTGTTAGTGAGGTATTAATGGCAGGGTCTACACAAATGTGTAGGATGAATCCATAATTTCTGTTCCACTGCAACCATCACCAATTCTTTTGTTGTCAGCAATGGCCTCGGGCCCTCCAGGTCTTTTTGTTTTGAAGTCGGCCGCTCCCCTTTACTAAATGTATAGGGAGCAGTATCAGGGAACTGGAAACAGTTCCTGAAACGGAAAGTTTGGAATCGTCCCAAAATGTTCCAGGAACTATCCATTTCGGTGCTCCATATGTTTGCATACAAGGTGCAGTTTTGGTTCTAGTTTGTCCTCCATTGATACTGAAGATATACGGAACATTTCAGGGTCCTCCTGCACCTCAATTTGTTTGTGCTCAATGCATAAACTCGTCTGGTAAGTAAAATAAAATAAAATAAAATGTTTCAAGTACACGGGCGTGGATGATACAAATAGGGGCAGCCAGAGTAGAAAATAATGCCGATTCTGAGGTCGATTCTGACGGCGATTCTGAGATGATTCTCGGAATTATTTTAAATCAGAATCGACCAGAATCGATGTAGAAACGCCTCTGGAGGCGTTTCTACGTCGATTATGCGGCAATTATGCGACGATTCTGAGGTGATTCTGATTTTCGACGATTCTCCCACGCTTAAATAAATCAGAATTGCCGTCAGAATCGACTGTCAGAATTGCCCCAGAATCGGGGAGAATCGTCTACTCTGACTGCCCCTGATGGATGTGTGCATACGGAGAAGTGTGAATGATACATTTGCAGAGAGCCCAATAGAAATATTTTGCGGGACAAGAATAATATTCTACGTGTGAGGACCACTAACCCTCAGAATAAAAAAGAAGTGGAGAGTGAGAATCGAACCCACGCCAGAAATGCAATTGTTTGTTCACGATTGCCCTGGGAAAAAGGCATCACTCTGCCAAAACTCAAAATTAGGGCGCTACAGGACCCACTAACTAAAGTTAGTGGGCATACAACCCTCGGCCAAAGTTCAAATTTGGACAAAAAATCTCACAGTTTAATAAATAGGGAGACTCCCGTAACGTCACTCCCCTTTTCCTTCCCTTTTTCATCCCTTTTTCATCACTTTTTTCCCTTGCAAGACACTGTAGCTCACGCAATGGATATACTTATGACTCCAAATGTCTACACGCTCGCCAAGAAGCCCACGGGACTAGAGATGGCACCAAAAGGTTTCTTGTGTGTATACTTTTTTTTTTTTTTTTTTGGAGCGTTTAAAATAACAAGATCAATGTCTGCAGAAGCATTCTCAGTCCGTCCGCTTGTGTCGCTGGTTTTGAGCCAGTCATGCCGGTGAATTTTGTCCAGGAGGAAATGCCGTTACGCACAATTTTTACCAGTGTGGGTCTCTGGCCTTTGAGAAAATTATCCTATACCATTTATTGGCCACATAGCCACTAAAACCCCCTCTGTGAGTGTCCAATCATCTGGCAGAGCATCCTCATGCATAAGCAGGCCACTCCAAGTGTTCAACACCAACTGTTTGCTCAGTGCAAGTGGCCCAAATTTAACTTTGTTAGTCAGAATACGGTTGCGGCGCAAGGCCGAATTCACCGTGGTAAGCCATTGGTTGTGAATAGCTGTTGCACTGAGAGTTACACCTTTGTTTTTCATGACGCGGTTCACGCGGAGGTTCCAAATGAGTTGCCAACCCACTGATACTAATATTGCAAAGAGTCTCCCCTTCTGCGGCAGCAGATGGCCCGCTGGTGACTTGAATTTTACAAGGTTACAACCCAGGATCAATCCCCAGTTCAATGTCGGCCAAGCATCATATTTTTTCAACCATAATTGTCTTGAGAGATCCTAAATTAATTTCTGCTCCAGTGAGTTACACTCCAGTGCAATGTGCTCCAAGCTTTCTACTGTGTCGCATACCTGACAGGTTCCATTTCTTTCCAGATGCTTGTGTGTATACTTGAAAAATGGGGAAGGAGCAGCTCTAGAGAAAAGAATGGAAAAGGGGAGACAAAAAGCGGAACCTGTGAACGACCGTAATGCCGATTTCAGATAGAAAATCTTGTTTCTGGCCTCGATAGTTTGGTTTTAGTCGTGAACGGATCTGCAAAAGGCAAGACAGAGGTTCCTGGAGGTTTGGACCGAGGAATATGTAGAAACACACTCCCTCACAATAATTTATGTACGGGAAATTATGGCAGAAAATCCGGCGAAGTTGGCCGCTTGCACCGGGAAGTCTAGTAAGCCGCTGTGGGACCTCATACTGTCTTGGACAGACAACAAAGCGACCAGCCCTTGAGTCACCATGGATCAGCTCCACGACTCCTTCAAAGCTTGGAATAACCCGCCTGATGTATTCCCTGAATTCTTCAATGCTGATCTGCACAAAATTGTAACTTGACGACACCATCTCGCTAAAAACCACAGATCACATGCCCAATGGTAGTTCTTTTACTGAATCACGGTGAAGGACATCCAGGAAATCAAACAGAAATTGAAGAAGAAATATTTCTGCAGCGCTCACGGGATCGAAGGTGTCTCTTGCTAGAAAATCCGAACAATTCTGAATGAGGCACTGGTTACCCTCTTCCACGTGTGCCTTGACAATGTTGACGCACCCCAGCACTGGCTTGTGACTTGACTCATTGGGGTCCCCGAGCAGGGACGCGCAGTAGATGATCCGGAGAACTACCAACTAGTTGGACTTGAGTGCTGTCTACTCAAAGTGCTGACTCTCCTCCTCAACAGATGTCTCCGTGAAAGGGTGGCAGATAATGGCATTATTCCTGACTCCCAGAACGGCTTCCAGGAGAACCATCAAACAGACACCAACTCCTTCATCCTCCTCTGTGTGATCCACTGTGCTCGTGCATAGGGTAAAACATTGTATGTCTTCTTTGGCGACATGACAAATGTGTTTCCATACACCAATATTGGACGGCTGTTGACAGACATGTATGCCGTGGGAGTCTCTGGGTCCTTCTTTGACCTCATGCACATGATATATATATATGTGAATGAGATATGTGGTCGAGTTCAGTAATGCACACTCTATGCTATTTCAATCTCTCATTGGTCTATTCACTGGAGACTCGGTATCACCCACTCTGTGGAATATTTACTTTGCAGATTTCCACCTCCCTTCCCACCAAGACAACATCCATCTCAATGGCTATCCCATATCCTAAGCGGAACAAGCTGATGACAACCTCATCATGTCAACATCCTTTCCCACATTCCCGGTGAAGGTTACTGTGTTCTTCAAGTGGTGTGCCAACAAGCACATTTTCATCAGTGCAAGAAAGTCCAAATGGATGATCTTCAGCCCACTACCTGCAGTCATACCTACCCTTCGTCTCAGGGATCTCATTGTGGAGCTTGTCTTCGAGTTCAAGTGTGTTGGCATCTGGTACTCATCGGTCCACGCAAGGCACTACACTGGCACCACAACAGCATCCAAGGTGAGAGGTATCAGCAATGCCATCATCGGTCTCAAGCACAGACTTAGCTCACTTCCAGTGTGGGAAGCACTGATCCTGTATATGGCTAGGTGGATTGCTACCTCACATCTGGATGCAAGCTCTCTCTCAACACCGACAATTCACTGCTCGCAGAACATCTCAATGCACAGCATCATTTCCTACGTCAGTTACTCTGACTGAACTTGCATTCAATCCTCACTGTCCTTTTCACGGAAACTGGTCAAATGCCGATACACATTCTTCAGATCTTGCTTGCTATTGGTTGGTTGCAGTATATGGTTAATGTGGGTGCTGGCCGTGTTGTACATGATGCCCTCCTTGACTCTATCTCTCTCCTACGTGAAGGGAAGCCTGGTGGGTCTACAGACTTGACAATCATGCTCCGGTGGCTCCCAACAGCTATAGAGGCATCTGCCTATGACCTACTATGTGCGGAGTTTGTTGAAGACCTCACTAAATAGATCATCAGTATTGTCAACATGATCTACAGAGCGACATTGACCGACTCGTCAAAACCCACCTTCTGTGCAACCGACTCGAAACGGGTGAAGACAAGTCATTGCAGCTCATCACCTGGCGGCTACGGTACTACCTTGTCATGGTTGCCGTACTTGTGCATCACAAGGCCATGACCAGCCTATTACTCGGGGACCAGAACCTAAGCATCAAATGTCTCCGTTATCCTGCTCGTTACAGGCTGGCGGTTCCACGCCAGTACCGGTTGTGCCGACCCTGTCTGGGGGCCGTTGAAGATGAGGCACATGCCTTGTTTGATTGCCTCGTGAATGCCCGCCTCGTTGCCCTGAGATCCAACTTCCTCAATGACTTGCCACATCATGATCCAGAATTGTGTGCTCTGCATTTGATGGTGTTCAATTACACATTCATGCTGAAGCTGGTCTCATCGAGGGATGCGGTGCATATTTTTGCAAAGTTCATCTTCCATGTCCTCAGAATCCTTGACGAGACTCCCAGGTATTTTCCCGTAGTTTTTAGGGTCCCAGGATAGCTGTTTTTTCCCGTCTTCATCCATCATCTCGTGAGATGTCTATGTACTTCAGTATGTAGACTACCACAGCCGCTTGGCCGTTGATGTCTGTAGCGTACATAGGGTGACATGTACATTGGTACTGTACCTGCTTGTTCCTGATTGGGACCTCTGCAATAATACACCCCTCCTCTTCCTCACTTTGTTTTCTCCAGGCGACCTGGTGGAAAAATCGGATAGAAACTCGAGATGACCAGGGTCAAAGTTAGACATGCCTCGCCCGGTTTAGGGCATAAAGAGCCAAGAATCCGCAAGATTTTTGGACAGGCATCGACGGTGATTGTCGGGAGTCCTTTAGAATGTGAGTGGGCTACAAAGCTGTAAGGACACTGAGATCCATATTTTATTTCTCGTACTCGACAGTCACCTGTGCTACAGGATCCGTTAAACTAAGATCCTTGAAACCCGCCAAAGCGCCCTTCCTCTCCGTCATCTCCTCCTCCGCCATCTCCCCCGTCAAATGCTCATAAAACTCCGGCGTGAGCCCCGCTTTCTCCCGATCGTCGATGTTGAACGGGCCCTTGACGTTCCCACGCCACCCGCGGCGCACCTCCTCGCGAAACGTCTCCACGGGGTCGAGCCCGCCCTCGCGCTCGCAGAGCCAGGTGAACCACCGGTGCCCGGACGTGACGTGCGTCACCTCGTCCGCGTGGATGACCTCCATCGCGGCGACGCTCGTGGCGTCGCCCGCACGGCGGAAGCGAGCGATCGTGCCGGGGTTCACGTCGAGCCCGCGCGCCTCGTGCACGAGGTGGATGATCGCGAGCCGCGAGCGCAGGGAATGCGCTGTGATCGTGGCGGATTCCCACAGTGACGCGTGCACAGGCATCGTGCCGTATGGGGTCGTGGGCGACGTCGCCGACAGCCGGGACGTCAAGAGGGAGCTATGGCGGGTGAATATTGGAAAGGTTGTATTGTTTTCGGACGCACAAATGCTTGCTCTCGTCGAGTGCCATTTTCGTAAAGTCCGAGAAGAAGGCGGGAGGGAGGTCAGGATGGGACGGGCCAAAGCGCGCCATGATATCCCACCTGAGGCAGAATGAGTTACTATCCCAACACTCTGGAAAATGCATACGCGAGATCAATGCTGTTATATGGCTCAGTCAGAAGAAAGTGGATTCAAGGTTGAAACTCACGCCCACTGCTCCACGTTCGCTAACGCATGCAGCATGACCTGAAAGCAGATTAGATAAATAAATAAAAAATTTGCAGAGTATCAACCGCGAGATTCTTCCTGCCCTTGACCTTTCCTGGATTCACGGTATTCTTCAAGAAGTTTTCTTCCCGGGGGGGAACGTCGGGTGGGCACGGGGCATTGGGCGATTTGTGCCCAATGGAGTCGAGTTTTCCTGTTCTAAAGAGCTGCACGGCATGTCGAGTGCGCATGACCTTGAGCGTCGGATGGGCCGTGTTGAGGATCAAGACCGCCCACTGCATCAGGGTTTTCGGCGGGTCCGTTGTCGGCACGACAGGTTCGGTCACCTCGGAGTTGAGGAGGACAGGATTTACTTGGGTGGTCGGCTGGGACGGTGGCGGCGGCGGATCCACAAATTCTGCATCTGGTGAGGGACAAAATACAGAGCCCAAGGCCACGGCGCGCACCTTCGGATACGGGCCGTAGTTCAATTAGTCGCCAGTTGTTTCCCCCGGGAGGAGTCTCGATATATACGTTCTCCACATTGTCTTCCGATTTTACTTCTACAGAGTAGGTGCACGCCCTGGCAAGTACGTCAGACCCTGACTTTACAAGAATAAGATGAACCGACCTTAGGCCCGTCTCGCTCTTTCCCGTACGGAGATCAAAGTCATATCTAAGACCTGCCGTGGGCTAATTTTTCTGGAACAGAGTATAGAATGCCGACCTGTGCCAGGGACAGACGGCCACCGTCGTATCTTCGTACTCTTCAATTTCCGCGTGGCTCATGTCGGCGCCGAGGTGTGGGCAAGTAGACTCCATGACATATATTTGACGATTAGCGGCCTTCTCTAGCATCCCCATCGGCTTTGAAGAAGTCTCCGCATTGTCCCAGATGGAGTCGGAGGCAGGAGAAAGACGAAAGAGGATTAAGGAGTGATACTTGCCTTGGTCCGACCGGAGGGTTAGCAGGAAGCGCGAGTGGGTCAGAAGTTGTTTAAGCGGAGATATCCTGTGTTTAGTCAGTAGATATCTTCCGTTTGCATGCCAATGTAGACGTACTGAAGAAACTTCATGAATGATGATTGGCCCCTCCGATCAAAGGGCTAAGCGCCCGTATAGCCACCAAGCAAACAACTAACAACACGCTACACGTCGACCTTCCACCATCTTCTTCACCATGAGCTCGTTCTTGCAGGAACTCACCGAGGGCAAAATTGTATGCTTCCTACGCTCGGCTATGTAATGATCTCATCCGTCTCGTGCCAGGACTTTGTCGGCCAACAGAGAGTCGAGAAAATTTCCCGCATCTGGCTTATTGGCACCACCGTTCGTTCACAATGCTACACTCTTGATTCACAAAGCTTACGGACCACAGTACTTCTCGTTTATGGTCGGTTTTGGGCTGCAATCACTGCAGATAACTGCTGCGATATTCGGGGTGTCGACCATTCTATTGGCTGTGGTGTGTGGCCCGTCGGGCCTTTCTCTATTCCTGTTAACATCCGAACAGTTTGCGCTTCCCCCGTGGCCAATGTTCAACCGTCATCCTACACAATGGCTTCCCGTCCGTCCTAAACAGGATTAATACTCGATCTTTTTAGGAGGACCAAAGGTACGTCGTGGCGAGGACAAATCATGCTCGGGTTCATTGAAACTGCGACAGTTATTGTACTTGCTTGTATAAACATTCACTTCTTTGGATGGCTAAGTCGACGTTTAACTTGATCGGGTCCGAATCGTCGAAGTACATTACTGTCCAGTGGGATACTACTACCAGATGAACAGTACGAACTTCGGACATCTGCCGCGTTTGTTTCCGTTCGCCTGGGACACCATGAGTTACAGAAACCTCACATCCACATTCTCTCCACTTCCGCCAACTTAAATTATTGCTGAAGCTGAACTCGACTGGTGTAGAAACCCGCGCCGCCGCACTTGCCGCCAAGTACGAAAGATAGGTCGAGCAAGAAAGATCTGGACGCGCGTGCGGATGGCGCCCCGATACGCGTGGAGGTCGTGCCGACGCCGGGGGAAAGCAAAAAGTAAAATTTTCGGCGTTCGTTGGACTGCAATAGAATGGACTTGCGAGCGAAGGAGTGCACTGTTCGCAGTGAACAGTGATTTCTGCTTTCTGCCTCGACCAGTCCACCGAAAATTGACGCGCATTCTGGACTGACCTCCGGACTACTGATATCCCACTCTCCTGTCCGTCCTGGACGCCGCCACACTGCGTCGAGGGCGAGGTGGCTGCTCATTCGAAGATGAGGCTGGCCGCAAGGAATCCGAAACTGCCCGCGGCGGCGAGACTAAGCCCGACCTCAGCGTTACGTTGAATATAACATACGGCGCTCAACAGAGAGAATGAGTCTGGTAAGAGTTTTTTTTTTTTGTTCAGTAAGGCAAGATTGAAGAGGATGATTGCCGACCTTTCCCACATGGTTCAGCTTTGTTGAATTTGGCGTTCATTCCCTGTGTAGCGTTAGAAACAAAAGGCTCGGTGAGCGTATTCTCCAACGCAGGCAGGCCATTAATTCCGCGCACACTGCCGTCTATTGCTAGGATGGAATACAGTTTCCCTATCTGAGCGGCGTGACTGTCAACCTTTGATCCCAACCTGTACACATTCAGCATAACTGACTGGCCCATTGGAACCGGCGAAGAAAAACCTCAACCTGACGGGGACTCCGCAGCCTTCATGGCCCATCGTATACTTGCGGGTATCCAAAGTGACCCCGGTCAATAGTTCCACATCGGAACGACAGACACCCGTAGCAGCGATATTGACCAGAATTTTGTTGTCCTTCATCGTCGGAGTCATATCGGATCGGATGTGAGCAATAATTAATGTAGAGAACGGAAAAAGCCTCGCCCTTTTATGTCGCGAACACGCTGAGGGGATTGAAACTGCTCGGCCGTTTCATAACTTTATTGCGCCCGTCTGTGCGGTCCATTCCTGCGCGGGGGTGGAGTTTAAGAAGTCGCCATGAGTTTCGCCTGAAGTCAATTTGCAAACGGATCGTGTAGTCAGTTGTTGCCGTGGCCGGAGCTTGAATTAATAGCGGGAAAGCGGCCTCTTCACGGAACTCGGAAGAAGAAATGGAGACACTGCAACGCCGAGGGTAAAAGTAAAACCCGGAGTGCGTCGCAGATTTAAAACGGAGCCCGAGCGAATGTATATGGTTGGTTGGCGATTATTTGCGCACAGCCTGAAGTTGACATGAAATCCAAACGCCGCATTGGCGAATCCGCTGAATTCAAGCGTGAGGAATCCCGAATCGCGCGGTGTTCGGGGCGGTACTCAGGATACATTCGAGTGCCTCCATGGTCAACCGTCGCTCTTCGATGTTGGAACGTTGAAGGACGGGGCCTGTCTTCAACCTTGAACGCTCATGGTGCGCATCTACTCCGATTCGGAAGAATCAGATTCAAGATAATTTGCCACAGTTGTGACGGTTCACATTTCGCTGCCGCACACGATACTTCAAAAAATATGCCTATATCATTATTGAGCCTATGCCAATAGAAATAGCAACTCGGGAACGTACACTTCCACATCCACAGGTTTCAATAATCTGTCTTGAAACAACGCACTTTATGCCCATGTTTCCAATGCCAGGATTGGCACTCTTTCCCGCAATAGCGCGTCGTCTTGCACTTCGAGCAAGAAAGCTCCGCGTCTTCGTCACACATATTGCCGTCGCATATGTCCAGCTGACCCTCCAGATAGCCGCGCGTTGAATCAAGGTAGTGTGCGCCGGGCATCGCGTCGATTGCACCCAAAATACCTTTGAGTCTCTCCATTTCCACGATCTGCAACTGCTCAATATCCGAGCCCCGTGTACTCTCGAGCACCGATTCGAGAGCGGGCACGAGAGTTGCGCGAACGTCGGCGTCTACCGATGCTTTGCCGTCATCCCCGAGACTCGGATCGCACCAGAAAAGCATGTGAATAATCAGCGCGCAGTGATGCCCTGGACCGGATGGTCGCTTCCACGACGTGCCGTCTACGAATGCGCGCGCGACGATGGTTGGGATGCCCTTGGCTGCGGCCGCATTGCGCAGGAACTTGCGAAAGTACGGCTGTTCCTTCGGGTCGGGGAGGAGACTGAGGATCTGGATCGCCGTCGAGACAGCGTGACGCTGGGTAGCATGTGAGAGTCGCCGGAGAGATAGGGCGACGTCCGTGAGGTGGTGAGCGGCGAAGGCGCCCCAGAAGATGGATATGGCCTCCGGAGGTAGAATCAGGATTGCTCGAATCTTGGGGCCAGTTAAAAAAAAAAGGGGAAGGGCGGGGGGGTGCACACCTGCCTTTGCACCTCTCTTTGCTCGGATTCAGAGAAATCTGTGTCCGCGGGCAGAGGCGAATCAGCCTTCAGCTGAGCGTTCTTTGCGAGCTCATCGGCAAGCGTGATGACCTCTGGGAGAAATTCTGACAGCTTGTATTCGCGGCCATTGAAAGAGATTGTATTCGATGAGACGGGCATGAAAAGGGTGGACTCGTCGTAGGTGCAAGTTGGGTGCAAGAGACGAAATTGTGGAACCGGCCTAATTCGGACCGGGGGCCGAAGCACGTGGAGCTGACAAACAAGCCACCATAACACGTTCATTTACGACGCGACGCGGTCTCGGTATTCTGTGAAAAGGGGAAAAATATCGTGTCTAAGTGCACAAACCATTGACAGAAAGAAAAGGGAGCAAAAAGGGAAGAAAAGGGGCTACTGTGAAACCCCCCGCCGTAAGTCCTCTTTTCCTGCCCTTCAAGTTTTTTGTCCAGTTTACTTTTTGTAGGACAGTGTAGCGCACACAGTGGGTCTACTGATGACTCTGAACATCTACATGGCTGCCAGTAGGCCTATTGGAGAGATTGAGCAGCAAAAGGTGTTTTATGCATATACCTCGACAAAGGAAAATGGAGCGGAGAGAGGAACAGAAAAGGGAGACAAAAAGGACCGGAAAAAGGGGAGCTGTGAATGACCCTAGTATCAAAAAGACTGCATAGCCGAGGTAGAAGCACACCTTTCTCCGACTTACCCGTGACTCGGGGTTCACGATCCACCTGGAAAAGTTCTGATGACGCAGCAGAAGAGGATACTAGTAGTACACGCTATCCTGTACCACGATCGAGGAACACTGTCTAGATACGTCTATGTTGTTTCGTCTACACGCTTCGACAGATATAGACCAGGGATGGGCACATATAGACGGAGGGAGATCGAGCAAACTCAAGCTTGGTCCAAGTAGGCCTGGAACGAGATCGTCACAGCCCCAATTTTTTTCTCAGGAACAGGGATGCGGGGCTGTCTGCCCATTGGACATTGTCAATCAAGCCCTTGCAACGAATGATAACCCTGCCATCGTAATTCCATGCAGTTCTTATACCTCGAGACCCATCGAGGAACAGAGCAACCTCTGACGTAGACCGTCGAGTAACTAGCAGGGTGAGAGAAGGAGACTGAAGGCCGATTCCTTAGGATCACTCATTTAACTGAGGTCGGCCGTCTTTACCGTACCGTGTAATCCTACCTCTGCAGTGGTCTCAGCTGCTGTCCCCAGATCATCACTACCCCATTTCTTTACGCCGGGCTGTACCGCCCATTGGACCCACCTTGTCAATCAAGTCCTACCATCGTGATTCCAGGGTAGCATTTATTATACCTCGAGCCCCGTAGGGACAATCTCCGACCTGGGCAATAAAAAATTCAGCGAAGATAATTAGATAAGGCAACCCATCCAATTGGATATCCAAAAAAGACCAAGACAAAAAACAGTAATCGTCCCAACCGCGCTTATTATCCATCTCTGCGTCACCTCGGAATTTTCTTAGGCCCATTCCCGACAAGCATCCTACGGTCATTGGATCCTACAAAAAACGGAAAGCCCAGCTTGATCCCGAAAATCGTCGATGGGGTATTCCTGCCATGTCCCATCGAGTTTTCTCCACGGCTGTTGACTACAGAAGACGAGTCTCAAACTAATGGAACAGATATGGAGGAACGTACAAAGAGCACAGGCTCGTAAAGTCGGACAGGTCTTGGCCCAGGTCTGCACCGTGACCCGGTCGCGTTCCGCGTCTCGTTCGAGGGAGTCAAAGGAATCCAGAGCGAGATACACGAGGTGACTGAGCCCGGGGAGGTACTGCAAGAAGTAACTTTCCTGATTTTACTTGGGTGAGAGGTGCCGTTTCAATGGTTGTGCTGCTTACACTGTCACTGTGACGTCGTCAAGTACAAATTGAAGGGTCGTCGTGTGCGGCATTTGCCCTGATAGAGAGGCAAAGATGCTGGCACACTCCTGCTTGGTACATTGGTGGGAGGAACCAAAGGGGCGAAAAGGATCTGTCATGGAGTTTAATGCCATGATGATGTTGTCGAAGTTCTGATTCCGTGATCGAGACCACAAAAGTCGGGCGGCTCTCAAAGGTTCAGATACTATCAATGGAACGCCAAAGGCATACCCCTCGAAACACTGGAGGTTTGGGAGGGAGATCTGAAGTGAGGTAGAGATGAGGGCCATACAAATGTGTGTTAAAGTCGGATGCCGCGTTAAAAAGGACGAGACCATTTCTTCTCCAGGCGTATCAAAGGCCCACAGCGTTAGGCGACAGCTGAGGAGTCGGGGAAAAGGGAGAGACCTCCAGGGTGTCATTGAGGAGGGGGAAACAATCGCAAGGTGCTCGAGGCGGCTCATCAGTTTCATCGCCTGCTTCAGGACGTCAAGAGCTTCCTTGGCCCTGTCGAGTAGTAATATAAGTATTTGTTTCAAAGAAGAGATTCCTGGAAAGCGTACCATTTATCATCCCAGATCTTCAAAATAAAAAATGTCAAAGATCGTATGGCGTCGGCACGAGTAGGTGTCGCGATGAGTGCCGAACAACAGGGGATGAAGTTGCATTCATTATTGTCGTCCACGTGGAAATCAACGGCGCGATTGAGAACAGGCAAGGCCAGGTCGTGAAACAGCTTCGACACCCGACAGAGAGCTGCCTGGCCCGCTTTGGGTGCAGCCCGGACGATCTCGGTGATGAGTTCGTTCGGGAGCCATTGAGTGATCATACGTCGCGTCAAAACCATGTGGACCGAGCTTGGATGCGAAGTACGGTGTTATGGAAAGATATAATTGAAAAAAAGTGGCGGTGAAGCTGCCCTCGGAATCTCGGCCCGATGGCCAAACAAAGCCAACTTGAACATGTTCAACTCCCGGCGTCCTCAAGTTCTCTCCCAAAGTCCACCAATTTGTTCCTAACCTATCTCCTTTAGTGACTATTAGTAAATCTTTCCACAGGTGTCGTCATGCACCTTGGGCAACACATCAGTCCGACTCGGCCTAACCACCGTCCTCGATTTTCGTGTCTTTAATTAAGCGTAAGTTATTTCGGCAAACCCCGCCGAATTAATCGGATAGTGGAGCGGGACTCTTTCAAATGTATCGTGCAAGGTGTCTGGGTGGCTTGTGTGGCGCGCGGGGTCCCCACAGCCGCGATCTCGAGTGGAGTTGGTCAAACCGGCTACCGGCAAGAAGACACCCGGCCGCAACCTTGGTTTATTCTTGGCTCTGTAGTGGGTTTAAATTTGTCGTGCAAGGTGTCCGGATGTATTGGGTGGTGCGCGGGGTTTCCACAGCCGCGGTGTCGCGACTGCGACAACCGATCTACGAAGAGTTGGTCAAACCGGCTACCGGCTAGAAGACACCCGGCTCCGAAATTGATTCTTGACAGTGTCCACGCGGATCCTGACAGCTTGCACGGAATCTCGATCCCTCCCACGCACATTTCGCTAAGAAAAAATTTGGCTGTGCTTTTGCGGAGCATTATCACAAACGCTTAAAAAAAAGATAGAAAGAAAGAAAAACTTGGCTGTGGTTTTTGCAACTTGTTCAAATGCATGGCCAGGTGCGCCGCAGGCTGCAGCTAGGACCTCTCGACGCAAATTAAAGACGAAATGAAACTGAGATGGTGGCGGTTCCGTCGGGATGGCCGCCGGGATGTATATTTTGCGACGCGGTCGTGGCGCGCGAATGTTTGCCACGGCTGCTGTTGAGCGCTTCTGAACGCTTTCTCGCAGGCCTCCAAATTCGTGCCCGGTGATATCGTAAATACTCTGACAAAAAAAGATTGAACTGGTTATTTTGGTAACAGGATGGCTGTGGCTGCTACTAGTAGCACAAAGGCAAGGACAGATCACCGAGAAAAATCCGAAGCACTGAATCTCAGGATGTAGAGCGCAGACGTCGGAATTTCAACAAATGCCGCCCTAAGTTGTGAGGGCAGCCTGATGCTTTACATATCGTACACTGACTTCATGGGTCCTTGATCGCATCGCCTGCTCGAAAAGATAAGCCGGCAGTTTTACGAAGAACGGACACGCGCTGCCAGTGTCAAGTTTATATACACTGCGTTCAGGTCGGTAGGTAGGTACACCTCGTGGAGGTGTGCAGGGTGGATAATATATTCTCCTTGCCATCTCAACATGAATGCAATCAAGAAGAAACATTTAAGGTTCAACGGGCCCACGGCTTGTGTTGGTGGGGATGAACTCGGCGACAACGGAATTTCTGTGAACTTTGTGGATTTTTGTCAATGGTAGGGGATGTATGTCAAGACAGGAACGGAACGGAGCGCGGGTTGAGTTGATTTTTGAGCGGTTGAAACAAGTTGATTAGGGGCCTGGAACGCGTCCAACCACCAATTTGAACTAAAGCAGTCGCAAGTCAAGCTGACTGACACTTCAGTCATTTTCTGTCATTTAAATTGAAACGAAGCCTCAGCAGCATGTTACGTTGCTCCCGCACGCGTGCCTGGTTGAACAGTTGGGACGACATTAATTTGGAGTTGTCTGAGGTTTATATTCGAGGCAAGTGAGTGCCGTCCAGGACAAGGGCTGGCACGGCCCATGACGCGTAGCGTGGCTCTGAGTCCATGTCAAATTGTTGTCCCCTCCACACGGGACCGTAAAATTCAATCGCTGATTCGCTGGGCGTCCGATGGCATCGTGAGCTTCTCAAAAATTGTGGACCTGATTGCAGATGATTGGGGCCTTGAAGAACCTAGACTGGGACTCACCGTTGAAGGCGGAATCCCAACTTCGGGAACAGGGATGTATTAATAGAATTGCAACGGGGAATTTATCTTCCTGGACATGTGGGCACGCCTTGAGACTACATGTATATTTGAACGAACATCCAGCGTCTTGCCGGTGTTGCTCTGATGCTCGGAGAGTTTTTTTTTAAGAATTAGGGTGTTTTCAGATTCCGACTCCAACTCGAGATCAAGTTGGGGCATAAAATAGTTCGGGGGGCAAGCTGGATGTCAAATCGTGCCTAACGACATCCAACTTGATGTTCCGATGTTGTGCACCAACTTTGCGGCCGATCCATGATTCCGCCGAACTATTCTCAAAATTTTCACCACTGCTGCCATGGCCAAAGGCAAAGGACAAAAAATCCCAAAGCACCTGCGAAGAAACCCTGAAAGTATCATCCACAGAAAACTCCAAGATGTCAACTGAGCGGCGAGCACAACACTATTCCAGGGGGTCGATTGGCACAAGACGCTGGTTTAATATTGTGGACTAGCTGGCCTCGAAAAGGCAGGACCTCCGGTTAGAACCTCGTGGGACCTGACCTCGAGCGGAATACGCTGGAGTGTGGGAAGAGTTCTCTCCTCCCAGGTAAAAATCCCCGGAGTCCAGGTCGGAGTTGATTCCAAGTTGGGGCTCAAAGAGTCAAATCGGAATGTCTGAAACACCCTATTGGAGGCAATTTAAACTAACTTGGTGGTGTTACGTTAAACCGAAGACAGAGAGTGCGTTTAAGGCGATGATTTCAAGGTTCGAGACTTTTGATACTGACGAAGGTAAGAAGGCTTTAAAGTTGTGTTGCCGTAAATTGCCGATCGCTAACCTCGTGGGTACCCGGGTTGGTGGTATTTAAAGAAATGCACGTTAGCGCACTTTGTTATTTCTCGACTCGAGTCAATTGAAACAACCCAGCCGTGCGCGCGCTTTTCAGGCACTTCAGACGGAGATTTCGGCGGGGTCGGCGGGTTGCCGATCCTCCGAGTCTCGAATTCCTCTCAGTTGATTTCAGTTAATTTCTGCGCGGGAGGCTCCGGAGAGAAATACAAGGGCTACCATATCCAGAACCCCACAATTTGAACAAACTCAGCGCGTGCCGGACGGATTCAGCGACCGACAGGCGTGATCGTGTCGCCGGGGTGATACGCGGATCTGATGCCGTCAGGTGGGCGCATAGCTTCAGTTACCCGATGAGATCGACCATAGTACTTCTAGCCTAACACTCATCACAACTTGTTAGCTGTTACCCCCGTTAACCTAACCTTCCTCGTGTCGTTCCCTCTATCCACGCTGTGCACCGGCACAGAAAACGCCGGAATATAAAAATCAGAGACGACGTTGGATGGCGCACCCGATCCCGAACGCTCATTCCAATCCACGCCGGAACGCAGGACAGGGAAACGGAGCAGGGATGATTGGGCCGACGGCAAGCTTTTATGACCCAAGAATGCAAGAATGGGAGTATCCCCCGCAGCAGCAAAATCAACAGTATCCGCCGCCGCAGCGGTCAGGTGGACAGACCGCTGGGCAGCAGACACCGCGGGAAGCGCAATTCGACTTTTCGTATCCAGCGCCAGGGGCGTCGTACGACGAGCTGCTCGCGGAGTTTTATCCGCAGCAGACGTATGGGTACCCTGCGGCCTCGACTTCCACCTCGCAGAATTCTCAATTGCCTGCAAGCGCGACTGGGAACGGGTACGTACAACCCTCGGGCTCGGGCGGTGCTGGGATCTCGCGGCCGACCTCGAACAACACCAACTCCAGTTCCATCCATAACTCGACCTCGAACGCCAGTCTTAACAAGACCGCAAACACCCCCAGTCCCCCGAGAGCAGCCGCGGGAGCGGGCGGATCGGCGCCGAAGCGCAAGCGCGTCGCGAAAAAGGCCGCACCTACGCCAGTACCCACTTATTCCGACAACAGCGACTCCGAAGATGGGTTCGGCTTTAGTGGTGGCGGAGGGGCCGGGATCAGCGTGGGGATGGCGGGGCTCGGGGTACGGAGTCGGGGGGCGCGACTGTGAGTCTTTCTCTTCTTTTTGGATCGAGTGCTCATGGATTTTTGGTTTTTTTCTGTTCCCTCTCCTGGATTGTTTTCGACTGCTCTCCGTTGGCTTGGATTATACTCGGCCTCCGACTCCACGGCATTCGACCCTATTCGCCCGACGTGCCCTACGCGCGCTTACCTCCGCCTATCTTCCCCGTCTGGCTCGCGCATCTCCTCCTCTGGCTATCCGCTATCCCATCTCGGCTTCTTCGTCTGCGTCTATCACCCCTGCTCTTCTTCGGCCCCCTCCTGCTCTTGCTTCCACTTCCATTCACCCATCTTACTCTCGCTCCACGCGCCCCCCACGCGTTTCGTCTTTCATGCCCGGATATGCATTATGCCGTGACTCTGACTCACGCGCCCTTGATTCCAACACAACGGGCATCCTCTCCGACTTCCCATCGACTTCGCCATTGCAACGTGTCGCGCGCTCGCCAAAAAAAAAACATCTCCGACATGACATGGCGACGCGCCCGCCACCCGCGTCCTGTCCTCATCGTGGCGACCCGAACAAACGCGGCATTCACAAAAACTCCGATCCATTCACCCGTGTTTCACTCGGCCAAAAAAAAACACGCTCGACTGAATGGCGTGCCGTACCTCTTCCGCGGACGCGACGAATAATGCGTAATGCGACGCGACGCACAGCCCCGGCGCGTGCACGCACTGCAAAAAGCTCAAGATGAAGTGCGATTTTGGTCCCGCGCCCGCGGGCGCGGGCGGAGATGATGACGCGGGGGGCGGGCGGGGTGAGCTTCGTTTCTTGTTGTATTGGCGTTTTGGGGGTGGGGATAGGGAGGGGGGAGGGACGCGCGACGCCGCTGACGTGTCGCTAGGAAGCGAGGACGCCCGCTGTCGGTCGTGCTTATGGCATGTTACCGGGTGCCTGGCGTGCACATTGCCGACGTGCTCGGAGACGCGCCTCTCTCCTTGGTCTTATTCCATCTTCGCGGTCATCTTCCAAACGCTGGCTCACATGTTGCAGGCCGAGACAACACCTGCCGCCGCTGCCGGGCGGGCGGCCACGTATGCATCGTCGAGGGGAGGAAGCCGAGGAGTGCGCCGAAGTGAGTGGTTTGCTCCTTGCATTTTTTTCTTCTCGACTGCATCTTTCTGGCTTGGCTTTTTTTTCTTGCTTCCTTGTCTTCGTTTTTTTTTTGGATTTCGGTTCTTGGTAGTGGTTTTGTGGCCGAGTGGGAGCAGGGGCTGGGCCGGTGTGACGCGGGGTTTTCTTGGGGTTTCTGAAGTGGTTCTGTGGTGGATGAGCGGGAGCAGGGGCGGGGCCGATGCCAGGCGAGGTGTGCGGGCGGAGGGGCCCTAAAGGCGGAGAGGCCGCGGGGGGAGACGGGGGAGCCCGCGTCCTGGAGCGGAATGGGGCGTGCATTGTCTTCCCGTCTTTATTGGTGCGGGGACAAGAGGGGTCCGAGACGGCGGACGGGCCTGCTTTTCTGTGCTTTCTATCCTTTCCATTCCTTCCCCTCCGTTCGCTCCCCCTCTTTCTGCGCCCGGTCCCTCTTTATCGTCTATTTCCTCCGCTGGTGGGTGGTGGCGCAGACAGACGGCGTGCAGTTTGCGTCATCTACCCTCTTTCTCTTGTATTGCTCCTGTCCTCCCTCGTTCTCGGTCCGATGGCGCGAACGAGAAGGAAGGAAGGGGTGGCGGGCATAGTGGGAGGCTGTCGCACGCGGACGCGGGGCCGGTGGGAGGCTTGCCGTCGCGGGCGAGTTGACGTCATCGTCAGCGTGCAGCGCGTCGAGGCAGACTTCGGTGCCTATCGCGAGGTGGAGCTGGGTGACGTCGGTCGTCATCGTGCAGTGCGTCTCGACGCGCGGAGCTCGGTCCGCACGACGTGCCAACACTCTGATCAGGGCCTGCGACTTATACCGCGTCACCTTGGTGCGGCGCGTCGTGTCTCCCGCCGTGTCTCCGGCCGCCTTTGCTCCACTGAATGACGCGCCTCGGCCCTCGAACCCACCCGACGCAGATGCTGACGGTGCCAATGGAATCGAAGTGGTGGGCCGCGCTAGCCCCGCTGGCGCGGGAGCCTACACACAAGCTCAAGTCGGTCCTCGCGCCGGAAAGCTTGGTGTGGCCACGCGGGCACCCTGGCGCTCTCGCCGCGAGCTTGCCTTCACCACGCGAACGCCCTGGCTAGCCTTCCGGGAGCTCGAGCCAGTGTGCGGTCGCGCCCCTCTTAAGCTCCCCCGGCGATTCCTGCGCCGGTGCAGTGACGGAATCGTGATGGCTTGATTCCTGTTGGGATTGATTCATTGAATTCCGCAAGTGGAGCCTCCGTGATGGGATACCCGTGATGTGGGGTACTGGGATCCCGGCGTCCTACACTGGCGCGGTCCCAAGAGCCCGAGCCGCCTTCCATCTTTCTGTTCTTGTTTCTGGCCGTTTTTGGATTCCGTGTTCTTTCCGGACCCTCGGGTCTAATTGGCACCGACTCGCAGGCCGGAGCGGGTGCCACCGGATCTCTGTTGCATTCAGTATTCGGATCCTATCCGTATCTGCTACACCGTCGCCTACAGCTCTTTTACCATTTCGGGACGCGGGCGTTGTGTTGCTGCCGGCAGTTCTCGAAGCCGGCGTCGCCCCTTTCGTCCTGCGAGGCGCTACTAGCTGATTCTCGATTCTCCTTCGAGGACATCCAGCTGTTGTATCAGCCGCTGTGGCGGTGCAGCGTCGGCGTTGTGTGTGTGCCGGTGGGTGGTCGCTCTGAGCTCTCGTTCAGGGACCTGACCGGAGCCACTCAAGGAGGCCGCGTTCGCTCCGCCCGACCCCGACTTTCATCCGTGTTTTCCATTTGTTTTCCGTTTTTCTACCTCCGTGATTCTTCTCCATTCACTTTTTTTTTCCTTTCGTGCACTTCATTTACTCCGTTCCATTATGGCTTGGATTGTATGGTCGCCGGGGTGAACCCCTCCGGCTTGGCGGGTGACGTCTTCCATCGGTGACGGAGACTGGGGAAACTCCGTTCCTACATGTCGGAGTCTTCTGCCCTTCGTGTTTCCTCTCCTTCACGTGTCCGTGATGTCTCCCCACTTGCCGCACGTAGCCGCGTCGATCCCCCTCCCTTCCATCCATTCATCCGGCCATACACTTTTTCACGCGTCGCCCCCGACGGCCCCTTCAGGCCCCGTTCCTGTCATTTCCTTTTTGGGACGCAGGCGTTGGGTGTCGCCGGCGCGGCTTGGCTATAAGATGAATGAAGAATAGGGGCTCGTGTGCCAGTTACTCGGTGTACACCATGGCGTCTTCCACGAGCGTGTCTGCTGCCCTGCACTCTGAAAGCGCGGCGAGAGCGTTGTCGCGACGCGCCTCGTCCTCTTCTTTGTCGTTGTCGTTTTCCTCGTCTTCCTCTGATTCTGCATGTTCCTCCTCCGCCCCCTCCTCTCCCGCGTCGTCGAACTCGGACTTACCGTTTGTCTCGTCGTACAGCAAGCGTGAATATCTGCTCGCGCAGATTCGCCAGAAGGACGCGATTATCGAGTCGCTTTTGAAGCAGGTACCGCTTTGGGACCCTCGCTTAATTGTCGATATCTTACCTTCCCGTGCAGCTGCACAACCCATACATCGCCACGCCGCTATCTATCGCGTCGTATCGCATGGCGACCTCGCCCTCCGACACGACCAACCGCAACATCCTCGCATGGCTCGACCGCCTCCAGGCCAGCGTACGCGCCGGCTCCGCTCTTGATGGGTCGCCCTCTGCGTCCAACTTGGCAGCGTCCTTTTCCGGCGCTAACGGGCGTGAGGCGAACTTCACGTCCGCAACCTTTAACTCGACCAACCCGAACTTCGCATCGAACCCCGCGTTTGAGGAGTCCGATGAGGACGAGGGTGCCGGGGAGCGGGGAGAGGAGGAGGAGGAGGGCGAGGAAGGTGGCGAGTCCAACGCCCTCCCGGATGCGACTGTGCCGCTTGGCTTGATTGCGAATTTGAGTCTGAGCAACAGTCGGAGTCGGGAGCGGCGCGGGCGCGGCGGCGAGGCAAGCACACGGGAAGAAGAGCTAGAGGAGCTGGATGATGATAACGTCGTATGTGTTGTTCCCCTTTTTTGTTGGGCATGGAAGCTAATTGCGGGTGTAGGGCGTGGCGAATGCTGCATACTTCATGCCGGGGCCGGCGACGGACCTGGGAATGCGCGCGCAGCTCATTGAACAGCACAGCCCGCCGGAGATCCTCATACACGGGCTCGTGGTCCCCGAGGATGTGGATAAGCTGTTTGAGATGTACGTGGCCTTACAACTTTTCACTCAGCCATTTCATGCTGATATTGCTTTAGATTCTATGCCCGCGTTAATGTTCGTTCCTTTTTTCTGTGATGTGAAAGACCTTATTCATGGATGCCGCAGCCGTTCATTGCTCTCCTGGACCCCGTGCTACACACTCCGGCCTCGACGTTCGCGCGGTGTCCCTTCTTGTTCACCGTCAGTACGTGTTTCGTGTATTGGAGAATGGACCTACTGCTGACCGCCACCCAGTTTGCGCCATCTCCTCGCGCTACTACCCCGACAAATCCGAGATCTACCCGATTGCTATGCACTTCGCCAAGCACTCGGCGGCGAACGCGCTCATCGACGGGTGGAAGTCCGTCGAGCTCGTGCAGGCGTACATCCTTATGAGCATCTACGCCGTCCCCGCGCGCAAGTGGGAGGAAGACCGCTCGTGGCTGTACACGGGCCTCGCTATCCGCCTCGCGACGGACCTGAATCTGCACCAGGTTGCGAACCCGAAGGCGCACAAGGGGAACGAGAAGCAGGAGCGCGAGTTACTGAACCGCACGCGCGTGTGGATGATCTGCTTCAACCTCGACCGCTCGACGGCGACGCAGTTTGGGAAGCCGTCGACGATCAAGGAGGATTAGTGAGTCTTTCTGATCGTTTTTGTGGGACGGGGGCTAACGGAGAGCAGTATACTGCGGCACGGGAGCGTTGACTGGTACAAGAAGTCGCAGTATAACACCGGCGTGAGTCGTTCGTGCAAGGATATTGTATTCGTCTACTGATGCAGTGCGATAGTACGACGTACACATGTGCTGCTACACGGCGCTGCTGCGACTCGTCGCCCGTTTCCACGACGACATCTTTTCGGACCCGACTTCGCCGTCAGGCCTGAACAAGGTGCGTTCTACAAGATTTGTCGTCTTGGCGAGGTAGCTAATTGAGACCAGCACGTCGATTTCCGGACCGTGACTATGACGCACGACGCCAAGCTCACGCACTTCAGCGAGGACTGGACCCAGCGTTTTGCTCAGGATTCTGATGCCGATGGTAGGTCATCCACCGCACGTTTTCATCGACCACTCGGTGATTCTATTACCCAGATCGGATTGCCGTCTTGCGGTGCAAGTTGCTCCCTTTGTATGTACCCTTTCTTCTTTGGTTCTCCGAGCAATACTGATTGAGTACTCTGCAGCCTCGTCGCATACTCGCGCCTCGTCATGTTCTCCTTCGGCTTCCAGCAGGCTTATCACCGGGGGCTCCAGCCACCAGACCATATTTTTTTTACCAAGGCATCTCCGAATTCCTTCACCACTGAAGAGCTGTATTAATGTGTAGTGATACTAGTGCCTGGAAGCTGCGAAAGATGTGTTACGCAATATGGTGGAGGGTTTAGCTCCCACTGGTTTCATGCGTTACGCCCCGGACGGTAACGTCTTTTCTTTCTTTCCAGTGGACGTATTCTCAATGTCTTCTAGGACACTTTATCTTCGTCGCGTTCGCCTCTGCTTTCCTGCTCAAGGTATGTACGCCTTGACATTCCAAAAGCCTTACTTACCTGGTGTAGCTCCTTCGGCCGGAGTTCT
Organism: Mycena maculata; assembly: GCA_029448575.1. NCBI lineage: Eukaryota > Fungi > Basidiomycota > Agaricomycetes > Agaricales > Mycenaceae > Mycena > Mycena maculata. The sequence goes on along the minus strand of JARJLG010000017.1, from coordinate 356,407 downwards.
CCCACCTGATGGCCAAGGAGCAAGAGAACGAAGTTTTCGATCTCATTGGACGACTCATCCAGACGCTAAGCTCCCCGGAGATCGCTATAGACGACCGCCACACCCCCAAACTATACGCCCGTTTTCTTGCTGGCTTGCTGTCGCGCCACCGCCGGGATGGTGCGACGATCGGGCGCCTCCACCCACAGCCACCCGCGCAGCAAAGCCTCGCGGGCTCGTCGTCGAGCGAGTACGGGCAGCCGTCCGGCGCGAGCTCGACGTTCACGATGTCGCCCATGCCCGGCGCTGGGGCCTCGCTTGGCCTCGAGCACAGTGGCGGCCACGGCTTTGGAGGAAACGTCTTTGCGCAGGCGGAGAAGGTCACTACGCCCATCTACCGCCCCGAGGCGACGTATACTGGGCCGATCCAGTACGGCGCGGAGATGGACCTCGGGACGGGCCTGCCCGACGAAGAGCAGATGCTCGCTGCGATGCAGGCCCTCAAGAACCCCGCGTGGTGGTACGTTCCTCTTTCGTCTGTCTCCTTCGATGTGTCTGAACAGAACCTAAAAGGGACAATATGATGATGCCCGGCTTCTCGTGGCCCGACTCGTCCGGTCATTCACCCGCGTCCAACGCATCCAATACGTCGAACGGTTCGCCGTCGCCGTACCAGCACCAACAGAACATGAGCATGCAGGGCTTGCCGAGCCCTGCATTCAATGGCACGTTCCACCACCCTATAGACGTGCCTCAGTATGTCATTTAACAAATAGAGTACGATATAATATCGATCTGTACCATAGCTATAAAAGTCTCGTCTGTACCCCGTCGCTGTTATGTATCTTGCGATGTAGCCTACCGGATAAATAAATCTCTTCGTACACATCTTGAAGCGCCCAATAACCGATACTGTAAAGGGATCGGTCACAGTCTCGGGCGGGGTGCGCGGGGCATAGCGCGATGCATCCTTGTCCGTCTCAGACATGGCAGGCAGCGCCGAAACGGCATCTTCCAGCTGGCGCTTCTTCAACAACAGGTTCCCCCAGGAATCCTCTTGCGACGGCGCAGGTTTCGGAATGATACGTCGGTCGCCCGGCGGAGCGGGAGCGGTGGGATGCTCTCCCCGAGCGTGCGCGGCAGGCACGTCATCTTCCTTCTCGTGACGCTGCGCAAGGAGCGCCGCCCTCGCCCTGGCCTGTCGGGGATGTTGGCGAGGGCAGCCCGCTCTCGCAGGCGAGCGACGCGGAGGGCCCCCAGCGCTGCGACGGTCGCGGCGGGGCGGTGTTGATGCGCAGCAAGAGGACGGGCCGCTGCGACGTGGAGCTGGAGTATTCACAGCGATGAGCACGGCGCCCTCCGGCTTTGAGATGGGGCCGCGTCGAACGAGAGGACGGACGCGATGGTGGGGGGCCACTCAGGAAGGGCGTGGTGCCAAGGAGTACAGCGAGCTTACGCATGAGGCGCACGCTATCGAACGAACGGGCCTGTAAGATAAATAAAATACACACAAGCGCGCGGGGGAAACACACACGCTCAATAAAACCCGCCCGTCTTGCCCGTCCCAAAGCGGTCCCCAAGTCCCTTCGCCTCCTTGATCATCTTATTCCTTTTCCCATCGTCCATCAGCCGCCCGCTCAGCGCCATATCCCGGTCCCGGTCCCAGATCCCCTTCTTCCTCCTCTCCTCGTCGTCCTCCTGCTCCGCCTTGTGCATGTCGACGAGCGCGGACCCGCGTGTGCGGCGCGTGTGCTCCGCGACGCCGCGGCGCAGCTCCTCGTCGACGCGCGCACGCTTGCGCGCTTCCAGCTCGTCCTCAGCGGACGGCGCGTCGCCCGCGTTGGCCGCGCGGCGCTTCGTGCCGACGACCTCATCCGCGAGGCGCTGCTGCCGCTCCGCGGGCGTCTCCGTCCAGAGCGTGTTGTCCGTGCTCCTGGAGGGCGCGGCGGTGCGCGCGAATTGGCGCGGTTTGAGCTTCGTGGGGTCGAGGTCTGTGGTGCGAGAAATGAATGGATGGATAAGATAAGGTGGAATGGATAGACGCACTTCCGAGCACGGAGGACGAGGGCGGGACGAGCATCCACTCGTCACGCTTCGGTGCTTTGGGTTTCGCCGCTTCCTATGATATGGATTAGCACGATGTCCACTGGCTCAGGCACAGGGGCAAGAATAAAATGCCACGGACGGAAGATCAGAAGAAATCACCAAGACTTCTTTCCAACCTCCGAATTTCGAGACGCGACACTAGCCACACCCGCAGAAAGGCCTGGGGGTCTATCCAGAGACCAGAAATCCACACGCGAAGATGATGTCCAGATGCGAATTCATGCACGTACCTCGACCTCCTTCCGCCGTTTCTCCTCCTTCTCCATGAACTCCTTCACTGCATCGCGCTCCGCAAATCCCACCCCCGCCGGGAGCGGCCGCGGGCCCACGTCGTCGTCCGAGTCGTCTGGATCGTGGTACCGCACCCGCCTGTCGTACGTCGGGGGGTACGCTGGTGGCATCGTGGGCCCCGCAACGGGTTTCTTCGACGACGAAGAGGCTATCATGTCAGGTGGCAATGCCGGCGCATAGTCGTCTTCCGACTCGTCGTCTTCTGGCGGAGTAACGACTGGGGGGAGTTGGGGCCCAGAAACAGATGGTCCTGGTTCGTCGTCGTTGCGGGCGGCAGACGATGCAGGGTTGGCCAGATGCGGAGGTAGGGCAGGGCCGATGGCCGACATGGAGGAGGAAGAGGAATCCCGCACCGTCGCCGTCGGCCTCTGATCATAACATTGACAAAGTTCAACCACTGCCACTGGTGAAGGTGTGAACTTGGACCCTGTAGCTAGCGTAGGACCATGATTCATGGTATGCAAAGTTGGTCATCGTAGTTCCTTCGCCGCAGCAAACTGTAAGTAAAAAAGCTTCAAGTGTTGTGGAGGAACACGTCAGTCATTAACAATCCAAATACCCAATGCCCATTAGCATCTCCAATGCATAGTAGAAAGGAGTGGACATGTACTCGACAAGCATGTCGAGTGACTGCGTCATCTCTTTCTCCACCTTGTTCCCCAATCATCGCAAAACGCACAGGCATGCAACTTCAAACCTAGCAGCATACAATACTCTGAAAACTCGCTAAAGCTTCCCTTTGTGACAAATGTTGTACGCCAAATGTTGTGTTAGTGAACAGCATCACAGCGGCTATTCAGAAAATACGCGAACATCGGTAGTACAATTGGTCATTCGTATATATACCTTCATTGGATTTTCATTACTGACTCGATGCGCGCGGCTTGGATACGTTTGCGCATGTCAACCATCACCGGGAATCCGAACGCGAGGGTTCCCAGGATGTATGCGGCCTGACAAAATCACAGTCAATTCCACATGCGACACTGGCTGAGATGATATAGAAAAGACGTACGCCAGTGACGAAGCTCCCCGCGTGTTTCCGCGCAAGGGAGACGACGTAGAGCGCCTCGACAGAGTGTAAAAATAGGAGTATACCCCAGCTCCCGGTCAGAATCGGGCCCTGGATGTAGGGATACAGGAACTGTGCAGGCGCGAAGAGCGCGGCATCGCTGGCCCTGGGGAAGAATGTGCAATAGAGGAGGGCACAGATTGGGAGAAACGTGGTGGTGAAGACTGTGCGCGGGAAGTAGAAGCCCGTGAGCACTGGTGATTTTATCTAGATCCTGCTTTTCAGAGCGGAAGCGACTATTGTAGGAATGAACACGAACCATCCCGAGGCCTTCTTGTGCGAGCGCTTTCATCTCGAGCAAGCGAGGCTTGACATCCTCATACCCAGCCAGCGGCGGGTCGAGTATGACGCGCACCTCCTTCTTTGCGCCATTCTTGAGCGTGCAGGTCAGTGTCATGCTCTACGCATTTTACTCAGCGGGATGCTGGAGCAACGAGGCGGAATCGGTGACCTTAGAGTCGATCGCAGACATCTCTGCACTCGTCATCGGCTCGGAGACCTTGCCGTACCACTTTGCGTACGCGACGAGGGTGTCCGGGTGGTTGGACATGTACATCTTCAAAAACCCAGATTTGTCCGCTACGGGGTCTGACATCTTGGTGATCTTGTTTCCAGGGAAGAGTCTGTGAGGGTAGAATGGAGTTTATATGAGAGAACTACGTGGCCAGTGTAGAAACGACGCGGTGGGAGAGGAACTCAGGACACTGGAGGACACGTGGACACTTGGGAGTGTCGGCTAACATTGACCGGAAATTTCCCGAGTAGCCGGCTGATTGCCGGAGCGATAATGCGCTTTGACCGTCCCGTTTCCGAAACATAAAAGAAATAGAACAGGAAACATCACTGCACATGAAAGATACTGACAGACGGCTCTCGGATAGCGAAGCCGCACTTCGTCTCCAAATGCCAGACCCCAATAAACTGGAAAAAAAAACAAAGAAAATCAAAACAGTCAAACTGTTTTGGTTTACATGATGGACGCCGCACCGCGTTTTCTGTCAGCCTTTCCCCGATAATTTTTGCTCTAGGTAGCCTACCGGATCCAAGCGCGACGGACCCGTTTAGTTGTCGCGGGAGATTTATTTCGGTCTCTTCCAACCAAAAACGAACAGAGACCAGAATCTCATCCCCGCGAGTGCTCATTCTCAGGTACTAGATGAAATCCATCAAGGCCTATGTAAACAAAGACACCACGAGGAGAACCTATTGTGTGATAAGTAGTAGGGGATGGGGAAGTTTGAGACTGCTAGTGGCAGCTCGGCTCGGACACAGACACAGACAGACACGGACAGATGCTCAGATGGACGTGTAACGCAAGACGGACCAAGATCTATTTGATGCGCGAACGCGTATCATTGCCATAGCATGCTGAAACAAACAAGTATTCTAACATATTAGACCGGGGTTCGCCCTTGAACTTCTTCACGCTAGGGATGCACCTCCCAATGTGTTCCATCAGCTGCATCTCCGCGGCAGTGACGATCGCTGAAGTGTTGAACCGTTTCTCCCAGATCCCTACATTTAATTATACCGGTCAATATATTTCCTCCAGTGGGGTGAAATAGATGGAACGCGCCCAAATCAGAAAGATTCCAATCCGGGTACTGTCGACCGCGAAGGGCGATGCGAAATGAAATCAGGAGCCAAAGGTTAGGGAGCGTAGCAAAATAATTGAGTATCGCTCACAGGTATGGCAGTTTGTTGCTGGGCATGTCAATGGGTTTAGTACATAAGGCTAAAACTAAAATAAACGGACGTACGAGGCCAATGGGGACGTCGGGCGAGAAGACGAGGTTCAGAGTCGATAAGCCGGGTAAGCGACTAGAGAGAAGATCTAACACCTCGGCTGAGAAGTATGACAGGCCGACATGGAGTACAGACAGCCCCGAATCGAACGGGCGGTGGGCAAATAACTGGACGAGCTCCACGAGCTCGGATTTGCCCAGGAAATGATCTACGAGACAGAGCCGCGTCAGAGTGTCCGCGGAGCGTCGCAGACAGACCCTCGTGGAATCAAACGTAGAAAGGAAGGGTATTTTGAGGGTCTGCAGGTTCCGGAGCACGGAGAGGTCCGCCGCCAAAGCGCTCGAGAGGGCCAACCAAGTGCTCGGTGGGTTCGGCAGCGCGTCGGACACGGCAGCGAACGCCGTTGCGAGCTCCACGTCCAACAATGTATCAGAACTCGCGCGGAGAACCTTCACAAGTCCCCGTGGGTCGGCGAGATGCACCGTGTCGAATGCAAAGTGACCTCGGAATGTGCGCAGGCATGGAAATTCCTGGAGGGAACTCAATAGGGGAGAGAGGTCCGCCTTCGACGAAGAGGCAATGAGGAGACTCTGGAGGGAACGCCGGAAGTGATTGACGAAGGCCGCGATGGTCCCGCGCAGGAGTTCAGTGCTGTCCTCCTCGACGCGGTAGTCGAAATGCAGCTCCAACTCTTCAAGATTGTTGAAATCGACTGTAGAAAACTGATTCGCAAAATTTCCGAGCTGCGCGTGGATGGTAAGTTTCCGGAGACTGACGCCAAAAGCGGTGCGCGCGGCAGTGAGAAAACGCAGGGTGTCGGACCGCCGGGGGAGGTCGCGCCACTCAAACCTGTACTCCGTAACATAGGTCATGAGGCTTACAGCTGCTGTCATAGATTCCAAGATCTCGTGCGCCTTGATCGACTTCGAGTTTCCGCCGACAGTGGCGACCTCGACGCGCAAATTCCGTGGAAATGGGAACCACGAAAACCGCGTCCATCGTGCCGCAGGCAGCGGCAAAGTGGACTCCAGCCACTCCTTCTGGATGAGGTACTCGATAAACCACGCACGGACGTGCAGTCGGCGCACCCTTCCTGCCGTCTCCGGAGTCCTGGTACGCATATATGTGAGAAGTACATATGCTGGCGCCGAACCGATACCCACCTCAGACGGAGAAGGGATTTTATCATGTTCTTATCGGCCATCGTCCAGTGTACCTCCCGATATTTGGAATCCATGGCCTTGTCATAGAATGCCTTGTTGACCGAAATGAGGGAGGGCAGTTGACGATCCGGGATAAACGCCGCGACGCATTGCCAGATCTCGTAGGGCAACGGGGGATTCATCTTTGTAGGATGCACACAGGGATGCCCGGCGTTTATATAGGCCACGTCTGGCCACGTCCAAGAATCGGAACGGGAGGAAAGAGTCAGCCTGAGTTGTTGCGAAGGGTACGACTGCCGAAAGCTGATCGATGATCCGTAACTAGACTCGAGCCACGTCAGATCAAAGACAGCCGTTTGATCGATATCACCGCGGCTTCCTGTGCTATATCAATTCTGAAATACTAGTAACGAGTCTTTTTTTTTTTTTGTGGTGTCAACTGTTATCGGAGATCCGGCTCATGATGCACGTACATTTTTCCACTACGATTTTTCCTTCCATCCTTTCTTTGACTACCCCTCATGACGATTCTCCCTGTCTTCGTTCGCGGACATCAGTAACTTCGCAATTTACTTGTGGGCTTGTGGCCCTTTTTGCTCGTGCTCAAAAAAAAAAGTCACCAAAATCATGCCTAGATACCAACGTGCACACTCAGTTTTTTTTTTTTTTTTGGCCGACTGGTGGGGTTTTGGACATAGCTTGCGGTCTTGTCGGCTTTTTCGGCTTGTACAAGCTTGTACAAGCACCGGCAAGAGGCGAGCGATCTTTCTCGATCAGACACAGACCTCTTTGACGGGGTCCCCAAATCGGGCCATCCCGTGATTGTTCTCAACTTTTCATGGGCTAAACGCTGGTCTTTATTTACGACCTCATCCATCCACTTAGCAGCTCCGGGATTTTGGCTACCCCCCCATTTTCATACATTCTGCATATGTCTAGGTACTCAACAAAATACTTCAGGCCCATAGCGCAGCACAGTTGAGTTTATGAAGTGATTTAGAGCCGGCTCGGCCAATGATCGGCATGTTCTAAAACCTCCCAAAATTGCCAACAATCAAAAAAACCTTCCCAAAATTGCCAGCGATCGAAATTCACTCTTTTTAATGACATCATCACCATTCTCAACTCTTTTTTATGCTTGCCGGATGCTCGGACTGGTGGCTGTACCCCCCCCCCCCTGAAAGCTGTCACCGACAAACCGAGGTCTGTGTCAGCGACTTTCATATTGCTCGCCTCTTGAGCACCGGCAAGTAAGCTGTTAAAAGGCCGATGGACGTCCGAAGAATCGAAGACCATACCATATCCAGCTCTTTTATTTACCACCTTCCATTTACAGACTTCTAGATATACGGCCGTTTCGTCTATACGATGTACCCACTACTTTCCTGCTAATTGACCCCACTTTGCTCCGACTTGATCAACTCCTGCCTCCTTCTCCCCATCTCCATATTTCATTGCCTTCTCATGTTCGACGTTCAACTCAACTCCGACTACAGAGTATGCGCCATGTACAGATCGTACCAAGATGGTGCACGGACATTTAGTGTCACAGTTGGTTGGTGTTTCCCCTTTTGCATAACCGGTTCGCCGAACGGATTCGAAAGCCAAGAAATTAGTGCAGGGTGCTCACTGTTTCTTTTTCGTTCGCAGTGTCGGAGAACATTTCCCTGAATATTCCAGCTCACCACTACAAGTTCGCCAGCGAACAGACTTCGGAATCCGTATATACAAGAAAGAACACAACGAGGAGTCTATCACGAAGTTGAATTGCACATATTGGAAATCAGACCGTCTTTGTTTTCTCTTTCCATCTGCGAATTGGTTCAGATTTATGTAGATCTGCGAAATAAAACTTGAAAAGGACGCACAAATCCTCGAAGAACCTCCAGAGAACGGAGAACATAAGCCCTTGCAGACCGTTCGCCAGAATGCGTGTCTTCAACCCACGTCCGAACAAGCCGATCAGTCCATCGGTCGCAATCACCTCGCGAGCGGCATCGAAGTAGCCGATGCGCGTTTCGTTCACCTGGCGGTAGGTCTTGACGACGCGCAGGGAGTTCGAGACGGTGTCTGAGGTGATTGACGCGCAGAACCCGATGAATGCCCGACGGAGCAATTTGTGAAAGGTCCCGGTCGCCTCCGGAAGGTTGGCCTCAAGGTAGTTGAGCGTGCCGAACCACTGAGACCGGTCAGACGCGGAAATGTAAGTTGAATGTGCTTCTGACCGGATAGTGGCCGGCAAACGTTGCGGCAGCCGTGGCAAACGCGCCATACCACATCGAGCCAAAACCATATGTCTTTATCTAGAACCGCATGGTCAGAGGACTGGTGCAATGAGATACGAACTGGGGCGAACTCTAGCTCTGAGGATCTGCAGACCAGGCTTCCCCTGGGTTTGCAGGGTGGTTTTGAGCGTGTCTATAGGGGTGAGGATCATTCTAAACGCGGCGGCGGCCAGGGATGCGAACACAGTCTTGAACAATGAGGGCATGCGCTTCAGGTAGGAATTGGAGTCGAGCAAGGCGAGTATTCCCGCGTTCGCGGCAGTGTCACCGAAGCGAGAAACTGGACCTTGGACGAGGGCGGCACTCAATCCCTGATAATAGCGGGTCCATCCTCCGTCCTGATAAAGCGTGCGGATGGCCTGCGACGTTGATGTGCCATATCGATACTGGTAGTTCATGACCGTACGCAGAGGCTAATTAAATTATTAAATATTAGATATTTGTAATCAATTGGACGCGTCACCGCGCACCATGAGCGTCAAGACTTGGATAACCATGGCTGGGTTCCGGTCAGAACAGAAAGGAGCGCCGAAAGATAGTAATCTGACCAGCCGCGCCGCTCAAGCCGCCTCCAAGAGCGCTCTTCAAAGCCTTCCCGAGGTCAAACTACGCCACGCAGGTTAGGCCAATCAAGGGCATAGTCTGGTTGCGACTCACATCAACATCGTCTGCATCGATCCACCCTTTGATAAAAAAGGCAAGGAAGACAGCGCATATCACGCCGAAAACGATGTACATCCCGATCTCCAAAGCACTGCGCTTTCGCAGCGGTTCTGGAAGGCCAGATTCGTGATGCGGGAGCAGCGGTTGTGTCTCGGTAGCTTCAGGCACTTGCTCATCTAGGGTCGCAGACTTGACCACAGGAGCATCGGCCATGGATTCGAGGATGGTAGAGGGAGGAGAGCACGCTGAGCAAGCATGCGAACAGTGACACGAAAGCGGTGTCAAATGGCGACAGTGATAACTGCCGAATCGGGCCGACAGTGGTAAGCGCACGTTTTCACTTCCGACGGCAACCCGCGTGCGAATCAGATTTCTTTCTTTTGGATATATTATTGGATGCAAGTTAATTATAACGGATATTCCGGACCAAGTCCGAGGTTGCACCAAGGTTGGACAGTGCACACTGTTGAAGAAAGAAGGTTGAATCGGACGTCTTTCAAATTTCAACCTTCCAAGGGATCTGTACCAGCGGAGACTGTCAAATCTGCCGACGGACCAGTCCCCGGGGAGAGAGAACTCTTCCCGCACACCAGCATTTTCTGCTGGTCCCACAGGGTTGTACCTGACCTTCCTACCGTACAAGCGGCCGGCTAGTCCACTGGCGGTCCACTAGAGTAGTACAACCCCATGGAATGGTGTGTCCTCTGTTGGCATCTTGTACTGCATGAATAACCACCCGTACTTCACTACTTGTTTGTCTTCGGTAAACTTGTTGTTCAGACATTTGGACCACTTACAATATATAACTCCCCCGGTGTATTGGTCGAGTGTTGCTCAGGCTGCCGACCACATATTTATCCGAGAGAACACATTTCTAGAGACGCACACATTGGAGTATTCAATTTTCGCTGCAGCCCTCATTGAATCTCAAAGACGGAAAGCCCAGCTTGATCTCGAAAATCGTCCTTGGGGTATTCAAGCCAACTCCCATCGACCTTCTTCCACGTGTTGTCAACTGCAAAAAAATTAGTTTGATAAGATGGAACATGAGCGGGCTGGGTACATAGAGAGCAGGCTTCCAAAGTCGGACAGTGGTTGGCCCAAGTCTGCACTATGGCCCAGGGATCTGGGACGTAGTGTTGGTTTGCACGAGGGAAAACGCAATGTAATGCGAGATACACGAGGTGATTGAGCCGGGGAAGGCACTGCGTGAGGTGGTTGATAATTCCCTTATTTTATTGTCAGGGGTGCAGTGAGAAGAATGGTCGGACTCGTGCCGCTTACATTGTCCGGGAGGATAGGGGCCAGTCGAATTTCAAGGGTTGTCGTGTGTGGCATTTGCATCGATAGAGATGGCAGGACCGTCGTGTACGCCCTGGTGTAAAACGTGTGAGACGAAACAAATGGGAGGACCGGATTTGTGAGGGAGTTCAATGTCGTGAAGATGTTGTCCGCCGTGATGCTCCCATCAGTCCACGCAAGCCGAGCCGCCTTCAAGCCCTGGGCAGTTATCATGGGAATGGACGGCGCGAAGCCGTCGAAAGAGTGGAGGTTTGGAAGGGAAATCCGGGTTAGCGCAAAGTAGATATGAAGGCGTGTTATCGTCGGGTGACGCGTAAAGAAATGTGCGACTATATCTGCATCAGTCGGGTCGAGTTTGTATCTCCCTCCGAATTTGCAGCTGGAAATTCGGGGAAAGGTGAGTAAGGAGAGGCCGGAGGACACTGGGTACGAGGTGAACTTGAAGTCAATCGACAGGTGTTCGAGGAGATGCATGAGATTCATCGCCTCGAACAAGAGGTCAACTGGAGAGACGGTCCTGTAGATTACGGATATAAGATTAAGCAACCAAACCTGAACTACGCAGAAAACTTGCCGAGGTCCGCGTCCATAATCCACAAAAGTGAAGGACCGTATGACGTCGGCACGCGTAGGGTCTGCGATAAGCGCGGTGCAAAAGGCCGTGATGGTGTTGTTTCGGACTTTGACGACGCGGTTTAAAACGGGCAAGGCCAGGCTGTGAAAGAGTTTGGACACTCGACACAACGCCGCCTGGTCCGCCTTCCGAGGTGTAGCTCGGACGATCTCGATGATGATTTCGTTCGGAAGCCATCGAGTGATCATCATCCGCGCCTTGTGACCCCGTCGCGTCAAGACCATTGCGTGCGGTTGGGCTGAAACCAGTAGTACGCTGTGACGAAAGCAAGCTGTTTTTCGTTGTTTGAAACGTCGCCGGCGCTCGGAATGATCTCGGACCGATACATAACCAAAGGCGTCGACGGAGTCAGACTCAAGAATTTGATTTGAAGAAAGTTTACGATAGTCGAACTTTGTCTTGACTTTATTGGATGATCAAATTTGACCATGAACCTGAAATGAAATTGTATGTAGCTAGTACTTATACTGACACCACCAAAGCGTCGAGCATCCGCGGTACAGGTCTGTTCTGCGCCCGCTTCGGGAGCGGATGTCCGAAGAAATTCGTAACAGTCGGGACACATGCCGGGAACAGAGAAACAAGGTCCCAACGGCTGCTGTCCACGCTCCGGGCGTGGTGCCAAATCGAGATATCCTGCAATTCCCAGTCGGGGTACGTCCGCACGCGCATTTCCGCCATGAAACTCTCGCGACACTATAGGATCATAAGGAAATTAACGCTCAGAAAACAATGATAACGTACTTCTGATTCGGGCTCGGGCGGTCCGTCAGGAAAGAGGCTGAGATGTGTGAATATGAGTCCAAGCGCGCGGATCCGGGGCGCGTTTTTGGCGAGCGTGTCGATATGGCGGGTGGTGAGGGTAAGGACACTGAGCGTGAGCCGTCCCAGTGCATCACGGTCGGCGAGGACCGCGGTGGCAGTGGCCAGGTCGGCGTGACTAAGGGCAATGCCCTCGAGGACCACTGTATGGAGGGTGTTGCGCGCGCCGTTGAAGAGGACGTGAAGCTCGTGCAAGAGCGGCGGCGTCAGTCCCTGGTGCGGCATGCCGAAGTTTACTTCAAGGGTCTCCAGGCACGGGATACGCGCTCGCACCATGGCGAGACTCGGGAGGACACGCGCCACCGAAGACATGGCGTCGTGGTACAGAAACAGCGTCAATTGGCGCAGCTTGAGAGCGGACTCTGCAAAGAAGGAGTCGAGACCCGAGGCGTCTGAGAGCACACCGCTATCCAGGAAGATATGGAGGCATAGACGGTGGAGGTTTTTAAAGGATGGGAGCTGGTGGAAGAGGCAAGCGAGATCGAGGTTTGATGAGGACTGAATGGACAGGGTTTCCAGGCGCGGGTTAACTCGGGCAAAGAACGAAGATACGTATTCTGGAAACGCATCCTGTATTCCGTGGCATTGGGCGCTATTAGAGGTGTGGAGGATTTCAAGATGAAATTCCTCCAGCTGCGCTAGGCGCACGTCCGACGACAGCACGGGGTGGAATCGTTCGGGCCGCGTGGAGACGAACAATTTCCTCAGCGTTGTGCCGAAAGTAGGCCAAGTAACGTCGAGGACGGCTGCTTGGAGCACGGCATGGATCACCTCGCCTGATTGGATTCCCTCGCGAAAGTCCCATTTGACGGAGTATTCCGAGACGTTTAACATAGAGAGAACGTCCGAAATCAGGCGAACCTTGGGGTTCAAGACAGTTGTTACGTCCAGGGCTCGGATCCTCCGGTTCAAGATGGACAAGGCATGTCTGTCCATTGGGAATTTAACCCTCTGACCTGTTATGCTGCTGAGGAGGGAATTTTGAAGCGCCAAACCGGAAATGGACAAATGGCGGACGCGTTTGGAAATACCTGGGTCTCTGGAGCAATATCAAACCCTACTATCGTATAGCCGCAAGAAATGGCTTACTTTACAAGGGGTAATCTGGACAACACGCCCTCATCCAAATGGGTAAGATCAAGGACGCGGTATCGGGAATTCATGACAATCTCAAACCAGGCACGGTTGACACTGTAAAAGGAGCTGGACTCTGCAGGGTCCACGAGTTCCTTGATATGCAGCCAGATCTCGAAGGGGAGACGAGCCACTGCAGCACCGACCGCCATCTGTTGAAGTCTCGTTGAAATATCTCGTCTTCTTCTTCAAAGGCTAGCTGTAATGAACCATTAGCCGCACCAGTACACTTTACGTGCCGACTTTCCTGCTGCGTTGGCGTCGGTGAAGCGCAAGGTGTAAATTGATCCAGTGATCCGAGTCCTATTGCTTCCGCTCATTTAAATTTGGGCGCTAATCTTAAAATTGCGTGTGTCTGAAGCCTTTAAACTCCGCCCGGCCATCTCCGTAATGCTGACAAGGGGTTGCCGGGCCGCGAAGCGGTCCGGCAGGCACTTGTTGCTCCTTAATGCCGTCCACCACGTTCCACGAATTCGAGTCACAAGCAACCTCGACACTGCGTTTCTTCTTGAATGGATCGCCCATTGTTCTTGACGGCAACTCGTTCGACCCAGATTCCACCTTACTAGACTTCATTCGTTCCCAAGGTCAAGGATTCACCGGGACGAAGTTGGGGTGTGGGGAGGGCGGTTGTGGCGCGTGTACCGTCGTGATACAGTCCAGGGATCCTGTTACGCAACAGATTCAGTGAGTTACCTCCATGCTAAGTATGACGGAGCTTATCCGTTGAAATCAAAGTCATCTTGCCGTGAATGCGTGCTTAGCACCCATCGTCTCTGTCGATGGGAAACATGTAATCACAGTGGAGGGTGTCGGAAGCGCCGAGAATCCGCACCCGATTCAGGAGCGGCTGTGGAAGCTGAGCGGAAGCCAGTGTGGTTTCTGTACACCAGGTACGGTGTGTTACGCATCTACTAAAGCGAGTTAAAATAAAGTGCTCAGGCATCATCATGTCTCTCTATGCGCTCGTTCGCAACGCGGCCTACCGTGGCTCGCTTTCCGCTGCCGATGTGGAACTGGACGGAGTTTTGGACGGGAACTTGTGTAGGTGTACCGGGTATAAACCGATCCTCGATGCTGCCAAGACGTTCGTCGGAGAGTATGCGGACAAGCTGGCTAATGGTGGTACGTCGTTTTCCAGGAATGGTAATTAATATTCACCAATGTACAGACCCTATCGTCCCCATTAATTTTGACGCCGCAAATCTCAATCATGCCGACTGCTGCAGTAACCCAGGCAAGAATATGATCTTTCAGCATTCAAAATATTTGGCTCACATCGGGCAGCTCCGAGTGTGAAGGGATGTGGGCGCGCAGATTGTTGCCAACTGTCTGCGGAATCGAACCCGACTCCTTCAACATTCCCCCGTTTCAAGCTCAAGCCATACAAAGTCGGGACAGAGCTCATATACCCGCCTTCCCTCTCCAAACAAACCCTGTCACCCCTCAAGTTTGGATCCGCTTCCCGTCAATGGTTCCGTCCGACCACCATCGATCAGCTCCTCGCCATTAAGGCCCAGCACCCAGATGCCAAGCTCGTCGGGGGGTCCTCGGAAATCCAGATAGAAGTCAAGCTCAAGGCCGCCGCATATCCTGTGTCGGTTTTTGTCTCCGACATCGCGGAACTGCACGGCGTGTGGCCGCCCACGGCTTCTCGCCGTACGTTCGAGTTCGGCGCGAACCTCTCTCTCGCGGACCTCGAAGTCTCCTGCAAACGTCTCTGCGTCGAGCTCGACCCGCAGCTCAGAGGGCCTATTGACGCCGTGCGCACGCAGCTACGGTACTTTGCGGGGCTGCAGATAAGGAACGTTGCCTCTGTGGGAGGGAATATCGCGACGGCGAGCCCCATCTCGGATTTGAACCCGGTCTGGGTTGCAACGGCTGCGAAACTGCTCGCGGTCAGCCCGGGGAAGCCGCAATTTGAGCTCTCATTGATCGATTTTTTCACTGGATACCGCAAGACGACTTTACCGCGCGACGCCGTCATCGTAAAGATCATCGTGCCTCTGAACGAGTCAAAAGATAGGGAGGTCGTGCGGGCATACAAACAGGTGTGGGAATTTCCAGAAACTGTCGGGACTGCGTCGAGCAAGATTTTTAGGCGAAAAGGAGAGACGACGACATTGCCATTGTCACCGCTTGTTTCTTGATACGTGTTACACCTGCAGGGACGATCTCACACGTTCGTTTGGCGTATGGAGGAATGGCGTAATTATCTTTCTTCGATATCCTATATCAGGCTCACATCCCGCAGTGCCACTGTTCTATCGGCGGTAAAAACCCAGGACCTTCTGAGAGGTAAGCGCTCAATTTATACTGATGTGAGTGTTTCAATGTTTCGACCATCACAGGTAAACCATTCTCCTCGAAGACGCTAGAAGAAGCGCT
Organism: Mycena maculata; assembly: GCA_029448575.1. Taxonomy (NCBI): domain Eukaryota; kingdom Fungi; phylum Basidiomycota; class Agaricomycetes; order Agaricales; family Mycenaceae; genus Mycena; species Mycena maculata. The sequence continues at coordinate 340,822 of JARJLG010000017.1, read as the reverse complement.
CGACGTCCTCGGTGCTGAGATGGACCTGCCATTTAACGTACCAGGCGGGATGGCCTCCTATCGCAAGACACTGGCTCTCAGCTTCTTCTTCAAGTTCTGGAACGCTGTCGGTAGCGAGATCAATATATCCCCCGATCTTCTCCCGAACCCAACCGCCTTGGAGGATATCACCACCATTATTCACCGTCAGCTCAGTTCAGGGCGACATGACAATAGTGATCCATATGCGCAAGAAGTCGTGGGCCGCCAAGAGCCGCACCTCTCCGGGCTTTTGCAGGCGACGGGCGCCGCCGTGTATGTCGACGATATGCCCAAGGTGGGTAACGAGGTCTACGGCGCGCTTGTCTTGTCCACGCGGGCACACGCCAAGATCTTGTCTATCGATGCTGCCGCCGCAGTCGAGATGGAGGGTGTCGTCAGCTGGGTAAGCCACGTCGACTTGCCCAATGAGAAAGCAAATTGGTGGGGAGGCACTGCTCTTGATGAAGTTTTCTTCGCTGTTGATCTAGGTCTGTTGCTGCCACAATTTTCCTAACTATCTTCTTCTGGTTGACATGCACTCTAGTCGTTGCGCACGGACAGCCAATCGGGATGATCGTTGCGCAGACGAAGATTCTCGCGCAGAAGGCGGCACGGGCTGTTCACGTTGAATACGAGGACCTTCCAAGGATTATGACGATCGAAGAAGCGGTGGAGCAGAAGTCATTCCATCCTACCTATGATCGGTGGATCAAACGTGGTAGGCCCATTGATGAGGCTCTGGCCGCCTCAGACCATGTGCTCGAGGGGAAGACTCGGATGGGTGGACAGGTACGGGCTCTTTTCAGAGTAGGTACAGATATTGACTCAATGGTTACAGGAGCATTTTTATCTCGAGACGATGGCGGTCCTGGTGTATGTTTCCCATTTACTCTTGACTTCGGAAGCTTATACCCTTGCAGCGTTCCGAAGCTCGAGAATGGCGAAATGGACGTTTATTCGTCAACGCAAAGTCTGGCGGATGCGCAGCGATGGGTCTCTGTCGCTACAGGCGTCCCCCGGAATCGAATCGTCGCGCATGCCAAGCGCCTCGGTGGCGGCTTTGGAGGCAAAGAAACGAGAAGCTCACACGTACGTCCGGTTCGACCCACTTGTTTCTCCACTGCACGTATGTACATCTAGCTTGCCGCTATGGCGGCGGTTGCGGCCAAGAAAACGCGTCGGCCGGTGCGCATCATGCTAGATCGCCAGGAAGACATTATGATTACCGGGCAACGCCACCCATGTCTTGGGCAATGGAGAGTTGGCTTCAGCTCCGAAGGCAAGCTTCAAGCCTTGAAAGTGGAGTGAGCCGATTTTCTTTTCGCTTCGGGCTCCGCCAATGGCCATGCATTTAGCTTCTACTGCAATGCTGGACATTCAATCGATATCAGTGGTGGAGTCAGCGATCGTGCACTCTCGCACTTGGATAACTGGTCAGGCCTTTGTCTCATTTCATATATGTAATCTCATGCCATCTTCTTCAGTTATTTTATTCCTGATGTCGACGTACATGGTCGGTGTTGCAAGACTAATACGGTAGGAAATAATAATACATGGATTTCAATACGTGAAAAACTCCACTGTGTTTAGGTTTCGAATACCGCATTCAGAGGCTTCGGAGGTCCTCAGTAAGTTTCCGGGCATCATTTTCAAAGCTTGCTGATTTATTACAGAGGAATGCTGGTTGCGGAGCATTACATCGAGGCGATCGCACACAAACTGAAGCTCGACATTGATCACGTGCGACAGGTTCGATTGTTCAACTTACCTCATCTGCGTCTAGTGAATCAACGACGATAATCTTCTGGGCAGATCAATCTGTACAAGGAGGCCGAGAAAACACCATATCATCAGAAAGTTCTGGACTGGCACGTACCCCGTCTCCTGAGCGACTGCCGCAGAGAAAGCCAGTATGACGAGCGGCGTGTTGCGGTTGATCGCTTCAACAAGGAGCACAAATGGAGGAAGCGCGGCGTCGTCCTCGTTCCTACCAAATTTGGGGTACGCTCTCTCCGTCATTCATGTTAGCTGATCTAAAATATATTTATGTAGCTGGCATTTGGAGTTAAAGGCGAGTGGAAAGCCCTGTCCACAAAGTACACTACTCTTACTGTTTTATAGCTATGAACCAAGGGGCTGCGTTGGTGCATGTATATATGGATGGAAGTCCGTCTTCTCCTACAATTGTCCCCAAAGCCCCCCAGATCGACGGATTTTCCTAGGTGTCCTTGTCGCCCACGGTGGTGTAGAGGTGAATCTATTTCATCTATCTATCCATTGTATAATCCACATTGATTTGCGTCAGATGGGTCAAGGACTATACACCAAGCATGTCGACATTCGCCTTGTTGAGCATGTACTCACCGCTTCGCAGATGTTGCCAGATTGCAGCCCAGGAACTCCGCGTTCCTTTGACAGACGTATTCACTTCAGAGACCGCCACAAATACTGTGCCCAACACCGTCCCTACCGCTGCTTCTGCCGGGAGCGAGTGAGCATATAGTCGCAATTTCGCCCCTGTCAAGGTCACTAAATTGTGGAATAGTCTAAATGGATACGCGGTCTTCAATGCATGCGCCGAGATCAACAAACGGTTGGAGCCGTACCGAAAGAAGCTTGGCCCTGACGCGACTCTTGCTGCTCTCGCGGCCGCAGCTTGGGGCGATCGGGTTTCTCTGAGCGCGACTGGCTATCATGCGACCCCGACATTGGGTTACGAGTGGAAGTGCGTGTCCAGTAACTGCCTGGCACCGTAATTAACGTACATTTTCTTTTCTTTTCCTAGTAACCAGAACGAAACCGGGAACCTATTCCATTACTTCACCCAGGGCGCTTGCGCGACAGAGGTAGAGGTCGACATCCTCACAGGCGATCACACCGTTCTCTCTGTCTGGATCAATATGGACGTCGGAAAAAGCCTGAACCCTGCCATCGACTATGGCCAGATGTCCGTTTCTTTCGAGCTCGTTCCGAATCGAGACTTAATCATTTATGCAGTGAGGGCGCCTTCATCCAAGGGCAAGGACTGTGCACAATCGAAGAGAGTCTTTGGCTGCGCCAGAACGGTGCCATTTTCACGACGGGTCCAGGTGAAGCAGCCCGTTTTGCAACACCCGCGACGCCACTGAAAAACCGAATCAGGTGCCTACAAGCTCCCTGGCTTCAGCGACATCCCGCAGATCTTCAACGTCAGCCTGCTCCGCGACGCCGAATGGCCGAATTTAGGGTCCATCAAGGCGAGCAAGGGCGTCGGCGAGCCCCCGCTCTTCCTCGGCTGCTCCGTCGCGCTGGCGATTCGCTATGCGCTGAAGTCTGCGAGGGATGATGCGGGCGTGCGGGAGATGCAGGATTTCAGATTGCCTTTGACGAGCGAGCGTATTAGAATGGCCTGTGGGGATTTTTTGGCAGGCAAGGGCAGAGTCGAGTCGAAGGATGGCCAACAGGATTTCTTTGTCCATATCTGAGGTTTAGATGTATGTTTGTACAATTAGTTCTGACTCGACAACCTAAACTTGCGCGGGAGTAAATTAGAGGAATTCAAGGTCTACTGCGCCACCGGCTTCTCCACCTCGGTGCGCAGGAATGTCTTCCAGTCCTTCATGGCGGGATACATCTCGCGGCACGCAGCCACATCGGCATTGTACCCAATTTCGTTGAAGAACTGACAGAAGATTCAGCCATCTATAATACAATTGATAGGAGGTCCCACCTTGAACATCAACCTCAGGTCCTTCGTGGCAGTCCGCACCGCCCAACTCAGCGCGCTGCCGCCGAGCATATTCGGTCGCAGCTCCACTCCGAAAACCTCGCGCCACCCGGCCTCCAGGTCCGCCGGCGCGAGCGCGTCGCCCGCCACATCGACCACACGCCCGACATACTCTTCCGGGCGCTGCAGCGCGAGCGCGGCAACCGCGCCTACATCGCTCGCGGCAACGAACTGCACGCGCGTTGTGGGCTTGAGCTGGCAGAGGAACATGATCTTCGTGAGGCGGGAGACCACCGATGCGGGGTCGCCCTGGACGAGTTGGTCCATGAAGGTCACTGGGCGCAGGATCGTTGTACGGAGCGTCGGGTGTGTATTTTTCAGGTACTCCTCTGCGATCCGCTTCGTGTCGAGACTGCAACTCGTTCAATGAGCTGCATCAACATGGGGATGGAGGGCAAGACTCACTGTGGGACATAAGTCTGCGTGTTGTCCGGTGCGCCGCCAAAGTTCCCGCCTGCGTAGACGAAATGTTGTACGCCATGTGTAGCGGCAGCGTCCGCGAGCAGCTTTGCCTGCTCAACCTCCCCCGCGAGGCCGCGCGGGTTGTCGAGTCCCAGCTGCACCGAGTACACCGCGTACACGGGCCCTGGCGCGGCACCGAAGAGCGCCTCGGGGGCGTCCGCCGAGCCCTGCACGAGCCGTACCCCGCGCAGTGCCGCGAGGGCCTGGCTCTTAGAGGAAGAGATATCCCGCGTCTGCGCGAGGATTGTCCAGGGCAGATCACTGGTGGATACGTCGTTGATTTTAGCGAGTGCTGAGGGACTTGGTTAGTTGTTGGTTCAGAGGTTCCCTGGAGGATACGAGGCTTACCCCGTACGACACCGGTACCCTGCTTGCCCGTAGCGAGCATCACGAGCACGATCTTGGATGAGGATGATTCTACAGCTGAAGACATTTTAGTGGGAGTGGCGAGAAATGGCGAGAGACCCTACATCTTATACATTTCGGACTTGTGCCGGCATGATGCGGAAGAACGGATATCGCTTAAGGGGGATATAACTTTGATGGAGACATGCGCAAAGTTCAGCACTGCCTCGAGCGGGCCGGACCCCACGTTCCGGTATCACGAGAGCCGTGTTGCGTAAGCTTCAATGTTGGAAATGAGTTCGCCACCATGATCCAGAGTTCATGATGCGCGGAGACAATGTCGACAGGATAAATACCTCAAAAAACCCTCATGGTTCTCTGGAAACAACGATGAAAATAACTTTGAATCTGTATTTTGTGACGTTAACACGCAAGGGCTCTGTACTATCCAAGGAAGTAGATCACACAAAAGCCTTGCTCCAATCCGCGAGCTTGGCAAACTCGGTCCAGGTCCGCGTGGGTCTCGCCAAACCTTCCCGGCTCGCACTGGGTTGGCCCCCATAATCTACATACATTGAAAAAAATCATCAGTTGAAAAATATTTTTGGGACAGGCCGAGCACACGTACACCCGTATTCGTCAAAAAATTGGAATCCTTCCACCATCTCGGTAACAACAGGAGGTGGCAACCCAAGCGCTGAAAAATTCTTTCCAAACTCCTCATCCGTCAGTTGTTTGAATACGACGTCCTTCCCCGTCACTGCGCCAGTCAGTAAATTTTCGGACTGTAAGAGTAAGAGAGGAAACTCCAAGTACCTTCAGAAAGCTGGCGGACCATATCCTGCAGGGTGATGTCTTCGCTGGTGGTGTACACCTCGGAGCCGTCTGGGAAGACCGCCAATTCAAGGACGTGGCGGACATACAGACCATAATCATTTGCGCAATCGATTAGGGGAACGACCGTGGTCGGCTTGACGTTCCACGCGATCGCAAAAGTGCCGTCCGATTGCTTCGCCAACATCGAGGGATTCGCAAGGAAGTTGCTTGCGTAAAATCCGGCCTGCACGTTGACGAAGGGGACACCGGATGCGTACCCATACTCCGACACCAGTGACTTCCCGTGGAAGTGATAGACGTGGGTCAGTTTACCGCCTGAGATCTTGGTGGGTGATACCAGCCCGGACCAGACGATGCGCTCGACACCAGCGGCCTTCGCGGCATCTATGAGCATCTTCCCCTCGGATACTTCCTGTGATAATAATAGTTATGGCCTCGAATGGAGAAGCTGAGCACACGAGCTACCTTTTCCATGTCAATATGCTCCCAGAAATTCGTTACGAGCTGAAACGAACTTGAGTCGCCAGATAATCAAGAAGATGCAAAGCTCACGAAAGCAACATTGGCGCCAATGAATGCTCGATAAACCTCCTTCACGTTATCGAGAACAAGCGAAATTTCGACCACCTCCACGCCTTGTTTTTTGAGCGCTTCGGAGGCTGGCTTCGTGGCATTCCTAGTAAATCCACGGATACGGTATGGTTTGTCGGATTCGGCGAGGGCCTTGACGACACTCCCTCCTTGCATGCCGGTAGCGCCGACTACAGCGACAAGAGGCGCAGATGGAACTTGGGTGATTGTCATAGTGGGATAGGAAATGCTTTCTTCAAGACCGTGGGGCTTTTGTTCTCGGCGCCTCCATGCAAATATTTATACGGGCCTTGCTTACAACAATGATGGCTGAATAATGGTCAGATTTCCGTGATCCCGGGTTATCCCTCCATCTGGGATGAGGTAACGCATTTTGGAAGCCACGGCGTATACCAGATCGTAGCTGGGTTCAATTTATTTGGGCTTTCTCCCGGTCAATTCCGGGCAGGTTGAAATGTTTTTCCGAACAAATTGGGAGGTGGGTCAAACCTCCGAATTTGGCACTTGGGAGGTGAACACTGAAGAAACCGCCAATTGGATTGCTGATTAGGATTTTCCAGGAGGGCAGCGACGACACCAAATTATCGCTGCATTACAAGGCCAATTCAATTCTATACGCAGTTTACCGTGCAATTGAATTCGAAAGTTGACAGGTTCCTTGAGGCAGGAGATTTATTCTATTCCCAACGTTGCGCAGCTGCATCCGACTTCTCGATTCATGAGTTGAGATTGGAATGAGGGCTGGATAAAGTTGAAATAAACTTTCAAGTTGAAGGTTCCTCGAGACGAGCAGGCTCTGGACTGTGATGCAGCATGGGAAAAGAAAATGCGAGTAAGTAAGTGATCGAAGTCTAATGTGGATATTAACAGGAGTCATCTGGACGTGAAATTCGGAACAAAAACCAAGGGGGTGCTGGCCCGTGAATCCCGGACCGGGGGCTGGTTGGTTGGTCCGGCCGTCGAGGTCAATTTTTTTTTTCCCCTACTAAAAGTTTTTTGGGCTGTGAAGTGGTCCAGATCATGTGGAGGTGCCTTAAATCTGTCCTGTATACCTCATGAAGTGTTGTAAAACCCCTGGTAGGCCGAATACAACGTCCTAGAGATGGAATTTGGCCGAGACTTCCATATTGGGTCAGATCATATCAGATGCAAATAACTGACAAATCACAAAGGACAATTTTACGGATCGCCGCAGACAACAAATTTGAACCAGACACCGAGATGAGTGTTACTGCTGATGTTGAACCTGATTATATTTTTTCCAGCTTTTAACAGAACGACGAAGCACGCAAACTTCAGACCGACTTGGCTGCTCACATTCATACAGTCTCCGCAACCACAAGTTCAGTGAACACAAGACATTCTACCCATAAACACAAGGGGCATGAAGTTCTGGGAGACCTCTCTGCAGCTCTAGCTGTGTGTCTCTTTGTGAACTCCACGGCACCAACTGATCCTTCCAATTATCCAAACTTTGCAAAAATGAGTCCTGTGAAACGAAATGAGTAAAATCATATCTCCTTTGTTTGTTCTTTATTTAATTTATTTCAGTATCATCTTTCCAGCTTGAAACTAGGTAATGTTCCAAACAATTGGGTCTGTGAAGCTTGCCCATCTGCCGGAGGCCGTAGAACAAAGTGCCATTGGGGTGTGTAGTAGGATTACATTGCTTTGTTGTAATGGTTTGGTGCTGTAAAAATCCAGAAAAAATCATAGAAGACCTCAGATGCTATTTTTTCATTGCAGCATGTTGAATTTTAATTTTGGAAACCCATTGTGGGAGTTTTCTGAACCATTTCGATGCCTGGAGCGAGAGGAATGTGAATTAAGTGCCTTATTTGGACATCACGTGGTATGACGTGGTTGGTTGGTTCCCCCCTCGACCCCGAAAAAAAAAACTCCGGCCTATGTTCCGCGGTTCACAAAGTTTGATCCCCTTGACAAAAACTCAGAGAAGATATGAAAGACATACTTTCATCTGCGAAACATCTTCGAGACACTCTGCCGTTACTTTTGCCCTGAACAAGATTGCTTCCCTACGGCGGCCTCGACAATAGACCGCAAGACCATTGCGGGTTCCACGTTTTGGTTCTGTTCATTTTAGAGTGAGGGATGAATTGAGAAATAAGAGCGAAGTGCACACTTTGATTATTTCACCCCATACCTCGGCAAAGGATGCCGCTAACATGCCCGTCCACCGACTGGGCGCTTCGACAGCCTGGCCAGCCAATGGATGAAGGCCGTCCTCTATTTGGCGCATCGTTCCCTCGATTATTCAGGAATGAGCAGTGTGAGGATGACGGGGACTACGAGAAGATGCCGTGGGTTGGCCCGAGTCAGACAGAAAGGCGAGAATCTGGGTAATTCGGGGCGAGTTGTTAGAATCTCAGCAACTGTGGTGCATCTAAATTACTCTCAAAATCGAGATTATGCCCATAATTTGGTCATGAACGGTTGATAAGAAATTTCGGACAGCGTAAGCGCCCCATCCATGGCCACTTTCATCGAGCTTCTTGAACCCGGCTTTGGCGCCGTCAAGTTCATTATAATTAGTCGAGGTGGATGTCAGGACATATGCGGCGATTGGTGAACTTCATGGAATGCGCACATACCCGGTAAGTCGGGAGACAAATTGTACAGCCTCTGGGGATATTTGTGAAATTAATGCATTTGTGAGTGCCTCATCCGCCGCTGCAATGAACTTCTGTAGTCGGTAGCGTTCCCGTGCGTTTTTCTACCAATCGATGCACTGTTAAAAGACGCCTGGCTTAACTCTTCTTGAGTCGTGACTGCATCGATCACTGGCAGGGAATGTCAGATCGCCTTGCCCAATGTAATCGTGCCGCTTACTCATCATTTACTTACGGCCCCGGTGCCAAACATTGCCACCTCATTATTCTTCTTGTATCTTACCACGACGACTGTACGCTAGCGACTTCAAATCCGACTCCCCTGAAAAGGGTCTACTTGTACTTCTGTACTAATCAATTGCACACCTATATAAGGACATTGGGAGTGTGTCATAAGCTGGCAGGCTTACACCCAACACATCGATGAGGGCAACACCCTCGTCCTATAAATTCGCGCACGCCGCACGGTGATCACATTGAACTCCAATATATGACTTGAAATCGCACGTACGAACATTCCGGTCTTTGTGCAAATGGTGGCTGCCAGAGACTTGGCAAGCGTCTCACATTGGGGCGGAGGCTGTTCGTTGGCTTCTCCCTTGAAGACGGTCACGGGATACTGTTTAGGTGATATGAGCTCCCGACACGTTACGCAAGCCATACCGAGGTGCTGTCCATGTGGGGAGAAAAGACCAGAGTTCGGACAGGGGTGCCTGGGGCTGCCTGTCAACCAGCAGTCACCGACATGGGCACTCCATGGCACACTGGATGCTGGTCAGCCATGACTGGCTCAAGATTGTTCTCTCTGTCGTCTTCCGCGACCTCTGGGTCACCTCCGCAGCCCACATCGGATACATTGTCGCCATCTGCCGTTCTAATGCATCCTTCATCTGTCAACTAGCAGGGATCACAGACGTCCATCAACACCTTGCCCAAAGCTGCCATTCCCTCATCATCTCCGTGTACCACGACTACGAAGGGGAGTACACCTCCCAATGCACGGAACTCATCGAGTACGCCACCACAGACCCGCGCCCTCCCCGGCTCCTCTCCGGTTTCTGTCGCTACGATTACCAGAGATATGCTATCCGATGCGGTAGCCGGCACTTTTTGAACAGATGTTAGCATTTAATGCAACCAGGCATCAATTGCAACCTCAATATGGGCAGCCATCATTTGTCAGGCAGCTATAGCACCCAATACAGACAGCCATCAATTTCAAGACAATGGCAGGACCCATCAATTCCAATACAAATAGCAGAAATATGATTTAATTATGAGCTGCTAATTCTTGAGAGTAGCCTTAGACCACTACATCTCCCTTCTAATAAAACCTACTACATTACCTATTCTAACTAGAATGGTAGTATGGGTAGAGGGAGAAGAGTGGTGATTTTTTTTCCTGTATTTTACAATATTTTTTGGTGAATTTCTTTTTTAGGTGTCTCATCCAATGGCGACTGGGTCTGGGTGGAGGGGGAAGAGTGGTTTTTTTTTTTTTTTTTTTTTTTTTTCTTACTTTTTCTTGTATTTTACAATATTTTTTAGTGGATTTCCTTTTTTAGGTATCCTACCCTGGCAGGATTAAGTAACATGTTCTCTCTTTAAAGCTTCAAGTCACAGAGGTGAATATGCTGCATGGAAGGAGTTATTATTTTTATTTTTATTGTATTTCTTCCTGTATTTTACAATATTTTACAATATTTTTTGCTGAATTTCCTTTTTTGGATATCCCATCTCCACTGTCAGACGCATTATAGCCTCTTCATATTTTTTTCTATTTTTTTTCTTTTCTATTTTTCTTGTATTTTCTTGAAAGTTTCCTTTTTGAGCCATTCTAACTCCCACTATTGAGCCAACACCCAACAGGATTACCTAATACAAGTAACAACTGAGAGCTCTAAGTCCAAAGGCCCATATGCTGCAGTGCCTTTGCAGTATATTTGGACCTTGCGTGCAGCATTTTTTGCAGCACACTGGCTTTTCTTCAAACGCTTCATATTAGAAGGGGCACAGGGGGGGGGGGTATGCCCTTTCTAATATGAAGGGTTATGTGGGATTATTAGGTGCCATGGCGAACCTAGGACTCCAACCATCGACGTACCAAAAGTGTCTACTCCTTTACGTGAGGTTCCTGAAGCCAAGCCAAAAGCACTGCAAGATGTCAGTGTCGAGGACGTTCTTGATCCCGACGTTACCCACAGAGGTCGTCTGAGGTACTGTGAGCCTCCCAACTAATGAGCGGCAGCTAAACGGTCACTACTTATAGGGAACAGGAGATATGGCAGAAAATCGGGCAAAGCTGGCAGCTTGTACCGGGAAGTCAAGTAAGCCATTGTGGGACCTTGTACGATCCTGGACAGATGACAAACCAACAAGGCCTCGGGTCACTTTGCAGCAGCTACACGACTCTTTCAAAGCCCGAAGCAACCCACCTGATGGTCCTCCCCAAATTCTTTGATGCCGATCTGCACAAAATTGTAACTGCCCTTAACAACACTATCCCAACTTGCACACCGAAGGGTACCTTCTCTTGTCAAATTATGGTGCAGGATATACAGGAAATCAAGCGCAAATTGAAGAAGAAATCATTACGCAGCGCTCACGGAATCGATGGTGTCTCCTACGAGAAAATCTGAACGATTCCAAACGAGGCCCTGGTTACCCTCTTCCATGCGTGTCTCGACAACGTTGAGGAACCTCAGCATTGGCTTGTGACATTACTCATCAGGATGCTCAAGCAGGGACATGCAGTGGACGATCCAGAGAGCTACCGACTTGTCAGTCTTGAGTGTTGTTTACTCAAGGTCTTGACTCTCTTGCTTGATGGACGTCTACGTGAATGGGCAGCAGATAATGGCATCATTCCCGACTCCCGGAACGGCTTCCAGGAGAACCATCGGATGGACAACAACTCCTTCATCCTCCTCTGTGCAATCCACCATGCTTGTGCAGAGGGTAAAACCTTGTATGTCTTCTTCGGCGACATGACAAATGTGTTTCCATACACTGATATTGGATGGTTGTGGACGGTCATGTATGTGGCAGATGTCTCAGGGCCCTTCTTTGACCTTATGCACATGATATATGTGCAGATGCGATATGCCGTCAAGTTTGGTGATGTGCACTCTTTGCCTTTTCGGTCTCTCATTGGTCTATTCACTGGAGACTCCGCATTGCCCACTCTGTGGAACATCTACTTCGCAGATTTCCGTCTCCCTCCCCACAAAGATGATATCCATCTCAACGGCCGTCCTGTATCACAAGCGGAACAGGCCGATGACAACCTTGTCATGTCGACATCCTTCCCAGCTTTCCAGGCGAAGGTTACCCTCTTCTTCAAGTGGTGTGCCAACAAGTGTGTTTTCATCAGCATGCAAAAGTCCAAACGGATGATCTTTAGTCCACTACCAGCGATTATTCCTACCCTTCGCCTGGGGGATCTCATTGTTGAGCTCGTCTTTGAGTTCAAGTATGTCGGCATCTGGTACTCATCAGTGCACGCAAATGTCCTTGCAAGGCATTACACCATAAAAATGTCTAAGGCGAGAGATATTAGCAACACCATCTTTGCTCTGAAGCACAGAATCGGCTCACTTCCAGTGCGGGAAGTGTTGATCTTGTACATGGCCAGGGTGGATTGCTATCTCATGTCTGGGTGTGAGCTCTCTCTCAACACCGACAACTCCCTGCTTGCGGAACACCTCGATGCGCAGCATCACTTCCTCCATCGGCTACTCGGACTGAACTCACATCCAATCTTGTCTGTCCTTTTTATGGAAACTGGTCAAATGCCGATACACATTTGCCGGATCTTGCTTGCAATTGGTCGCTTGCAGTATATGGTTGGTGTAGGGCCTGGCCGTGTGGTACATGACACCCTTCTTGACTCTATTTCTCTTCTATGGGAGGGGAAGCCTGGGTGGGCTTCGGATTTGACAATCATGCTCCGGTGGCTCCAAATAGCTATAGAGGCCTCTGCCAATGACCTACTATGTGCAGAGTTCATCGAAGGCCTCACCAAACAGATCGTCAAAATTGTCAACACAGATCTACAGCGCGACATTGACCACCTAGTCAAGACCCACCTGCTGTGAAACCGACTTGAAATGGGTGAAGACAAGTCATCACAGCTTGTCACCGTGGCTACGACACTACCTTGTTATGGTTGCTGTACCTGCGCATCGCAAGGACATGACCAGCCTATTACTCGGGGACCACAATCTCAGTGTCGAGCATCTCTGTTACCCTTCCCGTTACAGGTTAGCAGTCCCACACCAACACCGGTTGTGCCAATTCTGCTTGGGTGCTGTTGAAGATGAGGTACATGCCTTGTTTGATTGCCTCGCAAACCTCCGCCTCGCTTAAACCTGAGGTCCAACTTCCTCAATGACTTGACACTTTGCGATCCAGAATTCTGTGCTCTGCATTCAACAGTGGACAATTACACCTTCATGTTGAAGCTCGTCTCGTCGAGGAAAGCTGTTCATATCTTTGTGAAGTTCAGGTCCTCATGATCTTTGACGAGACTCCCAGGTACTTTCCCGTAGTTTTTAGGATCCCAGGATAGCCATTGTCCCATCTTCATCCGTCATCTCGTGAGATGTCTATGTACTTACACAGTATGTAGGCTACCACAGCGACTTGGCCGTTGATGTCTGTAGTGTACATAGGGCGCCCTGTACGTCAGTACAGTACCTGCTTGTTCCTGATTGGGACCTCTGCAGTAATACACTCCTCCTCCTCCCCAGGGACTTTTTGATAAATTTTAGACAAATTTCTTTGGTTCCACATATGACACCAGAGCCGAATTACACGGCACAGTCCCGCTCAGGAACACCAGTTTCAGGAAGTATCCTGGAGTACTACAGGCAATTATGTACTCCATTGTCCCCGAACTCAGATATCTTCCAAGCCGAGCTCACGCACCCATCACGCTGTAGAACTAAGTTGACACCTGAAGCAAAAGTGGAAGAACAGAAAAAGAGTGTTGGTACCTTAGCTATTCCTAAATACTGGTGTCGAATAGAAGACCTCAAGGACTTCATGAGCAAATTTTGCCACGAGAGGAATAGTTTTTCGTTCGTATACCATGGGTTTGAAGAACTCAACTAAGTCGAGTTCATCCATGAGAGGGTGCAGGTTCAGTGCATCGTGAAAGAGTTTCTCCAGGAATTCTGTTCTCAGGGACGTAACCTCGGGAGAGGCGTCGCAACCTAATAGGGCATGTTCGGGAGTTTTAACCTCAGTTTTGCAGAACCGGCAGACCCGTTTAGAACGGTCATCCTGTCGTGGATTCTCATGATCTCCGTAGCGCAAAATCTCCACAGCTAGCAGATGGCTTGATACCACAAGAGAAGAGAAGTAATTGCTTCTCTGTGCTTCTGGGTCTTCACCATCTCTAAATAGTGCCGTAGACGGAGTACTTGCGGAGCAGGAGGTTTGCCCTTCTGTGGTTCGCGACGTCCCTGTATTAGGTACAGCTTTAGCGAGGGATCGACTTCATTCTGGATCCATTGCAGCATTAATTTATCCACGGACTTGGCATATTCCTCAATGGATTTAGCCGTCGCATTTACGAGGTCCGGGCCTGGGCATGCAAATGGAAGCTTAGATGCAGCGGTGATTAGATCCTTCGCCCAAGATTTTTTACCACTTGCGGCCAGCTTAATTGAGCTGTTGACGGCAACACGGGAAAAATGGGTTGGGAAATTCGAAAACGAAGGCACCTATATCCCGGAGTAAGGGAATTCATGCGCAAATAAATATAATGCAGCCGACGCGACATCGTGTCATCAATTATCTTCTAATAAGTTCTATCTAGCCGACCCACATGTATGTGTACACATTAGCGACTCTTCAAGCTGAGAAGTGTTAGAGGTTGTAATAACCACTACAGTAGTCTAGGTTATTACAACCTCCAACAAGAAGTCGACTAGGCAATGACCATTTGAGCTATACACGAGTTTAAAACGGCTATCAGGCCAGGCCCGCAGTCCACGCCCGTGGATCAGTCCACGCGCGACACCTCTCGGACGGCAGAGCTTTAGGCGCACCCCTCAAGGTCAGCAAGTTCGGGATGCACTGCGCAATGTGCTCCATCAACACCCGCTCCTCCCGCGTCGGGGATGCGTCGACGAACCGCTTCTCCCAGATCCCTATGTTGAAAACGGGTCAATATGTTGTTTCCGAATAATTGACGTACACTCACCCAAATCACAGAGTTGCCAGTCGGAGTAGAGGTGCCCGACAAGTGCTTCACAGAACTGAGACTACGACAAGGGACAACATCAGAAAGGCGCGAGAATTTGCTGGAGAGCACGGCTTACAGGGTGGCCTGGATTATAATTGATATGCTAGCAGTTGGGTCCAGTTAAGCTGAGATGATTCTGATGAACACTCACAACGACCCTGCCAATGACGCCGTCTGCGAGCAGGAGGTTGAGGTTCAAGAGGCCGGGCAAACGACTCGCCAAGAGATCGAACACATCGACCGTCAGGAAAACTAGGCCGACATTCAAATAACGCAGCCCGGAATCAAACGGACGATGGGCGAAGTTTTGGACAAGCTCCACGAGCTCTTTCTCTGTCAGGAAGGAATCTACGAGACACAGCCGTGTCAAAGTGTCGGCAGACTTCCGCAGACATACCATGGTGGCGTCGAATGTAGCCAGCAGGGGCAGTCTGAGCGTACGGAGGTTCAGGAGGGCGTTTCGTTCCGAAGACAGCGCGAGGGACAGGGCCGGCCAAGTGCTTGCTGGGTTCGGCGCTGCGTCGGACGAGGCAACGAATGACCGTGCGAGCTCCACGTTCAGCAAGGTTTCGGAAT
Source organism: Mycena maculata (assembly GCA_029448575.1). Taxonomy (NCBI): domain Eukaryota; kingdom Fungi; phylum Basidiomycota; class Agaricomycetes; order Agaricales; family Mycenaceae; genus Mycena; species Mycena maculata. The sequence goes on along the minus strand of JARJLG010000017.1, from coordinate 325,341 downwards.
TGAGGCGCAGGATTTGGACCAGGCCTCGTGGATCGGCGAGATGCGCGGCGTCGAATGCGAGGTACGCACGGAAGGTGCGCAAGTGCGGAAATTCCTCGAGTGCGCTCAAAAGAGGAGACAAGTCCATCTTGGACGCAGACGCGATGAGGAGACTCCATATGGAGCGTCGAAAATGGTTGACAAAGGGCGCGATGGTTTCGCGCAGGAGTTTAGCACTGTGCGCATCGACATGGTTGTCGTGGTCGAAATGAAGCTCCAGCTCCTCGAGATTTTCGAAATCGACAGTGGAGAGCAGATTCGCAAAGTTTGCAAGCGGGGCGTGGAGCGTCAGCTTCCGGAGGCTGGCGCCAAACGCCGTGCGTGTGGCAGTGAGGAAACGCAGCGTGTCGGTCGTTGGAGACAGGTCGCGCCATTCAAAACTGTATTCGGTTACCTGGGTCATGAGGCGGACAGCGGTCGTCATCGAGGCCAGGATATCGTGTCCAGTGGACAGCGGGCTGCTTGTGCTCGTGGATGGGCGGCGCAGACGCCGCGACAGCCACCGTGTGGAGTTCACCACACAGGAAGGGGCCATCAATGACTCCCTCTGGATGAGGTATTCAATAAACCACGCACGGACGTGCAGCCTGCGGACCCGTCCTGCGATCGATGGAGTCCTGGAATGACGTTAGCATGCGCTGCCAGTAGTCATTCAGGGAGTGCTGCTCTGGCTTCGGCCTGGGCCCAAAAAAACATGGATTTCCAGCTCGGCTTTGGCTTCGACTGGCCAGGCCAGATATGTGTACCAAATACCGTCAAAAAGCCGTGGGTTTTTGGCTGTTAGAAGGGCCGGACCAGAGGCTGGCTTTTGGCCTGGCTCGGTTCTTCGAAAGCCAAAGTCATGGAACTCGGGCCAAGCGAGAGCCACAAGTCACTAAAATCACACACCTCAAACGAGCAAGAGACTTGATCATGGACCCATTGAGCATCGTCCAGTGTATCTCCTGATATTTTGCATTCATAACGATGTTATAGAATGCCTTGTTAACCGAAATGAGGGGGAGGAGTTGGCGATACGGGATGAACGATGCGACACATCGCCAGACGTCCTCAGGTAGTAATGGAACCATTTCCCGGTCCAAAAGATGGTGCAGGGAGCGGAGTCTCCCGGTCAACGTCCAGCCGGATGTAATGCGGGCAGGTGGTGCTGCAACGCCGTCGAGTAGCAGAGTCGAAGAGAACACGCAATCATTTGGCAGGCCGGAAGTGCGGCCCGACCACCGAAAGTGATCCGATCACTTGAATTTAATTGAAAAGCAAGGCTCTCAGCGAACGACCAACCACACAAGCCGATGGTGATCACACAATGGGTACCAACTGAAATCCTCACCGAACTCATCCAAGCTGCACGTACGGCAGACCAGGCGGCTCTGTGTCGCGTTGGTGTCGCGTATCAAGGCAGGGCTGGTCTTGCCTGTTTTAAATCGCGCAGTTGTTCTCAAGTTGAAGGACCGCCAAAGACCCGACAGCCTCGATGTATTCTGTTCGGCGCTCATCAAGAACCCTGCGCGGGCAAATGATATACGATCCTTTACTTTTATTGCTAAACTGAACCTCACGGTGCTCTGCAGTCCAGCCAATCGATCTTGATACGATGTAACTTTTCGCATCCGCTTTGCGGTGGTTGGAAAATCAACCACGGGGACACAAGGACATCAAAATAGAATGACTATCATTCTCTATGATTCGAAGGGTATATGCAAGAAATACAAACCGGTTTCGCCATAGGTTTTGCAGGTTTCGCAGAGTGAGCACCGGAAAGTATGTTTGACATGTCTAATCCTAAAGACCTAACGCGATGTACGGCATTCCCTCTTGATCACCACACATATCGCGCACCAGACTGGCAAAGAAAAGAGGAATAAACTCATTGAACTTCGTCCGAGTACTAACAAATATCTCACATTGTGCGTCCAGCGGGCTCAATGACTGACCGAACGTTTCCAGAGTTTTACACACAGACGATACATTGTCATTCAGCTCACTTTTGGAGGGATTTTTCGACAGTTTGCTGCAGCTTACTCTCCATCTCTGCATTCGGAGCATCCACGGCCGCAGCTCATGTATGATTCCCGAACGTTTAGTATCTAGTAAGTATCTAGTTACTCTCTGAGACTCGGCGTCCGCAAATCGCCTCCTTCCGGTTTGTGTTTCGGAGGCCGCATCAATTCAAGGTACTACATACACCCATATTCCTTCTGTTGACAATGAAAGCCGGAGCGATATAATAAAAAAATAATTTTGTGGTTGAATACGTTCTCGTTATGCGACGAGCTGGTACACAAGCTTCTATGCGGACACCTGCACACGGTACGTAATCAGCGAAAGTAGAGTCCAGATTGACGGTCTCACCTTGCCTGCCTTTAATTCAAAAGCTCAAAGCCATCCTGGACACCACGCAAACCTCTAGGAATGACCGTGATGGGGTTGGCCTTCAACTGGCCCGACTCGACGAGAGCACCCTGCTGGCTGAGCCTGGAATAAAGGTATTGGTTACATACTTCGCCTATCAAATGCACAGAGACTTTCCACTTAACAACAGCATATGCTCGCTCTTCGGGGGCGGCCGGAAATTTACTCCATACAATTAGGTATTCTTGAAAAGGCTCAAAAAAATATCACGACATACTCTGTTCAACTCGAACCTGCCTTTGGCGGTGTACAAGAGGAACGCTTCAATTTCCACGTCAGGGTTCCAGCCCTCGCCGTCTCGTTTGACAGGCAGAAGCGTCGTGACCGTACCTGGCTTGCCGAAGCAAGAAGCTGCTTGTTTGGTTCCAGCCATTTTTCCAACCATTTTTCTGTTATGGGTGCCGCCGTTTAGTCACCCGCCAAGCTCTTCTGGGGTCCCAATTGTTTGGTGGAACCATGTTCAGGAACACAATCAATCGCGGCTTCGATATCAGGGTATGCCCACTTGATAGCTTCCACCACGGTCGGCGCTGCAGTACCAATTAGTTAGTATATTTTCAGTCTCAAAAACACACCCACATTTATAATCAAAGACGCCCACTGCACCAAGGGATTTGAGGAGTTCGTGATTGTGTGGAGAGCCGGTGGTCACGACCGTGGTGTCGGAGGCCTTAGCGAGTTGGATGGCGTACAGGCCGACGCTGGCAAGCCGTCCCAGATGAGCACGGTCCGCGGGGCGCTCGATGTCCCGGGCCATGAGAGTCCGAGAGTATGGTAGAGGACCATGGCATGTGAGTAGGAATCGACATCGCGAGTGTTTTAGGATGCGGTCAAGTTATTATACAGCCGTTTTCGGATGGAGGGGTTTCGGAAATCGGTGACGCTCTGTTGACGGGAGCCCCACAACGACGTCATCCCTTCACCGCCAACAGCTCTTGTGGAAAGTCCGGCAGATGGTCCGGGATCAAATCCGGCGGCACGGATGGCGCCGAAGCGGAGCTTGAAACCGTTGCAATTATCTTAACAGAAAAGAAATAGCAGGCTGAGGGTTCTCAACCCCTCTATCATTTCGAAAACGGCTGTATGTCAGTCTCACATATTGATCAGTCCGAATTCCCGCACTTTGCCACACAAGTCTTGAACCGGTCATCGACCGCGATGGTTTCCAACCAGAGTACTGTATGGTTCGATGACTTGCATATGTTCCCCCACGCTGTTGAAATACTCCGTCGAGCAGCAAACCCATTGTTCAAATGAGCCTCCACAAGCCCAAACCAGTTAATTGTTTATGTAACCTCCTTCAGCAATCTCAAGCCGATGCTCTTGCGGCCAGCTCTGGCCCCGCCCTCATCGACCCGGGTCCGCGCCGTGAGTGCTTGAGCAACAGCACAATACTCGTCGGTGTCATGCCCTCCATCCTCTTCGCCGCGCCCTGCACCCACAAACAGTCAGTCGGAGTTGTATATGATACATAACGATATTTCACTCACAAGCGTCGCCGGTCTTACCCGCTCCAGTCTCTCCCTTACCTCGGAGCTCAGCCCGGGTACAATGTGATAATCGAGCTGTGGGTCAAGGAGGAGCGTCTCATCCTTCATGAATTCAGTGAGGTCGGCCTCTTGGCGTGACACGAAGGGACTGTATCGCCCTGAATTTTTTTGGATTGGAGGTCAGCCATGAAGTATTTTTAATTTTAATTTTTACCGTCGATCTGGACCCGGGCGAGGATCGGGGAGTGTATGGAGGCGAGGGCGGGGACGGCAGCGCGGAGGTCGGATTCGCGGAGGGCGGGGTAGCGGAGCATGTGGTACGCGCTAATCACAAACGAACAGGTGAGCGGGAGCGCAGTCATGTAATGGTGAAAGTACCTCCGGGCAAGCCCATCGAGGTTGACGTTGAAGCCATGGGAGTTCCAGGCCTGCGTAGGGCATATAATTTAATATGAGAGGGTGGATGAATCAAAGAGCGGTACCTGAGGACTCAGGGAAATGGAATGTAAAATTCTGGTGGCCTCTGAGAGTTGTGCCCGTGTCCCTTCGAAGGCAGTCCATCGGCTGTCAGACACGACGCCCGCGCGTCGTCCTGAAAAATAAACAAAATAGACAATGAGACAAGAACGCGCGCACCCATCTCAGTCAACCGTAGATCGGCATTATCGCTCCGGATGGTCATACGGTATTCCGAGCGCGACGTGAACATCCGGTCTGGATAATGACACACGTAAGTGACAAGAGAGAAACGAAGTGAAAATAAAATCTGACTGACAAGGTTCCTCAGCGCCTTTGACGATGAGATCGTCAATCATGACCCCGGTGTATCCATCCGCGCGCGTTATGACGAGCGGCGGCCGGTGAAGGGCCGCCAGTCCGGCGTTTATGCCCGCAACGATTCCCTGCGCCGCAGCCTCTTCGTAGCCCGTGGTACCTGACACATACATAATTGGTAGGTAGGTGTCGACGACGCAAGATCAAAACAATACCATTAATTTGCCCGGCAAGGAAGAGGCCCTGGAAACAAATAAAATAAAAAATTCGACTTCGTGAGTCGTGCAACTCGGCCCAAACCTTAATACGCTTGGTTTCCAACGTCGCTGGAACCGATGGGTAAATACCCAGATAGCTCAAAGTAACTCAAACTTACCGGTCAGCTCCCTCGGATCGACGTAGTCGTACTCAACCCCGTAGGCCGGTCGAACCATTTTCACGTTCTCGAGACCCGGGATCGTCCGAAGCATGGGTTCCTGGAGTTCCTCCGGCATACTGCACGAAACCCCGTTCGGATAAATCACTTCTATGGACCAGTCAGAATCCATCGAGGACACGCAAGTCAGAAGGTAACCTGAATCATAGCCCTCGGGTTCAAGCCAGATCGTATGACTGGACTTGTCGAACCGCAGAATCTTCGCTTCGAGGGAGGGGCAATACCGCGGACCTACATTCCGCGAAGTGAGCCACAGCAGAACCGCAACCAGCCGGCACGCACCCTTTTTGGTCTCTTGGATGTGGACGCTGAGGTGGAGGCTATCCCTGACCATCTGGTGCGTCGCGGGTGTGGTACCCGTTCGATGGCACGGGATTTGGTTGGCCTGGGGTTCTTTCAGAGGAAGAAGAAGAAAATGGGACGACATACGGCATTATCTACGGTGGTGTTCATGTAGCTGAACGGCACGGGCGGGACGTCACCTTCCTGTCTCTCCATACCCGAAAAATCGATGGTCGTTCCATCCAGTCTGGCGGGCGTGCCGGTCTGAAGCCGGCCGAGTTTGAAGCCGGCCGAGTTGAGCGAGGCAGAGAGCCCGACCGAGGGCGCCTCGTTGAGACGTCCGGCTGGAAACCGCTTGAGACCTACAGCAATCAAGTAAAGAACGGGGTAAGAAACGAGATTCTTTTGCATACCAATGTGGATCTCCCCGGACAGAAATGTCCCCGTGCACACGACCACTTGCGAGCACCCGATAATCTCACCAGTTTCTGAAGGAAATGGTCAACCCAAAGACCGTCTCGGTTCGAAGCAGCTTACCCAGCTTGACTCCGGAGATCTTGCCCCACTGGTTTGGGGATGATGGCTGAGAGTGGTCGAAGACGAGATCAAATACGCTCCCGGCACGGACATCAAGATTGGGCTGCTCGAGGATGGCCTTCTTCATGTGCCGCTTGTACAGTGTCCGGTCCATTTGTGCCCGTGGGCCCCAGACAGCTGCACCCTTGGACCGATTTAACATGGTGAATTGGATGCCAGCCTTGTCTTTGGGAGCTCAGTGACTTGCATGGACTAAGTGAATTTCACGCACCAGATACAGCACCCATGAGCCCGTCCAGCGCGTCGACCTCGCGGACCAAGGTGCCTTTGCCCACTCCCCCGATCGAAGGATTGCACGACAGCTCGCCAATGGTATCGATATTTTGCGTCAAGAGAAGAGTCCTTGCGCCACTACGGGCCGACCCCGCCGCGGCCTCGCATCCTGCGTGTCCTCCGCCAATCACACATACTAAATTCGCTGAATAAATCTGCCGTGCGACATGGGAAAATCCTACCATCATACCGCGAGCTGGATGCCTCGGAGGCGCTCAAGGAAGAAGCCAGTCTTTTCGAAGAAGCATTCCGAAGTGTGCGCCAGCAAGGCCGACTTGTGGCAAGCATCCGGTGGAAGATCAAAATCCAGAAAAGTAGCTCTGTTTGCAGCTGTTTGGCTGACGCTGATCGCATTTTTGGACTCACTTTCTACCTCCATCTTGTGTCTGCATTTCCTTGCCCATGGGGGCTTACTACGACGAAATTGAGATCGAGGACATGGCCTGGGACGAGGCCAAGGGTGTATTCCACTACCCATGTCCCTGCGGCGACCGATTCGAGATCACCCGCCGCCAGCTCGCAGACTGCGAGGACATCGCGACATGCCCCAGCTGCAGCCTGATCATTCGCGTTATATTCGACCCAGTGCGTGTACTGCTGCTCGTTTTCCCACTCATATTCATTTCCGTTCTCGCAGCTTGACTTTGAGGATGAGCCGGATGAAGAGGAGGAGGAGCAGAGCGAGGAGGAGCAAGCGGAGAGCGCCGAGAGCGATGAGGAACCCGTCGAAACAACCATGGAGAAGCTGTCTCTCATATCCGAGGCTGACTAGAGGCTCGACTGCAATCTGGTGTGTGACCATGCTGGATATCTGCTTAAATCGACCTGGACTTGCCTTGGATCAGCATATAATCGGTTTCGTCCGCACGGCTTCAAGTTCCCAGCGTTCCTGGAATTATCGCCTGCACACCGCCCAGCGACTAAGTGATGCAGCGAATAGCTTTAAGTCACGACGCGCGCTGGGCCGATCACACGTGCACGACTTGATGCTTTCTGATCCATGACATCTTTCCGGGATCCGGATGTTGTATTCGATTGAATATCTTGTATCCTATATCGTGACAAGAATGAGTTCGCCCGAATGATCCGTTGGATCACTGGTCCGTGCACGACTCACCTTTCGTCTTGCCACGATGGCTGCACTACCCCAGGAGCTCATCGACGCTATCACTGCCGATGTGGATGCCCCCCGCAGACTGGCACGCGTTGACATCAGTCTCTCAAGGCTTCTTGGTGTCCAGCCAGCGGCGCCTCTTCCGGTTCTTGACTTTGACGTCCGCCACGGTAAAAAGGCTCTCTGCCGATCTGACCCAAAGCCCCCACCTCGGCTCCTACGTCCGCGATCTCCGTGTCAACCTCCACATTGCGGATGCGGAAATCCACATGCCACTGGCAAAAGCGTTCCGACTCCTCACCAGAGTGCAGTTTGTGGCGATATCCGCCGAAGGCTGGCAATTTTGGTTCTGAAATGCATGCCCCAAGTAAGCCGAAGTATCTACACGATCTCCCTTTTGTCGCTTCCAACACTGCGGCCATTGGATCGCTGCTGCGGCGTCCCCGCTGCGCTCCTCCGCCATGCCCTCGCGTCTTTGGACGAGGTGGCGCTGCAGGTCCGAGTCGACGACATCGATTTTGGCCGCAACATCAAATTCGTTAAACCATCCGCCAGCGGCTCTCTGGTGCGCCTTGTTGTCAACTACTCGCCCTTCCAAGTCCCCGATTTCCATTCCCTGGTGCTCAACTCCCATCCGAAACACCTGGAACTAGTTCTCCCAGCGCAGATGTTTCGCGGGCTCGAGGAGGTAGTCCTGAAACACGCCGCCCCACCTAACATGCACACTGATATATTACTGTGCGCCGGACCACTCCCACACCGCGCATTTCATTCTGACGTTCTCGCAGTCTCCCACGATTCTCCACTTGACCTCCCCACTCTGCCCCGCCTACGGCTCCTTACCCTCCGCGCCTTCGTTAGAACGCTGAGGGTCCCCGCATGCCTCGTCCAGCTCATCCGCGACCTCCCAGGGCGCACCCAGCGGCTTGAGATTCCTCACCGTTGTCCTCGACGCGGACTGCGACGATGGGCGGTGGCGCCTGGAGGACACGCAGCGCCTCACAATTGATCACGCACTGGCCCACCTCCGTGAGGCGCAACTGTTCGGTGCGCGGACTTGAAGGACTCGGACTTCGACACGCGCGTGCGGGAGATGCTGCCGCGCGCCAACGACGCCGGAATTCTCTCCTTTTCGACCAGGAGTGGACCCGTGAAAACTGATCGCATGGTACATTTCTCTCCGCGAAACTGACTACGGTGCACAGCTCCAATTAGTGTCATCCTCCGCTGGCTAAGAGGCCTGTACTCTGTATCGTGCGTGTCATCCGTAACCTTGTGTACCGGTCCCAGTTAATACCGATCTCGAACGTTGGTTCGAACGACAGATGTACTATCCTTTGCTCTTATGTCCTCAGTTTGCCCCGATTCAGCTGAAGTAAAAACGGGATATGCATTTCGTATCTAGAAGGATAACACCGGAGCCCTAGGGCTTAAATGGCCCAATTGAACCCAGGAGAAAATGGATGGGGCGGATTTGATCAGAGTGATCGCTTGCCAAATTCTAACAGCTTGGACGATCTCCGTGATGAGTTCGATCGGAAGCTATTCTGTAATCCCCAACGCCTTGTACCATTCCCTGGTGGCGCGGATGTTGCTGGAAGAAAAATGGAAGCCGCGGCAACCGGTGAAACAAATACTAGGCCAGGCATCAATCCATTCCTTTGGTTTTCGCACAGGGTTCCACTTGAACGGGTCCGCGAATTCTTGCTCATTTCTCTCGAATCCGAATAGAAAATGGCCATAGATTATTCTCGACTGACATCACCCCAATGGACAAATTATCTATGTACTACATGTCATGGCGCGGGATGACGACCTACGACCGATAATTTCAAAGGCCCGCAGCTCATCAATGACCTTGTTTGGGGTTCAGAATGGACGTGTGCGCGAACGGTTCCGTTGGCAAAGAGATCTAGGGCCCGCAACAAGCGCACCGCGCGGTCCGTATGAGCTTCCGTGAACTTCTGGATTTCAACACTCACTTTGGACTCCGGAGCCAACAATATCGACGGTGTTGGAAACCAAATTCTGAGCACTTGCGCCAACCGTCTAAGAGCCATATATTAACATCAAATGACCACAGCGCCAAGAATATGAGGGGGATGTCAGAGTCCATGAATGAGCGGCAACTCGTATAGCACATACTGTATGCTTCGATAAATTGCGGTCAGTGTTGCATTCCAGTTAGTAGAATCATCGCAGATTAGTAGATAAGTAGATAATGTGCATAGAGAGAAGGAGATGTGTGGATCGCCAGCCCTCGGATTAATCACAAGTAGATATTGGTATCGATGGTGAAATGGGTAGGGAGGCAAGCCAAGGCCGAGGAATCATCACTTGCGTTCCCGGAAGACATGCTTCAACAGACGCCGGACGAACTTTCGGACGGGGGTTTTTACGACAGAAGGCTTCTCCTGCGAAAGGCGGCGCCACTTGTCCGGAAGAGGCTTCGTGTCATTGCCGGTCAGGCCCCACGTTGCGGTCCGCGGGAGGCACACGAACACGAGTCGGTCCTTGATGTCCGCACACACATACTCTGGCACATCCCTCGCATAGAATTCCGCCGTCGACTCGACCCTCTCCAGCCGCGGACACGCCGACATCAAGAAAGCGACAAAATCTGTGTTTGCGTCCCGCACGACCAGTCTTCGCACCCCATCAAACCGGCACCGCGTCGCCATATCCGAACTGGCAGGCGGGGGTAAGAAGGTGCCGCGGGGGGAGTCCAGCAGGAACGTGAGGGGCGGAGAAGTGTAGGCCAATGTGACGTGCAGTTCGACGAGCGAGAGCGGGTACTCCATGGTCACAAGATACGGCATTGCCGTGAAAGTATTCCAGCCGCCATACGTCGCGGTGCAGTCGACGAGGACAAAGTGAAGGCGGTGATGTAAGGGGTGAAACGGAGAATGACGGTGGCGATGCTACCCTCGGAAAGTATTTTGCATTTTGCAGGCCAATGAGGTCGCCAATCACAAAGTGCTATAGATGACTCCTGTAGCCCTTGATGAGCTCTACAATTTGGATATAGGGATCGAAGGTTTGGCTGATAACTTTCCTTTTTGGGACACTAACGCTTTCATCCCAAAAAGGAAGTTTGCTACATTGACCTTTCTCTGGCTCATAATTCAACCATTTTGGATGTTCTAACTGGATAGGAATGTTGTTCTAGGTTCTTTGAAGCCAACCAGGACACATTAGAACCTACTACATTGCAATAATAGGGTGAAAATAGCAAAGTTGATAAATTGTTCCCTGGCCATAATATCCTGGGGATATACAAATGGAAATGACTCTGGAGTGCACTACCTTGTTTCTTCAAGCTACAAAGATACCCTCCAGGTGGTTTATTGTATTCCAATGATGAAAAACATCGTAATTTGGTCATACAGAGAAATTCACTTTGACCCTATTGTGTATTCCTCCATGATATGAGATACCATCCTTTGGATGTGTTCATAGTAGTAAATTAGGCGGCCCAAGGCACCCTGTACCCCATGTTTCAGGCTGATCTTGTTTTGTATTCTTGTTCACCATATTCAGTATGCCATAGGGTCATGGATGATGTTCTGAAGGTTCTTACTGAGTTCCCTGGGCTATATGACTAGTTTTGGGTCAAAAGACAGGCCAATATATAATCATAAAACTCGAAAATACTTAATGACACCTTTTGCTTATTTCATGAATAGGGCATTAAGGAGACCATTTAGTGGGAAATGGACATTGGAAGTAGGATCTAAGGGTGGAACATTATGATTAAATACGGCTCCAGAGCATAATGTACTGTAATCTTAATATAATGTTAGCATCAGGACCCATATTTACTCGTAAGACTATTGTAATGTATTGTAATCAGATCGTAATTTTATTTAATCATATTTAATGGATGCTAATCCCCTCCAAATAGTCAAGCCCATTGCCAAACCGGCGTTGAGGAATTCCTTCTTCAACACAGTGGCAGCGGTGGTGGCAGCAGCCATGGAAGACCAAGCATCTGACATGGTGTGCTTGCTGCTTGAAAAGAGCCATTTGACTGCAATACTTGTTGGAGGAATATGCCTGAAGCAGTGGGTCTGCACCCGAATATTCTCGTACCTTCTATTCCTTTTATGGACTTACATCGTAGATACATGTAGAACCTTCTAGATATTATTGTAGCTATAAAAGCCAGCAATGTACAGCTGCTGGGGCATCTGTTTGCCCTAAAGCAAGCCTTTCTAACCATCCAGTGCTATTGCAAACTTACTCCCTTACCACCTAATCATCTTCTTCTTCCCACGTCAATTCTCAACAATACTTACTCCTGCAATAGCCAGGATGCCATGGGTGATACGAAGAGGGTCAGATAGTGGATGGCACACAGCAACAGGCAAAGATGACAGATTGATGATAATCTCAGCAGAATGTGAAAAGTATGGGCATTCTCGGAGCACCAGAACAATGTTTAGTAGCCTGCCTTTGACAGAAAGGGGCCTTCAGGGGCCTGAGAATGCGAAAGATACTGGCAAAATAGTGGCAAAAGAGTACCCCTCAAAAGATTCGGACATCCACCATGGGGCAATGCAAAGACGGAGAACCGAGAACCAGTTTACACCTAAGCCAGAACAACATTTTAAGTAGGCAAAGCTCTATGAGGGGTGTACCCGCACTACTTAATATTATGATTAAATACACCACCAGCATCGTAATATAATCTTACTCTAATGTAATCTAATGGTCTATAATTTTAGCACCTGACATTATCCTGAGGCTGTATTTAATGGTAATTCTAACATTAAATCCGAGTATACTCGAATGTACTCGTATTTTTAGCCAGCCTTAGTAGGATCAGACAGTGTAAATACCCCATATTATGATTTATTTCAAGTGTTTTGGTGAAGTTTTGGCCAGATAGTATCTTGAACCATGGTCAGCATACGGAGCAAAAGTTCTACTCAAACTCATATCCTCAGAAACAGATCTCAGTCAAAACTTCACCAAAACACTTGAAATAAATCATGATTTTCTTATTTTTTCTTGTATTTTACAATATTTTTTAGATTTTTTAGTGGATTTCCTTTTTTAGGTATCCCACCCTGGCAGGATTAAGTAACATGTTCTCTCTTTAAAGCTTCAAGTCGCAGAGGTGAATATGCTGCATGGAAGGAGTTATTATTTTTATTTTTATTGTATTTCTTCCTGTATTTTACAATATTTTACAATATTTTTTGCTGAATTTCCTTTTTTGGATATCCCATCTCCACTGTCAGACGCATTATAGCCTCTTCATATTTTTTTCTATTTTTTTCTTCTATTTTTCTTGTATTTTCTTGAAATTTTTGAGCTATTCTAACTCCCACTATTGAGCCAGCACCCAACAGGATTACCTAATACAAGTAACAACTGAGAGCTCTAAGTCCAAAAGCCCATATGTTGCAGTGCCTTTGCAGTATATTTGGACCTTGCATGCAGCATTTTTTGCAGCACACTGGCTTTTCTTCAAACACTTCATATTAGAAGGGGCACAGGGGGGGGGTACTGTAAATACTTGTATTGTAGCAACTGTCACGGTCACGATGGGGTCGGTTGCGTTGCCCAAACCTCGCCAGGTCACGGTCACGACGAGCTCCGTTGCCTGGCCTCATACCGTGACATGCAAAAAATAGTATGTTTTTTACCCCAAAATCTCAGTAAGAAACCATGAAAATCCTCCAAACCTCTTCCTTGATTCATTCTGGACTGAATACGACCTCAGAATCACATTTACAACCAAAATGAGACCCCTTTTGCACTTTTGGGTTGCCGAAATTTCGACTGTCACGGTGAAAATTTGGCTGGTTGCCTTGCCCAAACCCCCCGGCGATGTCACGGTGGATTGCATGGTTGCTACAATACAAGTATTTACAGTATGCCCCTTCTAATATGAAGGGTTATATGGGATTATTAGGTGCGCCATGGGTGTTGGGTGAGTTGGCGTACAGAAAGAGAGTGGGTGTGCTGTTTAGCTGTGAGAAATGAAGGATTTCCCACTTTTGAGGACACCCATCTAAACTGGGTTGGTGCTCGGCGATAGGCCAGCCATTGGACCGAGTCACAGAGTTCATCCCCATTAGCGCACGACCATCCCATAGTCTCGTTGTTGCCCACCCAGTGGCAGAAAGAGCGAACAACATACTCCAACACAACATAGATGATAAGACTTTATTGTGTGGGCAGAGTTCGGCAGTGCATAAGACAGCAAGGATCCTGGCTCGTGCCTGAATTGCTGAGCTTTCAAAGGCGTAAGCACAATTCCTCCAGCTGCTTGTACCCCACCACACAGAGAATGCGGGTCGTCTGTTTCGGGCGGCTGTTGCAATGTAAACGATGAGTGGGTCACTCATAGCATAGACTTGTCTGTAGAGGCAGGCTGTAGCCTCCTCCAGAGTCACGCACACCTCTAACATCGCTTTCAGGAGCAGGTCAAGCGCTGTAGGTGGTTCAAAGAGAATTGGGGGGGCACGGTAGTGTAGTGGACTACCGTGCGGCGTTTCAACACGTCACCTGCTGACGGTTTTTTGGGCAGCAGGTTCGAACCCCCCCACCACCGAAAAGTTAACACTTTAGACACTTTTCGGCTTCTCACTGCTGACTTTTACAGCTTTGGTTCTGTTTGGCCTTCTTTAGCAAACACCCCCACTCCCATCTGAGAATCCCGACACCCCCGCTTATCTCCACCCATCTTATCTTCCCTCCGGCTCGCAGCCCGAAACCACCCGGCGGCCCGCACATTCCAACTTCGCAGTAGTGCGTTCATGCCCAAACCCGCCCCGATTGGGCCCGGGGCCTGGTTTATCTCAACACAGAAAGCTTGGGAGTTTCGATGGGAGCCAACAAACAAACCGAAGATATCACTACACAGTGCCGAAAAAGGGAATTTCGATCAGTCTGGGGTTGGGTTAAAAAGAGATGGGCCGAGGCTAAAAAGGGATGCCGAGATTGGGATGGCGTGGGAGTGTGGCAGTTGGACTTCGGAATAGAAAGAGCTGGGAAGGATCCACTAACTTTGCCTAAAAATGGCACCCATTTATGCGGGAAACCCCGCTAAGGAGCGCCTCCGGTGCTCCTCAGTGATGCCGTATCAACAATCTATGATCATATGCATATCCAGCGACTACACATACAAACAGTACAAGAGAGATCCCTACCATATCGTACGTGACAGAGGGGAAATAAAGTTGATAAAAAAAAAAAAAAAAAAAAGAGAATTGGGGAAGGCCATGAGACAAGTGGTGTGTGCACGTCGTCTATATGAGTGTTCGGTGTGATAACTGCAACATGCACTTGAGCGTGATCAGACCATATAGGTGATTTCTGGATGCAGAGGCCCCTGTCAATGATTCTAGGAACGAGATCAGCAGAAATGAAGCAGTAGTCAATGACTGAGCTGCCGAGAAGTTGGAAGGAAGTGAAGGTCCCCCTGCCTACAGCTTCCTTCATTGTCCCATTGAGTATCATCATTCCGGTGTCAGAGAAGAGACATAACAGGATGAGACGCTCAGTCTGTAGAACTTTATGATTCCTGCCTGGCTCAGTTGTATGTGTGCTTGCTGGTTGTGCACAGACCCCTGGCTTTTTCTCGCGTGTGGGTTCCAGCCCCGACAAGCGTTTCTTTCATTTTGGGCAGACAACCTGGTCTTCACCGCCGTTGCAGATGCTGCAACTTACCTGCCCTTCTAAAAGTTTTCAAAGTTTTTTTTTTGAGCCTGCGGCACCTGCTGAACAATTGCAATAGGCCAAGACACTTTAATCTCCCTCTTGTATCGGCTTTTTGACTGCAGCTATGTATAGCTGCTGCCCCTCCTCTTTGGAAATAAGATTCTGGGACAAGGCATGTGAAATTTGAAGCGGATGTGTAGGTACATTGAATGCTGGGACATGATCTGACAATAATGCTGCTTCCTCTCAGAGTCGCAGATTTTCACGGTGTTTCCAACAGTTGTAAGCACAGAAAATGAATTTTGTGATCTTCTGAAATGCAGCATGTTAGCGCAACAATTCCTGATGACCTGCAACAAGACCAGGAGAAAAATTGGTGTAAATTATAGCCCACTCTTTTCATGTGGCTCCTAGGCTGAATGTGCCTTTTTTTCGGGCCTGCAGTGCTTTTGAAGGCATTGCACTACATTTACTACACTTGGGACACTCAATAAAAAGTTCAGTACTGTTCAAAAGCTTCAAAATTGAACGCTATTGGCAGAACAGGGGCCTGGGAAAGCTTCGGAAAAGGCCGTTGACAGCTTCAGGCACGTGCTCATCAGGCATTTGACAGCCCCAGGCCCAATCGGGCCTGGGTTGACAGCTCCAGGCCCGATTAGGCCTGAGTCGGTTCCACACATGACAGCTCTAGGCCTGTACACACATAGCACCAGAGCCCCTGTAACTGTAATTCTACCCAAGGGGGACCAAAGATTTGCCATATGGGGTAGAGGCGGGGGGGTACCCCGGTCAGCCAAAAAAAAATTGTATACAGATTTTTGGGGCGTCAAAAAGAGGTTCCAGAGGCTGCACAAGCTCGGACGAGGGAGGTAAACAGTGTGTTGGTGACCTCTATTATCTGTTTAGTCTATGTGTTAGTCTGCTGCATTCTTTAGACTTTTATGTCTACAATTTTCGTTATGTGTGGGTTCGAACCGTGCATGTGAGGTTTTTTTCCCCTTTTTGCAGACGTTTCTACAATGACATGTTACCCTGCAAACAGAAAAAAAACACTATGACCTTGAATTCCTGCCTACTCCTCATGCTATCAATCATCCCATGTCATGCAGGCTTCAGCTCACCCAGAAAAATATACATGCAGCTGTCCATTGAATCGGGTTGCTCGGGGATCACAGATTCGAGTTCGTTGGGGTTTTCCTCGATCAGAAGGGCCTCACTGGCAGTGAAAAGATCAGTGATAGAGTCGTAATGGCAATCGAGTTCTGGGAACGGAAGTCAATAACTCAGCTCAGAATGGTTCAAAGAGCAGTACAGGCTGTAGATAGTACTCTCCAAATGAAACCCATCAAGGGATATGTGCTCACCTCACATTTGCATGGAAGGAATTGGTTATAAGGGTATGGTTGGGCAGTGGAGTAGTGTAATAGTTGTCAGAAAAGCATTCTGATTAGCATTTGAAATACTTTCTGGCTGATCGCCGCCCGAATTTCGGGAACGGCCGTTCCCCAAAAGGGAATTATGATGCCATCAGTGGCTGTGGTGAGGGGGTACAGTTGGGGACAATCAAAACCTGCCTATTTGGGATGCGTGGGAAAGTCGAATGGTAGGGGCGGGGAATGCCGTCGGGAAACCTACAAAATAGTTTCTATGTGAATCAAGGCCCAAATGAAGAGATTGGCACGAGCAAATTTTGTCAAATCGATGATTTCTCTGAAACCGACCCGAAAATATTGAGAAAAGCCCAAAAATAACGTAAAAATTACCAACCACCTCTTTTTGGTGAGCTTGTCATGATCCCGGCAAAAGCAAACAATTCTATCGAGCTGTTCCTTTGGAAAAGAAATGATTTGATGTGTCAATTATTTGATCTGAAAACAGCGTAAAAATGCATCTGTATCTCAGGTATGGCTTCTATTGGCTGCTAAAGGGTTCTGATGTACAGATATGTGAGATTTGTCCCTAAAAGTACCCCCACAGGGCCAAAAGGGGTACACACAATTCCGTTCAACCAGCCCAATATATTGAGAAAAACAACGGCTCGTGGGAAAAACTTCGGAGGTATGTTTTTGGGCTCCTTTTCGCCCTCTGGATCTGAATCTGGTGTCAGATTTCTACAAAAATGAACGGTTCACGTGCTATTAAATAAGCGGTGTTTGATTGTCCCCAACTGTACGTTGACCCTCAAAATAAAAAATTGTAGGTGATATCATTTTTTCTAATCTTTGGTCCCCCTTGATTTTACCTACCTACCTACCATCTGAGCGATCATTGATCCAATCATTTCCTTCTTCTCTTCTCACTTGACTGTTTTCTAGGCAAGGAAGGCTTTGCTCTCCATGCGGGTTGTGGTCCTTTAAATATGGAAGGCTTAGTCTCGTGCACTGCCTCATGACATCCTATTCTGGGAACCCTGTCATGAGAGTCTGGGCCTAAACCGGCCAGTTAATTGTACCATTGCACTATCAAAGTTCCGGTGTCTTCCGGAATTTGCCGTGAATCCCTTCTTTCGTAGTTTTGAGGCTTTTCACTTTATGGTCTGGAGGGAGAGTTGTCCATATGCATAAATAGGTGTGTTTGGTCTCCTCAGATTTGTGGTGGGGCCAGTGGAAAGACATAAATATGGCAAACCCACTCTTTTAAACAACCGGCGACACTGCCACACTCTCACATTCTGCCAAATTCTGCGGACTGCCTGGCCTCCATCGGCAGGACTGCAAGAGAATGTAAAGAGGCAGACCATGTTTACTCAATGAAGGGAAGGATTCTGTCTCTTAACTTTGTCATGAAACTCATAGAAGTAGCTGGACCAGCAGCAAAGAAATCAGAGAAATGATAGCGCATTGGTACGGTTAACTAGCCGGTTTAGGCCCAGACTCTCATGACAGGGTTCCCAGAACGGGATGTCATGAGAGGCAGTGCATGAGACTATGGAAGGCTAATGTATCAACTCGCAAGCAATAACATTCTTAAGGGAGCGAACGTGAAGGCCCCCATGAAGAATAAAAGCGGCCTGCCCAAATCACACCGGGCCCATTTCGACGTCCAGCTGATGGCGGCTATGATGTGCAAGGCATGGTGAGGCTATAAGAATTTCAAGACTCCTTCAAACATCGAGACACATCCTCCTGCCCGCTAAAAACGCTAACTCTCAGGTATGTGTGAATGCGAAATGCGAAATGCTAATGCAGCAGAGCTATGAACTCTAAACCACACACAACACACAACACTATCAACAACTAACCCCTCAATAGAGAGAGTCAGAGTGCAAGTTCGGGGGTGTAAGTCAAGTATTAGACTTGATAGCAGCTGGTTTCTCGGTCGATCACGCTTTTGCAAGGTTTGACTGGTCAAGTCAAGTTGTATTGGACAAGTAACATCTAGGACGTCAAGGAGACAGTATAAGGTAGGTTTTAAGACCGTTAAGTGCGCTTTTTGTGTCTTTTGACGGTTTCAGTGTTCAATGTTCTGGGTCTGTTTGCCGTGTTCTGACTATTGCCGTGTTCTATCAATTGCCGTGTTCTGATTCTGAGTCTGGTATACAATTCGTTCAAAGCAATCTAACCTCCACGGCTATCAGAGCGACGGTTCCAGTGGCTGACACAACGTGTACAGCGCCCCTAAATGTGCTAGCTTTCCCTCCCCTTCTGCTGCCCTTTTATACTACTGCCCTAGGCTTTACATCACGATGATTACTGTACAATGTCCGTGTTCCTGCGGCCCAAATCCCCATCCCTGGATCCTGATTGGCTAGTGGCCAAAGAGACATGTGAAGATTGACACAACCCATGTGATTGCTGATTAAGTGGATAGAAAGTGTCTTCTTCGTCTGTAGCCTCTTGTCCCGGGCCTGAATAGTCTTGTAGCTCATCCACGTCTCTTCTACCTTCCAAATGATACCCCATAGTCCCCAGTTTGGTTCAGTGGTTCAACCACAATTGCCTAAAAGGTCTCTCTGAGGTGTCTTTCTCTCATTGTCATATCTTCTACTCATCCGGATAAAGCGGATAGGAGTGTCATGTCATTCAGGTAAGTCTTGTCAGACCTAGGCCTCGGGTCTGGACTCAATGCGTGATCAGACGCGTCCCCAGTTTCAGGTAAACAGGTCACAATAAGTCTAGTCTTGGAGATCTTTGGTTCTTCCCACTGTTGCCTGCCAGCAATCGGTATCTCGCCTTCGTAACCTCTTTGTTATGCTGTTTGTGTCCTATCAAGCAGCCTTAGGCCTTGTATGTCCTAGTTTCTCTGCCACCATCCTCAAGTTTCCTTAGTTAACTAAGAGATCTGGTGGCCCCATTTGTGAAGGTACCGGTAGAAGTCCTCGTTAACCTCGTAGCTTGTGCTAATAGACTGGACCACTCAGTCAGAGTGCCCTGATGGTCCCTCAGTGCATGTTGACAGGCTGAATCATGCAAAATCGCAAAATCCATGTGTACTTGATTTCACGGCTTATCACCGCTGAAGCAGTGTCATGGTTAACTTCATCAGGAGGTTGGCCATTTTCGGCTACCTCTTCCGTTTCCTCCCTGGTATGTCCTCTGTTTGCAAGCAAAGCTCATCCTGATTTTCGTACAGTCCATGTCCTCGGACTTCTGAACCCGATACTTCCCGGTTGGAACCCAGATCCCAGCATAATACACGTTGGATCAGATTATTTCATTGCCACATCAAGTTTCGAGTATTTCCCAGGGCATCCTATCTACGACAGCACAAGTGAGTGCCAAACCGCTCCTCATTGTCTCCTTTCCAACTGCAACTCCCCCAATATTTGGTGACCTGGAAGTTAATCGGGCACAGATTGAACAGACCGTCACAGCTGAGTTTGTTCGGAACACCAATAGATGCTGGTGCGTTTGTCACGAGGACGTCCCTCCATGTAACGAGGATTCAGCAGCCACACAGGAATTTGGGGCCCTGCGCTGGGGTACCATGAACCCACCCAAACCTTCTACTTGTCATCAGCTGCGAGATATGCGTATACGGGCAAGTTCTTCGTGGTATTGGGTTTTCCATCCAGATGCTCATATGGTCCTCCATCTGAATATCGCCTCTTTCCGCGATCATTCTTTGTGACCACTAAGGACATTTTTTGCCGACCACTGGAGTGATCCTGTTTATTACGACGCTCTCGGCTATGATGTTGATATCTTCTGGGGTAAGGTGTATTTCGACTTGAGGGGTTCATTTGCTCAGGCAGGTGTCAGACACCAACGGCAACATATACAGCACCTGGTTAGGAATCAACAACGCCGTCGGCAAAACCTACATTGCGGACACAAGTTTATTCTTCTAAAACATGCAGTAGAACTCATCACTCAGAGGGATCTACCAAAACAAAATCAACATTACGACAGGAACTTCTTTGACGGAGGCAGAGCTTATTTTCTGTGGAACCCTTCCCGATAATTTGACCGCCAGACCGGAAGGACCTCATATTTACTTGATCAATTCGACCATCAGCCAACAAGCTCACAAGGCCAAAGCGTAGGAAAACACCCTCTTGGACAATGTTTGATACAATAGAAAAACTACCAAAGAAATTCATGAGCATTCTGAAAGACTCCTTCTGCAATTTTATGATGATGCTGCATGCAGACAAAGCATAAAGTGTCCAATTTTTACTGACAGACAGAGTCGAACTCACGACTTTGGGGGAATTCAGACATGGGTCGGTGGCCTTGTGAGCCTGGGCACTTTTTGGACCTTTTTTGGTCTTGTTCAACCTTGTTAGAGCCCAAACAAGCTCACAAGTTTTTTGTCAAAAGTCTGATGTCATATTATCTGCTCATTGCTGAAGGTGACTTTGGTGTATACTGGTTTACATTTAACGGTGTGGAACAGGCTGATCGGGACCTGAACATCGCTCGACAATTAAAAGGGGGCCCACAGCTTCAGGTCAGGCAACTGTGTGTTCCTTGATGGGAGCACTACATTAATGCAACACCCTCTTTCTCAGCAGGCCCTTGGGAAAGCAATCTGAAAACTCCATCCTTTTCAACGGTGCCAATCTTTTGTTGCCTGTCCAGGACACTCTCCATTCAGATATCGTCCAAGCCCCAGATGACTCTTGGTGGGGCGTAGCCTTGGGTGTAAGGCCCCAGGCCAGTGATTTTAATGGTATACAACTAGGTCAGATCTCTCTTCTTTAGATTCTATTTTCCTCATTCGTTGCAGGTTGCAAAACCTTCCTCTTTCCCGTCACCTTGGAGGACGGCTGGCCCGTTTTCAACGATGGTAGCCCTATCAGCAAACACATCAAAGGCGTTCTGGAAGACAAATCACCCTTGGCCACATATTTCAACGACTTCACTACTGACACCCTCGACTTGGAGTTTTATTTTTTGAGAACACCATACAAAATGTTCTATTCTCTCAGTGCATGTCCAGGATATCTGTGAGTGAATGGCAACTTGCTTGCGCTTGGGGATAGGGACAATCCAGCACTTCTCCTTCGCAAGCAAATGAGCTATGAGGAAACCTTTGAAACTGAACTAGATTTTGCTGCGCCTACCAATCTCACAGAGGCAGGTGTGACCATATTCTATTCTGACCTTCTCCACAATGACATTGGGAGAGTTGTCGGTGACGGAAACGGTGAAAGGCAGATTATCATGTGAATGAACGTTCAGGCAACCGGGCCATTGTATACACCAACAGTACGATTAGGACGGTGAGTTCTGCGTTCAATTCTTCATGTGTTTCAATTGATGTTCTACCAGGTAGCTTATTATCTATTGACGACTGTGTCGGACCCAGTGCGCTTCCAAATCATCGGAAATTCAATGTCATATTCTCTTGGATATGCAGAGGACAAAAGTGATGATTTCATCTTCCCACTTGTCATCAACTCCATGCTTTTGTCAGTGCTACCTATTGGGTACGTGATCCTACCACCGAGTGGAAATGAGTCACTTGATGTACGTCCACTACAGTGGGTTCTTTTCCAAAGGAGCAGCTTCCCCAGTTTATGACACGGTACACCAGCAATGGAAAACCAAGTCTTTCCCCCGCCGACTTTGGGTTCTGGTCGCAGACGCCAGCGTCAGATTTTTAAATTAAACATTGTAACAAATTGTTGTTGAAATTGTTCGTCTGGATTTTTTTTTTTTCCAAAAATTGGATCAAAGATTTGTGTGCACGCGTGGGCTCATGAGTGACTGATTCTTAGCTGCTGGATGATAACTGGATCCTATACTTTAAAAGACTATGGCACCGCATCTTTTTTTGATAATGTCACCTGATATAGCCATGTTTTTTGTCTCACGCTCCTCAGAATCGACCGTGTCCCCTTCAAACCCCAGGACTCTGTATCTGCCGTGTCTTTGCGAACTCTGTATTCACTTTGCATTAGCAAGGGAACACGTTAAAGACACGGTTGTTAAAGCTAGTCAGTCTAAGTCCCTTCAAGGCATGCCCTGGGATGGCCATTTGAGGCCAATTTGGGCTCTGATGTCATGTGTCGAACTGACTCAGGCCTAATCGGGCCTGGAGCTGTCAACCCAGGCCCGATTGGGCCTGGGGCTGTCAAATGCCTGATGAACGCTGAAACGCTGACTATCTGAACAAGCGTGAAATGTAGTAAAATGTAAATCAGCGCTTTGAGCACTAATAACACAAAACCAACACTGAACACAAATCCAAACAATAAACGATGCGAGTACGGGGATCGGACCAAGTATTAGGTCTCTGGTTGTGCTAGATATAAGTAATAGCTATTTACGCGTAAATACTGATTTGATTCAATTAGCCGATCTAGTGACTCAGATGAGGTCTAGAAGGTGCCAAGAGGTGTTTTATCTCGTGGGGTGGGTGGATTAGTCCTTAGACGTTGTTATCCTTTCAGTGTTCTCGGTCCCTTATGATTCTGTTCCTTGTTCTATCAAGTCTGTTTGCCTAAATCCTTATGAAACCCTTGCGAAACCCTTATGAAACCCTTATGAGTCTGTTCCGTGTTCTGTTTCCTTAAGATCCTAGCGCGAGATGTGATCCAACAACCAACAATATATTGACCGAAATAACTAAAAGAACTTTACAAGTTCCAAGAGGTACTCCGAATGAATACAAGGCTTCCCAAGCGACAATACCAGCAGAGCTGAATACGTCTGGCAAGAAGGGGTGAATTCACTGCCTTCCCTCTCTGAACCTGTCTGTATTTATACAAACGAGTGACACAACATGCAGGACTAATAAAATATAAATAGTACATGAATAATTAGCAATGAGCACGCAATGAATACAAACGGATAAATAAACGGTTAAATAGATACTTTGTTCCGAGACCTATGTTCTGATTTGATTCTAATCCCAGAGATGGCATCATATTATGATGTGGATTTTACCCGTGTCTAGCCCTCTCTGCAGAATCACGGTTAAATGGTCATATAGTATGACTTGTGGTGCAGGAAAACGGATAAACTACTCCAGCACATGAATGATGGAGCTAGTGGATCAATCTTCCCTAGGCAACAACTGCGCTACCCAATCCAGACCTCGGTCTAAGCGTTGAATATCAAACATGCCGTGGATTGATCCGTCGGCTACTGCCGGACTGTTCGGGCCGTGTTCCACTTTCAGCAAAGGTTCCTTTCTTCGTTGATGCCCAACTCCAGTAGTGTACTTTCTCAGGTGTAATTTGTAGTCAGAATGGATGGTGTGTGTATGTCCTTGGTATAACACTTTATCTCTGTCCCAATTCGATCGAATGGTTGGACTTTGAATTACGCGTAAATACACAGCAGCTCCCCAGGCCGTTGACCCTCGTGGTATCGGTGACCTGACAAGTCTTTACTATGTAACTAGAGGCGTAGTGCCTTTAGCCAACAGATCGGACCTCTCTATGGCTCTTTATGGGCAAGATATAGATAAGTTCTGGTTCCACTTTAGTAAGTGGAACAAGGACGCAGAAATTGGTAAATTTCAGGCTTGGCCATTTTTCATGCTTATCAACGCGTGCCTACAGGCCCAATTAGGCCTGAAGCCGTCAACAGCCTTTTCCGAAGCTTTCCCAGGCCTCTGTTCTGCAGATAGCGCTCAATTTTGAAGGTCTTGAACAGTACTGAAATTTTTATTGAGTGATCCAAGTGTAGTAAATGTAGTTTAATCCCTTCAAAAGCGCCACAGGCCGGAAAAAGGCAAATTCAGCCCAGGAACCACATGAAAAGAGTGGGCAATAAATTTACACCAATTTTTTCCCCTGGTCTTGTTGCAGGTCATCGGAAAGTGTTGAGCTAACATGCTGCATTTCAGAAGATCACAAAAAATCACTTTCTGTGCTTACAATTGTTGCAAACACTGTGAAAATCTGAGACTCTGTGAGAGGAAGCAGTATTATTCTCAAATCATGTCCCAGCATTCAATGTACCTACACACATCTGCTTCAAATTTTGCATGCCTTGTCCCGGCATCTTATTTCTAAAGAGGGGGGAAGCAGCTATATAGCTGCAGTCAAAAAGCTGACACAAGGGGGAGATTAAATAGTGTGTTGGCCTATTGTTCAGCAGGCACCGCAGGCCCAAAAAAAATCTTTGAAAGCCTTTGGAAGGGCAGGTAAGTTACAGCATCTTTGATGACAACAAAGCCCAGGTTGTCTGCGCAAAATGAAAGAAACGCTCAACAGGGGCTCGAACCCATGTGCGAGGAAAAAACAATGAGGCTGTGCAAGAAGTTACCAAGCACACCAAACAACTGAGCAAAGCAAAAAATCTAAGCTTTACCGACTGAGCGTGTCATTACTTTTTGATTAATTTTTGATTATTGCTATATTCAAATATAATGACACACCCCATTTTTTTTTTTTTTAAAAAAACTTCGAGAGGGTTGGGCAGCGTTTGAGTCCTGGCCTCTTTGAGATAGACAGGGCCAAACAACATGTTGCTTGTTATTCACCTCGTCTTTTCTTCCCTCTTCACTGTCATGGCTGGCTCTACACCTCAGAGTGATGATGAAGATGGTACTTGAATGCCTAAACCCTCCTACCAGTGGCTGATGGCTCTCAGTTTCACAGTACAATGATGGTCGCGGACTCAAATTCAAAGTGGAATTTACTGGACTTGTGCCACCACCTGCACTTGGAAAGAAGGCTTGCAAGAACACTAAACTCCCTGTACTCAAGAAGACGTTCTATATCCACTAAGAGTCTGAGCTCAGCGATCTCATACAAGGCACAATCCATGCACTCGGCCGTCAGGACGGCGATGACTCCCTCAGCTTTTCCTGGTCATCCCGCACCGGTGAATACTCCAGCTCAACAATTGACATTCCTAGCATGACATATTTGATCGCTAAAACTATGTTCAAGGAGATGCCCTTGTCGTGTCAAGCAGATTATGCAAGCCTTTTGGAAGAGGCTGTCAAGAAACTGTTGTTGATTGTCACAATATGCATGAAAGAACTAAAGGTGTGTCCGTGTTTTCTATCATCCCTAAAACACTGATTTTGTAGTATGGCAGCGAGAGTGGTGAAGACCAATCAAGCGAGGAGTGGCAGCCTAGGAAAAAAGGGAAAGTGCGTATGAATGTTGAATACATGCGCGCAACACTCACAATGCACAGGTTTATGAGCCGTCTGCTGAGGAAGTCGAGCAGACAGAGTTCATTGTGAAGCTTCAAGCAAGATGGAAGTGCAATGATCGCAATTGCAAATGCTTTCGGTGTTTTCCCAACAAAACTACCGCAAAACACGTACACTTGACTCATTTACACCTACAAAGTTGGGCTGCAGCTGCCATGCGTTGATAAGCCGCGAAATTTGCGAAACCTCAAATTTTACGAATGCATGACATTCAGCGCTCATCCAGAGGTTGGCGTGAGCTCCAAACGTGCAACCCAGAGCCATATTGCATTATCATCTTAAACTGGCAATAACAGCTTATTCCTGGAAACTTCACCCTTGGGACACTTGGGGGTTGAATCCGGATTAAGGCTCAAAGCCCATACATCAAAGTCCTGAAACACCCTCTATACGTGGGAAGGCAAAGCAATGCTCACTATCAAAGGGAGAATCATATTATCCACCTCTGGCATTTATTGGCACGCTGGGAACCTTATTCGGGAGGGAAACACCTAGTTGTTTACACGACTTTGGCTTACCCGACGCGACGCGATGGGTCACCTGATCAAGGCCTGGACCTACAATTATTACTCCTATACACCGGATCCGCAACAGCGCGATCACCCGATAAGCCGCAGGCCGGATTAAGCTTGTACTGCGTGTTTCTGGATACCGATTAAGGGCATCTGGGGTATCATTGGAAAGGTATTAAACCATACAATCCAGTCAACGATACTAGAAGTTGAGGCATCTACCACAGAGGAAGATATGAGTCAATTATCCTATTCAGGGGACTAATTACACATATAATCCCCTGATCGACGGGAGTCATTAAACGAACATATAGGAGGGCTCAAGTAGCGAATAGGAACGCGCTCCGCTGATACCGATTTCAGGCTAATTAATTAAGTAGAATACCCGAAGCCTAGTAATCACGCACATGTAATAGTTTTTGTACAGTATATAAGGAGGGCAGAACTAGGGAGGACGGCACTGAACCAGACCCCAGAAAGTGAGGAGCAATACAACCCTTGCGTACGGAGTTGAAGTTTAGGCTTGAATCTTTGGCTGTCAATTAGCCTCAGAATTTAAGTTCGGTTTTGGAATAGCATCAGTGGGATTTATAAGTGTCAGTTACGGGGCGTGAGCCATGCCAAGTTTGAGGCATGAGCCATTGTGTGTGTTCTGAGGCGTGAGCCATAGTTACGGGGCGCGAGCCAAGCAAGTTTGAGGCGCTGGCCAAGTCAGTGGAATAAGGCGTGAGCCAAAGTCAGTGGAATAAGGCGCGAGCCAAACAACCGGGTCTAAACAGCCCACCGGATTAATAGTCCACCAAAAACAAACCGGTCTAGAGCCGTTATATCTGCATAGTTGGGAAACTTAAATCCACGTTGGGAACCAACCGATAAATTCAGGTTGTGTCTTGAACACCACTTCAAGAAACTAGTTGAGACTTAGCCACCCTCAGGGGAACGGGAATTGAATACTTTCGTGACAAATATGTTTACTCGTGGTTTCCTTGGACCTATACTTGTGTCCAAAAAGACCCGAATCTCGTCAGTGCATCAAGGTCATTAAGGGAGTGTGTTGGTGTTGGAGTCTGTCTATTGTCGGTTTAGTCGTGCTTAATCGCACTTTGTGAGTTAGGTGTAACTCAGTCGTTCGATAGGGGGGATTTTGGCAGTTGCATATTTAGACCGTTGAACCTGAGCAACCCTTTCAGCGTTCATCATAATCTCTCCTTGTCATCGTCTGATTCCATTGCAGCAAGCAAAGCATATCAATGCCGATGGATCGACTGTCGATGTGGAAACCCCACCCAACAACAAGCTTTTCAAATTTCAAGAGACGGAGAACGAGGAGGACCAACAGCTGTTATGAACTCGTGCCACACAGAAGGATTGATTGTCGACGTACAGGGTCGATGCGGCACGTACATTGTACCCAAATTCCATGAAGAGGTTGCAGAGATACATGATCTCCATTCCAGCTGTGCATGTCGCGACATACTCTGCCTCCGTGGTGGATAGAGTAACAATGGTCTGCAAGTGGCTGTGCCAGCTAACAGCGCTGGTGCTGATTTTCATGACCATTGTTATATCCATGCAACATCCCCAGTCCTCTCGTCAACCTTCCGGTAGCTCCGGTAGGTTCCAAGGCTCCGGTATCATACCGGAGCCTCCGAACCATCCGGAATCATCGGGTTTTTACGCAATGAAGGATTACTGAGCGTTTCCCGTTTATCTGTCTTCCTGTCTTCTCACTTATTGTCATACGACTTCTCATCAGTCCATCTGACTTGTCTTATTGTTAAGAACCACTCTCCTTCCTTTTATGGAATACAATTAGCTACTTAGTATAAATACATCTTTAATATGTCTTATACATCAGATTGATAATTGACGTTGCTTGGCTCACTTTCCTTGCATTGAGTCGTCTCCGTACTCTCCGGTTCCCTCCGGTACTCCGACTTGTCTTCCTCTGTCGGATACCTGCCGGTTAGGGTAGTCACTCACCCTTGACCCCCTGTGGTGTTGTGATCCTCCTTCGTATACCTTCCGGACCTTCCGGCCCTCCGACGCTCCGACGTACCGGAGCCTCCGGTCCTTCGGCCTTTACTCATTAGGTCCACTCTGGCTCGGTATATAACAACCATGCCCGACGTCGAGCGTCCGTTGTCGGGGTTACAGCCATGGTCTGCATCAGAGTAAGTGGTGAAGAGATCGTCAGTGGGGGAACTTGAAGGGGCATAGGTGAGTTTCATGTCTATGGTTCCCTTCAAATAGCGCAAGAGGTGTTTGACAGCTTTCCAGTGCTATGGTCCGGGATTTGAATTCAATCGGCACAGAACTCCCACCGCTTGAGCAATATCTGCGTGAGTGACATTTGACAGATATGAGAGCGTGCCAGTAGTGTTTGTATATGACTTGTCCTTCATATAGGTGAAATCTTCTGGAGTCTGGCAGGCCATTGACATTGACAGTCGGATGGTGCTGTCCATTGGTGTCGACACTGGTTTGCACTCAGACGTTCCGAAGTGTTCTAACACGTTTAAGGTATACTGCCGCTGGGAGAGGGAAATCATTTGGTTGGGGTGGTCACGGATGATTTCGATGCCGAGGAGGAATGTTGTGGCCCCCAGGTCCCGAAGTTTGAACGCTGTTTTGAGGTCGTCCTTAAGCTGCTGAATCACCGCTTTATTTTTGGATGCGATGGTTATGTCATCGATGAAGACCAGGACGATAATCCGGTCCTCGTTTCTCTTCCACACCCACACGCTGTGCTCGCATTTCACACGCTCAAATCCCAGGCCATGCAGAGTCTTGTCAAGCTTCTTGTGCCAAATATGTGAGGCCTGCTTTAGGCCGTATATCGACTTCATGAGCTTCCACACCCAACTGGAGTCTTTGTCAACAAAACCCTCAGGCTGGCACATATACACCTCGGCATCGATTTCCCTATTCAAGAAAGCTGACGAGATGTCCACACTCTCAAGTTCAAGGTCCTCCAATCTGCTAATGGCTAGGATCGTCCGAAGAGCGGCCCATTTCGGTGTCGGTGTGAATGTGTCTTCAAAATCGAGACCAGGGCGCTGATGATTGCCCATAGCGACGACACGGCCTTTGTAGCGCTCTATTGAGCCCTCTGCATTGCACTTGACCTTGAATACCCAGCGGCTCCCAATGACCTTCCGTCCTGGTGGAAGTTGGACGAGCTCGAAGGTGCCATTATCCATGAGGGCCTGGATCTCATCACAGGCTGCTTCATGGTACTTCTCTCGGTCGGGACGACACATCGCTTCTGCGTACGACTTCGGCTCCGTGTCGTGTGCAGAAGCTGCATAAACGAACTCAAATGCCTCTGAAAAGGTGAGTATTTCTTCTGCGGCGTAGACGTACTCAAGCCCGGTGCTGAATGCTGCTTCTGCAACATATTCAGCAGTCTCTGCCACTTCGTCATTGATGCCTTCCAGCTGATATGACTCAAGCCGTCAAGGATCCTCGTTCAGACGTAGGAAAGGGGGTATGTCATCTACAAGCCGCTCAGCTTCTGTTCGACGCTGATAGCTTCGTGGAGCAGGGTGCGATGGAGGGGTATCCAGAGGTGAAGAGAGTGGGGATGGTCCAGCAAACAGAGACTCAGGACGAGGGGTAGAAGGAGGAGGAGGATCACCTAGGTGCGTAGATCTCCCTCCTGATCCAATGAATCTTCGTCGTTTGCAGGAGTATAGACTGCTGGGACATGCACAGGCATGGGTGCTGCATCAGCAATTTTGGGGGTATTTCCAGGAAAGTACCATTCATCGAAATCGGCACGGTCACTGATCACAGTCTTCTTGGACTCAGGGTGCCAGAAGAGCCACCCCGGATACTCCTGAGGGTAGCCCAGGAACACACACTTCTTGGTGTGCAAGGCGAGCCCATGCCACTGGTCCTTCTTGACGTGCACATATGCTGTGCAGTCAAAGACTCACAAATTTGACACGTAGGGCTTTGCCCCTTTATGCCAAGATGAGTAAGGGATTTCATCGTGTGGATTGGCTGCCGTGGGTGCCCTGTTGCGAAGGTGCATGAATGTGTCCACCGCAAATCCCCAGAATTACGCCGGAAGCTTTGCCTCGACTAGCATAGCTGTTACATGTTCCGACATGATGCAGTTACCAATCTCAGCTACGCTGTTCTGGTGCGGCTCAGCGCGGTTGGTGTGCTGGCATCGTATACCATGCTCTTTGCAGAAGCGGTCCAGTTCCTTCGACATGAATTCTCCCCCTTTGTCCTCGTGCATGGCTTCCAATGGAAACCCGGTAAGTTTCTCTGCAAATGCCTTGTATACCTTCAAGCACTCAAAGAAGTCACTCTTGTTCTTCAGCTTGAAGGTCACCCACACGCACCAAAAATTATTGATGAATGTAGTCCAATAGCGGTGACCCTCGGGCGTTCGCACGGGAAGGGATCCGTGGAGGTCAACATTGACAAGGTGGAGTGGTCGGGTCGCATGGAATGTTGCATGCTTTGAGATGGGGCCGCGATGTTGCTTCCCCACGATGCACGGCTCGCAGATGGGATCAGGTAGGAGATTCGACGTAATCTTCATGCCAGTGACCAGCTGTTTACAGAGTAGGGTTTTGATGTATTCAATAGAAATATGACCCCAATGATCATGCCAAAGTTTTAGCATGAGCGGCAGTGTTGTCGCTAGCTCAGCAAATGGGTGATTGGGATGGTGTACCCATCCAGAAACCCAGCGTTGTTGGTGTTGATAGTTGCTGTGAGCAGGGTCTCACGATTTCGACGGAAGATGAGTTTGTTGGCATGAATGGTGACGGTGAATTGTTTTTGACGCGTAAGGTAGAGAACAGCAAGGAGGTTACTTTGAAGTGCAATGACGGTGCGGTGTCATATGTGAAGTGGCACCTGTATCTGTATTCCAGTCAGCACCAACTTCGATGAGAAGGGGCGACGAGGATTCCGTGGCACTTGCATTTCTGGCGAACTCCGTGACGGCAGCAGCAGTTTCTTCATCTGCTTGCGCGGTCTTCACAGCTTGGCTTTTGTTCGCACAGCGCTTCTCTTGGTTGGTGTGTATCCTTGCCATGCTACGGCAGTCTTTGGTAGCGTGTCCAGCCCGTTGGCACCAGTCACAATACTCCTCATCTGTCACGCCGGCGGTGACGGCGTTGGCAGCCACTACGGCTTGGAGTGCAAGCGCTAACTCGGCCTCCTTGCGTGCCTGCTCCTGGCGATCAGATTCTTCGAGAAGGAAAGCCTCAGTGATGGTGGCTTTGTCGAGTTGCGGCAGAAGGTAGAGTGAGGAATGGAAAGCCTTGTACTCCTCTGGAAGGGCCCTGACCATCGCCATCGACGCAAACTCGCCATCCAGGTTGTCCATAGAGAACTTGGCAGGCTGAAGTTCTTGGATGAGAGCAACAGCATCGACTCTCCCTATGAGCTTGGTGAGTGTCTCGTCAGGTTCCTTTTGGATAGCAAACAGTGCATTATATGCTGCAAATTGTGCACCTGGTTTCTTCTGTCTGTGCACTGTCTCCAACACATTCCACATCGCCACTGGATTCTCCTCCATCCCTCTGATGTGTGCCGTCTGCGCCGGCTCGATGGATGCGTAGATGGACCCGGCAGCCTTGCCCGAGTCTATGAGCCATTTGCGATTGTGTCTTCCGTGTCGGTACTGGCTGGCGCGACCATTACACCTTTGACAATGAGCCATACTCCGAGTCGTTGAAGCTCAGCACACTCGTCACCGGTCCAGGAGGAGTAGTTCCTCTCATTGAGACGAGGGAAGGATGGTTTGTGTGTTGTCTCAGATGTCGGAGTGAAGATTTGTGAGTCTAGTCGACGAATGGATCAAATTGAAAATTTTCTTTTCAGGAGTTATGATCAGTAGCGGACTCCGGGGCCCATAACCTGTGAAGCGCAGACCGTCGAATACAAATGCTGCGGTCGAGCGTAAGTCGATAGAGACTTTCTGCTCGGCCGCACGGTATCTATGCTACGCGATCACGTGTATTCCTAGCTAGGTACGCTAATTCTAACAAAAATGACGCTGAGAATTCTGGAGCTTGCCATATTCAGCTGCAAGTTCGTCCACCTCAGGACCATGGTGGATTTGGGCATTATCCAGTATCAATACACTTGGTCCAGGGTACGGTGTTGTCAAGGGCATCTGCATCACAAGATCAAGAAATTCCATAAAGAAGTAATGGTAATAACATACCACACTGTCTCGTAGAAACTCGACGAAGCTTTGACGGCATAGAGATCCTTCAACAACCCTTGCTCCGATTATTCCCTTGCCCAACGCTAATGCCGCCACCCCGGTCAGACAGTGCTTCCTGACAAAAGGCTGACTGACTTCTGTGTGGGTACCAATCTCGGACTGACCGAAATGCGGGTGTACGTACAGCCGTCTTTGGAAACTTCATCAATAGAGATAAGGTAGTTGGCAGGGTAGATGGAGATGTGGTGGCAATAGTTGGCTCGAGAAAATGGGCAGCGCTCGGAAGCCATTTTCTGGATAGCTTTGAGATTTGTGCGTGCCTGGATGAAAGTACGGTGAATAGTAGCTAGCGATGTGTCAAGCTGGCAATATTTCCAATTGGTTCTGGTATTCGTCAAGAAATGTAGTGGGGTTATGCCGTGCCAGATGGACAAGATAGTCTGCATCAGCTTGTGTGAGTGTCCGGGGCCTTCCGCGACCAATCACCTGGGCCTTGGCCACACTGCCGGTGAGGTGTTTCCATTTACGCGTGCGGATGAGTGTCGACCTCGAAAATTGAGCAATTTTGAGGATGTCAGAGGTCGTGTCGTGGCCGCACTCTTCCATGCGGAGCATAGCCTCCTTCAGGACATCACTGATACGGCGGTTAGGCATGAGAGAGAGGTATGAGAGTGAGCGGCGAGCGGTAGGAAGTGACTTGGGAAGTGAAGATTGTTTGGCCCTGTCTATCTCAAAAAGGCCGCTCGGGCCGGGACTCGAACGCTGCCCGACCTCTCAAAGTTTTTTTTTTTTTTTAAACGGGGTGTGTCATTATATTTGAAAATAGCGATAATTTTTTTTGGTTCCACATTGACACCAGAGCCCTTCTGACAGGGGAAAAAATTAAGGAGACCAAGGAAATGAACGATTATTTCCCGTAGACGGACGTTGTCGACTTGTTAAACGGTGAAAACTTAAAGTGACACTGGGGGCAGTGATCAGGGCACTTGAAAGCCAAGTGCAATGCGTGCATGTGTGCGGCACGTCTGTGTGACATGCCACAAAGGCTTGACAAAGGCCTTTGTAATATTCACATCTTGTATTAACAAGGTAGAACTAAGTGTTGAATTAAATACGACAAATGTTATAAAGACTTAACCTGCTTTTTGACCGCACTGAATGAGTTTTTGAACCGAATTGAGAACTGGGTGGGCACGAGCGGCGAATAATCCCGAGCGGGGCCTTGATGGAGCCGTGAAAGCTGACGCAAGAAGCCGTGCCCATGTGACGACACGGATCCACGGTTGCTTGATCCTCGCTGTCGCGCTCGCATTCGTCCCGGCCGGGCCCGGTGTCACGCAGCTGCCCGCCCCGCGCCCAGTGCACGCCACGCAGCCACCCATCCTGCACCCATCCCACGCCACGCACCTCACCATCCTGCCTAGATCCAACATCACACAAATGCCCGCCCCGCGCCCTTCCCACGCCGCGCATGGCACTGCCTCCCGGGACCACAGCACGCTTTGTGCGCCGTGCCTTCGGGGATGGGATACCATCCCCGCATGTCCCCTTTGTCGGCGCACGACCCCACCCCCACGTCGCCGTTGTCGGCACACGCTTATCCCCGCACATTGCCTTTGTCGACACACAGCCCCACCCGCACATCGCCTTTGTCAACACACGGCCCCACCAGTACGTCGCCTTTGTCGACACAGGATACCACCCGCACGTCGCCTTTGTCAACACCTGGCCCCACCCGCACGTTGTCTGTGTCTGTACGCCGCCTTTGTCGGGTGACCGTCGCACCCACACATGGACTTGACACCGGCTTTGTCCTTGGCGTGACCCGCAATCATCCCTCCTTTGATAACTCCGTCCAGAGAATCGCTTGACCTTCCAAATTTTGATAACCCCATCCCCAACCTTTCCGACTTCAGTCACCATCACACCAAGCTTGGGGCCGACTTGACCAGGATTTTCCCTGTCGTGGAACCCCCTACACCGACGTCTCATGATTTCGGCGGGACTTACAATGCTGACTCCAAGGCCTGGTCCTCTTTCTGGGGTCCGAATGAAACCGCCCTGCGTTTGTTTGGCGCTCGTTGCGCTCCACGGGCTTGGCGTCGCTGTCACCACTGCTGGTGGCCATTTTGGGCCTCCCGACCAGAAACGCCTGTATCTCACTCAAATCTCGTCCTTTTCCCCTCAACTAAAGCATGATGCTCTTCGTTAAGAACCCAATGAAAGAGCCCCGCACTTTTTTTGGCACTCCCTGGGCTCCCCGCGCTCGGCGTCGCTGTCACCGCTGCTGGTGGCCATTTTGGGCCTCCCACCCGGAAACCACCTCTATCTCACTCAAATCTCGTTCCTTTTCCCTCAACTAAAGCACAATCCTCTTCGTTAAGATCCCAATTGACGGGCCCCGCACTTTTTTGGCCCAGTCCCAGTTTGCAGGAGTCGAGTCGCGCGGGGACCTCACGTGGATGGAGATGTTTCTCTCTCACTCGTGCACAATTTTATACTCATGGGGGTGGCCATGGATTTATTTTAGGAGAATTTATATCATTCTTCTTCTTTTATCTAGTCCCTTTCAATGTTTTATGTAACGGGCACCGGCCATGATTTTCTGGCAAGACTTTTGAAAGCGTGGGCTCCTCAGACAGACCAAATATGCACACACCCCGCTTCCAAAGGTTTTTCGCAAGCAATTCTAAAGTTCAACCTATGCTGAAAGATATTTAGGGAATCAAGAGGCATGCCATTAATGCCTGAAAAAAAAATTGGACAAGTTTTCGGTCCGCCCACGCCATGAGGTTATCATTCATTAACGGGATCTGTGCGCAGCACTAATTTTTTGTTTTTGTTTTCGGGGAATGAGGAAGTCTCGTAAATCAATGTAAGATCAATAATATTGCTAAGAGCAGTGGCAGCTACGATTACATGCAGTACATACATCTCCAACCGCACGGTCAGGGTTAAGATAGTCTTCTCGCTCGAGTAGGGGCGTATCAGTCCAAGACAACAAGTACTTGAACAAGGTACCGGGGTTGTCAAAATTTTCAGCCCACCCACCCCAGGAGCAGATGTTTCGAAACGGCCAACGTAGGACCCTCGCGAGATACTGACATCCACCGCGCCGAAATGAGTGAGCCCCGTAAGGCCGGGGATCAATTTTAATGTCCAATAGATTGTTGCGGAAATATTCCATGAACGAATCTGTGGACTACAAGAAAATCTATCAGCAAACGGAATGCATTCTAATTGGAAGCTTACCATGCCCTCGCTCGGTATCACGCTCCATCCATTGCGACCAACCTTTCTTCGGAAGATGAAACCGGATGGTGTCCCATCACTGGCAACTGCCAGTTCCCACCTTATCACGAACGCTCGCACCGGGCACATCCAAGGCCTTGTGGGATTAGCATACAGATAAAAGGGTGTGATTCCTAATTGAGAGCATTGAGCCGCAATTCATCTCGGAAGGAACAAACACTTACCTCCATTCTGATGAGTCTTGCGGAAAGGTAAATCGAGGCGGATACGCAGCACTCCGTTCTCCAGCCGTTCAAACTGTATGTCCTGCCAGGTAATGCGCAAGGCCTCATCGTACTGCAACAGGCAGAGCATCGAAACAATATAAAGCAGCCAAGAATGGGAATCATCGACACTTTTGATGGTAAATGGCCGGGGAATCCCAATTAAGTACTGGCCATTGTTTTATCAGCGCCGCAAGCAAGGTCGTAGCCAGAAGAACGGAGCTTAAGACAAAATCCGGACGACGTGGGTTAACTGGAAGGCGCGCCTTCCTGAACTTACTTGTCCAAACAACCAGATACCATACCTGGTACGTATATGATGAGTGAACTCGCGATCCCATGAAGCTGAATATGTTTACGCAACATCTCCTTGGGTTCCGGAGGATTGGGTTCCAAAGTTCCAGCTTCAGGACATCGGCGCTGATGAGATATTTGACAACTGTCAATTTAAAGAAGACCCACGAAGTTTCCAGTACGCCACGGCAGTATCTACAAGAGCTGCGCTGATGCTGTGATAAAAAACAATTCGTCCGAACGAGAGCATTGTCGAGTCGTGCATGGATGAAGAAAACAAGTTCTGGTATCTATTTTTTCCATGCATAATACAGGATAGTTGATTTGATTTACCAGGCGAGGCCTTCTGACGCGATCTCCGTTGGTTTCGCGGTTCATGATCGCCCTAGAGAAGACCAAAGCAAAGGCAGGTCAGGTCTCGCAGTCAGCATATGCATCGCTTGCGCAATTGCGCTTGCCATGGCAGAAACCCAGCATGGAGTCGGCGCGAATGAAGACATGAGAACACACGAAGTCACGTGAAGAGTCACTTGTGTGACTTCACGCATCTTGCCCACACGCACACGCCTCCAACCCGCTCGGTGGGTTATTTCTTTCTCTGCACTTCTTCATCAGCTGTGATTTCTCTTGCTCGCCCTTACCTGGGTGGGTGGAGTGCCATCCAGCTGAAAGAAACACAATTCAGAAATGTTGCCACTCACCTTGCTGACAACTCTATTTGCAGTTCCTCGCGTCGGCTTGTCTCGACCTGTGAGTAATCTCTCGCCTCCCTGCATTTTTGCTGACTTCTCTCCTTGCTCGCCCTTACCTGGGTGGGTGGAGTGAAGTTAGCTGCGAAATGCAGCTTGAACAAAATATTGCACCACTGGCATTACTGACGCGACTCTGCGCAGTTTTCGTGTTTTTTTTTTTGCGTTCAGATGCATAACCTCTGGACCTCTTACTCACGCAAGGTGCGTGTTTTAAACCGTAGCAGGTTCTTGAGTACTCACTAGCCCACAGACAAGGAGCAGCGCTGTTTTTACAGCTTGGATGCCTGAGGTCAATGCTCTCCGTGCCGAAGGTTTCCAATTCGGCCCGCTCGTGTCCCGCACTGTTGCTGCCTGGTCAGACAACCAAGAAGGCCACGAGCCTGACGACGACATGGACGACATCAATATGGAATGGCCGCCCAACCCCGACAACTTCATCGACAAGGAGTGGCCTCCGCGAGATCCTTCGAACAACATCGATGCCCCCCCGCCTCCTCCTCCTCCTCGGAAACGTCGCCCCTCTCCATCATTTGACAACCTTCTGGCAACAGGCAAACCGCAGACCAGCAATTACCGACGTCGCGCAGCCAAACGCGCGAAGGGAATCCAGCACAATGGCTACCAACCCCGCGTGTCCACGATTCGCAACCATGTTCTTCCAACCGAACCGGTCACTTCCCCTGTGTTCAATGCCACCACCCTTCCCACCGCACAGGGCGCATACACCGCGAAGGTTGAGAGCAAGCAGGAAAAATATTGGAGGTGAACTTGCACCAACTTGGGGGTGAGTTTTCAACTTGCATTCGAAGGGCGCATACTAACCTATTTTATGGCATATTCTCTTAATTCCTCGACTTGGGGACGCCCTAACATTTCAGCCTGCCTCCGTGTATGCTCAAAAAGACGTCACTGCCGCCATGGATGTCCAGCTCACACCAACTTGGGTAAGTTTTCAATTTTCGCACTCGCAAGACTCATACTGACCTATTTTTCGGTATTTTATCTTAGTTCCTCAACCTCAAGATGCCCTAACATTTCCGCCCCCCCCCCCCCCTGCTTATGTTCAAAAAAGACCTCACCGCTGCCATCGTTGTCGCGGAAGTCGAGCTCGCACCAACTTGGTAAGTTTTCGACTTGTGCCCATGAGGCTTGGACTGGCCTTGGTTCCTGTTCCAGATGGTACCCCCCCACATGCCCCCACGTATTTGGAAGCGGATATCACCATCGCCACCATTCGCCTGAACTCGCCCGCCACCAACCCGATGCAGCAATCTTTTTTTCGCCGACGCCGTGCATTCCCCCCTCAGAGTGATCTGCCCAACTCCAACAGCTGGGCGATGGCGGTGAGATCGTCATCGAGCGCTGCCAGGGATGCGGAGCTCACCACCGCAAATATTTCGACTTCAATTCTGTCACCAGTTTCATGCAATTCAGTGCCGAATCATTTTTTTCTTCTATACATCCCCCGATACCTTGGATATCTACGACCTCATACTGCAGTCTTAAATGCCCACTTGGGCCCCGTTGCATTTTATGCGCAATATAAATCGTATACTCGCCCTATCTACGCTACCTCCACAATTTATCTACTGTATATAGCTGTATCCACTTTACATCTCTTGCTGAATTTACTGTAGATTCTGGCTCACGTCTTGGCTTGGCTCGACCCGCTCCCGCTCCACTTTGACCCCTTTTTTTGGTGCGTCTGTCCTCCACTGACCTCTCGTGTCCCACAGGTTTCGAGCCCAGGCCGTGCGTTCTGTCTGCGCCCCGCCCCACCCAATCGCGGTACAAGCCAGGTTTCACGTGAGGGGCGGGGCTGACAAAGAGGTCGGGGTTGGGCTGCCTGCTGCAATTCTCTGGGTGGGGTTATCAAACTCGCGCAGGCAGACAAAGAAGGGATGATGGCGGGTCATGCCAAGGACAAAGCCGGTGTCAAGTCCAGGTGTGTGGGTGGGGCGGTCACCTGACAAAGGCTGTGCACAGACATCGGACAGACGATGTGCGGGTGGGGTTGGGTGTTGACAAAGGCGACATGCAGGTAGTATCCTGTGTCGACAAAGGCGACATGCGGGTGGGGTCGTGTGTTGACAAAGGCAATGTGCGGGGATAAGCGTGTGCCAACAAAGGCAACGTGGGGGTGGGGTCGTGTGCCGACAAAGGGGACGTGCGGGGATGGGCGTGGGGCAGGCAGTTGCGTGACATCCGGTTTTGGCGGGATGGTGACGTGCGTGGCGTGGGATGGGCGCAGGATGGGTGGCTGTGTGGCGTGCGCTGGGCGTGGGGCAGGCAGCTGCGTGACACCGGGCCCGGCCGGGACGAATGCGAGCGCAACAGCGAGGATCAAGCAACCGTGGATCCACGTTGTCACATGGGCGCGACTCTTTGCGTCGGCTTCCACGGCTCCATCGAGGCCCAGCTCGGCATTACTTGCCGCTTGCACCAATCTAGTGCTCAAATCCGGTTCAAAAATTCATACAGTGCGGTCAAAAAGCAGGTTAAGTCTTTATCACATTTGTTGTATTTAATTAAACACTTAGTTCTACCTTGTTAATACAAGATGTGAATATTACAAAGGCCTTTGTCAAGCCTTTGTGGCGTGTCACACGGACGTGCCGCAAACATGCACGCATTGCACTTGAGTTTCAAGTGCCCCGATCACTGCCCCCAGTGTGAGGTCGGAAATCAAGAAACGCGTCGCGTTGCGTCACGAGCGTGTTATAGATATCTATTTGGTCATCGATCCGAGATTTCTGAGTGGCAGTGCAAATTGCCACCGCAGCACCTCTCTCAGCCCAACTACGTGCAATGGTTTTGACGCGACGGGGACACAAGGCGCGGATGATGGTCACTCGGCTCCCGAACGAAATCATCACGGAGATCGTCCGAGCTGCACCGAAGGCTGACCAGGCGACACTGTGTAGAGTGTCCAAATTCTTTCACAGTTTGGTCTTGCCTGTTCTGAACCGCGTCGTTGAGCCGGCGCGTGGCAACAGAAACAACATCGTCCTCGCGGGCTTTTGCTCAGCGCTTATCGCAGACCCTGGGCGTGCCCACGTCATACGGTCCTTCACTTTTTTTGCTCATGGACTGCAAGTTTCCTAGTATTGTTTGGAAAATGGTCTCATATCGTCCATTGACAGACCCACGAAAACCCTTGACGTCTTGGTGCAAGCGATGAATCTTATGAGCCGCCTCGAGCACCTGTCGATTAATCACCCCTCATCCCTAATGCTTTCGAAACTCTCCCTCCTCACCTTCCCCGGGCTCCTCAGCTTTCACTGCCCACATGTATACGAACGTAACGGGGCAAATATGGTGGCGGGCTTGCTGACGCGCCACCCGACTCTGATACGCATCCAACTCCGCTCTCCTCCCGTTCCGATTTCCCTCCCAAACCTCCAATATTTCGACGGGTTTGCCCGTTCGATTCCCCTAATAACTACGCAGTCTCTGAGGGCTGTTCGACTTGTCTGGGATCCCGCGACGCAGAACTTCGACGACATCTTCATGGCCTTGCTCCCCCTCAGAGATTTCGCCCTCCCATTTGTTTCCTCCCACGTTTATTGTACCGGAAACTACAAGCAAATCCTGCCCTCTCTAGCAAGGCGAATGCCACACACAACGAGCCTTCAAATTGTCCCTTCCCTACTACTTAACGATGTAAGCGACATGCCCATTCTTTCCATTGCATCACTCACCGCGAGCAAAATAAGGAAATTGTCAATCACGTCACGCAGTGGCTTCCTGAGCTCCGACACCTAGTGTATCTCGCACTGGATCACATACCTTATAGTCCAAAGCCTCGTCTCTCGATAGCCAATCCCCAGGTCACGGTGCAGGCGTGGGCCAAGGCCTGTCCGACTTTGGAAGGCTGTTCTCTAGGTATGTTCGGGTGTGTTCATATTTCAGTTTCATCTTGTTGAACCAATGTTTCGTAGTTGACAGTGCGTGGAGAAAAGTCGATGGGACGTGGCAGGGATACTCCCTCGAGGATTTTCGGATTCACACCGGCTTTTCCGAATATGTCATTACCTAACTCTGAACATTGTGAACATCGCCCAACCGAAATGGTTTGTACAGCGAAAATAGGGTTGCGACCTAGGCAGAGTTGGAGGTATTGTGATTGGACGCGGGCCGTTGTGTTCGATGGTGCAGTATCTTTGTGGAAACGCATACTGAAGTGTGCCCACTTCCTAGCTTGCAAACTTCAATAAATCTTCGATGCAACTTCGATTCGTGATGTTCGTGGTATACATAGTCAGATACAGGTTATATGCTGGTGAGCAACATAATCAGGATATCGTAGATGCGTTCCAATAGCAACGGGCCGTCTAGTGCCATCGCCCATGCCGGCGCCGCCTCTCCTCCGGTGGCGTGCCCCGCCGGACGCCGCTAGTCTATTTTCAAGCGCGGGGATCCGATGGGAGTTCAGCCTTGCTATGTAATCACATTTTGAGGACCTGGCCCCCGTTCTTGAACCGGGATTCATCCTCAGCAGAGAAATAGAGATGTTTTCTGTGTACCCAAATATTTTCGGATTTTTCAAGTACCATGAGTCGAAGCTGTTGACCGGTCAAGTTGATGGGTTTGATGTCCCATCACATTGAAGGACGAGCTCCTGCATGGATTCAAAGAGCAGTTAAACAAATCCCAAGGGGCAGATAAGGGCAGATCATCATTACTAATAGTCTCTAAGGTACCAAGAAAGCGGAGAACAAGGAGCCGCAGAGCAAAAACGGCCCAAACTAACAAGCGTGAACTGCCCCGCGCTTTTCAACATTTTCAACAAACCAAGGTACGAGGTCGATCATTGTTGAAGTCTGGCTATAAGCGACTAGAGCCCCGCGACCCGCAGCGACAACACAAGATGTCGACGATCACGTCGAATATCGTGACGATGACCTGCGCAGGTTAGGTTGCAATGAGCAAATGCACGGATGGTAAGCAGGTGGGAGGACGCACAGCGGTGACGGCGCCAACGATGGCCATGATCACGGCGAAGATAGCGCCGATGATAGCTTCGATACCACGGCCAATTGCACTGAAGATGGAGCCCTGAAAATAATAATGTCAGTTTAGAGAGTGGGATTGGAAAGGAAAGGACGGACCATGATGGTTTTATTTATTTAGTCGTGAAGAGGACGAGAGTTCGTTATATGAGTGGGTGGTTTGTTTCATGAGAAAAGTGGATGCTTTTATACTGTGCGGAGCAATGGAGCAAACGCGCGCTGGGTAGAGTATAATGAAGTCATGGCACCATATCTTCCTTATCTTAGCGTTCTTTTGCGGGCCATTTCCCCGGCAACTTGCCGCAACCTGATGGGGATTTCATTAAGAGAAGCAGGCACCGAAGGAGCGCCGAAGGGTGACATCTCCAGAACAGAAAGATCCCGAGTCGAACTTGCAACAAAAATAAATTGTTACACAAACGTTTGAGTCGCAACAAAAAAATAAATCGGTGGAGCAAAGTTACATACGAAGGAAAGGGAGTCTGGTATGCAAAGGGAACGTAGAGATACAAGGGCTGGACGCCCATCGGTAAGTAAATAAGGTGTTGGAAGATGAGACCGCGATGGAGTTGGGAGGCCTATGAGAACTTCCACCTGAGCCAGACAGGTTAGCATGATTGAAAACGAAAACGGAGAAGGGCTTGCCTGTTGTTGCAATTCACACATCTTTAACATAACAAAAAGTTAGAATAAATGCATGAAAAAGAGAAACAGACGTACGTTACGAAGGTCTGGTCAAAGGACATGAGCAGGGTAAATATTTAACTCGAACGGGACGTACCGTCATCGGCTCATCGGCGCTTCGGGTCTGCGCCTGGCGATAGCGGCATTTTCTCTGTGTGTCGGTGAGTAAGAAAGCGGAGGATCCACGCCAATACGCACTTGCTTGCACTTGGTGCACTGGAACGCGGACGTCTCCGCCTGCTGCTCCTCGGCCCCGAGCGCATCGTGCAGGTTCTGCTGCTTGATCGCCTCATCGGCCTTCTTCCGCTCCTCGGACGCCATCTCCTGCGCTCGAATGAGCACGACCTCCGTGTAAATCAAGGGGACTCGCCTGGCTGCTCATCTTGACGAACTTCTCCACGGGGATGTCGCCGCTCCCGACGGCCTCCCTCAGGCCGGGGTTGTTTTTGTCCTTGAGGTTCACGAACAGCGAGCGCATCTTCGTCGGGTACGGCTGGGTCGTCCCCCCGATCTCGGAGAAGACGGCGGCCTCGATGGCCTTTGATTTTTGGAGGATCAGGTCCACGGCTAGGGGATTTTATTTGAGTGTACACCACGCGATAAGGAAAAGAGGACGTACGGGCACCGGAGTCGGACGCGAGGGCGTCGTAGACGAGCTCGATGCACTTGTCCCGCGTCTTGTCGCCCGTGAACCCGCCCGCGACGCCGTCCGACTTCATCGTGCGGGCATTCGGCAGCGTGCCGCTGGGCGTCCTGGGCGTCGCGGGGCCGTTCGAGGCGACGGATCCCTTCCTGACTGCTCCACAGATTATTCGTCCGCCGGTAAACAGAGCGTCTCGACGCACCTGCGGTGTTCACGCCCACCGTGGGCTTCCCCGCGCCCCCCTGCGCGGCCTTTGCCGCCTCGACCTCTGTCTTCCATTGCTTGACGATCTCCTTCGCGAGGTCGGAGACATCCTTCGCTGCGTGCGTTCGCAGCTTCCCGACAGCCAGCCCGGCCTTGCTTTCCTGGATCACTGTCAGCCGAAAGAGGAAATGGCGAGAAAAAATCGACGAGTAACACCCACCCTTAGAATGGCTTCATTTACTCTGTAATCCTTTTTCAGCGTGCGCAAAATGGATACAATATCCTACAGAAAAGGGTCAGTGTGGGAACAAACAGAAAACGAGGGCCAAAAGGGATTCAATCGTACCTCATTGGAAGACGCGCTTTGTAGCTGTTTTACGAGTTTCTTTAACTCTACCGCATCCGACATGACTCCCGCGTCGCAGAGCAGCTAACTACGAATTACACCGTGTCCCAAATCTACCACCCGAATCGCTCTGCGCTATCCCTGGTGAAAGAAAGAGGAAGAACAAATTGCACTGCCTTGTGCAAATACGGGCCAAACAGCGTGCTACGTCATCCGCAAATTGGTAAGCGCAGATATGCTCTTCTGTCCCACATGCGCGAATCTGCTGGTGGTTTCGTCTGATACAGGATATAACAAGTGGGCCTGTAATTCCTGCCCCTACGAGTTCCCAATCACAAAACAGGTAATCCGGCACGACCATCTCGATTTCTCGTCCTCATCGCGGCCAATCTAGATGACCTCGCGGACCAAGTTGGTGCGCAAAGCAGTCGACGATGTCCTCGGCGGCGAGGAAACGTGGAAACACGCCGACTCGACGATGGGTCAGTGCTCTGGTACGGCTGGAAGATCTCTCACTCATTTATCCGTACCGCAGCGTCGTGCCCGAAATGTAACAACGATAAAGCGTATTTCTATCAGCTGCAGATTCGGTCTGCCGACGAACCAATGACAACGTGTATGTTCAGCATTATTTTGTTGTCGCGCTGCGCTAACTTGATATCCTCCAGTTTACCGGTCGGTTTGCGTCCATTCAGTGGATGTCTTTGGCTCAAGTATTCCAGGTGTACTTCGTGTGCTCACCAGTGGAGAGAAAATTAGGGCATCTCATCGGGCTAATTGGAATTCAATTTCTTGGTGT
The DNA here is from genome assembly GCA_029448575.1 of Mycena maculata. Lineage (NCBI taxonomy): Eukaryota > Fungi > Basidiomycota > Agaricomycetes > Agaricales > Mycenaceae > Mycena > Mycena maculata. Next base: position 280,721 of record JARJLG010000017.1, on the reverse strand, counting down.
TCAATTGGTTGGGAAAGCCAGGCAGTCCTGGATAACGGTATGCTGTCGTTGGCCGACAAGGGATGAAAACTGCATCGATCCATTCTGTCCTGCTGTATCTCATTCCATCGTCAACGGCATCGACAAGGCTGGAAAGAAATAAAATATAGCCCCCCCCACAATTTGGCGGGCTTGAATTTTGTGTAAAAAAAATTGGGTCAGCTACGAGCGCTACTCGATGGTCTCAAACGCATCGAAATATCCCACTCAATTATATGAAACTTATACGAGAAAGGGAATGTAGCATCAAGCTAGAACTACAGCACCTGATGTCGAACCGTTGAACTGGTGTTTTTTTTGAAAAGAAACAAAAACAGTATTGTGAATTTATGATTCAATCGCTACATTTATGTTGAGAAAATGATTGGAAAATGCGAGTCGGAGGTGAAGAATCCAAATCGGGTGATGGTCACGTGATAGACCCAGCTTGTCTCGAACTTCTTCCGTGTTCCTCGATTCCGACTCTCGCGCGCCTGGTTGTTGCTGAAGCGCAAAGTTAATCTCCAAGGACACAAGACCGCTGAATTGAACATATTTACTCGTGGCGACTTGAAGCCGGAATAACAGAAGTTAGGTGCGTACATTTGACACTCACCCACAAGCAAGAAAAGGAAACACAGAACTCAAGTAATCTGACGCTCTACTGGTATCGTCATGACCACCGGTGCTCTCCCCCCTCTGGATCCTCTTTTTCGTCGGAGCGCAAAACGCACAAGGGATATCTTTGCCTCTTGCCCAGACGAAGGCCTCAGAGACGACGAGAAGAGGTAGTTTCGTACCTCCTCTGGTGCATGTCGCATCTGACGTTCTCAAAGTGCACGGATACGCCTGTCCGTCAAAATCCACGACGAGTACCGTGATTTCAAGGAGCTTCCACCAGCCCTCCTCTCGCAGCAGGGGGCTGTCGGGCCCTCGCGGCCGCGGGAGGCGCGTAAAATGATCACCGCAGGGCGTGCGTTCTGACTCTCCATGCGCGTCCGATGATGATGACTGACTCTGCCGTTATCCTGCAGCGTCAGCGGACAACAACACCTCTCGCATGATAGCGGCCATCGACAACACACTCATCGCCCAGCCGTCGACGTTCCAGTCGTCGACAAAGCTTTCACAAGCGCTGACGCTGCACAAGACGACGCGGACGATAAAGCCGACGTACCATCCGCCGTGGAAGCTCGTCCGCGTCATATCGGGGCATCTGGGCTGGGTGCGGAGCGTCGCGGTGGAGCCAGGAAACCAGTGGTTCGCCACGGGTGCCGGGGACAGGGTGATCAAGATATGGGACCTGGCGTCGGGCGAGCTGAAGCTCTCGCTGACGGGCCACATCTCGACGGTGCGCGGCCTCGCGGTGTCGCCGCGCCACCCCTACCTCTTCTCCTGCGGCGAAGACAAGGTGCGTCCGCCCCGCCTCCCATCCTCTCCTGCTCATTCCAGCATATGTAGATGGTGCGCTGCTGGGACCTGGAGGCGAACAAGATCATCCGGCACTACCACGGCCATCTGTCGGGCGTGTACGCGTTGTCGCTGCACCCCACGCTCGACGTGCTCGTCACCGCCGGCCGCGACGCCTCCGCGCGCGTCTGGGACATGCGCACCAAGGCGCAGATCCACGTCCTCTCCGGACACACGGCCACCGTCGCCGACGTCAAGTGCCAGGACTCGGACCCGCAGGTCATCACGGGCAGCATGGACTCGACCGTGCGGTGCGCCTCCTCCCCTCCTTGCTCGACGCTTCCTAATTCACTTCGTGCAGGCTGTGGGACCTCGCGGCGGGCAAGACGCGCGTGACGCTGACGCACCACAAAAAGAGCGTGCGCGCGCTCGCGATCCACCCGACCGAATACTCGTTCGCGTCGGGCTCCGCAGGCGGGAACAACATCAAAAAGTGGAAGTGCCCTGAGGGCGCGTTCGTCTTCAATTTCAGCGGGCACAACGCCATCATCAATACGCTGTCCGTCAACGCCGAGGGCGTGTTCTTCTCTGGTGGTGCGCATTCCTATTCCTTCGTTCCCTTCCGTGCCCTTCTCTTGCGAATGACCTGCTGACGCACAAACAGCGGACAACGGCTCCCTGTCGTTCTGGGACTACAACACGGGCACGTCGTTCCAGAACATGGAGGACGTCCCGCAGCCCGGGTCGCTCGAGGCCGAGGCGGGCGTGTTCTGCTCGACGTTCGATATGACGGGGACACGGCTCATTACGGGCGGCGCGGATAAGACTATTAAGGTCTGTTTGGGTCTTTTGGCTATCTGCTTGCGCTGACGGTGCTCTAGATCTATGCCGAGCAATCGCAGTAGTGGCCCTGGCCGTTGTTGTTGTACCTTTATGTATTGGGATTGGGGCTCGTCTTAAGATGTCTGATCTCGTCTTCGCTCCCCTCCCGATCTGCGTAGGCTCGTCAAGATAGCCGGCTAGGCTAAGGGCACCGCGAGCTGCAAATGGACAACTAGATACATTGAACGGAACGGACCGGCATGATACATGAACTACCAAGGATACAAGAAGGAAGAAGACCTGATACAAGAAAGCTACAAAAACGTCGACAAGGGGCAAGGTTTCGGAAAGGAGAAGCATCAATTTGGGATTCGCGCGCGAATCAAATCATCCCGCCCACCCTGTCAGGGAAGAGGATTTCGACCCTGCGTCGGCCACACCCGATCTCGATGATGAAGGAGGATTGGGTGCAGCGGGAGAAGCGTACGAGTGCCCGTGGCCCTGAGCGCGGGTGGATAGGGCTTGAGCTTCCACGCGCGCCTGTAACGTCAGCGCCGGGGCGGCGCCCGGGATTGGGGGGAAGACCGGCGTGGGCTGCATAATCCGCGATTCCGATTCTGGCAGCGCAAAGGCTGAGTCTATCGGCTCTTCTGGAGCCGTTTCGCTTACGGGCGGCGCGTGGTGGTATCCGAAGTGTAAGTGGGATCCGCCCTGTGCGTCCTGGGGTTGCAGGAAGGCGTTGGCCTGAAGTTCCTGCTGCGCGGGGGTGGACATGGCCGTCAATTCAGTGCTCCTCGGTGAAGGGAGCAGGCCGAGATAGGCGGTGTAGGTGGGCGAGGTAGTGTAGGCGGACGAGACGTCCGGTCGGGCTGGGACGCCGCGAAAGTCCGCTGTGGCGGGGCTGTGGTGCTCGTGAAAGGACGCTTGCGCCTGCAAAGCGCCATTGTCGCTGGGGATATACCCAGGCACGGGTGGATTGGCTGAGAAAGGAGGGTAGAACGACGAGTGGATCATATGCGACATGGTCGACGGCTGGCTCCAAAAGCGCTCGGGATCCGCAGGCGCAGTGGAGTCGCCGGATGGCGAGGCGAGTGGGTATGTTTCGGGGCCGAGCATTGGAGCCACGGGTGAGGATGGTAGAGAGAGGTTGGACGCGGAGTAGGGGGAGTGGTCGGAAGCGTCGCCCTCGGGGGAGGACAGCGGCTTGTGCCACTGCGTTTGGCGAGGCGCGTGGGGGTCGACGGCCACATTGCGGTGGTGGCGCATCTTCGGGTTGGAGCGGGACCGTCCCCGGAGAGTCGATAGCGGTGGGGGAGCGTCGATCTCTGAAGGAAGCATCGATGCGGAGCTTGAGGGCATCAGGAGGGGCGTCGGTGCCTTGCGGTACCTGTCGCGGACGCCTTCCTCTTGGATAAAGGGAGTGCGCGCGGGCTTGGTGCCGTATACTTTCTTCTTCGTCAGCCCGTGAACTTGCTGCAACTGCGAAACGAGGCTGGGCGAGTCGGATGAGACATCATCGAGGGATCTGGTCGTGTACATGTCTGGTGGGACCAGCTCCCTTGAGGCCAGGGAATTTAGGTGCGCGGACGAGTCAGCCTGTGTAATGAATGATGAGAAGCATACTGTGCCGTGTAGTGTCCTCGTACCTTGGTGTCTGCGGAAACTAGCAAATGAGATGAGTGTCCAAGGCTGGAGAACGAAGCACGAACCAGAATCAGAATATCTCGGGGCGGAAACACGAAAGAGGAAGGACGTGGAGTACGTTGGCAGCCACAAGGGTTCCTCCGTGTTTTGTTGCCATTTTAACTAAATAAAATCATTGCTCGTGGGCTTAGGATAAGTGGTCGCAAGCATACCGCCTGTTCAAATAGATTTGGTAGACACCCCGACCTCAAGTTCGCTGTGAGAGCCAAGTGTAAACGTATATTCTCCTGGAAATACCGCGTTCAGAAATCGGGAAAACGCCGGCCGATGTAACATGATACCTGGGTAAGCATCTTGGCCAGCTCTTGCCAGGGGTCGTATTGCACATGGCCAATCCCGAATCCCGTAGGTGGTGTAGTAGCGACAATGACAAGATGCCGGGCATCGGAGGTGGTTTGAAACGCCAGGAACTTTGCAAAGGGTCAGCGTTGGAGACAATTGAGGATTCGATGCCACGAACCTCGATGGCGGATTGAATCTGAGTGGTCGAGAGCCTATTATCGGGCTCCTGAGTGAATCGGACCTCTTTCAAACCAATTTCCAGGCTGCTGTACTGACTGATGGCTGAACTGTGCAAGTCGTCGATATTTGGGTGACTTTCTGAGATGAAGATATGGGCCTGACGATTATAGTTCAACCCCAGGGCAAGAGACACCTTCGCGCAACGTACTAAGTGAGCGGGGTGGGATCCTCGCAACTGCTGCACCAGTCTTGGCAGATAAGAATCCCGCAGGTCGGGCCAAAAATTAACAAGAGCAGATGAGTTCTCTATCAGAAGTAGAAAGTCTTGAGAGGAGTGTCCAGTCTGCGACATGATTCCGCCCCAGAACGACCCTTCCTGCTGGATTTGGGTTCAAAGCGCTTAGAAAAGCTATTTAGATGGCCTACGTACCCGAACGCTATTGGGGATCCGCCCCAAAGGCAAGTGCGAATGATATTGGTGGAGTTCGTGGGTCGGGAGCGAGAAAGACAACCGAGTTGGTGGTAGAGTCGCGGCTACGTAAGCCTCGCGCAGTGCGATGCCGCAAGGATATTACGGGAGAATCGAAATATGACTCGTAGTCACGACTAACCGTCCTGTGTGGTGACTGAACAACGGCGGTTGCGGTCGAGGACGGTAGAGAAGTGTGTGCAGGGCGAACCAGGGAAGTTTGCGGAGGATCAGCCGACTGTGCAAAGGAAATCCACGTGTAAGGAACACGGGGCAGTGGCCCGGGATCATCTCTCGCCTACGCTCGCCCTAAAAAGTCAACAAGAGCGAAATAGCGAAAAACTACTTCCATAAAGGAAGTCAATGCAAAGATGCAGGGCAAAGCCTCTCAATAGGATCTGTGTTTTTAGACCTACATCAAACACGCCCAGAGCTCGGCAATCGCAAGATTCATGTCGCGATATAGATAATGAATTACATACCACCTTCAATGAAATTTGTTGAAGACTAGCTTCTGAGCAGTAACACGCATCGGACGCCATCCTTTACTTCCGTGGTAGAGGATTCCGTACCACCATTCACGTCCACCAGGTCGAGAAAGTGGAGCGGCAACAGTCGGCGTTTGGGCCATGGCCCATGGCAGTCGAAGAACCCATCACAGTCAATCATTGCATGGCCGAGGGAAATCGATACATCCGTAAGAGGGATTCGCTAAATGGGGTACAAATTTTCGTCAGCGATTCCTGGGGTTAATACTTGGTTGAAGATCGTCTGTAGAAGACAGAATGAGAGCCAAATGTACGTACTAAAAAGTTGGGACGGCGACGATGACTCATGCGCAAATAATACCGGCTCGTTTCGGCGGTATCGGACTTGGAAGTTGGATCGGACCTTCTCGGAGCTCATCGTCCCAAGTTGGATTTCGGCTGTCCAGCGTTTACTTAGTTCTAACGGTGACCAAGCCATACGATAAAAGATTCCATCGGACAAAACGGGAACAAAAATTCATAATCGTATACATAACCTACATTATCCCATGCGTTCCGACTCAGTCTAGAGCGTAAGGACTTAGCAAAAAAACATAATGTCGATTGTTGGTGGGGTACTCGCATTAGGTGAAGGAAGTGGTGCTGGTGACCCACTTTAATACTTCCTCCCTGAACCTTTCTGGTTGACTAATCCAAATGAAATGTTCAGCGTCATCGATGTCTACAACGGTCAGGTTCTTCCATCCTTCAACGGCTTTGAGAGTCTCGTCTCGAACAATAATTCTATCCTTCGCTCCATGGATGGCCAACATCGGCAAGCCAGCGTCGCGCCCAGCCGCAAGGAGTCCCGTCGGGTCCTGTGTACGACTGAGTAATCGGACCGTAATTTCGCGATGCTGGATCATGGAACTGCCAAGACAAGCCAGATAGAAAGTGTAAGGAAGGGAAGCGTGGCCGAGTTCCACAAATGCGATGGCCGCCGCCTGGTAGTCGTCAACATTGGTCGTTTGCGTCAACGGGGGTAGGTTGACAAGGCAGGCCGGACTCCCGACTTTGGCGAGTGTTGGCCCCATGTAGGGCAAGGCTCCAACGTAGATGATTCCAGATATGTATGTGTGAGGCTTGAAACTCAATATATCAGTGATAAAGGTTGCTAGAAATGGGTTTAAGAAGAGGGTTGCAATTTCCAGAGAGGGCGTACCTCCTAGACTCCTACATTGAAAATCAAATAAGGTATCATACAATAACATTTGCCCTTACCATCCCAGAACAAAAGGCCTCTTCAATGTGAAATCCTCGACGACAGCATCAAAATCCTGAGCGAGGCGCTTGGATTCCCATGAGGCTTCGTCCGTCGGCCTGCCACTTCGCCCGTGTCCTCGAACGTCGTATCGCACCTAGATACTTGTTGAGAGCTCGGAAATTATTGTTTCAGGACTTTAGCTCACCAAGTAGACGTTGGCGATCCACTTTGGATCGCTAAAGATGGCGTCGAATGCGATAGAGCTCATGGAAAACCCATGGATGAAGACGACGGCAGGATTTGAGGAGTGCCCCACTGCCTCTGCATAGATATCCGTGCCATCTGCCGATTTTACAACTCGTCCTGACATTGCAGCGCTGAGAAACGGTTGGGGGGTCAAGGCAGTCAAGGTCTGGTTGTCGACACCACGCGGACCTGTGAGACAAATATACCATACATGTAGACGGCGTCTTCGATGAGAGAACAGTGATTCACGACTGCCGAAATGATGGCAGGAGATTGAACTAACTCCGGAGCTCGGATGGATGCCGTCGGAAAGGAATAGCGCTAGCACAAGCTTGCAGAACGGCCATGTCGACATCGTTACGATCCGAACGGGAATAACTCAATCCGAAAGGCTTTGAACAAGATTAAACTGAATCGTTTGCCATCACGACGTGCGAGGAACCATCGTGTTCGAGCCCGACACCTGTGAGAGGAAGAAACAGAAAAAGGGAATGAGTTTGGGTTTTGGCTCAAACTGTTCGAAGATGGGATGCTACTATGACCCCTGGTAACCACGTTCATGCTTTTGAGGCGCCTAGAAGCTGTGGGTGTCTTCAGTTGTGAAAGATGATTTGGGCTTCTTACAGAATGCGAGATTGACGCGGTGCATGTTCTCTGATGTTGATATTTATGATATTTATAAAGCACCGTCAACCTGGCTCACTAGTCGAGCAGGTATGGTCTTCTCGGGGACGACGTGTGCTGAAACGAACTCGGCTCAGTGTCGGGGGTCAAATATCAGTAGGGTTGAATCCTCGGGATTGAGCTACGTTGACCCATGTCTCGGCGAAAAGTTGGCGACTTGTGGACAATGAAGTTCTTGCTCCATAAGGTTGTTATCACGAGTTGCGAATATTTGTATCTGAGCCGATAATATTCGAGTCGGCGGTAGAGGTGAATCTTTGCGAACGTTTCCAGATTGTAGACGCGTCGAGGTACACGACATGAGCGTTCGAGTCAGAAGACACCGGCCCGGTTCATCCGATGACGTCAAGCAGATCAGTATCTCAAAGTGGAAGTGGAGCTCCTAACTCCACAACGCATCATCAACGCCCAGCTCCAATGACCATTTTGGCGATGATGAATTGCGGAGTGAGACCCGTATAAAATGGCTGACTGCCATTGCCGGTAATCATCAAACCCACCCACTCACACAAACTCAACTCCATTTAACGACTTTCTCACTTCACGAATAAATAACTCATCATGGTCCGTCTTCTTGCAGCTTCAACTACCTCTTAAATTAACATTCTTTCCAGGGATCTATCTTCAGCGCAATCGGTCGCGGTATTGAGGCTATTATAATGGCCATCGCAGCCGTGATCATGGCCATAGTCGGAGCCATCACAGCTGTTCGTTACCTCCCTCATCCACTTGTTCATTATACTGACTGTGAACGCAGATCATCGTCACAATATTCGATGTAATCTTTGACATCCTATGCTGTCGGTGTGGATCGCGGCGCGCTGGTGGTAGAAGCCACCGGAGGAGAGGCGGCATGAGCGGATCCAGAATCTAAACTGTTCGTTGAAAAGCAACCACGATACCCCTATGTATGATACCGCTTACGCCATACCCTGCATCTAACAAAATAATGAATTGTACGACGAATTGGATTCATTTACATAGCGCTTTTCGGACGAAATTCAAACCATGGTATATTTGAACGAGCATTTACATAAGCGACAAGTGGCGTTCCATAATTTGGAAAGGAGTTGAGTAGCGCGGAGGCGATGCCTCGAGTCGATCTCGAGTCGCATGGGCGCAGCGCCCAGGCCGATCGGTGTTTTTCATACCGAAGAACATAGCTGTCACCCAAATGAAAGAGAAAATGGATCCACCTGACCGGAATGGAGTCGGCATGAGGTTACAAATAACCCCAGGTAAATCTGGAACACGTATCGCATTATAAGCAAGATATTGAACTGGTCGAGTAATAGCCTAGGATGCCGACCGCAAATAGTGCACTATTGAATACAATACCCCTATCCTATCCTTTGAGTCGGGCGACGTTCACAATGTCCAGAGTTAGGTATTGTCAAATTGGGAAAGACCGGCGTGAATGCGAAAATCCTCGATTGGACGTCTTGATGATTACGAGGTACGAGTGATCGAGAAGACAGGGTTTGTGCATCAGCGGCCGTCGGAGATCAATATCCTTTGGTCTCCTCCTCCATGTTCTCCAGCAGCGGACGACACCCTCCCTTGTCCGGCTGCACACATATCCATCCACTCGAGCTCTCGTTTCCCTCGACTTTCACGGATTTGATCCCTATATCCGTCCAATTCCAATTATCCATCAACATCCACTAACATTTTGCGTCCAGTTTTGCCAGCTGCTCCGCCTTGTTGTAAATCCCGGCTGCACCCAGTCGTTTCTACAAACGTTTCGAGTCTGCCCACTCAATGAATATCTGATATGCTCAAATCCGCTCAAGCCTCCAAATGCTCAATGATCCCAGTATCCACATGCTACGCGTCATTCACTCCTAATCCAATGGGGGGCGCAGTGCCTGAGTGCAAGTATCCAGCGGGGACATCTAGTCCTGCGAGTCGCTAGCTCGGGACCACCTAGAGTATGTACCCGCACGGCTGGGCGACTCGCGGCATGCGGCAGGCCAGATAAAGTATGTGCCCGCATGGCGGGGCGACTCATGGTGCCGCACACTGCGCTCGCGACACGCTCACATCCCTCTGCTTCCAATTCATTCCGATCTATACATTACATACCACTCCTCGGTTCACCGTCTTCACCCTCCGCATCTAATATTCGTTCGAATCCTATTTCCGTTCTCTCTTGCCTCGCCGTTCTATTTTGAACTTTCTTGTCTCCGGAACTAACTATCCCGTTACTCACTGACCATCCCTAGCTCTATCCTGATTTTCTATTCCGTGTTCAAGGTCACACCCTCTTTCTCCGAGTCCGCCCTTCATCCATCATGATCTTCGCCGAACCTGATCTGCGGTGCCTATCCTTGTCCGAATTGAACTCCGGCGCTATCCCGATTTATTCCGCACTCAAATTTATAGCCTCTTCCCCTCCATTCCCTGTATTTATTATCTATGGGGGTATGTCAACTCTATGCTTGTCCTAATAGGTCGCATCCGTTTCCTCATTGTCTACCCTCAATCTTGAATCCATCCGACGGTTCACCATGTCAAATCGATTCCTCCACGGCTGTTTCTCCGAACCTCCGCACAGAGTGCTCTCTGATCTTGAACCATCCGTGATTTTCTCTCTAGATCTCCACATCTAACTCTAGGCCGCTTCAACTAGGTTCTGACTTGCCTCGCCGTTCTCTATCAACTCACTTCTCAGCTGATTCCAATCTTAATTTGTTTGTTCCAAATCTCAACCCATTCAATCGATATCGCGACTTTGGCCTTCATTTTTTACGAATCCGATGGGTAGCTGGAAACTCAGCAGTTATTCCTCGAGTTGCTGGTCCCTTTTTGGCTACTCGCTCCTGTTCCTCGCTCCGCCGACCTCCGAATTCCATGTGGTGTTTATTTCTGTCTCCAAAGCCGGCATCGAGCAACTACTGCATCTGTTCTAATCCTCGAGTTGCTCCCTGTTCCTCGCTCTGATCCGCAGACGTCCGAATATCATGTGTTGTTTCTGTCTATCTCAAGAGGTAACAACATCTCGCGGCTATTAGGTCTATCTGAATCTCTTCGAATCTGGGTCGCTGCATCTATCTTGCCAATATTTCTACCCTCCGCACTCAATGCTGGGTTTAATATCTCTGCTACGGGCCATGTTCTTTTCTTTCCACTTCTGCGTCATTTGCGAGACTTCGAGCTTCAACTATAATGGCCAATATTCAACATCATGATTTACTAACGCAATCCAAATACGCGTCTCAATCCGAGTTGCAACGCCCACGAATCGTTCCCCACGTCACCTCTGATTGTTCTTTATCATGTCGGCAGTGGATCTATTCAAACCAATCGTCAATTTGTTCAAATCTTCCCTTGAGTGTTGCCTGTCCCGACAGCCTCTCGCATCTGTTTCCTTGTCACCTGCAAACACTGCCCTGCATTTAATCCATCCAACGACAGGTTCATGAATGTGTCCTCGCCTGCTTCAATTTTGCTCTATTTTGACCCATCTGCCCATTTGTTTAAACTTTCCAAGAATTCAGAGCCGATGTATCAAACTCAATTCTCTCTCTGGAGTCTGTTCTATTTTGACTCTGGAGTCCTGTCTATCGTGTCCGGCAGTCTTTAGCCTACTCAAGTCTATTCCTCCTCAATTCTCCGTTCCCATTTGGTCGCATGTGCCTATTCCTCCCTCCGCCAGCATCCAGCATCTAGCCGCTATTGACTTAGAACTTATCTGAATCTGGGTCGCTTCCTGTATCTTGCCGACATATCTGTCCTTCTCGGCTAGTTCTTGGTTCACTCAACATTTTCTATGTTTGTTCCCCATCAGAAGTTCGGTCGGCCTATGCATCATTGGCTGCCTTTCCCACGTTCAAAGCTCAGCCCGAGTTCCGAGTCAAGAAGAACACACTCTTTCGAATCTTTGAATCACACCCCCCTCGAGTTTCCTCCTATTTTCCTTTGGGGTCCTGTCTTCGCGGATGCGTCATCAACTCCTACTGGCTGGGTATCCACGACAGAACCCCACATTGCGCCGGAGAGCGCAGCGCGCCTCACCCACTTTTAAATTCCATTCGGATTCTGGGCCTCACGGTCACCACCTTGTCGGAGCACGCAGCGCAATGCACAAAGGAGTATTCCTGTCACACACCATCGAGCTTTCTCCACGCACTACGAAACATTGGTTGAACAAGATGAAACATGCACACGCCAGAACTATCGAGAGATAGTTTGGACTACTTATAAGATGTGTAATCCAGTGCGAGATACACTAGGTGTCGGAGCCCCTACGTGATGTGATTGATAATTTCCTTGCTCGCGGTGAGTGGTGCAATGGATTCTGGAAGGAATGGGCATGTCACTTACTATTCATTACGGTGCCGAATTTGAAGGCTCGTTGTGTGTGGCATTCGCGTCGCTAGAGAGCAGGATGTGCTTGTGATTTTTGATCCAATAAACGTGGGAGGAAACAAATGGGAGGGCGAGATTTGTGAGGGGAGCCAAGGCCATGAAGATGTCGTCGAGGTTCTGCGTCGTGGAAATACCACTCTAGACAAGGCTAACAGCCCTCAGAGACTGCGTAGTTATTAGGGGAATCGAATGAGCAAACCCGTCGAAATATTAGAGGTTTGGGAGGAAAATCGGAACTGGAGGAGAGCGGAGTTTGACGCGCGTCAGGGTCGGGTGGCGCGTCAGAAATCCCGCCACCATATTTGCCCCGTTATTTCGTATACCCGTGGGCAGTGAAAGCTGCGGAGTCCGGGAATGTGAGGAGGGAGAGTTTCGGAAGAATTAGAGATGAGGGGTAATCAGTTGTCAAGTGCGGCTTGCACCAACTTCAAGACGTCAAGGGTTTGACTAGATCTATCAACGGACGACATGAGAACATTTTCCAAGCAATCAATACTGGGAAAACCCAATCCATTCTCCTCAAAAATAAAGGAGTATGATGTCGGCACGCGCAGGGTCTGCGATAAGCGCTGCGCAAAAGGCCGGGGGGACGGTTTCGTTTCCGCCGACATTGATGTCACGGTTAAAAACAGGCAAGGCCATTGAGCTGTGAAAAAATTTGGAGACTCGACACACTAGCGTCGCTTCGAGTCCGCCTTCGGTGCAGCTCAGACGATCTCGATGATGATTTCATTCGGGAGCCGTCGACCGATTACCATCCGCGCCTTGTGTCCCCGTCGCGTCAAAACCATTGCGTATGGCTGGGGAGAGACCAATAATACGTTGTGGACAAAAGCAAGCTGTTTTCCTTTGTTTGGAACACTGCGCCGGGCCGCTCGGACTCTTGGACCGACCTTCGGGTCCAAACAGACCGCCATAACGCGCTCGTGACACACTTGAACGCGTTTTGACTTCCGATCTCACCTTTCGCCATTCATTTCCAGGCTTAAATGACCATCCAAGCATGACTTGGATTTGACTTGGAGTAAGTACGTAGGATTCCAAGTCCTTGAATCTTTGTATCTAGTCTCTTATAAACAGACGCTACAACAATATGGGTGCTCGTATCTCACATGTTGTAGTCTGTCTGAAAGGGTGATGCAGCGATCGCTTGCCGCGTTATTATGTAATCTCAAAATTCGCGGTGTTCAAAACACGTACCGCATGGCGTTTTTCCACAATTTGTCGCAATATTAACGTGTAGCAACCCTACTCCACCATATTCTCCAGCAAAACTTTGCCACCAACGGTTGGGTGAAAGTCGAGAACGCCCAGCTTGAAAATTGATGCGCCATCACCGGGCCGACATCCGGGTGCGGGGGGAATATCGATTGCGAAAAAATGAAGGGAATAATATATTTTTGAACTGGCAGATACCTCCAAAATCCGACTGAGAATACTTTTGCTGTTTTGAACGAAGTGAATTGAGCACCTGGGAGGCCTGAGCGGCCGTGAGAACATATTTAAAACTCCGATGATTTGTAATAACGCGGACGCGGCCACCGATACACGGTAGCGTGGTTAACTACAGACTACTTTGTATCGGCACCCCGACGGGCGACTAAGTAAACACTTCTCAGCTCATTGCAGGGTCGCGACAATTATTTGCATGTTCCAGGGATCATGTAAGGAGCTTCGAGTTTCTGATGTTTTGATTGTGAAAACAATATCAGGATGTGCCTCTGTCTGTCCAAATGAGTCCCGGACAGGAACACCAGTGCATGCGGTTATTTTCTTCGCTATCATGATAGGCTCCTAGGATTACTTTTGTTTGCCGGTAACAGCTTACTTCAATCTCCAGTCGTACATAGCCCGCTGGGTGGGCAGACAGAAGTTCCGTTCAATCTGAGGTTTATGGTGGGTCGTGCCATTCTCTGAGATTCACCCCTTATAATCGGAGTATGGCGCGCTGTTATATACCGAGCCGGGGTGGACCTGAAGAGTAATGGCCGAAGGGCCGGAGGCTCCGGTATGTCGGAGCGTCGGAGGGCCGGAGGGTCCGGAACGTATACGAAGGAGGATCACAACACCACAGGGGGTCAAGGGTGAGTGACTACCCTAACCGGCGGGTATCCAACAGAGGAAGGCAAGTCAGAGTACCGGAGAGTATGGAGACGGCTCAGTGCAAGGAAAGTGAGCCAAGCAGTGTCAATTATCAATCTGATGTATAAGACATATTAAAGACATATTTATACTAAGTAGCTAATTGTATTCCATAAAAGGAAGGAGAGTGGTTCTTAACAATAAGACAAGTCAGATGGACTGATGAGAAGTCGTATGACAATAAGTGAGAAGACAGGAAGACGGATAAACGGGAAACTCTCAGCAATCCTTCATTGCGTAAAAACCCGATGATTCCGGATGGTTCGGAGGCTCCGGTATTATACCGGAGCCTCCGAACCTACCGGGACTACCGGAAGGTCGACGAGAGAGCTGGGGATGTTGCATGGATATAACAGTATCCCCCTCTTAGGTTCCTCTCCCATGAGGAACCCAAAAGGAATGAAGTTTGTCGAACAATGAGGAAGCGTGGGAAAATAAACAAGATCAAAAAGTCACGTGCTGTTGGTTTTGACTCAGACCTTTCTTTCTTTCGTACCACCACCACCTCCGGCAGAAAAACACCTTAACACGATGTCCAGCAACGGAAACACCGACAATGGGTGCGAGGGGTCGAGCGACGACGACCACAGCGACGCCGGCAACGGCAAGAAGTCCGGGAAGGGGAAGGTGCGAGCGACGACGACGGAGCTGCGGGACGACGCTGTCCAGCGCTTCTACGGCGAAAGGGAGGAGCGCCAGGCACGCATGATCTCGGCGTACCAGGAGCAGGCAGAGGAGGCAGCGCAGCGTGTGGAGGTGGCGTCCGAGGAGGCTGCTCGGGCCCTCCAGCTCATTCACGACCTGGAGGCTCTCGACGCGGAGGCTCCGGCGTTTGATGAACTGCCGGTCATCGAGACGATGAAGTCGGTGTCGCCGGAGCGTGCAGAGGGAGGAGATGAGGTCGACGAGCTGAACGACGAGGACGACAGCGACGTCGAGCAGGAGGGGGAGAATGGTGTGTTGCAGTGAAACCAGAGGTTCCGGCACTAACTGTTTTTATTTTATTTTTTGGTTTGCAACTCAAGAGCGGGGAGGTGTGTGTGGTCGAGGCGGGGCGCACCGCCTGCCGCCGGTGCCGCGCGAAGCACATCCAGTGCAGCCGTGCCCGTCCCCTTGGTCCCCCTTGCGCCAACAAGCGACGTGAGGCACAGGAGGCCCGTCGTCAGGGGTCCGCACCTGTTGCTGGGCCCTCGCGGATGCGCCGGAACACCCGGACAGAGCGGGCTGACCGGAGCGACCGTGAGGTGCGCGATCGTACGCGGAAGGAGGAGAGGAAGGAGAGCGGGAACCGGAAGCTCCGGGAGCTCAAGGCAGATGTCGGATACCTCAGCGAGCAGGTGGGGCGCAGCATGGTGCGCTATAAGCTGGCATACTGAGCGTGCCAGCTTATTCTCAAGACGCTCGCAGCGCCGGAGAGTGGTCGGGAGGTACCGCCCGGGGTTGAGCGGATGCTCCGGTGGATGGCGGCCGACATGGAGGCCTCCAAGTGGGACTTCTCCCTTGCGGAGGAGGCGGAGCTCGACCAGGTCACAGAGGAGGAGGAGGAGGACGAGGACGCGCGCCCGGCGAAGCGCGGGAGTCCCGAGGTGGAAGGGAAGGATGCAGAACCCGCCGAATCGGAGGACTCGGCGGTGGAACCGGAGGCTCCGGTTGCGCCCCAAGCCCGTTCCAAATCCTGGCCAGAGGATTTCCGGTCCATGGATGGCGGGGAGGATATGAGGATGGAGGTGGACGCGCCGGAAGGGCCCAAAGAAGAACAAGTCGCCGCGATGTCCAGGGTCGTGAGTCAGGTCGCGGAGGCGAGGACCATTACGGTCCTCACCTTCAAGCCCGACCCGGAGCCTGTCCCGCCTCTGCCTCCTACTCCTTCGCCAGCACCGGAGGCTCCGGTGCAGGTGAAGAGGGAGTCGGAGGTGAGGGAGTTCCAAACCCTCGTGCTGCAGCCGGGAGCACCAGCCAGTTTCCACCAGGAGGGTGGAGTGTTCGTTCTGGACAATTCGGACGAGGAGATGGGGGAGCCGGAGGCTCCGGAAAAGCCGGAAGCATCCGGAAGCGCGGAATGAAAGCCCTGGAGGCTTAAGGACAAAAAGACATTGTAGATATATGAAATGAACGCTGTATTTTGAATTTTGAACGAAATTTTGTTTTTCTTGATTTTAATTTTGTGTGATGAGTTAATATTCGGGTCCGGGCTTATTGGGAAAGCGCTGGTGAAAGTTGTCGATATGTTCAGCTGCGTCCAGATCCCAATCGTCCTGTTGATATGAGCAGTAGATGCGGATATATTGTTCAACAGTCTGATTCATACGTTCCGTTTGACCATCAGCTTCCGGATGATAACCGGAAGTATAATGGACCTCCATATTGAGAAGTTCGCCCAGCGACCGGAAGAATGAAGCGATGAATTCGGAGCCCCGGTCGCACGTAACGTGTGCCGGAACACCGTGTTTTGAAAAGACGTGAACGAGGAAGAGGCGAGCGAGCTCCGGCAAATTCATGTGGGTATCGCAAGGAATGAGAATGACCTGCTTGGATGACCGATCAACAATCACCAAAATGCAGTCAAACTCGCCGGAGAGAGGGAGTTGCTCGATGAAGTCCATGGAAATGGAATGCCAAGGCCGGAGCGGAACTGGAAGGGGTTTCAGGAGTCCGTAAGGCTGATGCCGAGGCCTTTTGTTGCGCTTGCATAGAACACACGACCGACAATAGTCTCGGACAAAGGTCCGAACCTCCGGCCAAGTGTACTCGCGGCATACAAGTGCTAAAGTGCGATTTTGTCCAAAATGGCCAGCCAACTCGTGATCATGCAAATTCTGCAGAACACGTACACGGAGCTGGTCCGGAGCATCTCCGGAAACCACCGGAACATAAATGTGATCGTAGAGCCGGAGCATACCGGAAGGGTCGAGTTTCCAGCGCGGAGTGGTGCCGGAGGCTGCGGAAGCGAGTCCCGCAACGGCAGCTGGATCATCGTTGTAGTGGGCACGAATGTCGGAAAAGAGCTTCTCAACATCCATAACGATGGAGGAACGGAGGGTAATTTCCTCGAGGAATGTGGCCTGGAGTGACGCGGTGAGTTGATCTTGGGTGAAAATGGGGCAAAAATTTTGAGGATTCAATTGGCCATAAGCCCTATCCCCCTCTTTAGGGTAGACGTCCCATTGTCTAGTCAAAACGTCTGGTTTAGCTCCGAGCTTACCTGGATGGAACCGGATAACCATATTGAAGTGGCACAAGTACTCCGACCACCGGACTTGGCGGCGAGTGAGGATTTTGGTCGTCGCAAAGTATTCCAGGTTCTTGTGGTCGGTTACAACATCGACCGGAAGCTCCGGTCCTTCGAGATAATGCCTCCAGTGTTTAAAGGCGTTGAAGATGGCCAGGAGTTCCTTGTCGTGAGTGTCGTAGTTGAGTTCGGCCGGACCAAGTGTCCAGGACCGGAACGCAATGGGATGGATTTCACCATCATCTCCGAGGATGGAGAGAATCGAGGCAATTGCGTAGTCGGAGGCATCGGTTTCGACAGTGAGCTGCCAGAATGGAATCCAGTGTGAAAGTACCGGAGCCTCCGTAAACACGTGCTTGAGGGTGTCGAATGCGAGTTGGCAAACCGGGGTCCAATCCCATTGGACGTTGGAACGAGTGAGGCGAGTAAGAGGGATTGTGATCGCCGAGTAGTTCCATATGAAACGTCGATAGAAATTACAAAACCCAAGGAAGGACTGAACATCCTTCACTTTCCGGGGTTCCGGCCAATCAACGATGGCGGAAACTTTATCCGGAGACATCCGGAAGCCTTCCGGCGACAGGATGTAACCGAGATACTCGCAGGTGGTGATGCTGAACTCGCATTTGGAGAGTTTGCAGTAGAGTCCGGCCTTCCGGAGGCGCCGGAGCACCTCCCGAACGTGTTCGGTATGTTGGGACGGATCATCGGAATAGATCAATATGTCGTCCAAATAAATGACAACGTACACATCCAACAGATCCGTGAACAGACTGTTCAGGAACCGCTGAAAAGCGGACAGAGCATTCACTGGGGGCAGTGACCGGGGCACTTGACATCCAAGTGCAATGCACGCATGTGCCCGGCATGTCTGTGTGACATGCAACAAAGACCTTTGTAACAGGCTACAAAAACCTTTGTAATCTTCACATCTCATATCAACAAAGTAGAACTAAGTGTTTAATTAAAAACAATACCCATTCCCCACTCCTCCCACATATGTCCCTGTGCGAGGTTGGGTTTGGGCAGGACCGCGGCATGCGTAGTGGGAGCGGGACACAAGTATTGTATGTAATTGAACACTGAGTTGTACTTTGTTAATACAAGATGTAAATACTACAAAGGCCTTTGTGGCGTGTTACAAAGGCCTTTGTCAAATGTCACATGGACATCCCGACGACATGCATGCATTGCACTTAGGTTTCAAGTGCCCTGGTCACTGCCCTCAGTGGCATTGGTAAGTCCTTCCGGAACAACCCGGAATTTGAAGGACCCATAGCGAGAACGAAAAGCCATTTTAGGCTCGTCACCCGGAGCAATCCGGAGAAGATGGTAAGCGTGCCGGAGATCAAGTTTTGTATAGGTGCGAGCTTTCTCAGGAGCATCGAGGAGATCGGCGATGAGAGGAAGCGGATAGCGGTCCTTCTTCGTGATCTGATTAAGACCCCGGTAGTCGATGCACAACCGGAGACTGCCGTCCTTCTTCTTAGCGAAGAGAATAGGAGCTCCATGACTTGAACGAGTCAGGTATATAAATCCTGACTTCAAATTCTTGTCGATGAAGTCCCGGAGGGCAGCGAGCTCGGTAGGCGAAAGGGAGTAGACGTGACCAACCGGAGGCTCCTCGCCATCCAGGAGCTCAATTTTGAGGTCGAATTCTCGATGAGGAGGAAGATTGTAAGCTTCCTGCTCGGAGAAGATGTCAGCGAACTCGTGGTACTCGGAAGGTATGCCGGAAGTGTCCGGAGCTGATGCGGAAGCAAACTGGGCACGGGCTTCTTCCGAGGGAGTGGCGCGCATTGTATATTGACAACAATCCTTGTCTCGAATGATGGAGCGGTAAGCCGCAGCAGACACGAGAGACACAAGCGGAGGGGTAGAGAGAGGACGAGGCCCGGAGGCCTCCGGAATCTCCATGGAAGGAGCGGGAGATGGCGGAATCGTCGGAGTCGGTGTAGGCGCCGGAGCCGGAACGACTTGTCCCGGAGGTGCCTCATCCGTAATCGGAACTACCGTAGCAGATCCCGGAATAATTCCCGGGGTTGTCGACAGGGATTTCCTTACGGGATCGGGCCGGAATGTGATAGAGGCTTCGGACCAGTTAATCAACGGATTAATGCGGCTGAGCCAATTGTATCCCAGAACCAGATCGCAAGGGGAATCAAGACGTGTGACGAAGAAGTCCATGTATTGAACTTCACCAGAAGGAAACCGGATCAACAACCGGAGCATCCGGTTGATGATGGAGGAAGAGCCGTTGAGATACCGGACCCGAACCGGGTCCACCGTATACGTGGGAAAAGCATTAGATTCGCAGACTTTCAATGATACAAAACAATGAGATGATCCGGAGTCCACAAGCGCACACACACGGGAGTTGAATCCCGCGACTACTCGAGAGAGAAGAGATGGGGAAATGGAAGAGCATAGCTTCGGCTCGGAGATGTCCGACCGGAGGGAGGAAATATCGAGAGAGACGTAAAGGACATTGGGAAAAAGAGCGGAAGCGTTCAGATGAACCTCGGTGAGCACCCGTGAGTCAACACAACTCGGACCAGGTGCGGAGGACTCCGAGTTGCTGATCAATTTTTTGACTCGGCAGCCGCGATGGCCGGCGTAGCCGGAGCCGCCGGAGCCTGGGTGGTCGTACCGGAGGTCGAGGCCTGTGCGGCTTTGGCGCTAGCCTGCCCAGGACGCTTGTTGCAGTTGTCGGCGGTGTGACCCTTACCTCCGCAGTACATGCAGAGGTTGTTCTTCCGGCGACGCTCGCGTTCGTCCTGCTTGATCTTTCCGCTGGCGTCGAGCTTGTCGGCATAGGCGCGAGCGGCAGGAGTGGCGTCAGACGACTTGGCCTTGCCTTTACCCTGGTTACCGGTGATAAGCCGCGAAATTTGCGAAACCTCAAATTTTACGAATGCATGCCATTCTGCGCTCATCCAGTGGTTGGTGTGAGCTCCAAACATGCAACCAAGAGCCATATTGCATTATCATCCTAAACACTGGCGCCTATGGCTTATTCCAGGAGACGGCACCCTTGAATCACTAGGGGTCAGATCCGGATTAAGGCTTGAAGCCCAAATATCAAAGTCCTGAAACACCCTCTATACGTGGGAAGGCAACCGCAATGCTCACTACCAAAGGGAGAATCATAATATCCACCTCTGACATCTATTGGGACACTGGGAACCTTATTCGGGAGGAAATGCTGAGTTGGTTAACTTTGGCTTATCCAACGCGACACGACAAGTCACAGGATCAAGGCCTAGACTCAATATTGCTATTTTAAACACCAGGTCCGTGAGGACGCGATCACCCGATAAGCCGCAGACCGGGACTAAGCACGTACTATGTGTTCCTGGATGTCGATTAAGGACATCTGGGGTATCGTTGGAAAGGGAATAACCTATACTATCCAACTAGCGATACTAGAAGTCGGGGCACACACAACAGAGGAAGATATGGGCCAATTACCCTGTTTAGGGGAATAGTGGAACATATAATCCCCTGATCGACAAAGGGTTGTCGATCACCGGATAAACTGCCGACCAGGATTAGGCATGTACTGTATATTCCTGGATGTCGATTAAGGACATCTGGGGTATCGTTGGAAAGGGAACAACCTATATTATCCAACTAGCAATACCAGAAGTTGGGGGACAGACCATAGAAGAAGATATGGGCCAATTACCCTATTCAGCAGTAATATGCGCGCACCGCCACAGGCGGTGTCGTCTGCCGGACTCCAAGACGCAGCCACTGGATTCCGGTGGATGCAAACCCCCGCTCCATCATAATCTATCGTAATCCACTGTATGAAGGTCCCGCTGTCAGACACCACCAGATTTATGTCTGTCTCTATGTCGTTTATTTTGTATTTTACTCAGAAGCACTCCGTTTTTAAAAAAACAAAAACCATTCACAATTACTGTACTACTGAGGATGCATATCATATCAATGGCAGGACTATGAGGAAAATCCACTATCTCTCAGCAGATGTTGGCCAGTAATCCAGTAATATCCACCGGATATATGCTGTTCATCCAATGACCTCCACCGGATCCTCGCATGTCATCCACCGTCCTCCACCAGCTTTTTGGTGTACATCCAGCAACGGCCACTGGAGGACATTGGACCGCTGTCAAATATCCGGCGTCTTCTGGTGGGTATTCAGTGAATCTCCGCCGTCTTCTGGTGGAAGTCACCAACATTTTTTGTGTTGTCCACCATCCTCCACCGGATTTCCGGGACAAATCCAATGGAAGACACCAGATTTCAGCGACAAATCCAGCGGAAGGCACCGGAAATTCTCTGGAGTTGCATGGGGTGGCAAAAGCAAAACTATAAGCTTTGCCGGGATTGAACCCATCAGCAAGGACTGCAATACAAGAACAGCAATAAGGGACGCCACACAGGTATTTCACGACCAAGCTTATGTTCACGCCCAGTCGCGCTACAAGGCGCTCATTTTACTCTGGTCACGCTACAAAACATTCACTCATGCAAATCAGACTCGCGTTGTCTGGCGGCAAGAAAAATATATGTCTGAATTTGAGTTCTACCGAACACTTTGGCTAGTTGTCCCCCGTTATTCCTTCCACTGCATCCCAGAATTCATCCGACAAGGTCCGCTTCTTCTTTAGAATCCTCTTCTCGACCATCTCCTTGTACAGAAGCATCAAAACATGCACACAAAAGTCGTAATTTGTGGCGGACATTTGCCGAAGTTGGGCTTCAAATCCATTGAGCCAGGCATTCAGTTGCTCTGCGGTCTCAGTATTGAATGCGCGTGTCGTGTGAGTTCTCCCATTGGCATCCACTTCAACAAGTACAAGATCCGGTTGCGAACCGTTTGTGGGGGCTGGATTGCACCAAAGTCGACATAAAATATCGGTAGCTCGGTGTCCAATGTAGTGCCATGCGTCGACAATAAATTTTGTAGTTTGTATCCAAGAGCTTCGGGCATCCTGGGTGACTATATGTCTCAGCAAATTACAAGCATCATCGTATGCGATAAAGCTTGGCTTCGCATCTGGATGGTCTGCCCAAATACGATCAATAAAGGACAGAACCTGTGATGAACTTTCCGATGTGTAGCATTTACCCCATCCAATGGGGCAACCACAGGACCACTGAATCGTTTGAAGGCAGTAGGTTGTACGTGCCCTGAAGGTATGGCTGACCTCCGCCCCTGGGACACCGTCTAGGCTGGGTAGTGTGGGCTGGAGACTCGGTCCATCTTGTTCAGTCTCATTTGGCGGCGCAAAACGAGATTGACCACCGAGTTGTCTGCGAATAACCCTCTGGACTCCCGGGAATGATGTCCGTGAAAATCTGTTCAGATAACTCTCATGCCAGTCCTTGTGCGATTGAAGATCACAAGTGAGAGATCCCGTAGAGTGCACTGTACGACCGCAGGGAATAATCCCGCATTTCTCGCGCAAGTTGAGATGATCTTCACAAAAGCGGCCATTCTTGTAATTGACCAGCTCGTTATCACATGTAGATACGGCGCAGATCTTGGTAAAATCAAATCAATACATAAATGGCTGCAAGAAAGCGAAATGAAATGACCTTATGAGTGATTGTTTTCCCATCCATCGTTGCCAAACGAGTGTAGCCGCGGCATCCATTTGCTGGGGGAGAGTCCTGCTGTTGGGGTTGTCCTGGCAGCCCATGGGGAACAGTTTGTTGCTCTATGGGTCCTTGTACATCCTGTAGAACGTATCAACAAGAGAATTGTCTCGAATAGAAAATGCCTACAGGAATAACATCTTGTCCAGAAGGATCACCGGCCACACCGTCTACGCGGTCCCCCAAAGTTACACCGGTTGACACCAGATCTGATTTGTAGCGCTTCAAATGGGTGCAGTCCATACATCCATGGGTCATCGTCCCAGCTATAATCCCACCGTTCACTCCTATCTGCTGCCTAACACTCTCTGCAAGAACCTGCGCAGCTGAATTCGATGGAACAGAAAATGAGTTGGTGAGATTGTGGGCTGTAATCAATCTTCGAGCAAAATGCTCGAAGTAAAGACGCTGGGATTGTCTGGTAGTGACGCGAGGACCTTCTCCGATGGTATCGCTGAGCCATTCAGCAAAATTAGACCACCCAGATCGAAAGCGAAGGACCGCATTCTCCTGAGTAATTGCGATTCTCCTATCCATCCAAACATTATGTTTCGAGACACGCAAGAATTTGGCATCGTATTCGGGTTTCTGCATCCGTGGCTGGTTGGGGTGGCGATATGAGATACGGTCAGGATGGTATTCTGCATTGCAACTTTTGCAAAAGGCAACAAATAAATCTGCCTTGACCCAGTGGAAACTGCTATCAAGCAGCCGCACAGTTTGCATCTCCCGCCGCTTCAGGCTGTGCAAGCCATTTGCAGGCGAGCAGAAGACACAGCTGAGGCGAGGAGTAACCAGTATGGGTCTTGGTTCTGGAAATTATCTCCCATTGCTGGACGAGGACTCCAGGATTCCGAGATATTGATAGAGCTGTTCCAGATCATCGCAAATTCCCTCCGCATATTCATCCCCGGGCCCTTCATCTGGCCACAAGACTGGGTCCTCGCGCTCTGGATGGAATGCCCTGGATATAAGCAGAGCTATGCTGCGATACCAGCCGGTAGCTGGTGGCTGCCGAGGTTCCCTGCGCTGATTTCGGTGCAACTGAACCAGGGGGTAGAGTGATGCGAGGATAGCAATAGCATAGAGTGTTCGTTGTAAGGATAATCCCCCAGGGAAAAAGACTTGGAGGAAGACAATGAAGTTGTACACTGATACCGCCATGACGGCGGAGTTGTTGTCAAAGGGGCAGTTTCCGGATGCGGACAAAACATTTCCTTTTTCGGCATGGAAAAGAGGCCCCAATTTTAGGAGTGCATTCAGGTACAAGGCGATGAGTAGCTACTGATATAGACTAGTCATCCGACTCGTCCATACCATCCAATTCAACCGTCTTCTTGGACTTGGACTTCTTCTTAGAAGGTCCGGCCTCGTCTGCAGACCTGTCATCTGACCTGCGGCGGCGACGCTTCTCGCGCTCGCGCTCACGCTCCACTTCCTTCGCCTTCTGCCTCGCCTTATCCTTCGCTCTTCTCTTTACAGCATCCTCCTTCTTGCGCTCCAGACGCTTCCTGAACACACTGTTCTTCATATTATTGAATTTGGCCGCCAAGTCCTCATCGGCGTTGGGGTCCTCAAACCAGGTGGAGGCTTGGGAACAATGCTCAACCAAGGACATTGTCTGCTTGTCGGTTCCCGCAACAGCATGACCGATACGGAGAGCCTTCAAAACAATGTCCTTGGTGAAGGTGTATCCCTTGTACTCGTACTCCATATTGTAGAGCGAATCCTTGTAGTCTGTGAAAGAAAGTTGAGCTAGCTCAAATGTCAGGGAAAGAAAACGCACCCCATGGGACCATGTACCCGCCACCGCTCTTGTTCCAGCCCATATTTTTAAGGGTGTCAACAGCGTCAATGACTGCGAGATACCGGGTGCGCACGTCGATAGCAAGATCAGCATTGGGCCAATCCGACTTGCGGGCTCCCAGAATTTCGCCGAGGAACTCGGGGAAGGCCGCTTCTTTGCTGAGCTGTGCCGGGGCGGCTTCAACGGCTCTATTCTGAGCAACCTCGAGGGGCTTTGATGCACCATCAATCAGCTTAGCAGCAGGTACTGCCGCAACAGTAACAGTTCCCGTGGGCAGCTGACGAGTCGTTAGTGGATTACTTTCTACATTGTGAGAATTTTCACCTGCACGCCCTCGCCTTCCTCTTCCGTCATTGTCAGCTGGCAAAGAAGCATCCCATTGAAAGGCTCGAGCTTGTAGTTGTCGACATGGGCCAGCTCAAGTGGTGAATCCTTCGCAAAAATTTTGTCGAGGGATCCCAGCCTGATCGGGATCTGCTTGTCAAAAAGCCCTGCACGAAAAAACCTGGCTTTGGTATTGTCTGAGGCCCAGAGAGTTAAAGATGAAAGTGAACGAAATGAAACGTAAAAGGCACCTTTCATCGGGGAGTCCTTCTTGATGGCCTCGGCAAAAATGTTCTTCAAAGAGGCAGAGTATGTGGGGCCACCGTCTTCCCCGTCATTCTCGACTGTAAGGGGAACACTATCACCCGACTTGATCATGATCTCGCGGGGGTTTGGCCCATTGAAGACGAGGAGGACTGCAATTGAAAATTTATAAGGCAAGGTACGAACAGAAGATGAAGAATAAGCACGTACTTGGCTTGGGGGTCTTTGAAACCTTCTTATCCTTGTGCAGAGTGCTTGGTGTATCCTGCAGGGGCTTGTTGTCGTTTGAATTCTCATCATCGAAAAAATGCGAGGGGGTAGGCGAAAGCGAGCCCGAGAATTGAGAGTCTGTACATTTGTAAGGTATATGTAAAACAAGAAATAATAACATGCCTCTGTCATCTTTGCCGCCGACATTGTCTCCCTTGGAAAGCGGGCCTGTGAGCCTTCCATATTGAGCAGGTGGATCGATCTTGGCGCCGCTTTCCAACAACTTTTTATTGGCCCTGATAACATGAATAAGCCCGAGTATAAAATGGATGGAATGAAGGGGAGACTCACCCGGTAGCGGGTATGTCCACCTTGTCCTGGGCGGCATCTTCAGTCGCCTTGTTTGAACTGTTCCGGACATCCTTTGAGGGCCTGCCCTGGGCCTTGGCACGATAGATGCTGAATTTAATGAACCGTGTGTCCTGGGCCAGTTCTGTATCGGACTGGAGTTTCTCTAGAACACGTGCGAGAAGCTGGGGCTTGGGCCCTGCAGTGCTGATTTTCATGGCAGTAGCGATTCCGACGAGCTGCTTGACATTGCGAGTGTTGTTAATAGGTCCTGCAGGAATTTCTTCCAAGGTCAAAACGGGAGTATGGCCGGTGTTCATGGTGTAAAACAACAGAGAAATTTTTTTCCTGTCCCTGGATACCGGCAGAGGACGCCGAAGATAAGCCACGTGGGCCCTAGCCATCCACCGGAATCCAGCGTCCTCCAGCGTACGAGCTGAAATTCACATTGACGGTGGAAACTGGTGGAGATCGTCTATCTAATCTACTGTCTTATCACGGCATCCAACGGCATCTGTCATCGGTTGATGATTGATGGTATCATCCACCGTCCGACACCATCCGACGCCATCCACCGGCATCCGACGCCGTCCTGTGACCTTCCGGGCATATAACTCCTATTCAGGGGATATTTGAGCATATAAACCCCTAATCCATGAGGGGCTGAAGGAGTCATTATACAAACATTTAGGAGGCTAGGAACGCCAGGGTGCGCACAGCTGATACCGATCACAGGCTAATTAATTAAGTAGAATACCCGAGGCCTAGTAATCACGTGTATGTAACAGTTTCTGTACAGTATATAAGGAGGGCAGAACCAGGGAGGACGGCACCGAACTAGACCTGGAGAGTGAGGAGCAATAAAGCCCTTGCGCACAAAGTCGACGTTTGGGCTTGACTCTTTGGCTGTCAACAGGCCTCAGAATTCAAGTTTGGTTTTGGAATAACAAAAGGACCGAACTAGACCTGGAGAGTGAGGAGCAATAAAGCCCTTGCGCATAAAGTCGACGTTTGGGCTTGAATCTTTGGCTGTCAAATAGCCTTGGAATTTAAGTGCGGTTTCGGAATAAGACTTTGTTTGAGGCGTGAGCCATAGTTACGGGGCGTGAGCCATTGTTTACGGGGCGCGAGCCATAGTTACGGGGCGTGAGCCATAGTTACGGGGCGTGAGCCATTGTTACGGGGCGTGAGCCATAGTCTGAGGCGCGAGCCATTGTTACGGGGCGTGAGCCAGCAAGTTTGAGGCGCGAGCCAATCATTGTGGGAATAAGGCGCGAGCCAACAAAACCGGGTCTAAACAGCCCACAAAACCAAGCCGGTTCACGGCCGTTATCTTTGCATAGTTGGGACACTTAAATCCACGTTGGGAACCAACCAATAAATTCAGGTTGTGTCTTGAACACCACTTCGAGAAAGCTAGTTGAGACTTAGCCATCCTTGGGGGAACGGGAATTGAATACTTTCGTGACAAATACGTTTACTCGTGGTTTCCTTGGACCTACACTTGTGTCCAAAAAGACCCGAATCTTGTCAGTGTATCTTGGTCGTCAAAAGAGTGTGTGGTGTTGGAGTCTGTCTACCATCGATTTAGTCGTGCTTAATCTCACTTTGTGAGTTAGGTGTAACTCAGTCGTTCGATAGGGGGGATTTTGGCAGTTGCATTATTCTGACCGTTGAACCTGAGCAACCGTTTCACCGGAGCGTCCGGCATTGTTACTGGAGGTTCCGGCAGTCGCAGCAGTAGAGGAGGGTGCGGGAGCGTTGGAAGATTTGGAACTCTTGCTGGAGTTCCGATTACCAGGTTTTGGGTTGCCGGATTGACCTCCGGTAGCGTTACCGCCACCGGAACCGGAGGGTTTGTCGCATTCACGCTCCCGGAGCTTCTCTGCCTCGCGTTGAAAGGGTTGCTCAGGTTCAACGGTCTAAATATGCAACTGCCAAAATCCCCCCTATCGAACGACTGAGTTACACCTAACTCACAAAGTGAGATTAAGCATGACTAAACCGACAATAGACAGACTCCAACACCAACACACTCCCTTAATGACCTTGATACACTGACGAGATTCGGGTCTTTTTGGACACAAGTATAGGTCCAAGGAAACCACGAGTAAACGTATTTGTCACGAAAGTATTCAATTCCCGTTCCCCCAAGGGTGGCTAAGTCTCAACTAGTTTCTTGAAGTGGCGTTCAAGACACAACCTGAATTTATCGGTTGGTTCCCAACGTGGATTTAAGTTTCCCAACTATGCAGATATAACGGCTCTAGACCGGTTTGTTTTTGGTGGACTATTAATCCGGTGAGCTGTTTAGACCCGGTTGTTTGGCTCACGCCTTATTCCACTGACTTGGCTCGCGCCTCAAACTTGCTTGGCTCGCGCCCCGTAACTATGGCTCACGCCTCAAAACACACACAATGGCTCACGCCTCGGACTTGGTATGGCTCACGCCCCGTAACTGACACTTATAAATCCCACTGATGCTATTCCAAAACCGAACTTAATTCTGAGACTAATTGACAGCCAAAGATTCAAGCCTAAACTTCAACTCCGTACGCAAGGGCTGTATTGCTCCTCACTTTCTGGGGTCTGGTTCAGTGCCGTCCTCCCTAGTTCTGCCCTCCTTATATACTGTACAAAAACTATTACATGTGCGTGATTACTAGGCTTCGGGTATTCTACTTAATTAATTAGCCTGAAATCGGTATCAGTGGAGCACGTTCTGGCGTTCCTATTCGCTGCTTGAGCCCTCCTATATGTTCGTCTAATGACTCCCGTCGATCAGGGGATTATATGTGTAATTAGTCCCCTGAATAGGATAATTGACTCATATCTTCCTCTGTGGTAGATGCCTCAACTTCTAGTATCGTTGACTGGATTGTATGGTTTAATACCTTTCCAATGATACCCCAGATGCCCTTAATCGGTATCCAGAAACACGCAGTACAAGCTTAATCCGGCCTGCGGCTTATCGGGTGATCGCGCTGTCGCGGATCCGATGTATAGGAGTAATAATTGTAGGTCCAGGCCTTGATCAGGTGACCCATCGCGTCGCGTCGGGTAAGCCAAAGTCGTGTAAACAACTAGGTGTTTCCCTCCCGAATAAGGTTCCCAGCGTGCCAATAAATGCCAGAGGTGGATAATATGATTCTCCCTTTGATAGTGAGCATTGCTTTGCCTTCCCACGTATAGAGGGTGTTTCAGGACTTTGATGTATGGGCTTTGAGCCTTAATCTGGATTCAACCCCCAAGTGTCCCAAGGGTGAAGTTTCCAGGAATAAGCTTGTTATTGCCAGTTTAAGATGATAATGCAATATGGCTCTCGGTTGCACGTTTGGAGCTCACGCCAACCTCTGGATGAGCGCTGAATGTCATGCATTCGTAAAATTTGAGGTTTCGCAAATTTCGCGGCTTATCAGCGTTTCCAGTACCGACCATCAATGATGCGAGCGACTAACTTCACTCCGTCGAGGGTGTTGGCATAGTTGTGGTGAACCATGTCGTCCTTGATGCGACGGGGAAGTCCTTCATAAAACTGATACCGGAGGGTGTTATCGCTCCACCGGGTCAAGACCGAAAGGAAGTCGAACTCGATGATGTAAGTGGTGATCCGGTCGCCGGATTTCATCCGGCACGTGCGAATCTTGTCCTCGGCATCCCCAACCGGATCATGCGGCCCAAAGTTTAACGTAAGCTCCTGAATGAAGACGGCGAAGTTGCCGTCCCAGACTGGAATGATGGTCGGGTCGTAAAGGTTGGGGGAAAACCATTGCTGAGCACTGCCCTGGAGGTACGAAATGATTTAGAGGATACGATCATTGTCGTCCGGAAAGTCTTGCAGGCGCTCCGCGAAGTGCAAATAGCACTGGGTGAGGAAGGATGAGAGTTTAGCCGGGTCCGATCCATCGAAGGTGTCCGGATTACGGAGATTGGATCGGTTGGAACGAGGAGGAAGGTCCGCGGGACGAGCGGAAAACACATTGATGGCATCCCGGAAGGTCCGGATGGTGTCCATAATTAAGGCCTCGTTGGCCTCAGGCGTCGGAACACGACGAGGGGCACGAGGTATACCGGGACCTCTGGGGCCACCGCCAGGTGGACCGCCAGGGGGGCCTCCGGGTGGACCTCCTGGAACACCAGGACCGCCGGGACCGCCGGGACCTCCGGGGCCACCTCCGGGTGGACCACCGGGAGGGCCGGGCGGTGGACCAGCACCACCACCTCCGCCACCACCACCATTACCGCCACCATCGCCTCCATCGCCATTGTCACTGCCCCCGTCATGAATGGAAGGAGCAGGATCACGCTCGGGAAGCTCCTCCGATAAGTGGAGGCTTGCTGCATGACCTCCGGAATGTACGGAGTCTTCGGAAGCCTCCTGGGGATCCTCCGGAACCTCGACGATACGAGGCCCAGCGATGGGAGACACACTGCGAGAGAATTCTGCAGCGCGGCGTGGATGGGGTGAGGCCGGATACCTCACCGGATTCTCGGGAGTCCGGGGGTTGAGAACCAACCCCGGAATAGTTGTTGGAGACGGCATAGGCGGCGCAGGTGAACTCCGAGTGAAATGCGGAGTGTATCGAAGAGTGGGTGATACCGGAATAGACGGGTACATTGACGGACCGAGAACTTGGACCGGAGTACTCATCGGAACGATCTGGCTGAACATACGGGATTCTCGACGAGGTTCCCGACCAGTCCGACCAGTGTTGGAACGTTCGATTTGTTCCGTGTTGGGTAGATTTGGATTAGGAATGCGAGACATTGCCAGTCAGAGTAGCGAGATTGATAATACTGTTATATACCGAGCTGGGGTGGACCTGAAGAGTAATGGCCGAAGGACCGGAGGCTCCGGTGTGTCGGAGTGTCGGAGGGCCAGAGGGTCCGGAACGTATATGAAGGAGGATCACAACACCACAGGGGGTCAAGGGTGAGTGACTACCCTAACCGGCGGGTATCCGACAGAGGAAGACAAGTCAGAGTACCGGAGGGAACCGGAGAGTACGGAGACGACTCAGTGCAAGGAAAGTGAGCCAAGCAATGTCAATTATCAATCTGACGTATAAGACATATTAAAGATGTATTTATACTAAGTAGCTAATGTATTCCATAAAAGGAAGGAGAGTGGTTCTTAACAATAAGACAAGTCAGATGGACTGATGAGAAGTCGTATGACAATAAGTGAGAAGACAGGAAGACGGATAAACGGGAAACTCTCAGTAATCCTTCATTGCATAAAAACCCGATGATTCCGGATGGTTCGGAGGCTCCGGTATTATACTGGAGCCTCGGAACCTACCGGAACTACCGGAAGGTCGACGAGAGAGCTGGGGATGTTGCATGGATATAACACGCGCCCAAGGCCTTCGTTGCATCCGCATATATGATCATCATGATCATTGTGTTCCCATTTCCAAGTGTGCCCACTCCAAAGCATGAAGTACAGTGTTAGGGGCAGATATTTTCATCAGCCATTTGAACGATGTGTCAAGTGAAGGCGACGAGAAAGAGACTGCCAGTAGTTCAGATGTCCAAGTGATCCCATAATTTAGGTATTTCAATCATCCTAATCTAACTGTGGGCCTCCGTGGTCGGGTCTTCCCGGTCGTCGCGATCTAAAGTCAATGTGTTTTCTGGCCACTCCTTTTGTTCCCTTTTGTAAGAATGATCTCAACCTTAGCTCAGTCGATCAAGTGGGTGACCGGAATCCTTTTCAAACGTACTCACAAGGCACAAAGGTGGACGAGTTGGCGCGAAGTTGGTCAGGTTGCATTGAGATATGCATAATGCATTGATACCTGCAATTCTCGGGCCCCAGTAAGGATATATAACATGTTCAATTCAGTGCTCGACGCAACCCAGCAGCGAGTCAGATCATATTTATGACCTACGATGTTATGATATCCGGATAATTCTAATCAGCAACCCCCCATACTCCATGTACGTGGGTTGCCGCTATTCAGCAACCCTCCCTTATGTAATTAGATAAGATCTCGGCCGTTCCGGTGATCTTGTGCCGACACAACCAAAGAGAGCAGGTTGTTACAAGGTCGTACCCAGAGAGCTGTTTCAATGACGAAAATACAACGCCGTCGAAAATCCATCCCCGTCATTGAGAGCACTAGACCAAAGTTGATCACTGTGTCTAACCTAAGCCCAATTCAAAGTTCAAAGCCGTGAAGACCTGGAACATCTTTTTCAAGCTGGGGTTAGCCGAGATTAGATCAGAGATCTGGTAATCCAATCTAATCAGAGGGGGTTGCTGAGGGTTGCTGAATAGAAGATTGTTTTTCAGCAACCCCCGTACAACAGCACGGGGGGTCGCTGATTAGAATTATCCATGATATCCGACCAATCTGCAAGTCTGGAAACTGATACAGTTGTGGACAAACAAAGTCCGCCAAAAAAAAAATCGATTTTTTTGGCCGAGATGAAGACGCCAATCGATAGATCTCATCGAGGGCTTCACATCGGTATATGAATCATGTAATTCTGTCGAGCCGTTGTGCCGGAAAGTGCCATTTATTGTTGATGAACCGTCAAAAATTTGGCCACCGGCTAAAAAGCGTGGGAAAAATATGAAAAAATATGGAATCGACGCGGATTCTCAAGGCGAGTTTGATTCTAAAAAAATTAAAAAGATTCATCGAGCGGTTGTTGCGCAAAATAATAAACATTCCTTGATCACATGGTCTGTCACCAGGTTGATTTCCGTGATGTTTCCGACAATACCCCTGCTTTTGTCCATTCTTATACCCACACTGAGCTTCCAATCGTTCCCACTCCATCTTGTCCTCTACTCTCATGGCCACCCGTCGTGGAAGACCTGCTAAACGTGCCAAGAGAAACATCTCTGGTCTGAAGAATCAACCTAGGCTGGCATCTTCACCGGAGAGTCCTACTCGTAGTCCCAGTCCAACTGACACTCTGGGTGACTATTCTGACACACAAATTCCTGACGATATGGAACTGGACAGCATTATGTATCTTGAGGTTGACACAGATCATGATGACAATGACAATGAAGCAGACTGGGATGAAATTGCAGAGAAGGAATTCAACAATCGTTTACTTGAGATGGTTGCTCAAATGGAAGAGGATAGATTGGATGCCGAGGACGACGACTGGATCCCAACAAAGGATGCTTATGAGGCTCAACGCGCAGCAGATAGACGAGTACCTGGAGGTGAATTAATTATATCCAAGTTAAAAGCCAGTTGTAAATTTACCCTGTTGACAGGCCGTCCAAAGGAATATATGAAAGGCCCTGATACAGCTAGCAAAAGACCACGAACTCAACGAAGATATGCAGCAATGAATCAAAAACAGGGAAAACTTGATGGTTTTGTGGTTCAAGGGTCAGCACCCAAACCTAGCACTTTGCCAGAATCAGATCTTGAAGTTGAGGCTGATCTCAGTCTCAATCTTGGTCTTGAGTCACACTCTAGTCTTACTCCAGCCTCAACAGCTCCTCAATCTCGAGCCCCTTCTCCTGGTCAGACCATCCCACAGACACGATCAGCATCAGTTCTTTCAGTTTCCAGTGGCCATTCAAGTCCACCACTAATTGTGGTAGATAACTCAGATGAGGAAATGGAGGAGGATGACCCAAACAACTGGGACATAATTATTGATGATATGGTTGGAGGAGAAGACCAGTCAAGCTCCTCTCCTACAGCATCTGGATCCTCCTCCCACATGGCTCAACCTGACCAAAGTGGTGAGAAAACAGTGAAGCTGCAAAGTTGGCATGCTCTTCGGGAAAAAGTGAAGACCCATTTGAAGAAAAAAAATCTGCCACTCACACAGTACAACCAACTTCTCATCATCCGGAATTTTGCTACTCTTCTCATCAAGGGGTTGAAGCGCATCCAAGCCAGCCTTGAAATTGCACGTCAATGGCATGAAGGCGGAGGCCACTATTTTGCACGTCGTGTCCGAGCACTGGTACGACACTATCAGATTTTTGAAGAGCTTCCTTTGGAAACAAGAGGCGGAAGGGCAAACACCAAGTCACTTCTTAATGATGAATCTGTGCAAACTGCCTGCCTTGCTTGGCTAAGGGTACAAAAAGCAGGTTCTGTAACTCCAGCAAAATTCCGTGAAGCAGTGAATGCGGAAATTCTAGCCTCTTTAGGAATATCACCTAAGAAACCAATCAGTGAGCGTACTGCTCGACGCTGGCTTGTAAGACTTGGATATCGCAGAACTCTGATTAAGAAAGGTGTCTACATGGATGGCCATGAACGGGAAGATGTTGTCAAGTATCGCACTGATGTGTTCTTGCCAAAGATGGCAGAATTTGAAGCCCGCATGACAAAATATGAGGCTAAGGTTCTGCCAGCCACTGAACCAGGAGGCAAACCAGTGACAGTGCTGGAACCTGTTGAACCACAACTCCCACCTGGAGTCAAGAAAGTTATTGCCTATTTCCATGATGAATGTTGTTTCCATGCTCTTGATTATATGCGGTCTGCATGGCTTGCAGAAGGACAGACTGTCCTACAAAAGAAAAGTCGAGGTCGCCTGATCCATGTCTCTGATTTCATCACAGAAGGCACTGGCCGATTGGTTGAACGGGATAAGAATGGAAATATCATTGATGATGCTCGTGAAATTATTTACCCAGGCTCCAAGGGAGATAACTGGTGGGACACAGACCAGCTGATGAAACAGATAAGACGGGCAATTGCTATCCATAACAAGATTCACCCTGGGGTGACTGCGCTTTTCATTTTTGATCAGTCCTCAGCACATGCCTCACTTGCTCCTGATGCACTTCGTGCCTTCGATATGAATAAATCAAATGGGGGGAAACAACGGAAACAACATGATACCATTATTCCAGACTCAAATCCATCGCCTGCACAGAGAGGCAAAGTTCAGAAGATGACAACTAGCAATGGAGAAGCCAAAGGGCTACATGATGTGTTGGTGGAACGAGGATTCAATGTTTCCAAGCTTAGAGCCAAATGTTCCCCAGTTTGCCCCATTGAAAACACTGGGTGTTGCATGGCCCGGCTCTTGAGCCAGCAAGAAGATTTTTTAAACCAGCCCTCTCTGCTTGAGGAGGTGATCACTCAAGCAGGCCATGAATGTATTTTTCTTCCCAAATTCCACTGTGAGTTGAATCCCATTGAAATGGCAAGTGATTTTCTACATGTCCATACTTTGCTTGAATTGAAGTAATTTACACAGTACTGGGGATGGTGCAAGTATCGCTACAGGCAAATCCCCAAGACCAGCTTTGCCGCATCAAAGGAGTTGGCATTGAAATACCTGGATGCTTGTCCAGTTGAAGTTATTCGGCGGTTCATCAATAGATCATGGAGGTTTATGAGTGCTTATAGGAAAGGGCTTACAGGTAAGGCAGCAGAATGGGCAGTGAGGCCACAAAAGCAGCACCGCGCAATCTCGAGTACGGCGTTGGCAGCAATTGAGGCTGTTGTAGCTGATGCATGATGTAATTTATGTAATGTGGCTGTGCAAAAAACCCGATGTTCGCCAATCGCCTCAAATCACAAATCTGAAAATTGGATCTGGGCCAAAAAATTGGCCGCCGGCCATTTCTCGTGGGAAAAACTTCGGAGGTGGTTTTTTGAGCTCTTTGAGTGAATCCGGATCTGATGTGCATAAATTTGGAGCCAAAATAATTCTAGATCGGGCTACAGATCACTTGCGGGCTTTGTTTGTCCACAACTGTATGTCCAGCTTCCGTCGGTGTTCCCCGCCGGCCCCAGCGCCGGGTCTCCCGGACGGCTGACTAATGCCAAGTTCTAAATATGGGGTCTTGGTGGGTACCGCCCCAGTCGCGCCTCCAACCAACGTATAAAAGCGCTGGATTTCTCTGTGATCTGTGAACCTCCCGCTCCTCTACCCATAAATTACCCACCACAGAGCATCAATCAACCGATCAGATCAGACACGATGAAACCAGACTACGCCAAATTTTCTCGCGAAGGTGAGTTCCGCCCCTAACATATCGATCTTAGCTGACGCGCGTTTCTAGACACCACGAAGATGGAGGAAATCACGGGCGTCCCTGCTAGGGCGATGTTGGTGCAGTCCGGCCTGCTGCCGAGCCCGCCCAATGGTGCCGTGGTCCTCGACAACGCATGCGGTGGCGGTGTCGTCACTGCGCTGCTCTTCGGCGACATTCATAAAAATAACGACACGGTCCGTGTTGTATGCGGCGACCTCGAGGAATACATGGTGAACAATTCTGCGGAGAGGATCAAACTCAACGGGTGGAACGCTGAGGCCGTTATAGCCGATGCCCAGGTACGTTTCTCGTTGAATATCTTGGCAACACAAACTCACTGAATAACAGGCCTTGCCATTCTCAGACAACCACTTTACGCACAATTTGATGAACTTTGGTATCCAGGTTATCCCCAACATCGCGTTGGTCGTGAAGGGTACGCATAGCGCCTGTTTCATTTTAGTCATCCATCTTATCTCTCGATAGAATCATTCCGCGTCCTACAACCCGGCGGAAAGTTGGGCATCACGACCTGGACTGTCCCCGGCTGGCTCGAATCGATGAAGGCGGGGGTCCAGGGATTCGTCGAGCCGCCCATGTTCACCAACGGACCGATGGCATCGAAGGATTCCATCACCGCCCTCCTCACCAGCACCGGATTCATCAAGGTCGACGTACAGCCCATCACATTCGATCACACTGACAGCATGGTGCGGTACCTCACTTACATGAAGATCGTGTTCGCACATCTGCTCGTTGGAGAAACAGCCGAGAAATACGACACCTATATGAAGGGACGGTACGGCGAGGGGAACTTTACATTGACGTGGCAGGCGTTCGTGGTCACGGCGGAGAAACCGTAGAGAAGTCTCGTTACTTTGATTATATTCCTCTACCACCCTCCCCCGGACAAACTATTTACTGAACCTGTGATCTTGAAAAATTTTCAGCTTATTATTCGGCTCGTTGGTTCGTTTGGAGCGATTCGGAAAAAATTCAACCATGCACATGACCACCCGTTTGTACAAATCGCCTTCCTTACCAAGTGCTGACGAACGATGCGTCTTCTTGGATTACTCACGACAATCATTAGTGAGGAAGCGAATATTATTCAATGTTTTTGGGGCAAAATTTTGGTTGTCCCGTGCTTGGTTGAATTTAAAGCCCCCATCAACAGATTTCATTCTCAGTCTTGATTTTCCCAGGATCTCAGCCAGCCGCCAGATAGTGGTATACAGCGAAACTGTAAATCAGGCCTTGAACGATACCTATATTTCCTATATTTATGTATTTATGTAAGGTGAGTCGAGTATTTACGTTCAAAGCGGAACGTGGTAAGTATCGGGAACTTCAGGATCATCGGGTCGGATGCACAACTATCTTCTTTTCTTACCGAGTTTGTCGACGTTTCCCGCGAAGCTTGAAAATCGTCTTTCTTTCCGTCGACCTTTTCCTAAATGCCGTTCGTTCAACACCAGTCGATCAACGACGAGGAGTACAGAAAACTATACAACAGCCACACCACGATAGCTGTTCCTTCAGCCTGCGACCAGTGTAATAAAGAAGAAGTTCCTGGTGGTGGTCTCTGCAAGTTCATCTCCGAATCAGCTATCCCACTGCTCTGGCTGCAAGGCAGTCCGGTACTGCTCAAAGAAATGTGTACGTCGGCATTTCCATTCCGTGCGGCACTTTCGGCCACAGTCCAACGCTGACGGCGTTTACGACGACCAGCAACTCGACGCTTGGAAGGGTGTTGGCCTTACACTTAAGACGCAGTATAATCACAAACAGATGTGCGCGTGGTACAAGGTCGGCATGCTCACTGTGAACTCTGTGCTGGGCCGACGCGTCATGTACAGAAGAGCATGGAGCAATGGCCACAGATACGATCGATTCAAAAGCTGTTCCCTTGGTCTGCCACTGCGAAGAGCCCTAAAGAAATGGTGTGTTATCGTCCATCTTTGCTGGCTACCTTGCAGTGCTGAGCTGGACGTCTCAAGCCCTGGGTTCTTCAGCAGTTGGAGCGGCTTCTAAGGCTGAATGGGGAGCGCGCCGCAGATCTGTACGCGGCATGCATGACGACGACTCCTTCAGGACGTCGACGCCAGCGTACATCTGCCACGGGTGCGGCCTTGCAGCAAAATGTTACCTATGAGTACTGAAGCTCATGCGTTCGTTCACAGATCGATGCTCCTTGAACAGCATCTCCCTCCTCACATCCAAGCCTGGAGGATTCCGACCAACCAGATCCCCCACCTCTCTTTCGAACTTGAACCGGACTCGAAATCCAAGATTCCGGGGCTGCACGACAATAACTTTGTGCAAGATTGGGCGACGTGGTACACGTGGAGGAAGCTGGAGCGCGAGTCTCCCGTGGCACTGAGAATGGACGTGGTTCTCACCGTCTACCACTTGCTCACCAAGGTCCTCGGCGTCGTCGACACGGCTCAGGCCGCCACCAAAACTCGGCGCAAACTCACTGTCCATTATGTAGGCACGGAAAAAGAATTGAACATAATCCCGCTGTACGATTATTATATACGCGCCATCTCACATTCCCACTGACCTTTCCCGACGCTCTCCGTTTCAGATTCAGCGAGTTGGCGCTGCTGCTACCAAACACGGACATTGAGATGCCTTTTTTGGCCCCGCTTGCAAAGTATTATGCGATATCGCAAGAGAAAAATACCCGCGTTCTTTAGCGGTGAAGAGCACCGTGTTCGAATACACCGCCCCGCCGCCCCTCGGCGCCAGCACACTGCGGGTCAAAATCTATCCTAGCTCCGACTCTTACGGCCTGAAGTCAGTGGGGAGTGGGGGCACAAAGCCCGACGCCTTGATCGGTGCGTCGCTCATTTTATTGTTCAACATATACTGAGTGATTTCTAGCCGAGAACGCCGGTCTATTCGCCTACATGACATGGCAGATCGTGTACAGCCACGCAGCACGGTGAGTCTACACACGTACATGGCCTTCGCAGATTTACACCGGCCATGTCGCAGGGCGGGGATCCCGTGGGGGGTTACTGAATATCAGATGTCCGAGGCGCTCCAGTACCAGGCGCACATGTGGCAATGGCGGGATCTAGCAGTCATGGGCTGCAGGATGACCCTCAACCTTCCGGGCGGTAATGCGGATGAATTAGCAAAGACAGAGTTAGAGGAAGAGAAGGTTGTGGGCGGGCTCAGGCATCCGGGGCGGGTCTCAATCTCTTCATGCGCCCCGGGTTGATGGAGTCGCAGTCCGACGAAGCGAGGGCGTATAACGGATTCGTCCTGCGCATTTGCTGAGTATCTTGAAATAAGTGTATTGTCGCAGCCGGACCATTGCCCACTTGCCGTCTCTTGCTCTCAATAATATGCGAAAGTTGTTCGAACTTCAACTCCGTCCGAGAAATATTTGCGCACCAAGAACCAGAAGATTCATTCCACGCGATGGCATATCAATCTTCTGAGCTTTGTCTTTCAACCGTTGGGGGCCAACTGCTTCGCCAGAGACTGGTCACATTTGAAGCTTATAGATAGGTTTCGGAATCGTCCAAGTACAACAGCGTATGGTTCATCTCGCAAACACCCATTATCCACAACGCAAAACGGAAACTATTCATGCTTGTTGCTTTGTCAGTCTCAAAGTTGCCAGACTTTGTGCGTTCGCCTCCAAGTACGCCCGTCTGTGGGCTATATCAGCAGCGAGGAAACCAGGAAAACAGAATAGCCACGCGACTTACGGAAATCGACGGACCACAATGTTCGGCAAGCCTCTCCCCAAGATCCGACGATTGCTGCATCCCTCGCCAGTCTTTCTTCCGTCTCGTCCTCCCCCCCCTCAAGCACCAAGCCCGGGTACATTAACAGCTGCAGACCGGTCATTCGAGTCAAAGTCTGTGCGATGTTTCGAACAGTGTCCTAAATTATGAATGAGCCGAATTCCGCCGCATTGGAGGAAGGGACTTGCTGGGGATAACAGGCCGAAGGTCCGAATCCTTAATCCGTGCAGCTTGACAATTGCGATATGAGGCACGATCCGGGAGATGCACTCAAGGGTTGCCTTTGGGGAGTCGTCGGAGATGATGCAGAGTGCCAGCCTGGCGAAGGGGGTGACACCAGCGGTACTGGGGTCGAGAGGTGCCAAGGCTGCCACCAGACCTGGATCGTCAGGAAGGAAAGCAATGGTAGCAGATTCGAAACATTTAATGTCCACTACCAGCGCCGAGGCAAAACATGCCGGACCAGTGAATATTTTCAGATTCGGCAAGTAGATGGGGCCAAGATTAGGAATGGGGCCTGCGCTGAAGAGCACAGTTGGCAATCGGAAGACTTCAAGCTCTGTAAGAGTCTGATGGCGGCGGAGAAAATTCCGAAAAGAGGTAGAGTTGAAGGGGTCTGCGTAAGCCCTGAAGTAGCGCAACGCAGGGAAATGCGAATCCCACAGGGTGGAGATCATTGGCACATGCATGGACAATTCCAGACATTGCAAATGACAAAAGTCCTGAAAAGTGGGAGGAATCTCGTCCACGAGCTCGGACGGTACCAGTCTAACAGATCACGATCAGTAGCCCATATTTTATTTGCAGGAATGCGCACAAATCCTCCGGATCCTGACCGATGCACAGTTCACGGACGAATGCCGCCCTTACACGAGATGAGGTCCGCAATGCCGAAAAATAGGACGAAACGGCTGGGACAGTGGCGAGATTAACGGTTCTATAGAGGAGTGGGGTGGCAAGTGCGCAAACGAGCCGCGAGGTCAAGCAAAGTGCGAGCAAGTCTCGATATAAGTCCAGATGATGGATGACTTCTGTCAGAATTTCGTTTGGAAGCCATCGGATAATGCACCTGGAGGCTCTGCGGGTGAAGACTGGCATTGTGATGGATTCAAGAGCGTTTGTTTATTTGGTAGACGCGTGATTCCCGGATCAACATGACCGCGTCCCGCCGACGCGACTTGCTCTCAACACCAATGTCGGCCAACGTCTTCTCCTTGCCAGTACCCCTCATACTTCTCGTCCACCTACATATCCTGCAGTATCCTCATGCCAACAAGCCTGAATACGATCATAACGTTTTCGACCCTCGCGTCCGTGGCCTCCGGGACCGCACAAAAACAATGGAGGACGTCTGCTACTTCCTGGTGACGCGTATTGAGGGAAAGGAACTTACGCGGAAGGTGCGTGTACCCCTCATTTCCTTTGTTTTGCGGTTCTGAATGGATTCGGAGGTGATTTCGACCTATCCATGTTTGCAGCCCGCGGAGATTACAGCCTTCCGCACTTCCCTCGCAAAATTTCTGGAAAATTTGCGGCATACCTCTATATTCCCGTCTTCAACCCATCCGGCAAAACAACTCCGGCCGGGTACCAAGGCGATATCTCCGCTTGCTGTGGCCTGGTGGTGGAAAGACGTTGTAGTGCGCAAGTCTCTCCTCGAAGAATGCGCGGGAGAAAGGTGGCAATGACGTTCCACATGCGCACAAGATTACCTTACATTCTACAGATTCGAGCGACTGTTGCTGGCACTGTCCACACATGCTCTCATGAAAGGCTCTAAGAGCCGCGTGGCGGTCGACGAAACGCAGGTCGTGTATATTTCTGCCTCTGTGGTATGACGTCCCTCACGCAGTGAACGCTCAGAACATCTTGCGTACCCAACCACGCATTTATGCCGCCCGATTGACCACCTTTCAATCATACCATAATTCGTGGGCACGAGTGGCGTCGCGATTAATCCAACAGCAGCGCGACCTGAAGGTGTTACATGTGCGTCGTCGAAAGCTATGGTCGACTGCCCTTCTGAATTCTCGGTAGGCGAATGTGCTCCGCCATGGCAGCCAAAAATATTCCACACTGTCTACAGAGAAGCTGCTAGCCCTTGCGGACTCGAAGCTGCAGGAGCTTCGTAGTGTTCGATGGGCTGACTCAAGTGGGCGCTCTGCACTCAACTTCCTGTCCGAATTATTTGGACTAGACCAAATGGAGGCGTCATCGATCGCAGATCCTTCTCCATCCAATCCAACGGATCCGGATACATCCACGGTCTGTGATATTCTGTCATCCCGAACCACTCGTTAAGTCTTGGTAAGGGCCCGACAACCCCTCCGCCTGCGCTTCCCATTGCAGCAGCTCATCATCCGGCGATGTTACGCAAGCTCAGCAAGCGTATCTTCCCCAAGGAAACGGCAAACGTACGTACCCCAATCACATCGCGCACGGGCCTGCTTCACGCGACTGTCGCGTTGTCCGGGCTTCTCGATGAGAGAGCGCGTATGCTCCGGGCACTGACCGATGCAGTGGCACGCACGCAGAAGACCACTACGGACCTACGGACTCGCCTTGATCGTGCCACAGCTAAACAGACGTCCACGGTAAAACGCCCGCTTCGCCCGATCAACATGAATTTGTGGCAAGACACTCACCAAACTAGCATCGACTTCGAGGTCGGAAACACCTGAATTCTTCGTCGATGCCGCCTAACGTCCTCGCATCGTCAGCCGACCGACGCGACCTTCGTTGCTCTGGGATTATCTGCCCCAGGTTTATCTGCACCAGGTTCCGACATCCCGATCGAGTCGCGCATAGGCGAGATCCGTCGGGCTCTGCTGCCAGAATATCCTCGGATACCCACCATGCCTTCGTACACGGCACCATCCCGACTACCACAACCCTTGGGACGTCGGTCACCGCCTCAAACGCCCAAGAGAGCACGACACGTGGAGACGTCGGCCCCTCCAGAGACGGTCAAGCCGCGATCGCAGCCTGCTCAACGGATGCTGGATGCGCAGCGCAGGGCCCGCAACCTCACCATGCGCCCTTCCTCGTCGGATGCCGATCATCGCCCATTCTTCTCTGGCCCGTCCGAATCCGGCGAGAGCGAGTCGGAGTGTGTACGTCAACAGCCGCTCCCAATCCATTGCACCCAAACTCATTGTTTAATTGTAGGTGGGCGAAATGACCCCGCGCGCGCGTCCCAAGCACTCACTCACGATGACGCCGCCGCCTGCGCAGCCTTCGCTCCTGAAAACCCACCCGCTGGACGGTGGATACCCGTACGGTGACCAGTATGAGGACGCGTTCGATGAAGGCCCGAGCATGAGCGTGCGTGATCTGCTGCTGCAGGCGGACACGACGCACTTTGATATTATTGGTGGTGCGTACCGGCAGACTCTTTTTTCAACATAATTGACCGACACGCGCAATCTGCTTCAGACTCGGAAGAGGATCCGAGCGATGTCGTCAACCAGTCGTTCGGGTGGGCGTGATGATTTGGCAAGGTATAAAATTCGCGGGTACCACGATTAGTGTACATAGTGAACAAGCACTGAAGTGAATATGGTGCGCCATAGGATTTGCGCTTTGATATACCAATCGAATGCAGGGAGGCAACACTAGCGGTAAGAAAATCAGAAGTCGGTGAATGAGCTGATGCGAAGGGAGGAAACGGAGAGAGAAAGTGAGTAGAGGAGGGAATGGTGCTCTCCAGAAAGTCCGAGCGGCGTCCAGGATATTTGTCCCGGGTCGCAAGGAAACTTCTCGGACGTGAGGTATTCAAGTACCATTTGCAACAGGGTGAGTAATGCGGAGGACTCGGTCAGGAAATAGAACGCTTAAATGTGGTCTGGCGAAACGGGTTGAATGGTATTGGCCGAGGCCGATTATTCAAAGTGCGGTAGATTTATTGATACATCAACGAACATGAACAATCTCGCCCGAATTCGGAGGGTAATGGTCCAAAAATTCTGCACATCCCTCGACCCTCTCCTTGTTGATCATCAGCGATCCTGGTCTGACTTCCTCTCCACGAGTCCGTAAAGGTGTTTCTTGCATCAGGTGAATGGGAAGTGATTCCTGTAGTCCAAAAACATGACGACAATCAAAATCGGCTGAGCAGAAAAATAGTATAGCAGCAACTCGTTTCGATCGAGTGACCTCGGGGTTACGCGCATAAATATGGGCCCCGCGCGCTTCCAGACTGCGCCATGCTGCTGACATCATGCCTCTTCCCCTATACAGTACCAAAGAAGATGGAGCGCCGTCATCCTCGTCCTTTTCCGGTTTCTTATTCTCCTTTCTCCGCAATGTCGTCCTCTACCTCCCCTTCCTCGCCCACGCCTTCCTTCCCATATCCATTTTCTTCTTCTCATTCTCCACAGTCACATAGAATACCAACACCCTCAGCTCTTACAGTGTCGCAGCCCAAGGCACCGCCGCCTCTCTCCTCGCCGACGCCATGCTCGCCCGTGCGTACGGCCCCGCCTGCCATGTATTCTTCTAGTAATCCACCTTCGATGTCTGTCACTCCCAATCCGCATCCGCCTGCGTACGTGAAGCGCAGCGTGACCTCGCCGGGCGTGCGGATGGGCGGGGACGGCTCTGAAGGCCAGATCCAGTCCGCGCTGATGAACGCGGGCATGGCAGTCACGTTCTTGCCGATCCACTCGCTCGCGACTCAGTTGCTCCCGGTGAAGAGCCCGGTGGTGAAGTTGCTGGAGGCGCTGGCGCCGCCGGCGGTGGTGGCGACGCTGACGACCTAGAAATGTGTTGTGTCCGCGGCGAGGGCGGGGCCGCCGTACGGCGCGAGGTATGGGTTCGCAGGCGCAGCTTGTGGCGTGTGAGACGCGGGCGGAGAACGGGTGTGCGCGTCGACTGCGGTTGCGGCTGCGTTTGGTGTCGCTGCTAGTGGCGTGGAGGGGGATGCGGATGCGGATGCGGATAACTGCCGCGTCATTCAAGATATCGAGTCCGCCTCAAGACTTGCAACTCCTAGA
This sequence comes from Mycena maculata, assembly GCA_029448575.1. Classification (NCBI taxonomy): domain Eukaryota; kingdom Fungi; phylum Basidiomycota; class Agaricomycetes; order Agaricales; family Mycenaceae; genus Mycena; species Mycena maculata. The sequence goes on along the minus strand of JARJLG010000017.1, from coordinate 236,103 downwards.
TCGTCGGGTCTTCGAGAGCTTCAATAGCGTCTCGAGTCCACAAGGGCGCAAGATTTATTTCAAGACTGATCTTCTTGTAGATTGGGTTTTAATTCATCAAGATTCTGAACTGGACTATGTTCGAGTGGCAAGCTCTTCGGGATCTCCGCTCTCAGTCACAGTGGCGATCAAGGCAAATTACCTGAGGGAATATGGTACGGCTCAAAAATCACCTCAGGAAAAATTGCAGTGATGATCAAGCTTATACCGACGCGGACACCGCCGGAGCATAGATTCTTACGTCGCACTGTGCGTCTGCTGGGGGTGTGGCGATGGCGCTGGCGCTGCCGCGCTGTTCAGGATCTCATCCGCCTCAAGACTTCCAGGTCTCCAAGACTGTCGAGTCTACGAATCGTCGGGTCTCAAGTGCTATAGGTTCATGAACCCACACGCGCGCAAGATTTATTCCAAGACTAATCCTCTTGTAAATCGGGTTTTAATTCATCAAGATTCGAAACTGGACTATGATCAAGTGACCACTCTTCGGGATCTTCGCGCTCAGTGCTTGCTTCTCGCTTAGGACGTACATGCTCTTGTATCGATTAGTACGCGCGATCCGAGTTGAAATCAATGTCTATGGCGTGTCACCCACTGCTGAATCCAGGTGGGGCGGCAAGCCTTCGAGTCAAGATTAGGCGATGCTGTGAGACTGCTGTGAGGTGTTCGGGCCTCGAATGAGTCCAAAATATTAATGCTCGTTCGACTTCCCCGGCACCGGTGCCGCTGGTGTCTAGTCCCGCACCGCCAGTCTTACTCCCGCGCTGGGACTGACACTGGTTGAACATTTCACATTTTTGAGTGAAAAAATTGATAAAAAATGTCGTTCAATTTATAGCCATTTTTCACTGAAAAAAGAAGTGAAAAATTTAAAACATTTTCACCACTTTTTTGATTTGAAATCAAAGTGAAAAATGTGAAACAAATTTTGTGATGTTGTTAAGATGTTTCTTTTGCATTTTTTGACTGAAGTCAAGGTGAAAATGATGGTGAAAAAATCAAAAGTTTTTTCACTAATTTTTTCAGCAGGAATCAAAGTGAAAAATGTGAAACAAAGTTGGTCATATTGTTAAGATGTTTGTTTCACATTTTTGACTGAAACTCAAGGTGAAAAATGCGAAATATCACTTGTTGAACGTTTCAATTTTTTGAGTGAAAAAATTGATAAAAATGTTATTCAATTTACTGGCATTTTTTCACCGAAAAAAGAAGTGAAAAATTCAAAACATTTTTCACCACTTTTTGAGTTGAAATCAAAGTGAAAAATGTGAAATAAAGTTTGTGATGTTGCAAAGATGTTTCTTTTGCATTTTTTGACTGAACTCAAGGTAAAAATGAAGGTGAAAAAATCAAAAGTTTTTTCATTAATTTTTTCACCAGAAATCAAAGTGAAAAATGTGAAACAAAGTTGGTCATATTGTTAACATGTTTGTTTCACATTTTTGACTGAAACTCTAGGTGAAAAATGCGAAACATCACTGGTTGAACATTTCAAATTTTTGAGTGAAAAAATTGATAAAAATGTCATTCAATTTATTGGCATTTTTTCACTGCAAAAAGAAGTGAAAATTTTAAAACATTTTTCACCACTTTTGTGAGTTGAAATCAAAGTGAAAAATGTGAAACAAACCTCGTGTTTTTCTTCAAACTAGTAATACCATTAATTCATACACATTTCAAGGTAAAAACAAAGGTGGAAAAATGAACAGTTTTTTGACCAGTTGTTTCACTAGAAATAGAAGTAAAAAATGCAAAACAAACAGTGGTGGCAAAAGCTAACTCACCCAGAATTCACATGTGTTTCACTCATGTGTTCCGAAGGTGGTTGGCAGCTAAACAAAGCCGATATCACAGTCCATCAATTGTTCTTTGCCAGACAAAATACACACAAAGAATAGACAAAGGACAGACAAAGGAGCTTGGAAATCCTGTGGCCCTTTGTCCTTTGTCCTGTGTCCTTTGTCCTTTGTCCTTTGTCCTTTGTCCTTTGTCCTTTGTCTTTTGTCCATCCTTTGTCTATTGTCTGCCTTTCACTGTTGAAGCAATTCAAGTTTTTTTGACAGAAAAATTGGTAAAAAATTCAAAATCTGTTTAGTACATTGTATTTTGGGTCCCAGTGGCATTTTAGGTGCATTTCAGGTCCCTGCATCTATTTCTGGTGTGCTTGGGCCCATGCCACCCACCGTTCCCTCACGGATTTAAAATCCGAAAACTCACCCTTTATTGCTGTTTTAATGAGTACTTGGCCTGCGGTGAGTCCAATCCCAGACGGATTTTGGGGCCCAGCGGCATTTTAGGTGAATTTCAGGTTCTTGCATCCATTTCTGGTGTGCTTGGGCCCATGTCGTCTGCCATTCCCTCGCAGATTTAAAATCCGACCTAAAAATCAAGCAAAATGGCTGTTTTAATGAGTACTTGGCCCGCGGTGAGTCCAATCCCAGACGGATTTTGCGGCGCAGCGCCATTTTGGGTGCATTTCATGTCCCTTCATCCATTTCGGGTGTGCTTGTCTCCATGCCACCCACTGTTCCCTCATGGATTTAAAATCCGAAAAAACACCCTTTATTGCTGTTTTAATGAGTACTTGGCCCGCGGTGAGTCCAATCCCAGACGGATTTTGGGGCCCAGCAGCATTTACGGTGCATTTCATATCCCTGCATCCATTTCTGGTGTGCTTGGGCCCATGTCATCTGCCGTTCCCTCACGGATTTAAAATCCGGAAAATCACCCTTTATTGCTGTTTTAATCAGTACTTGGCCCGCGGTGAGTCCAATCCCACACGGATTTTGAGGCCCAGCGGCATTTTAAGTGCATTTCAGGTCCCTGCATCTATTTCTGGTGTGCTTGTGTCCATGCCACCCACCGTTCCCTCACGGATTTAAAATCCGACCTAAAAATCAAGCAAGATGGCTGTTTTAATCAGTACTTGGCCCGCGGTGAGTCCATTCCCAGACGGATTTTGGGGCCCAGCAGCATTGTGGATGCATTTCAGGTCCCTGCCTCCATTTCTGGTGTGCTTGCACCCATGTCGTCTGGCGTTCCCTCACGGATTTAAAATCCGACCTAAAAATCAGGCAAAATGGCTGTTTTAATCAGTACTTGGCCCGCGGTGAGTCCAATCCCAGACGAATTTTGGGGCCCAGCAGCATTTTAGGTGCATTTCAGGTCCCTGCATCCATTTCTGGTGTGCTTGGGCCCATGTCGTCTGCTGTTCCCTCACGGATTTAAAATCCGAAAAATCACCCTTTATTGCTGTTTTCATGAGTACTTGGCCTGCGGTGAGTCCAATCCCAGACGGATTTTGGGGCCCAGCAGCATTTTGGATGCATTTCAGGTCCCTGAATCCATTTCCGGTGTGCTTGGGCCCATGTCGTCTGCCATTCTATAGCGTATAAGTTGTGACCCGATGACCCGGTCATCGCCCGATCGGGCATCGATTACTTCCGCTCATCCATTTCAAACTCCGCTCGACCTCGTGCCGAGCGCCTTTTGGCGGGTGGGTCACAGCTTTTCCCGCTCCGCCCGATCTTCGATCCCGTTAGGTCAAACAATTTTTGGGTGGGCAGGTCAACGATCGGGGCACCTATGGCCACCTCTTTAGGCAATTCTCGGTCCGTGATTCAACCTCTCGTTCCATTTTTGGTAAGTGGTTTGAATTTTCCGCTGGCCTTGAACTGCGCCGCATATGTACACCAGATAAAATGGATTATTTAACCTTTCGATTCTCCTGCCTTTATGTCTGTATATATGCAACGTATATCCATTTCATTTCAGCGCAAACAAGTGAGTAATAATCTCATTATCGTCAATAAATTTATTGATTCTTCCTCAATTCATCCGTTGTCAATGTATGAAGTTCGGCTTTGGTGTAGGGGAGTCAAGGCAAACACTTCAAGGTCGAATGTGACTAGCTGGTTCGGGCCACCCTTCCGCTCAGACTGTACAAATTGATTCATCTTGAAGACCTGTCAAAAGCTGGAAGTTGTGCATCCAAACTTGAGCTGTGTATTCCTCTATCATAGTATTTTTTGCACGAATGAAAGGCAAAATCCCTGAAACCTCGTAAACAGTGAAAGAAACAACTGGTGCATTTCGGGCGCAGTTGTCATTGGTTTCATTGCAGATTTCATTGAGAATGAGTGGAATCAACTTGACTCGTTTAAACCGTTTAAACCTGCGGAGTGCACAGAGGTCAGGTAAGATTCCGCCTCTAGATAGATGCAGTCTGGAAGACTAATACCACAATCCTGGCTGCATTCTATATTCAACCGAGACCTTCGGGTTGCACATTTATGCTCTTGGATTGCAATTATCTTTTACGGGAGCCCATTCCGGTGCTGGGTTCGATAAACGATGGGAAGAAGATGCAGTGTAGGTGTAGGTGTGATAGTACAAACAGTTCGTTGCTCCCGCGGAAACAACTGGAATATGTCTGTTATTTCGTGTACATACCCAAGTGGCATTGAATCAGGTACTCCGAGAGCATCGTTTGTCCCCCTGGTCTGCGTATGACCGCATGACAACTAAATCTTCTGTCGCGTCAAATTAAGCTTGAGATATGATTTAACCCCACCTTGCAGTACCTCATTACTTACCTGGACAGTTTTTGCTACTTGAATCCAATAATGTGGTTCGAGACCCGTACGTCCCCGGATCGAAGTGGACGTCAAGGAGCGGAACATGAGCGGCGGTCCTGATTCCTGCTCACACATTTTGAATTTGTCACTTGTGTCGTGCGTGCCCTGAGCCGAGAGGATTGGTGCCGAAGGCATCGAGCTTTTTGTACCGCAAAACTCAGTAGGAAGCCACACACGCAGGGCTGAGCGCGAACCCGCGACAGCTGTACGTCGGGGGCTTCCATCCTGTGAAGGTGGTAGGTCTACTGGGAAATACCCTTGAAACAGTGTCAACGAGTAGAATCCCCAGAGATGATAATCTGCTGATGTGCGCATTGGTCTTGGCCGTCACGCAGGGACACGGACCACAGTGTTCACCGTTGACAGCAAATGGATGTGCACGTACCGATGGACGTCCCACACCACCGTATTCTGCAGTGGATGTGGATCGCTAAACCCGTCAGGTAAGGCACTGGTGGGCAGCGAAGTGAGATCACGCAAAGGCGCACAGCACACGGCGTAAATTTCGCACCGACGAGATGTGCCCTTTATGTCCTCCTGGGATCCCCCGTAGAGGGTTGGATGAGATTCTGGTGCTCGACATGAACGGTCAAGCTTATCGACCATCGACGTCCTTCACGGGAAGCGCAACAGGACTGTAGCTGCGCCAGAGCAGTGCTCTCGGATGCGCCGTACTTGCAGGTGATTGGAACAGATTAAAATGCATGAACACACGGGGCATCGTCTGCAAGACAAGAGTAGGGCGGGCATCGTCAATGGGATGATGGGGTTGGCCATGGCACTGGTCAGGCTCGCGAAGCTACTGCTCTATGGAATTACTTGCGCAAACGAGCGGCGAGGAGCATATTTTGACAAGGCTGCAACACTGGTAGCTGGGGGTGTTCGGAGGCGCTCAGCGTCTCTCTTCAGACCCCGGCGAAATCATAAAACGATACCGGTGTGACGAGGACGGATGTCGCATTCCTAAATACCTCGGGATCAGTGCTAAACAAATTGAGTCCGCCCTGTTCGTGACGGACCAGAGTCCTTCAACTTGATCCTGCAATTAATGTGCTGATACTTGAGCTCGCGTACGAATCGATATGGCCCGTGCAGTGAAGGTGCGCTTCCAGGCCATGAATGAGCGGGTTCAGGGACTGCAGGAGGAACCTGGTAAGATAGACTTATGCGAGCTGCATCGTGGCGTCCACTGAATCGAAGTCGGTACGGAGGGAGGAGAGTTGTTCTCCACGCAATCCATGAATACATGCAGTAATTCTCGTAGACAGTAAATCGGCAAGAATCGTCAGGAAGAGAACTGGAATAAGGGGAGGAGAGGAGGGTCGAGCGGAGCATCGTGTGCAGCCGCAAACGCAAGACGAAGGGCGGAGTCGCCCCCGCGAAATGTCTGCGGCTGAAAGTGCGCCAGGCATCTGTGCCATGGGAATAGCAAGGGATGGATGTCGCCAAGATGTAGTGCCCGCCATCGTGCTTCGCTGCGGTCTCGCGAAGCTGCACACCTCATGGATTCGCACCCACAAGACGGGTGCGGTTTTTCCGTTTCCGTACCCTCCATGGCAAAACGGCGCGCGACATGTCCTGCCCGATAGATACTGTCCATACAGCAATGGGGCTTTCGTACCCGCCACGTAGCACAGACACCAACGGCATTAACGAGGGGAATGACAAGCATGATGAAGCACGCACCATCCAACAAAGTTCACATTGGGTCTCGGTGCGTCGCGGTCTGTCGGTGTACGTGGTGCCCACTGACCGTAGCAGGTACAGCGGCAGCCTGTACACACGATATTGGTCTGTTATCCAGAGGAGTGGACAGATATAAGACGCACCTTGGTGTTCTGTGCCCTCCCAACTCTCCAGGTTTCTCGTTGCTGTGTAGTGCGTTTGAACGCAAGGGATCCACAATGGTGTGTCCTCATGCTTCCATATCACAAAGCGGGAGCGACCTTGTGCTGTTTTCTAGTGCTGGCCAAATACGCTATAAATACACTCGTCACCGTATCGTAGTCATATCTGTATTGTAGCCACCCTGGGGCCTCGTATCGTATTCGTAGCGTATTATATTATATTTTTGAATCGGAATATGACTATATTTTGAATAATATGCAAAATATATTTACTTCCTATGAGCGTTAATGGATTTCATGTAGTCTACTCCCTGCGCAAGCCCAGATTTCAGCTATTCCTTTGTCACAATATCCACTGCTGCTGTCTCCACAGTCATGGATGAACAAGCATCCAATAATGCGTGCTTGACATCTGAGAACAGGCACTCCATGGAAATGCTCAGACCAGGGATTGCAAGAATGTCTCGTGCGACACGCGCCATGAACGGTAAAGTTCCTTCCACCAATGGATGTGTTGATAATGCATTAGCCAACCAATACTGAAAAAGCCATTGCAATAACTCCAACTTTTTACTGGCAGTAATATAACCATGTAATGCAATACCCTGGTGAAACTCATTTTCTGAAAGGCAAGAAAATGGCAGCATCGGGGTTTGAACCAATTCCTTGTATGCTCTGAGACCAATAATGGGTACTGAAATGGAAGGACAGCACGTGAAACTCGCCTTCCACCAAGTCAGCGGGTCATTGAAATTTCCTCCAACAGGAGAAATAATAAATATTGCCAAAGTAAAGTTCAACCTCGTCCTTGCCATCAACGTCCCCTGCAGGTATGCTCTGTACCACCATTTAAAGTGATTGCCATCTCAAAGATAAATGCTTCCGGCCCGCTTCCGCCCGCCATGAATATTGAAATATATTCAACTACACCAAGGGAGTATCATATTATAGTCATATTATAGCGTAGTCATATCCATCCGTAGTCATATACTGAAGTCGACCTCTGGCCGTATTATATCCATATTTTGCTGAATATAGTCAAAATATATTTTTCGTATTATATTTTTGGCCAGCACTACTGTTTTCTGGGCTAGTAACGGTTCCGCACTTGAACGGCATTTTTCGCCCATTTCGTTAGGATGTATGAACCCAGGAGAATAAAGAATCAGCGAGGAATGTTTGCTGTTGAGGGGACTTGGATGAGCGCCAGCTGAGCACGAAGATGAATGAGTGGAAGAAGAGAGCGTGTCTATCAGCCGAGTAAGTGCCGCGACGCCATCAAACGATGGTCAGACCAAACGCAACGGCGGACCGGGGCCACCGGCGCGGCACGCAGCTGTCGCGTAGTAATTGGCAGGGCATTGGGTACACGGCGAGCAGAGAAATAAGGACAGATAGAAGGGCAAACCTAATATGGTAATCAACCTAGTTATCCTGGACCCCAACGAGGTCAACCAACTCTGTGACCTGGCCGAATCGGCAATTGGGCAGGTCACAGAATTCGTTGACCCGATCAAGTGATATACCACTGGGGTCTCCTCGCTCCCTCACGGATTTAAAATCCGAGCTAAAAATCAACAAAGTGGCCGTTTTAATCAGTACTTGGCCCGCGGTGAGTCCAATCCCAGACGGATTTTGATGCCCAGCGGCATTTTAGGTGCATTTCATGTCCCTGGATCCATTTCTGGTGTGCTTGGGCCCATGTCGTCTGCCGTTCCCTCACGGATTTAAAATCCGACCTAAAAATCAAGCAAAATGGCTGTTTTAATCAGTACTTGGCCCGTGGTGAGTCCAATCCCAGACGGATTTTGGGGCCCAGCAGCATTTTAGGTGCATTTCAGGTCCCTGCATCCATTTCGGGTGTGCTTGGGCCCATGTCGTCTGCCGTTCCCTCACGGTGAAAACACTAACTCTCAGGTATGTGTGAATGCGAAATGCGAAATGCTAATGCAGCAGAGCTATGAACTCTAAACCACACACAACACACAACACTATCAACAACTAACCCCTCAATAGAGAGAGTCAGAGTGCAAGTTCGGGGGTGTAAGTCAAGTATTAGACTTGATAGCAGCTGGTTTCTCGGTCGATCGCTTAGTTAACTAAGGGTCGCTCGCGCTTTTTGCAAGGTTTGACTGGTCAAGTCAAGTTGTATTGGGCAAGTAACGTCTAGGACGTCAAGGAGACAGTATAGGGTAGGTTTTAAGACCGTTAAGTCTGCGCTTTTTGTGTCTTTCGACGGTTTCAGTGTTCTGTTCAATGTTCTGGGTCTGTTTGCTGTGTTCTGACTATTGCCGTGTTCTATCAATTGCCGTGTTCTGATTCTGAGTCTGGTATATGATTCGTTCAAAGCAATCTAACCTCCACGGCTATCAGAGCGACAGTTCCAGTGGCTGACACAACGTGTACAGCGCCCCTAGATGTGCTAGCTTTCCCTCCCCTTCTGCTGCCCTTTTATACTACTGCCCTAGGCTTTACATCACGATGATTACTGTACAATGTCCGTTGGTTCGCGACACCCAAGTTCTAATCCCTGGCTCCTGATTGGTCGTGTCTTGTTGAGACATATGGTAGACATGTGGTGTTTGACACGACACATGTGATTGCTGATTAAGTGGATAGAAAGTGTCTTCTTCGTCTGTAGCCTCTAGTCCCGGGCCTGAATAGTCTTGAAGCTTCTGCACAACTCTTCTACCTTCCCAATGATACCCCATAGTCCCTGGTTCGGTTTGGTGGTTCATCCACAATATCGCAATCTCTCTCTCTCTCTCTGGTTTATCCTCACGGCTAAACGGCTGTATCATGTCCTACTGTTCAAGTCATCCCCAGACTCGGTCTGGACCCAATGCGTGATCAAACGCGTCCTCAGTTTTGGGTAAAACAGGTCTAAATAGTCTTGTCGCGAATAATTGGGTTCTTCCCACTGTTGCCTGCCAGCAATTGGTATCTCTACCTCGCAACCTCTTTGGTATGCTGTTTGTGTCCTAGCAAGCAGCCTTAGGCCTTGTATGTCCTAGTTTCTCTGCCACCATCATCAAGTTTCCTTAGTTAACTAAGATATCTGGTGGCCCCATTTGTGAAGGTACCGGTAGAAGTCCTCGTTAACCTCGTAGCTTGTGCTAATAGACTGAACCACTCAGTCAGAGTGCCCTGATGGTCCCTCAGTGCGTGTTGACACGCTGAATCGTGCAAAATCGCAAAATTCATGTGTACTTGGTTTCACGGCTTATCAACGGATTTAAAATCCGAAAAATCACCCTTTATTGCTGTTTTAATGAGTTCTTCGCCTGCGGTGAGTCCAATCCCAGACAGATTTTGGGGCCCAGCAGCATTTTAGGTGCATTTCAGGTCTCTGAATCCATTTCTGGGGTGCTTGGGCCCATGTTGTCTGCCGTTCCCTCACGGATTTAAAATCCGACCTACAAATCAAGCGAGATGGCTGTTTTAATCAGTACTTGGCCCGCGGTGAGTCCAATCCCAGACGGATTTGGAGCCCAGCGGCATTTGAGGTGCATTCCAGGTCCCTGAATCCATTTCCGGTGTGCTTAGGCCCATGTCGTCTGCCATTCCCTCACGGATTTAAAATCCGATCTAAAAATCAAGCAAAATGGCTGTTTTAATCAGTACTTGGGCCGCGGTGAGTCCAATCCCAGACGGATTTTGGGGCCCAGCGGCATTTTAGGTGAATTTCAGGTCCCTGCCTCCATTTCTGGTGTGCTTGCACCCATGTCGTCTGGCGTTCCCTCACGGATTTAAAATCCGACCTAAAAATCAGGCAAAATGGCTGTTTTAATCAGTACTTGGCCCGCGGTGAGTCCAATCCCAGACGGATTTTGATGCCCAGCAGCATTTGAGGTGCATTTCATATCCCTGCATTCATTCCTGTTGTCCCTGGGCCCATGTCGTCTGCCGTTCCCTCACGGATTTAAAATCCGAAAAATCACCCTTTATTGCTGTTTTAATGAGTACTTGGCCCGCGGTGAGTCCAATCCCAGACGGATTTTGGGGCCCAGCAGCATTTTGGATGCATTTCAGGTCCCTGAATCCATTTCCGGTGTGCTTGGGCCCATGTCGTCTGCCGTTCTATAGCGTATAAGTTGTGACCCGATGACCCGGTCATCGCCCGATCGGGCATCGATCACTTCCGCTCATCCATTTCAGTATGAATTAATGGTATTACTAGTTTGAAGAAAAACACGAGGTTTGTTTCACATTTTTCACTTTGATTTCAACACACAAAAGTGGTGAAAAATGTTTTAAAATTTTCACTTCTTTTTGCAGTGAAAAAATGCCAATAAATTGAATGACATTTTTATCAATTTTTTCACTCAAAAATTTGAAATGTTCAACCAGTGATGTTTCGCATTTTTCACCTAGAGTTTCAGTCAAAAATGTGAAACAAACATGTTAACAATATGACCAACTTTGTTTCACATTTTTCACTTTGATTTCTGGTGAAGAAAATTAGTGAAAAAACTTTTGATTTTTTCACCTTCATTTTTACCTTGAGTTCAGTCAAAAAATGCAAAAGAAACATCTTTGCAACATCACAAACTTTATTTCACATTTTTCACTTTGATTTCAACTCAAAAAGTGGTGAAAAATGTTTTGAATTTTTCACTTCTTTTTTCGGTGAAAAAATGCCAGTAAATTGAATAACATTTTTATCAATTTTTTCACTCAAAAAATTGAAACGTTCAACAAGTGATATTTCGCATTTTTCACCTTGAGTTTCAGTCAAAAATGTGAAACAAACATCTTAACAATATGACCAACTTTGTTTCACATTTTTCACTTTGATTCCTGCTGAAAAAATTAGTGAAAAAACTTTTGATTTTTTCACCATCATTTTCACCTTGACTTCAGTCAAAAAATGCAAAAGAAACATCTTAACAACATCACAAAATTTGTTTCACATTTTTCACTTTGATTTCAAATCAAAAAAGTGGTGAAAATGTTTTAAATTTTTCACTTCTTTTTTCAGTGAAAAATGGCTATAAATTGAACGACATTTTTTATCAATTTTTTCACTCAAAAATGTGAAATGTTCAACAGTGTGAGGATCCTGTATGAAAACGGTTTGTCAAGGCCTCGACAAAAATGATGTACGACGTCTCCTCCAGCCCCACGATTCACTGAGTCGCGGGTGGCGTCATCCGGCCACCTGCTGCGCCCTCTTGTGCTTTCCCGTTTTGGCACCCAGCACGATGGTCGGAAAACCGCTAGCTGTCACCGCTTCGTTCCCACGGCGCTGATCAGACGAAAATCGCAAAAAAGAAAGAGAAAAGGGAAAGTTCAAGAGAATTTCTTTGGACCTTTCTAGATACCCTAGATGCACTGCAAAGAGTCTGTAAATACAGTAGCTTTAATATTTGCTCTGAGTGGTACACGATAAAGTAAAATGAGATGGAAGCTCTGGCAAGACAAAAAGGGTGCAGGAAGGGGTCAAGTCGATATTGATGTGTTCCAGTGCGGGAACAGCTTCCACCCATCGGATAGGCCGACATTTGAGTTCACTACAGGTTGTTTTTTGCGTGCAAGTGCCACACGGCACAAGATTACAATTCAAAGGAATGGCGAGCTACCTACGTAAAACCCCTTGAATTACTGACCTTGTGGTCGTACTTCTGCTAGAAATTATAGGAGAGGCAGCTTTTTTTTTGCATCCAAATTTTCTAGAGCTGAAAGATCCAATAAATAGACATCCAAAATAATAGTGGAGCATTTATAGACCATTCTTCAACGTCTCCGATGGTTGTCGAGAGGCAGTGAGCCCAGTAGCACAGGAACGGCGAAGGAAAGTACCTTGACTGTTATGTCCCACAGCCACTGATGTGCCCCTACTGTACTATTTCAATCAATTCTACACGGCTGTGACCTGTGACCTGCCGATTCAAACTTCAGATTTCGAAAATGGGCTGAGGTAGCCGTGACAAGCAAAATTTTTCGAAAATGTGCCAGAAATGGGCCGAGCAGGCTCTCAAACATGACTGATACTATTTCGGACCTAGTCGTTGGCCACCTTGGCATTCACAGTCCCGCTACATGGTATCAATGAGCATATTGGATCCCCACTGGTTCAGAATAATGGCAGACATCCTAGGAACAAATTAAGCTGGTTTCTGGGAATTTACACTGGGTGTGAGGCCTACAGTGAATATTCTCCTGGCAGCTACCCAACAAAGGCAAAGAACTAGGTAGTTGGCCAGGCTGCCGAATAAACTGTGGACGGGCAATCCAGCGGCCGTATCACCCAAGAATAGTTGATATGGGATATATGCAATATCCCATGTAGTCAGGGCACATACAGGCAACAAGATGGGTAGCAAGACATGGCTCAGATAAGATTAGGATGGCAGGAATCGGCATTTGCAATGATTTGTGTGCTGCGTGAGGGATATAGCGTGGAGAGGACCAAAACAAGCTCTGGATGCACCAATGGGAGGAATTAGGATGTACCTATGTGGCCCCTGTGGTCCCTAGACAGCCAAACTCAGCATTTTGTGTGCGCCCCTGCGCCGCGCACGAAAATTCGATTTTTGGGCCATTTTTCACGGATTTTGTGACCGGTTTTGAACATTCGAAAATCCCCTCGGTGACCTGTGACATGCTCGAATATTTTCGAAAATTTTGGGCCCTGTGACCCGTGACATCCGAATTGATCGAAATAGTACAGTATGTCGGATCCTACAGATGATACTTCCTGTGTCTGAATCAAGGATCTAAGGCCCGCAGTCTCATTGGATATACCAACAGGTGTTGCCCAAATATTCTTATGAATTATCGTGGACATGTCAGGTCACAAACGCTGCCCGCACGGTATGTTCCGTCGGTGGCGATGAACATAACAGTTAGGTGCACTGGCACGTTCCAAAATGGGACCACGCTGGGCTTAATATTATCCACAGTCTTATCCCAGTTGATCTGTTGATAAACCAGCTACATAGCTGTGGAAGCACATGGAATGAACACCCACACATCACACTAATTTTAGGCTGGACACCGCTTTATCCTACCTGCCCTCTCCCTCATGGCGGAAACGCTGGGTACCGTCACCTCCATCCTCCAACTCGTCGATACCGTGCAGACAGCTCGAGAGTTGATTCAAGACTTCCACCATGCACCGGAGGAACAGCGGAGGCTGCTCTCCGAGATGGATAACTTGAGACCGCTGATAGAGGAACTGCGACTCGTTGCTGATAATCCCATGAACGGCCTCATTCAACAAATGCAGCTCCCTGTAGAGGTGTTCCACTCGACGATGGAACACTTCACGGAGAAGCTGAAAGAGGGAAAGGGCCCGCTTGCCAAGCTCCGAAAACGAATGTCGTGGACCATGTGGAGCAAGAAGGAGGCCACCGAGTATCTCGACAAGTTTGAGCAGTTCAAGTCTCTGGTTAATTCGTGGCTATCACTCAATATCAGGTGCGTTTATCTCTCTCTCTCAGACGACAGTCTATGTTAATTTAGGGCGTAATTAGGGATATGAGCCAGCGTAATCACAAGAGTGGGTAACAAGCCCCACTGATTATTTCAACTAATTTCCACGTCAGCTGTACTCCAATCGCAGGAACATTATCATAATAGTGGGCAACAAGCCATACATATATGAATTCCGACTCAGATCGCACCCTAGCTGTACTTCAATCGGTGGACAAAGTGGCCAACACATAGCGTCGCAATCACCACAGTGAGTAATAATCTGAACATGATGATTTCAACTAACATATTCCGCCCCAGCTGTCCTCCGATCCGTGGAGAATGTGGCCGGGATCCAACAAGGTACCTCTTCCTTCGCTCTAAGTCTTGCGTGCCAAAAATTCTCACCCACAAGGCCAGAAATTTTGACAAAGGTCGATGGGGCTACTGCGATCCAACAAGAACAGATCGATTGTATGCGAAAACATTTACTTAGATGGATGGACTCCATTAATATTGAACCTTCTCCAGCTAAAAAGCGGGCAGAAATCATTGATTGGTTGTCCCCAATCAATTTTTTCCAGCGACATGCTGACATTTCCAGTACTCGGCAGGCGGGAACTGGAGAGTGGTTTCTCGCCGATCGTCGGTTTCGGAGATGGAAACGTGGCACTGGAGAGGCACTTTGGTGCCGTGGCATACGTGCGTGTCTCTTATCTATCCTTGCTGTCCAATCCTGATTAGTATATGGCAGCCGGTGCTGGGAAAACTGTCCTTGCGTGTGCTCATTGTCTGATTATCGAATGTTACTAATTATATCCGTTAGATCGTTGGTCGTGGATCATCTAGAGACCCCTCAGAACAAGAATATCAGTGTGGCGTGCATTTATTTGAACCACAAAGAAACCAAAATTCAAATTCTTTCCAACCTCTTTTCCGGGCTCTGGAGACAACTCGTGCATGGCAAAAATGTTGGCACCCAGGCATTCGAGTTGTACAAGCGGCATTCCGAAAGGCGCACCAGACCACCTCTTGACGATGTCCAGGACATCCTTTCCACCACAGTGGCAGAATGGTCGAAGGTCTACATCATCGCTGATGCTGAATATCCAGAGGACGATCAATGTATTCTGCTTGAACATCTAGTATCGAAGGGACCCACTGTCAACTTGATGATGACTGCGAGGCCCCACATCTCTCCTGCTGCTCTCCTTGCAACATTTCATGCCATAGAGATACATGCAAACACTGATGATATTCGTCAATATATCGACGGATGTTTGCGGAAATCCTCACGCCTCTCAAAACTTGTCAAAGCCCAACCTGAATTGCACTGGGAAATCCTTTCAAAAATTATTACCAGTGTTGATGGAATGTAGGTGTTGGTCCTCTATTGAAAGCTAGTATTTGAAATAATTTATTTCAAGGTTCTTGCTTGCCAAGCTTCATATCAGTGCTCTCAGCACGAAACCTACCATCAAAGCTGTTCGGGAGGCCTTGAAAAATCTACCGAAGGATCTCGAAGAGACCTACAATGATGCCATGAACAGAATTGACAGCCAAAATGAAGAGGACAGGAAAATCACTCACTTGGTCTTAACATGGGTCACAAATGCAAAAAGACCCTTGTCAGTTCAAGAACTGCAGGAGGCCCTGGCCATTGAACCAGGGGCAACACAGCTTGATGTTGATAATCTTTTGGACATTGGGATAATTTTCTCTGTCTGTGCTGGCTTGGTCATCCAGAATGGCTCTGGAGTGCGCCTTGTGCATTACACAACACAGGAATATCTGAACACCATCCAGGCACAGAGATTCCCAAATGCTCAAACAGACATAACACGGACTCTGCTCACACTCTTGGCTTTTGATCATCCCTCTACTTTGAGGAGCTACTCTGGTCTTGTCCACTATGCCCAATATTGCTTGCTGCATGCTGCCAGGAAGCCAGAGCGCTCACTTAGAACCATGCTTGTCAAATTCCTAACACAGGTCCCATCATGGAATAATTTTATGGCATGGTACTGGCATGCAACTCCATGGAATTTTCCATACTGGCCATCTCATGCCTCTCCTTTATGGATTGCTGCAGCTGCAAACCTCCTCGAAATAGCAGAGTATATTGTGATTGAAAATCCACTGCAAAGATCAAACAGCAGTGAAATTACAGAGCTACATCTAGCAGTGCACTATGGGCATCTTCCAATGGTGGAATTCCTGATACAAAATGGTGCAAACATGAATGCACAAGGTGGACCATATGGTAGTGCACTGCAGGTGGCATCCTCCCGAGGCCACCGGGACATTGCTTGGCTACTCCCTCCTCAAGAAGGGTGCAGATGTGAATGTGCAGGGTGAACAATATGGGACTGCACTGCAGGCGGCATACTCCCAAGGCCACTGGGATATTTTCCAGCTACTTGTCAAGAATGGTGCCAATGTGAATGTGCAGGGTGGAGAATACGAGACTGCACTGCAGGCAGCATCTGTGGGAGATCACTGGGACATTGTTCGGCTACTCATTGAGAACGGGGCAGACGTGAATGCACAGGGTGGAGAATATGGGACCACACTGCATGTCACATGCTACAAAGGCCAATGGGATATTGCCCAGCTACTCGTAGAGAACGGTGCTGATGTGGATGTGCAGAGTGGGAAACATGGGTGTGCACTGTACGGGGCCTGCCTCAATGGCCACATAAACACTGTTTGGCTACTCATCAACAGTGGTGCCAATGTAAATGCTCAGGGTGGGGAGCATGTTAGTGCGCTGCGAGTGGCATCCTACAAGGGTCACATGAACATTGTCCAGCTGCTCATCAAGAACGGGGCGGATGTGAATGTATGGGGCGGGGAATACGGGAGTGCCTTGCAGGCAGCAACATTCAAGGGTCACTGGAAGATTTCCCGGCTGCTTGTCAAAAAGGGCGCCAATGTAAATACACAGGCTAGGAGATACAACAGTGCACTGCATGAAGCATTGCACGCAGGCGATGAAGACATGGTCTGGTTCCTCATCGAAAATGGCGCACAGCCAGAGGAAGTTGCAGAAAGTGTTGCATGAAGCGTTGCAGCAAGCATTGCATAGGGGAAACCAATACATCACTCGGTTCATCATCGAGAACGGCGCCGACATAAATATTAATACCTTGGGCGGAGGATACGGCAACATGCTGCGGTTAGCATCAGAGACCGGCCAAGAAGCGGCAGTTCACCTGCTCATCGAGAATGGTGTGGACGTGAACACACAGTGCGGGGACTACGGCAGTGCAATGCAGGTAGTGTCCTCCAGAGGCCACAAAAATATTGTCCAGTTGCTCATCAAGAACGGCTCCAATGTAAATGCACAGGGCGGGATAAACAGAAATGCACTGCAGGCGGTGTGTTCCTATAGTCACGTAGACATTGTCCAGCTGCTCATCCAGAACGGTGCCAATGTGAATGCGAAGGGCGGACACTATGGCAGTGCGCTGCATGCAGCATCTTTTAACGGCCACGGGGTCATTGTTCACGTACTCATCGAAGGCGGTGCCGACATTAATGCACAGAGCGGGATGTATGGAAGCGGACTGGCGGCAGCGTGCTTCTATGGCCACATGCACATCATTCAGCTCCTCATTGAAAACGGCGCCGACGTGAATGCGGAGGGCA
Organism: Mycena maculata; assembly: GCA_029448575.1. Taxonomy (NCBI): domain Eukaryota; kingdom Fungi; phylum Basidiomycota; class Agaricomycetes; order Agaricales; family Mycenaceae; genus Mycena; species Mycena maculata. The sequence continues at coordinate 218,516 of JARJLG010000017.1, read as the reverse complement.
GGGAATATGGTAATGCTTTGCAAGCTACATCTTGGCGAGGCGCTGAAGCCATTGTTCGACTTCTCATAGCACATGGAGTGGACGTGAATGCGCACGGGGAAGTCCATGGCAGCACATTGCATGTGGCGTCCTGCATTGGCCACATGAGCATTGTCCAGATATTCATGGAAAACAGCGCCAACGTGAATGCACAGGGTGGAAGATACATTTGCAGTCCACTGCACCTAGCTTTGTGGGCCGGTCACGACAACATCGGTCGGTTCCTCATCGAGAATGGTGCCGACGTGAATGCTGGGGGTGTCTACGGGAAGGCGTTGGACCTAGCAGCACAGGCAAGCAACAAAGATATCACCTGGGCCCTTATCGAGAACGGTGCCGATGTTAATGCGCAGGGCGGCAGTGCCCTGCGGGCAGCATGCTCCATAGGCTATGGAGACATTGTCCGGCTTCTCGTTGAGAACGGTGCCGACGTAAATGCGGGGAGCTGGACAGATGAGACCACACTAGACGTGGCGTGCTTGAATGGCCACAAGAGCATTATTCAGCAACTCATTGAGAATGGCGCCGACGTAAATGTGTGGAATGGCACTGCATTGCGCATGGCATACTTCAAAGAGCACCGGGGCATTGTACAACTGCTCATTGAGAATGGCGCCGACGTGAATGCGGAAGGCGGTATGGTATCCACCAGCTGATCGAGAGCCGAACATCGAACATCGCGGACAGAAGGGTATGTGTACAGTGCCACTGATAGCTCATTGACACATTATCTGGATTCGCAGAGATTCTCCGTTGGATTTTTCCAAGTATCCAAAGCGGTGCCAGTCAACAAACAATGAGTCATTAGGAAAAAGCCGAGTACAGAACTTGAAGCAAGTGGTAGCTGCTTAGTATGTATTTCGGTGGAGTTGAATTCTAGAATTGTAACGTGAAGTTACCTATGCCACACGTGATGAGACGTGTCCAGGAAACAAGGTAAACACGACTCGGACCACATATTGATTGTTACATTGAGGTAAGGGGACATACAAGGTATGATTCAATAGGCTTCGATTTTGACGGGGTCGGTATGCTCTGTGCCCCTGCAAGCAAATCCAGGTCTCGGGCCCCTAATATTGATGCTCATGTCAACTGGTGCCACTGTTCAAGGACCTGCTACATTACCTTGCGATTATTCATGCGCTGGTTCTTTCTGTGGCGCATCTCCCACTCGATGGCGGTAACACCCATGTCAAAGAGGGACGGATCGGAGGTGCGCCTGACAGCCTCTGTGATTTGGATGCTGTCCTCGGTGAGGGCGCACAGGACGACGGAGTTTGCGGGGCGGGCAAAAAAATACGACAGAGAAGCGGTAGAGCGTGCCTTCGTCTCCTGGTGGATTTCTGTATAATAACAAAAAAATTCGGTATAGTTGCAGTGGGCATGGAAAGCGGTGTCTTACACGACACGATGAAGGTTTGATCGCAGGATTCCGCCACTGAGTATCGACATGGCGTCGCCCAGGTTACAGATGGCGTGGCCGGGGATGGGCTGATATTTGTGAGGAAGTGGCAAGTAGATGGGGAATAAATTACCTTGACGTATTGCCAGGTCTCCACACCAGGCAAGAATACTTGCAGTCCGCTGAGATGATTGTTCAGCAAGGACTGAGAAAATCCTTCAGACATGTCAACACATGGAACACGGAACGATGGTACCAAGGATCCGGAGTCTGGGCAAGGTGATAAGTCGAGGTTGAACTAAAGCGCAACAAGTGATTACGGACCAGTGTGTGCACCGATGACTCGAGAACCGACGATGGGGGGGACTAAAGGTACACCATGCCTCTCCTCCGCTGTGCTCATACTGAGGATGCTTCTTTAAGAGCGTCCCGTTCGGAAGCCCTAACTTGTTGAATATTTCGAGCAGAGTATCGCTCACAGAGTGACTTCTCCACAAAGGGGATAACCGTGGCATTCATGGTGGAGGGATACGAACACCGGGCCTGAGCAGGCCACAACAACGCATCATCTTTAGCGACATTGATGAACTGCACAGGGTCTTTTGTTCCCGCAGTGTCCACAGTGTACGCCCCAATGGCTTTGTATCTTGGAAAGTTCAGTGTGAGCATTTCCAGGTGTTTGTTTGTTGGGCCCGCTTTGTATGTTCAAGACATACCCAAACGCAAGCCCTTCGTCCCCCTGCTCATACTTCATCTTTTCGTCCAACGGTAAATCCATAGTTTCCGCCGCCATATCGAACATGCCCCACGCCTCTTCGTCGATACCGTGATTCTTCAAGCTACATGGAATTCGTAGTCAATTTCTGGCTGCCACTGGAAGGAGCAAGGCAGTCAGACTACTTACTACCAGACCCCGAGCATCGTAGCAGCTGTCCACAGCCGCTCGATTTCTTCTGGGTTGCCCGCCTTTATGCGATCATAATCAATAACGAGCAACGTATGGGTAGGGACGTTATTCGGGAAAGGCGGGAGGGGCACCGGACTCCATTGTGTATGTGGCTGTCTGGGGTTTCGTGCTGTGTTATATGCGTCTGGAAGCTGCCCTTGTGTTCAGCAGATGGTGAGAAGCGTTCGTAAGAGAATACGGCAGGTGTTCCGTGGTGTGCGAATTAGAGCATCCATTTGTGGAGAGAACAAGGAAACTTCCCATGCCGCAAGTGGAATCGTAGACTTGAAAGAAAAATATATATTGGAACATACAAATTGGAATTGGAATACATCTTCCAATTTGCAATAATAATGTCCCGCGATGAGCATGCATCATATTTTTGGGTGGCCGTATTTATAAGGTGCGTTCAGCGGGGGGGCGGGAAGGCGTTGGGGTGTTCGGTTAGAGAAAACCGTCCAAGAGCAGGTAGTAGCTGCTGCCATTTGGTGGAGTGGTACTGCCCAAGAAGCTGTAGTTGAATTTTAAGATTTGAGCTAGAGATCTAGAGCCGGGTGAATTTATGTATCTCGACGAAACCCAGGGTCGGGTGAGGGGAGGAGGATCTAGAATAACTTTGAACCGGCAAATGTCGACGGTGACAGAGATAGAATTGTGGGTGGGCGAGACTTTGTCGCGGTGGTCGGGCCAAGGTCGAGCCGATGGCAGCACATTGTGAGTCGGTGTTTTCAGCGCCTAGTACCAGCGTCTATCATGTCTCCCACCGTCTTCTAGAATCCACCCGCGCACTCCCGCATCTTCTGACAACCAGAACGTACACACACTGCCAGTACATACAGCAGGTGCTGAAAAATTCAAGACGGTTCAGACAAAGCTGTGATTACCAAACAAGCACAGCGTTTCCCGCTGCGCCACCCATTCCTACTAAGACACGACCAACTCCATCCACAACACAGATCCAAGGGAGCACGAGGGGGCATCACACATCCGCGACCCCAACCCTCCTGCTCACGCCGCCAACGGCAATGGGAATAACAGTGGAAATGGAAGCGGAAACGCCGGTGGGCGGTGGACTAGCTGGCAGTGGTCGATGGGGGGAAAGGTCGTATTGCCTACCCTCCGTCGCGTGCTACTTCCTAATCCGTCCCGATCAACTGCCGATCCAGCCTAACAAGACCAAACTCCGCTACTTCCCGGGATCCGCCTTCCCGACCAGCTCCGCTGGTACATGTGCCCCCCTCGCGCGAAGCGCGGTCCCCGCGCGCTCAACTATCAACCACCTCGGTGTCCCCCAACACAACATCTTCAACTTCACCCTCCTCACCATCCACGGGGTCCTCCTCTATATCAAGACCCTCCATCATCTCGTCCGGCCCTCCCGTTCTCTCCATCTCCAACGCAGCCTGCTCTGAAAAAAGTTGGGTCCCAACGGTCGGAATGAATCGGCGTAATTGCCTCGCGCTGATTGCGCCTCGAACGGGCAATCCCTCCAGCGTCTCCAACCTGTAGGAGTTCCGGATGCAATCAACGATGTGATGTGGTCTTCCCCACGTCAAGCGCATTTTGGAATCCGAGGATACTGTCTCCAGGTTAGTACTCTGAATCTGTACCAGATCCCCTTTTTTGTACTCCACTACACCGTCCCGGGACCTCAACACCTTCTTGTCAAATGCTGCCCGCCGTTTGTTAGCATGCTCGACGATGTGTGAATACGCATCGAGGTTCTGCTGCACTGTGTAGCGATTCTGGATGCCAATAGCTGATTCCTCTAGCTCCTGGGTACTGATCTCCACAGGTGTTTCGGTCGTGTTCACCACCAAACCCAAACACAACTCGTTTGGTGAGAATTTGTATGCGGGTAGAATACGCTCGTTCAGTTGTCGTATGGCTTCGTCAAAATGATCAGGCCAGTTAGCAGGAAGATCATCAAAGGATGTTATCTTTGCCCATTCATCCTCTCCCAGGCCTGGGGCACATAGCCTCTTCAAACGAGACAAGAGTTTGCCATTTTGTCCTTCGAGCAGACCATTGACCCACGGTGAGTAAGCAGCGACTTGTTGATAACGCGAGCCATGCGCCTCACAGAATGCCGCAACCTCAGCTCCGCTAAAATGCGACCCGCCATCGGCCATGAAGACCTCCGCCAATCGGAAATGTCTACGGATGGCTTCCAGGGATTGAATTGTAGTGCGCGTTGTTCCAAAGCCTGTGAACTTGAACCCCCAGGTTTTTTACGAATATGTATCCATGTAAAGCCCAATCGTGTGGAAGCCTCCTTTCCCAACTGGCATCGAGAGATAGTCGCCCACCATCAGTTCCCATGGATGTCGGCGCGTTATTGGTTCCATCAGTGCAGCCAGGTGCCCACCTCCGAAACCTTTGCACTGGCCGCATTCAACGATTGCCGCGCAGATTGACCGGTCAAGCCGTGGACTACATACACGGTCAAGCAGCTTGATCTTGATCAGGTCTCGGCCAAAGTGGCCTCCGCTCCTGTGCTCCGTGGCAGCTAATGCTTTGGCTTCTGCTTGTGTTACGCACTTGAGACGAGCCCGTGCACGGGTAGATTTTCCGTCACCCACCCGCCAGAGCTTCCCATCCTCTATCTGGTAGCCAAGCATGCGATGCCGTGCCCGTCTCTTGTCGCGGACACGCTTGCCATGGTCGAGATTGTACATGGCATCAATGACCTCGAGGAAAATTGGTTCATTGGCGAAGCGCTCGCGTAGCGCGATATGTGTCGAATCCAACTGTGCCGACCAGATGTCATATGCGAGTCCGACCGATGAGGCCCAGTCAGGATCAACCGACCAGTCATGACCATCATCCTCCACGGTCGGGGTATCAGTGAACTGGCGGCTGATTCCATTGGCAGCCTGATTCAGCCTGCCCGGCCGATGTCTACAATCAATGATATGGTGGCCCATTATTCCATCCAACCATCGCGCATGCGTTGAATTTAACTTGTTGTTGATAATGGTGTCACGAAGGGCCTGACAATCTGTCTCGACCTCAGTGGGGAATCCGTTGATCGTGTCTGCAAACTTGTCCAGACTGTATTTTAGCGCAGCAAATTCCAGGAGGTAGGGTTGATATCTGGATTCGCTATCAGAAGTTCGTTTGGATGGATTCGGATGTGCGAATTCCCCTTCGTATCTGTCCAGGTAAACCTCTGGCAAAGAATGCCGGCGAATCCGTCTTTGCAGCCATCTGTCACAACGATAAATGATGATGTGCCATCGTATTTCGGAGACTTCATGACTGGTGCTGTTGTGAGCGCAACTTTGAGGGTGATGAATGCTTTTTCATGCTCCTCTGTCCACTGGTTATCCAATCGGTGCCGACGTGCCGCATTTCGATAGGCCTGCCTACCGCCAGATTTCGGAACCTCCAGAGTATTTGTAGGTCTTTCAATGGCTTTTCAAGGAGAGAGTAATTTTTGATGAGCAGGCGAAAATATCCAGTCAATCCGAGGAAGGCTTCGAGATTCTGGATTGTGCTCGGCCGCACCCAATTGACCACCGCCGTCAATTTTGTGAGGTCGGCCTTTATTCCATCCCGCCCAACACGCTCACCCGCAAATACAACTTCAGTCATGAAGAGTTTCGTCTTCTGCGGGGATAATGACAGGCTTTCCGCCCGGCACCGTTCAAAGAAAGTCCGCAAGTCTGCAAGCTTCTCGGCGAAAGAGTCCCCGGCCATCGCACCGTCATCAACGAAGAGTTGGATAGTCGTTCCAACGAGGCCCCGAAGTGCTTTGGCTGTAACCTCGTTGAAACAACTCGGGGCACCTGTTAGGCCGAATGGCATCCGGCAGTACACAAAATATCCACGTCCTTCGACGTAGAATGCTGTATACGGTCGACTCTCGGTCGCGATCTCGACGGCGTAGAATCCTGCAGCAAAATCGAACATGGACACCCAACGATGTCCACTCAAAGCCTGTTGCTTCGTGCGAATGTCCCCCTGCGGCATCTGTAGTACCTGGGTCACATCATTAAGGTCTTTGTAGTTTGTACAAACCCGCCATTTCTGGGGTGCATTGGTGGTCAATGAATCGGATGTCGTTTTGCTGGGAGAATCTGGTGGGGGAATAAATGGCAGCGGTATTCCAACAGAGGCGCACTCCACATTTATCTTGGCCCGGAGCTCTTCAATGCTCATCCCACTGGAATCGTGTGCCTTGGCTGCCAAAGTAATGGGTGACACACATTTGACCTCTGCCGCTGGGATGGGAGCAACAACCCCCGCTTCTATCATTGCATCCAGGGCCTTGGAGAAATAAGCTGTCTGTGGTGGCGTAAGACGTTTCTGTCGGATTTTTGTGTTGAATTTCGCCCCATCTGGAATGTTCAGCCGATGAGTTGCCCCGGGAATGTGCTTTACTTCCTTGATGGAGAGTGCATAGACATCTGCAAATTCTGCCACTAGGTTTTGCACCTGTTGCCTTTCAGCTGCGCTAAGGTCATCTCCGATCTGTACGGTGTCCACAATTTTTGAAACACGCTGCGGTTTGAACGGCTCCGAAGCCCGCGTGAACACAGAAGCATCTTCATCGACCCTGATTTCGGGTTGAGCTGTTCCAGGCCCGAATGAATCTAGATTTTCTGCCTCCTGGATTTCCAAGATATTGGCCATCTGCTGTTCTCTCTGCTGGTCAACTGCCCTCTCCGATTCCGAAACCGAGACTTGCCTGTGCTTCAAGGGAGGTATGTCTAAACGACCTCCCGGATTACTAGCGGACGCAACAGCGACTTTATTTTGACGTAACCCTTCAGCGACAATCTCCTCCTCAACCACAGCACTCTGGGAAGTCTGTGGATTTTGGGAATGAACCGGCCCTTGAAAGAGGATTGGGCTTTCAACTTGCCTATGCTTCAAGGGAGGGACGTCTGGACACCCTCCTGGATTACTAGCAGACGCAACTGCGACTTTAGTTTTTCGTAACCCTTCAGCAGCTTCGCCCACATCCACGTCAATGCTCTCCTCCACCTGCGGGCTGATAGAATGAACCGGTTCATGCGGAACAATTGTATCCCCGACTTGCCTGTGCCTCAAGGGAGAGTGCATATCATACTCTCCCGGACTACTAGTGGGCGCAACAGCGACTTTGGGTTTTCGTAAATCCTCGGCATCAACACAAGTTCCTCTGTTCAGCTGACACCACTCGTCCTGAAACACCTCCAAGTCAGCTGTACTACAAACTTCCGAAGAAACTTCCCTTTGCCTCAAGGGGGACGTGTCTAAACACTCCCCCGGACTACTAGCATGCGCAGCAGCGACTTTAAGTTTTCGTATGTCCTCGGCAAATAATAGGGAGTCTTCTTCTTCATCTATCTCCTGCGCCGTAAACTTCCCATCAGCAGTTGAAGTAATGGGGAAATATTTCTGGGGCTTCTCTGTCATGGCTATGTTGGCGTGGATCTCCTCCAACGCAATGCTATCTCCGAAATCGTAGGGGTTGGAATACCACCAGTGTAGTCGTTGTGGTGTTCTTCGGTGGTGTTGAGCTTTCAGCCGCCAAGACTTGCGCACGTTGGCCTTCAATTTACCAACATATCCGGCCAAGCGCCCTAGTTCCTCCCAGATCAGCAGCAAACTGTCCCGAGCAAGTTTTCTGGTTGCAGTACGCACCCGCCTCGCCTGCTCCTGTCGTTTCCGTCGCTCCCGCACCTTCCTTTCTCTCCTCTGAACAACCTCCTCATCAACCTCCAGGATCTCCTGCAACGTACGGTCCCTTAGCACATTTGCAATGCGATCTCGGGCTTGTTCCTGCGGCCACGGACAATCATTTGGCCAATGTGCAGTACGATCTCGGACATACCGGGGTCTCAAGGGAGATGCATGAGGTGCATCTCCCGGGCCACTAACGGACGCATCTGCGACTTTAAAAATTCGTGTCCCCTCGACCGGTTGGATATTGTCCCTCACATCTTCAATCCCAGTCTTCGATGGACTAATCTGTTCAGCAGGCCCATCAACCGCGCTGCAAATGACAGGATCACCGACTTGCCTTTGCCTCAAGGGAGAGCTGCTAATGCAGTCTCCCGGGTCACTAACATGCGCAACAGCGACTTGGATATTTCGTGGACCCTCGGCAATGACAGAAGCATTCTTCAGCACCTTCTCAACCGCCGTCCGCCCTCAACGTAACTTCGTCTGAAGTGTAATCATGCAGCGCCTTGAATGTTTGCAGCATTGGCTTGCCGACAAGCACCTGCCATGCACTGCCGCTCGGGAGTATTTCAAATGATCCAGTAGCACTGATGCCGTCCACCGTGATAGTTCCCCGCCAGCATCCATCAGAACGGATTAGCGCTCCATTTGCCATTCGCAGGATTCTGACAGAAGCTCGGGGCGTGACCAGGCTCCCTCGCGAGCTGTTGAATATGCCGGTGTCGATCGCATTGACCATCGCCCCATCATCGAACGTCCCCCTCATCCCCACCATTCTGCCCTTCAGCCCATTCAGCTGCACCGTCTGAGTAAACGGTACTGCCTCCACATCACCGCTCATTCGTCGCTCCACGGAGTAAAGGTCAGAAATATTGATTGAATCGGCTTCGGAATACATGCTCGCGCTCGTATGAATGTCGTTGGGGGCTCTCCCTTCCTCCCCGGAGCGTGCCGCCTTCGCTCCGGGGACCACAACTGCCTTGTCGCATAAAGACTTGAGGACCTGGTGACGTGCGATTAAGCCCCAGGTCCGTCCCCATTTCCCTGCTCTCCGTTGTACTCGGTGTTGACGACATAATGAGCGGGGTACTGCTCGGTCGTCTCGACAAAATTGATGGCGGTGCCCGGGGGAAGGAGCGGCACAATTGCGGTTCCAGTGGCTGTGGCGGCCTCGGCCTCGCGACGGTCGGTACGGATGATGTATCCAGCTATCCCACGATAGCGCTGCTCGAATTCGGGGGCATTGGCTCGTGGGTGTGGTGTACCGGTGATAAGCTGGCAATTTGGCCAAGCCTGAAAATGCATTAAATGTGTATTTCTGTGCTGCTTTGCATATCTAATGTGTACATCTCTGCATGAGAGCTGGGGTGAGGCCCATACTGCTGGCTAAAGGACGCACTGGGGAAGCTAGTAGACTTGCCAAGCCACCGATACCACGAGGGTCAACGGTCTGGGAAGCTGCAAGTGACTTTAGCTAAAATTGGTGTCCAACCATTCGATCGAATTGGGACATACCATGGCGTACCAAATATCAAGGGCATCAAATACTATCCATCTAGACGAGGAGTTGATCCAGGTTGCAGGTCAAATCAAGTTGACAGAGTCATTGGTGCAGTTGTGGGCACAAGTTCGATATTTGTGACATGTTTGGTCGCTGTGACTATAATCACATGAGCCTAGATGCCTCGGAGGGCTCAGGAATCATTCGGATACATTCAGGTTCGGTTCGGGGACAGTGGGACACCCTAACCCTCAAAGATCGACATGCACATGGGGGTTTTGTTGGGCTATCAAGAATATTTGGATGACTGAGCAGGCATGTGATATTTTGGATGAATAAGCACACAGCCAATTGGTCCGGATCAATTAGGGCCAAGAATAGGTGTGGAGGCGTCCCAAAGAAGGGACGAGAGTCATAGCAATTGTGTTTGCCATCAGTTCTTTCAGTTTAACAACATTATATTTATCTTTCTCATCAAAATTATCGTTATCATTGTATGGACCCATGTAACCTAATTAGGAACCCTGTGATAGCCAAGTAGTATAAATACAGTAGCTAGGGATGTCTTTTGACACGGGATCCTGCCCCTCCTTTCTGGCTATCAGTCAAACGACTGACAGTTAGAAAGTAGGTGTAGTGTCTTGTCTGTGGGCTCAATAATTGATTGTGTGGTTGTTGTATTGTTGTTTTCTTGAGTTGCACCTGGCAAAGCGCCTAAATAAGCTTAAGAGGACCACAATTCGGCTAATAGGCATTGGCTATAACCTCTGGTTGCCTTGGATTTGCTATTAAACTACGAGTCTTTTGGTGTTGTACTTTAGCTAAAGTCCTTGGAAGCGGTTCTCTGCTTGGATTGCTTGTCACATCGGTTCCCTTACCTTATATATCGATAATAACACGGAAACGGTATCTTATATAAAGATAATACCAACGGGTTTCATATCGGGTCATATCGGGTCATATAAGGGTTTCATATCGGACAAGGAACACGAACAAGGAACAGTTAAAAGGCATTAGCAACGGGCTATAAGAACATCATCAGATTTGAAGGGACTTGTTACTCTCTGAGTTTCAGTCGTATTGGCAAAGACTCGGTCACTATCATTGGAATACAAGGACTACATCGCTTATAGTGAACCACACCGCATATAAACAAACCCCATTGAATATAAAACACGTTCCTATCGTCTCAGACCTCTCTTTGAGTGCCTAGAAGATCAGTAAACGAGTCTGCATTTGTTATTGGTCTCACAGCCAAGAAGCTTTGATTTCTGACGTCAATAATTGTAGTGTGTTCAAATTGCAACAGCCTAATACTTGGTTGGAATCCCCAAACTTGCGCGATCAACGACAAGGGCCTTACCATAGAGTGTTTTGTGAAGTTAGTTGGGTTGTGTTCAAGTTTTGGTTTTGGTTTTGGTTGATTTATCAATTGAGATCTGGTAGCCATTTGCTTGTTTGCATAGCTTAGCACTTCATTTTCACGCTTGCCCGCGTGTCGATCGTTTCACCGGGCCGGTGACGGGCGCCGCACGTATAACACTCGCCAGATCCGACTGGCTCTGTCCCGGGGGTCAACGGGTATGGGGCGTATTCGTCTGGCCCACGTCTCATGGGATTCGCAAGCGCCCAAGCCGCGACTTGCGCTTGATACGCGGTGCGTCCACCTGGCATGTCAGCATGATGGAGCATTGCCGCTGTGTTCGCACTAAGATCTGCCATGCGCTGGGAATTCGGGCGATATCCTGTGCCACGCGTAGGGTTTCCGCCACGAACGGGGCCTTGGAATCCACGCATGATATTGTTGGGATGCATCGGGCCTCCTCCAGCGAACGGATCCGCATTCACACCCGCCGGAGAAGGGCGCTGAGGACCACCGCCACGACCCAGATTAAAGTTGTTGAAGCCAGCGCGAAGCGGCCCCGTCAGAGAGCCTTGCGGACTGACACTCGAGCGCATCTCGGCGCGCAGTCTCTGGACCTCCTTCTCCATCTGTGAAATTCGCTCCTCGTTGGCTAATGTGAGCCTAATCTCGTCCTCGTCAATGGCTTTAACAGCGGCGCAGAAATCAGGCCACGTAGCGAAGGTACCCTTCAGCAACTTCTGCATCACCTCCGGCATCTCCTCTCGGACGGAGCTGATCAGCGCACCGCTTGTATCCTGTGCGAGCCCAGACAGGAATAGAATGCGGTTGGCCCACGCCGCCTGCCCCGTCGTCTCCACACCTTTCACCATCTCTGTCTTCCCAATCATACCTTTCGACAACTTCTCCGCCCTCAACCGCTTCCGATGCTGCTCCACGGTCTTCACGACCACTGTCTGCTTCGGCCACTTCAAAAGGAACGCCGCTTTCAGCGCGGCCCAGCTGACAAGCGTCGCCGCAGGTTGGGCCTCGGCCCATGTCTCCGCCTCGGAGTTAGTGGCGAAACTGTCGATCAAGCGCTCGCACTTGAACGCGTCGGAGGAATTCTCCTTGAAGGACTGTTGAATAGCCTTCAAATGGTCACCCGGGACAGGGTCGCTGTCGCGGCCATCGCCATAGAAGAATTGCGCTGGCATAGCTAGAGTATGTCGGTCACAAGAAAAGGTCGTTGCGTCGTCGAATGCCACTCTTATCACCACATGGACTAGCTGGCAGTGGTCGATGGGGGGAAAGGTCATATTGCCTACCCTCCGTCGCGTGCTACTTCCTAATCCGTCCCGATCAACTGCCGATCCAGCCTAACAAGACCAAACTCCGCTACTTCCCGGGATCCGCCTTCCCGACCAGCTCCGCTGGTACAGCGGAACAGCGCAACGACCAGCAGCAGGATCGACGTGTTGGGGACGTTGTTGATGTACATTGTTTCCTTTCGTCCATCTTTGTCTTTTTTTCTTCCTTGTTTTTAACTTGTCCTTCGTTTGTTCGGTTTCTTATTCTCTTTCATTTTCTCCCCTCTGCAATCTCGTCCCACCTCCTCATCCTGAGGTGTAGCTGTACCTTTAATGCAATGTACCCTGCCGTGGCTGGGGGGTACATTGCATTATGGGCACTGCTGGGCGGCGCGGCGGGGTTGTTCCATAATGCATTGTACCTTCTCGGCAACCCATTTGGGTTATATGCCGCGGAACCGCCATTTTTGTTGTTTTCTATTTACATTTTCGTCTACTTTGGGCGTAATCCAGCGCCCCCGCCGTCGCCGTCGTCACACACGGTCCCCACTCCCCGTTTTCGCCTCGGTTTTTCTTCCCATCATTCAGTAATCAATCCCATCAGTCCGTGCCGAATCAGCCGGCTTTGTTTACCTTTGCTTTTCCTCCAGCTTCTTCACTTCCTCATCCAAAATGGCCCCGCCGCCCGCCCCCTCGCCGTCCGCTGCTGCCGCTGAGGCGCGCATTGACTCCACCCCTCTTGCCGCTCCCTGTGCGCTTGATGCCGCCCCTCTCACCGTTTTGCCCGCCCCCTTGTCGTACGCTGCTGCCGCTGGCGCGCGCGCCGTTTTGCCCGTGCCCTCGTTGTCCACTGCTGCCGCTGAGGCCCGCGCTGACTCCATCGCTCTCGTCGCTCTCCGCGCCCTCGATGATGCCCATCTCGCTGGTTTGCGCACCCTCGCGCCCGTCGATTTTCTCCACGCCCTCGGTATCCCCAACTTCCACGCCGCAGCCCACAGCTCTCCCTGCCAGGTTGCCCTCGTTGGGCATACCCAAGGAGAGGATCCTGACATCTATTGGCCGCCTCGCCACGATGACGACGCCACACTTCCTCCTCTCATTGGCGCATTACCCAACGGCCATCCTCCGCCTCCCCGTGCCTTCCCGGACGGTGAACTGGTTCAGCGTGAGTGGGCCTCCATTGATCCCAATGCCTTGCCGTATCTACATCCCATGGGTCCGGGCCCTCTTCGTTCCAAGCAAGAACTCCGCGAAGGGATGGAGACCGCCTTCCTGCACCCCGCTCCCGTGCGGCGTAAAGTGTGTTTATTTTATACTCCACTCCACCCCGTTATTGACCATCTCCCCTTAGTTTCTATGTTCTTACCGTATTCCCCGCGCCATGAATAAATAAATAAATAAATTTTTTCGCTCCCCTTACCTCGTCCCCGAGCAAAGAAACACCACAATACGGAACCACGGAACCCTACTAAGGCTAAGAGAGATTTGAGAGCGGCGCTCGGCTCGCTTCACCTCGTGCGAGTCCGTTTCCTGAGAACACGGCGATCGAGAACACGGTGATCAGTCCCTGCACAGCCTGTCGATCCTAATGTGGACATACCTTGGTGGCTCCGCGTTCTCCTTCCCGGTCTCTGAGCTGGCCGCCTTGCGCTTACCCTGAGTCGCCCCTGCCTTCTCCGTTTGCTTATCTGCCGCTGCCTTTGCCGCCTTTGCCTTTTTCTCGCTTTTCTTCTCATTCTCCACTTTATCCACTCTGTCAACGCCGTCAAAGCCATCCATCACGGAACTAAATCGGTGACTCACAATGGGGAAACGCGCTTCAATACCGCGTCTAAAACACGCGTTACCTCCACCACCGCAAGCAGCCAGTCCGCCAGCAGCCCCATGGAGTCCTCGTGTGCAGCGGCGCCCTCTCCCCACCAAAACAAGCCGCCCACGAACATTAGCATTCCATTGCGGCCGTGCATCTTCGCGATGACGTCCCACTCCTCTTCCTCCACGTCCCTCGGTGAATCCCACTCCGCTTTGTCCGTATCTCGCGCCGGCGGCTGGGCCCGTCGCCACCACGTCCACCAACGCTGCGCAAACGTCCCATCCTCCTCTCTAGGCCCAGCCTCGCTGTTGAGGACGACTGGAGCTTCCCAACGCCGCGCGGCCCGCATGAAGGCTGGTACTTCGGTTGGGCGTTCCTGGTCCGTGGCTCCCGCAGGTGCGGACAGCATCCCTTTCTCAGGGAATCCCCACGCCCTCTCCAGCGCAATCAGCCGTCTCACGCATTCCTCCCACTCCTCTCCTCCCCACTCCTTCGCTCGCCCAAAGGCCCTCAAGGCCTTCTGCAACTCCTCGGGCCACTCACTCCAGTCACTCGTGTCCTGCACGTCCCATTCGGCCTCTCTCCCCCGCGCTTTCCTCGGTGCCGACATCTTCTTTGCTCCTGCTGGCTCCTTTGCTTCGGCCACCGACTCCCCGTTCCATGTTCCTGCTTTCTCTTGGACAGGTATCTTACGCGGCACCAGCGGGCGTTCTGGACGGGCGACTCCTTCCTGCAACGGCCCCTGTGCCTGCCAATTTGCCTCTGGCTGTTGCAGGACTCCCGTTGGCCGTGGCCTCGGACGTGCGGGCGGTGTGGCCTGTTCCATGGCAGGCACCGGGGAACGTGGGGGGCGCAGCTGGGCCAGGTGACGGCGTGGGTGTGTGCGGCGCGGTGGGGGCGCGCTCCCTCCCCTTCCCCTTTCCTCCCCTATCTCCCTCTTCGTTCTCCGACGACCAGTTGTGGTTGTATGCCTCCCACGGCTCCATCCCCCCCTCCATCAGCTGAGTCATTCTCCGGCTTTCTGCACACACGTTCTCTTCCTCGAGTTTGTCCTCCGACAACGTTTCAGGGCGCGCCACCACAACTGCGCGGTCGGCAGGTGGCAGAGCATCTAATTCGCTGGCAAGTGCCGGCCTCATCTCCAGCTTCCCCCCCTGACCTCTTTTCTCTCGCAGCTGGGATCCATCCCAAACTAGTCCCTCCCTGAACGATGAGGTGCCCGCGGCCCTCTGCGCATCCCGCTCGAACGCGAGCAGGGCCTCATCGTCCAACCCCGGTGCCGTCGCCGGCGGTGCGTCCTCCCACGGCGGGATCGTCCAAGTCAGCCCGTCCAACAAATCTACGCCCAGCTCCGGCATACCCCACAGCGCGCCGTCTATGTCTACGTCGGGTGCGCCATCTACGTCTCCATCGGGCACGCCATCTACGTCTCTGTCGGGCGCGCCATCTACGTCTGCGTCGGGTGCGCCCTCTGCCTCAGCGTCGGGGGCGGTAGGCCTGCGGGGAGTTTCGGGCGCGGTTTCGGGCGTGGTGTCGGGCGTGGTGGGTGTACGGGTGGTTCCTGGCAAAGCGTTGTCGGGCGCGGTGTCAGGCGTGCCCGGCGTGGCCTCCGATGGTGTTGTAGTGGTAGCTGGGACAGACCCGGACGTGGAGCCTGCTGGATCCCCGGCTGCCGTCGCTGTTGCCAGGAGGCTTCTCGCTCGACACTCGGCTTCCGCTACGCAATCAAAAAAATTATCAGTTGTTAAATCTTACGCCGTGCTGCTCCATAACTCACTGAAGCAATGGTGCGTAAACTCCACCATGCTCCGTTGAGCGTTGTCGAAGCCGGCACGGTCGAAGTCGCTCCAGACCCGCGGGACCAAGCCGTTACTCATCCCAGAATGGACACTTCGCACTTCAATCCTCCCGCCTCGGTCTGGCACGGGACCGCACATCATTATCGCTACGTTCATTCCGAAGCGCTCGTGAATCCCGTCTGCAAACGGCTGCAAGTAGTACGCCGCATTATTAATCGCACTGTTAATGTTACGTCCGTCGTCTCCTCGACATTGCCTCTCAGATTACTCACATATTGTAGCCCTCCGCCGTGCTCGGCGCCTCCCCCGAGACTGCTAGCGCGTAGGCTGCCTTCGCCACCTCGTGTTCCTCCCTAATACTCTCCAAGACCTCTTGCTTAAAGGGCTCCGTCTCCGCGTTCCACGCCTCGCGCGTCACGGTGTTGCGGACTTGAATCAACGCGAGAGGCTTCGCCGGCGGGGGAGGCTTTGGAGCGCGCTGCACGGCGTTCCAACACGCCACGACGCGAGGTTTGATGCGCTCGTCATAAAATTTACGCGAGTACCAGTGCAGCACCCGCGGTTTCACCGGCGCCGGGGGGTCCAACTCTTTCTTGTCAAATAGTTTCTTGAACGATGTTCCTGGTGCCTTTTTCCTCGCCACCGAACCGCCAAATTGCGAATTGTACCAGACGCCGATTTTCTACGCGGCAAGGTGAGTCTCAGATGTCTTGAAGTCTATGGACGCGCCACCAGACGTACCCTACGCAGTTCGATATAATACGCTCCGCGTCATGCGGCCTCCTCGGCGTCCAGATCGTCGACGTCGACGTCCGGATCTACGTCGTCTGCCACCTCCTGACCCTCCTTCAGGTCCTCGTGCCAGTCCACGCTGTAGCCATACTTTTTCAAGTACACCTGGGCCATCTTCGAATAAAATTCGCCGACTTCTTTCATTTCGACAGCGGCGTAATACGCGTCCTTTTGCGCCGTGAAGAATGCCAGTTTCGTCCCATGGACCCATGCCACTTTGCCGGGTTTCACGGGAGGCAGTCCCATGCGCTCTCGTCTACGTTTGGCGGTACCGCGGCGGGGCATGGATGGCGTTGAGGTGAAGTGAGTTGCGCGAAGAGTTTTTGGGTGAGTTCTTGGTGAGTTCTTGATTTCTGCACGTGCCATTGGTGACACGGCCCTCAGGCTACGATCAACAAACAATCTCAGAAGTCCCATTTCAACAGTAGAAGCCTCAGCGAACGTGTATACAAAATTACATTAATAAAGCGACACAATCTGTCATTGCAGCCAACCAAAAAAAAAAAGAACTCTGTTTAAATGTCCACGCTGTCCTCGACGTCATCCAGCGCAAAGAACGACACCTCTCGAAGACTCCGTGTGATCAGCAGATCCGGCTCCTCGCCTATGCGCTGCATCTCAAGGTAGCGCTCCTCCGTACGAGCACTAATATATATATGTATTAGCATCCCTGTATCACTGCGACCCCAAAGAAAAGACTTACGCGCTACTTGATACGATGCCCGCCCCGCGGATCGCAAAATTCACGGGGCTATTCTGCGGGACGGCCTCTTGGCAGCGGTTCGGGGTCGACGGTAGGACGGGGCGGAAGCTACCCTCCCTCTTCACCGCACCGTCCATCTTCCCACCAGCGTGCGCCGATTTCCGCGGCGACAAATCGACAGACTGCGTGGTGATCGTGGTCGTCGCGGTGGTCGCAGTGGTCGCGGTCGTCGCGGTCGGGGGGGTCAGGAGCGCCTGGTCCACTGGGTGTGGGTGCACCCCGAGGACGCAGAGGCGCTGCCAGACCTCGATACATTCTTCCTCCGTATGGCACCCCTGGTAACTATTGTCGGGGTACCCTGTGACGCTCGCCTGCGCCTCGAGCCTCAAACACTTATTCAGTGCTCCGGCCCACCACAGCTTTAAACACTCACCAAGTGTTGAACCTCCCCACCAGATGACCTTGCCCGATGACGTAAAACGGAAATTTTCCTCTGCGGCGCGTCCTGGTGCGAGGAGTCTGGTCCCCGTGAACCGGGGGGAGGCAGTAATACCGACTGTCCTTGCCAGTGCGGGTGTCCATGACGGTGTCTTCGCGGGAGAGGTTCATCTTGACCGGGAGAGACATCGACGTTGGAGACAAAAGAAGATCGATGGCGCACTCACGTGCCCCACAAATCATGGCTCTCTCAATATGGCCATGGCCCCTTCCCTCACGCAAGGCAAGCCTGTGGGTTGACGCCACGGGCTGGGCAGGTAACTAAAAATCTTGCATGCTCCCTTTTTTTTCGTCCTGAACCCACCTTTCCAGCTGCCAAATCCAAAAAAGAGCAATGGAAAATTCGAGACGCGTGGGCCATGCGCAATCGTGCCGCCATACGCAGCTACAACGAAGCTGTTGCCGTGCGGGGAAGGGCGCACGCCCGTCTCGCATGCTCTGCCGCCATTGCCGCGATGCGTGTCGCCAACTCCAGCCGCGAGCAGCACGACCGCTGGCTCTTCTATCATCGCATCTCCGCTGAGCCTGACAGCTATGGCGGCTGGGGGTGGGGCACTGCCGCCATAGCTGACGGGGTTGTGTCTGCCGAGGAGGTAGGGTGGGCTTTGTGGGGAACCGGTCCGGTGCCTGGCTCGTCCTGGAGGTTCCCTGCGGGATGGAACAAGGGCGGCGGCAGGACATACGACCCGACGTGGAACGGCATCACCCGCATTCCCAAGACCTCTCAAAAGAAGTCTCGCCGCTGAGCAAGGAACAAACAGCTGGCGCAGCTGGCTGCGGAGCACGAAGAGCGCCTCGCACGGCTCGGGCGGGCGAGTAATTAAGTACATTGCGGGTAGATACGCGTACAGAATACATGTATGTACAGGCAGTGCACTATAGATTACCAGTCGTCCTCCTCTTCGTCTTCGGAAGTGTCGAGGTCATTGTCCGACCAGTATTGACGAGCCTTGGGCCGCAACGTTGTCTTCTTTCCGGCGGCAGCATTCTTCTTGACGGCAGCGCGGCGTGCTCGGTGCGCGATTTGCTCGCGGAAACTTTTTTTTGGTGCGTGAGGAGGCGTGGATCCCGGCAGAAAACGACACGCACCGCTCTCTGTACCGAGCTTGAGCCTCCTGATGTCTTTGGCGCTGTTCCTCCGTTTGCGACGCCCGTAGGCGCGCCATTCTTTCTCTCCCCTTGGCTCGGCACTTGTCGCGGTGACTGAGGCGATATTAGTGAGTCATTTCAGGGAACAATCCGGGAACCTACTTCCTACGGTACTCCCGATACGACGCCAGGCGGGAAAGGTATCGTGTATAGTCCTCCTGCGTCTTGAACAGGCGGGTCGGAGGCATTCTGTGTGGCAGCGTCTAGTAGAGGGATTTGATTAGATCATGACACTTGCCTTTTCCAGTGGGCGCTTAGCGGGCGCTTCGCTGAATCGGGCCTAATGAGCTGATGTAATCATGTCGGCGGCTAGTGAATTTTGAAAACTGTGAGGTCCACACACCTCCGTTGCCGGCCGTATAACGATTTTCGAGATGCCCCAAAGGATCTATATGATATTTTGAGGTCGATAGAAAATTCTGTGTCAGATGGTTTTGCAAGTATCTGGAGAGCGGATAGCCCTTCACAAATTCCAGAGTACGGAAGAGTTAGACGAACATACCTTTTGGTAGGACTCCAAAATTTTGAGCGGTAAGTCGGGGGAGGACTTGAGTATCCCTTCTGTGGCAACTTGAGCGACCACGGACCCTTCAGGAATTGAGGAAAGCAGAAAAACCCGCCTGGCAGTTAGCCGGTGAGTGCGCCACACCCCCCAGAAAGCACAATTCCACAGCGGGTACGAACGTTACTGCTGCAATTGCGACCTGATCAATAACTTAGTAGTCGAAACATGTAAGAAGCGAGCCAGCAGCGTATCTGGAGCATGCAAACTCCAGCACCAAAGGGAACATCAGCAGGTGGCGGGTGGTTAGGTGGTCTTCGAGATATCGAGAGAGACCGCCAGACAGGCCAAATCTCACAGAGTCACTTGTTGTAATCAGAAGGTGGAGCTTCAAATGAGCTTTCCGTAGGGGAGTAGAACATCTGGCCGTTCGAAAAACAGGGATTTTCATTGGGAGCAATTCGTACTAGTGGCAAACGGTAAACAGAATATTTCGGTGCGTGCGAGGCTGGATTTGGCTTGGGACGAGATGGGCGATGGTGGGCCGCAGTCCCCCACCCCTGGAGCGAGAGGCGGCCACTGGAGCCTGCGACTTGGTCTCCGGAGACAGACTGCATTGACGGCAAAAAGGGGGGGAGAGCATCCGTCAGAATGCGTTGTCAAGGCAAGGGAGCACGATTGCGTACCTCAGAATTCAGGATTGTCTGGGGGTAGGGAGCACAGTTCTGGCATGTCGTCGCCATCCGTGGTAAGGTGGGCGCCAACCGCCTCTTCCTCGTATTCTGTCAGGGCGAGTGCCACGGAGCTGCACCAGGATTTAAGCAGCGATGGGGGGGAGCGGCGCGAGTGGTACGTACAGTAGTAGATCCATGGCGGGACTACGCTCTCCTGTCTCCGGATTCCAGGTCGACATAGATATAGACGAAAGATTGGAGGGGGAAGCAATTAAGGCTGAGATAGGAAGGTCGTCTGTGGCGGTGCCATGCCTGGACTCCGGAGTCCGGACCGATGTTTGCTGCACGTGGTATGTTTGGATCATTGCGCAATGCGTTGCGCAACCGACCTTTTCTTTCCCCTCCAAGTACTCCACCAATGTCGACGTCCGGGTTGCGTGGATCTTCTCTCGAGGACCCATGGGTTTTCAACGCTCGCGGTGAGCTGGTCTTAGGCAGGTGCAAGAATATCTATTTGGCTACTTGTTTCCTGACCGCAATTTTCAGCTTCCAGTGCCACTCAGCTGTCTGTCCGCACTACGGAACACGGGCGCATTTTGGCTCCCGTACAAAATCTGGCTGGTGAGTTCTGATGAAATATACTCTGGGGCTGCGACTCATTACAATCAGCGCGGCGACTAAATATCAGGATTGGTCCGCCCTCGACCATCATGCAGCTTCCCAAGCTGCAGGCTCGTGCGCATGCGTGGGCGCTGGAGGAAACTCGCGAGCGGCTCCGTTGGGAAATGCAAGACAATCTGTTCACACCTTCTGTGGCGCCATTGGCTGGACCGTCGCGCACGAGCACGACAATTCGCGCCGCGCGCCAAGATGAAAATCATCGCGCTTCAACAGGTCGGATGTCCACGGGCGGGAAGCGGCGCGCTGTCCCTTATGACCCGAATGTGACGCCACCCCGGAACTCCTCATCCTACTTGCGCCCACACTTCAGACCGGGCCCAGTGCGCATTCGCCGCCGCAACCCGGCCCAGGCCCTCGATTTCGCGGGGAAGAGAGCCGCACGCGACCACCCTTTGACCACCGAGGACCTGTACCTCGACGAAATTCGCCCGCCGCCGCTCGAGGAACCACTGGACCACCACATTTGTGGGATTTGCCTCGCGGTGAAGTCCCACCCTGTCTCGTACGTCATTTGCACGATGACAGTCCATCACTACTGTTGTTTCGCATCAGATATCGATGCGGACATGGTCATTGCTATGTCTGTATTCGGCTCGCTCTGGAGACCAAATTCTCGTGCCCGACCTGTTCACGGGTGATGTTCGAGGCGCCGTTCCGCCATTACGACGAGGAGAAGAGCATCCGCCACGACCACAAAGACTGACGACAGCAAGGTGGAATTCAACTGGACGGGCCTTACATGGCCCCGCCCGCGACGGATTCAAGTGGACTCTCCTTAATTTGTTAGTTTACCCTGCTGAATGAATATTTGTTTTGGTGTTTTTTTTTTTGGGGGGGGGGTTTTGCTCGTCAGCGAAGGGGTAGGGGAGAAACATAAGGATAAAAACATGAGGATAAAAAATAAAAGCATAAAGATAAAAAGCCGCTCAACAACTATCTCTTAAGGCACGGCCCCGAGTCGAACGGGGGACCCCTGACGAATATCAGAGAGAAACTACTGGAAATATTCTCAGGTGTGTTAACCGCTACACCACCGAGCCATGCTCAGCTTAGGTAGACCGAGGAATACACCAGATGTTTTTTGCTCCCTTTTTTGCATTTCTTTCCTAACGGACTTTGGACAGGCAACCAGTCTTGTTTGATATCATAGGATGACATGGGTTTGGATAACTACACTACTGCACCCAGGGCTCGGAGGCATTCCGATGATACCACGCCTTGATTTTCTGAGGACTGGGTGAGCAGAGATAAGATGAGAAAGAAAAGGATGTGTACGCGAATGACGACTGAACACAAAAAGGCCCAATCATTCTTCTCGGTTTCAGTGAGTTCACGCGCGTCCGCGACCAGATTCCTTGCCAAGGGATGTGTATGCACGGGATAAAAGCCGAAGTGGTGGAAGTATAGGGAAATGATGTGTTCGAGGCAGGGTCACACCCGGCTTTGGTGGAGTGCCTCACGATATAGGGATAGATGGGCAAGGAGGAAACGTTGTTTCGCCGGGTGAATTGAGGTTTGGGCAGCTGAGGGCATGGGCGTGAATTAAATTAAACGAGGTCCTAGAAATTGATGATGATGTTTGATTTGATGGTTTCCACGCTACCTACGGCCGAATGTCCGACAGTCCGAGTCTCCGAGATTTTCGAGACATGCCTTAGTTTGGTCATGATCTCATCCATGTCAGCCAAGTCTCGTCCAGTCATTTCTTGCCGTTGTTGTAGGCGCACTTCCAGCCTCAATGTCGTCCGAGTCGCAGTCCCACCAGAGGAAGAAAAAGAGGCCAGCATTGGTTGGGATGCAGACGGCCTCCAGGGTCACATCTCGCAGCGCAGATATGCGGAGACAGCGAGAGCGGCTCAACGTGCTGCAGCAGGCGGCGGGTCCGTCCACGGAACCACCAACAGGGTACTGGGAGGAAGATCTGGCTACCAGCGCGGCGCGCGCAGACCCCTCCTTCACGTACAGGCTGGGCGACGACTCGTTGTCGGCGCAACCGGACCACTTTGATATTCCTGATGACGGAATCCAAATAGTGATTCCCCCTGTCGTTAGGAACCCGAACTCGGTGGGTTTTTAGTTTGGTTATTGTGAAAAAAAAAAAAACTTAGTCACGTTGGTAGGATCGCCCTTTGAAAACCTGGTACCCCTACAACGACGAGTATGTGCGGGAAAACCTTAGGCGTGAGGGGCGCTGCACCCGCAAGACGTACGCGCAATGCGCGAGGCGGGGTTGCATTGGCGAGGCGGAGTTCCGTTGCGTGGGCGAGGTGATGCATTGTGCGCGCTGCATCGTCGCGGCACACGCCCAGCTGCCAACTCATTTCATTGAGGTATGTGGGCGGCATCAGCGTGATTTGTTTCGCCGCTGACGAGTGGCGCTAGCGGTGGACTGGGACTCACTTCAAACGAAAACGTAACATGCTTCGTGACCTGGGGTTACGGGTGCAGCTGGGGCATCCTCCGGGCGTCGTGTGTCCCTTCAAGCAGGCGGCACCGCACGACTTTGTGCTGTACGACGTTTCGGGGGTGCATCAAATAGGCGTGGACTTCTGCGGCTGTTTGAAGCAGGCGCGGCACGGCGAAGAGGCTGGGTTGACAGGCGAGGGGGAGTGGGTGGATCTGGATGACGATTTGGCATCCGGGGAGATGGACACGGGGAACCTGCGGCGCGTACCGCATCGCACGCAATTGCTGCGGGCATGTTGGTGGCCCGCAACAGTTCGAGCGCCGAACACTTGCGCGACGTTCGCTGTGCTGCGCCTCTTCCAAATCCTTAACTGTCTCGGAAAGCTGTCCGCTTATGATTTTCTGCGCGGGCTAGAGATGGTGACAAACCATGATGGTTTAGATAAACCACCGGTGAGTTCTGTGGTGATTGAAAAACATGGAGTTTACAAGCATTAGGGCCGTTGTAAACCATTTATGCACATTGTGCGGCAGTGGAGGGAGGTCAAGCGCATGAAACGTGGGAAGCGCGGACATGCAGCGGGTGGGACGAGGGCGACGAAGCAGGGCGAGTTGGTGCCAAAGTGCCGCGGGTGTCCACAGCTGGGTTGGAATATGCCCGAGGGCTGGGAGAATATCGACCCTATGTTTCGGTAAGTTGGGTAGTGGACGGATTCGTGCTGGGCTAACGGGAAGATGCAGATATATATATTTTTTGTTCCTCGCGCAAGATGCGAACTTCCGATTGTCAAACCGGAACGTTTCGTCTGAGGCCGCGGACCCAATCCTGGGGGATGGCTTCGGTTTCTTCTGCAAGCGGGAGGGGGACGACGGTTACAAGGCTCACATCGCCAAGAACGTGAACGAGCAAGAAGTGTCGAATTGTTCAGGGTTCCAGGCCATGTTCATGGCCAACTCACGGCGGGTGAAGGGCTTGCGCACGACAGGTGTCGGAGGCGTTACGTGTTCCCGCCACAACATGTGGCAGCCGAATGGAATCGGGGACCTACAAGTGGGGGAGCGGTACGTTTCCCGTGAATGATTTTAGTCTGCTGCTGATTTGGAAACAGATATTGCAATATGGACTACTTACTCTTGTCGGCGCTGCTCTCCTTCGGACTGTTGTGCGTGGTCATCTCGTATGACATCGCATGTCAGTTTGCCATCAATTTTTGGGACCGGATGGGAAAGATGCCCGAGAGTTTGCACTTGAAGCTGGCGCCCGAGAATGTTTGGTGGAAGGTGCCCAATTTCCACCTTCCGGCCCACAAGAAGCCGTGTCATTCCCCTTATTCGTTCCATTGGACGTGGGGCATCGGGATGACACACGGTGAGGGCGTCGAGCAAAATTGGTCATTTTCGAATGGGGCCGCAGCGTCAACGTGTTTGATGGGCCCGGGATCACGACAGGCGACTATCGAAGACGTCCTGGGTTTTCACAACTATGATCGGGTCCTGGCCATGCGTACGTCTTTTTTTCCTGAATGCGCCGGTGTTACTAATTGGGCGATGTAGATCGCGTGCTTCCTCGACGGTTAGCTACCAGCATCAAGGAGGGGACGAAGAACCGCGCAATGTTCGAGGCGTTTACCAGCGCGTTGGAGGAATTACGGCCCGACGATGTAGCAGAGTGGAAGGCGTGGGTGCTTCGGTGGGAGGGGGAGCAGCACACCAACAACTCCGGCTCTCCGTTTGAGCTGACGGAAGAAGGTAGGCGACCATTTCCTGTGCGAGTACGACATGCTGACAGGTTGGACAGTGACGTCCTTACGCGATGTCCAGCTGCAGATCGCCACGGAGGAGTTTTTGTGCACGGAGGATGGCGTGGAGGTGGAGTTGGAGCATACACCTGGGACGTTCATCGGGATGGGCCTGGATCTGGAGGAAAAGCAGTACGTGCGATGCTCCAGTGCAGGCGTTCGCTGATATGGATTTGAATAGGCGCCGCTTAGAGTTGGACGTAAGGGTGCTGAAGGACCCTTCGGCGGCCCAGAAGCTCGCATTCATGAAACGCAGGACAACGTTGCTCAAGAAGATCCATAAATTCCGCGAGATACAGCGCGTCTACATGCCGGCGCTGTGCTCTTTACTCTCCGATACCCAGAAGCAGGTCTTCGACGGAAATGGGGAGCACCTGCCAGAGGCTACTCGCCTCTTCATGCCGTCGGAGCTTTCGGACGCCTGGCTCCGTGCGAGGGCTTGCGCGGCAGGGTTACCCGAAATCGAGGCGCGGATGCGGGAGGGAGAGGCCGGCGAGGCGTTGGACATCGTGCAGCTGGGCCTCCGAACGCGGACAATGACAAACCGGTACAAGCTGCAGAATTGGACGGGCCAGGGGATGATGACGAGAGCGCAGGGAATTCTACGCCAGATCAATATCAAGATCCACGCGGGGAAATTGCGGTATCGGTATGCACGTGCGGCCCTGTTGGCGCTACGGGGACATGGGGTGTGGGAGGAACGTCTGAAGGTGCTGGGAGACGACGACGTGCGCGCGCTGAATGAGCGGGCTCTGACAGCGGAGGAGAAGGCTCAGAATGAGCACTGGGCAGAGATCGGAGGCGCCTTTGTGGAGGGGGGCGGCGGTGTTGGCGCGCGGGGAGGGTGGCCATACCCTCTCGTGGATTTGGTACACCATTGGCGTCACGAGTGAGGAGGCAGCGGAAGACGGCTTACACGAAGGTAATTTTATTGATAAAAAAGGTTCCGTATTTACTGACTACTGCGGCTAGCGCTACGCCTTGAGTGGTGCAAGGCATATGCGCGGACGCGGAGGTATTCCGAGGACGTACGACTGCTGCGCGAAGAAATGCGCCGGACGATCGCATTCGGCTACACCGAGGCCGCGAAATGGGACATGTTGGCGGGCGAGGAGCTGCCGGGATCGGACGCGGCGACCACGGAGGGGCGCCAGGCATACGCTGCCGAACACGCTGCCACGGAGCGGGAGACCTGCGCGGAGCTAGAGAGACGGTGGGTGGGGATATTGCGGAAGGCCGATGTGTATCTGGAAGGCAGCATCGCGCTGGAGGCAGAGGTGGTGGTGAGCGTGGAGCTGGAGCTCGGGGACGAGCTGGACCCTGAGGAGGAAGAGGCGCAATTGGAGGGCGAGGAGGAGGAGGGCGAGGAAGGGCTGTCGTCGTGTAGGTTAAACACCTGCAAATAGACGGCAGGTTCGGCAGAGATGGTGTGAGTGATGCGTGATGGGATGGCGCGTTTGGGCAATGCAAGTAACACTAAACAGATATTTAAGGGAAGGCAGCAGCGGCGGCAACGCTGGAATACGCCCAAAATGGCCGAAACCGGGAATATAACCCAAAGGGGCAGCCGGAAGGTACAATGCATTATGGAACAACCCTGCCGCGCTGCCCAGCAGTGCCCATAATGCAATGTACCCCCCAACCACGGCCGGGTACATTGCATTGTGGCTACAACTACTGGTGTCATCCTTCCTTTCCTTTTGAGCGAGAGCCGACAAGCAGATCGCGCATCAGCGCGGTGTCGTGCCATCTCTCTCTTGCTCGAATTCACCTTCCACCTCCACCTTCACTCCCCTTGCCTCCAGTTCCGTGGCTGGTTCTAGCTCCGCACCGACGATACCCTCTACCTCTCCCGTTTCCTTCACACCCGCCCCCGTCCCCTCTCCCACTGCCTTTCCACCGGCGACAGCAGGAGCAGGAACAGGAAGCAGAAATGCGCTCAATGATGAACGCGTGCGATGTCATGGCGCGCGCCTTCAACCTCAGGCATCGGGGGCACGGGGTTGGGTGCCGCATACGTTCTGCTCACTCCGGTCCAAACACTGGGAGGCGGAGGTTTGGGGTGCGGGAGGGCGAGGATGTGGGAGGCGGAAGAGCAAGAGAAGAGGAACCCAGATCCAGTCCGCGCTGGTGAGTGCGGTGAGGAGCACAGTGGGCATGGGAGTCGCGTTCTTGCCGATCCATTTGCTCGCGCCCCAGTCACTCCAGCCTCCCGGTGAGGAGCCTGGTGGTGAAGTTGCTAGAGGCGCTGGCATCGCAGGTGGTGGTGGTGGTGAAGCCGGCGGCCCCGAAATACGTTGGGTATGCGGCGAGGGCTGGGCCGCCATACAGCGTGAGGTACGGGTTCGCGTAGTCGACGACGCCCAAATCAATAACTCTGAGCGAAGGCGTAGCTGGTGGTGTGTGGGACGCGGGCGGAAGACGGGTGGGTGTGCGTCGACTAATGTCGCTGCTGGTGGTGTGGAGGAGGATGCGGATGCGGGTAACTCCCGCGTCATTCAAGATATCAGTCCACCTCAAGAGTGTCAAGTCTTCAAGATCAGCCGCGGACGTTTTTGATTTATGTTATTGGGGGTGCGTCTCTTTCTTCTTTTTTTTGGGGGAAATCTGACGCGAATCTGACGCAGACCGGCTGTTACAGCATGGGATCCTTACATTGCAAGTGCGTCTGCTGGGGGCGTGGATAGTGCCGAGAACGATGGCGCTGTCACTGGGGACAAGCAGCAATATACGGGGGCCGGATATTGCCAGTATATAGGTAGTATATTTCAAATATCCTCAGTATATACTGAGAATATCCGGGGGCCGGATATCTTCAGGATATTTGATATATGCTTACTAAATGCTCAAAATATCCGGGCCCCGGATATGCTCAGGATATTGTGACAATATACTTGCAATATCCTGAGTCCCAATATGGTAGCTATCAGACCTCCGTATATTGTGATCATATTGCTGCCAAACAGCCCATAAATAGACTATGTTAATAATCATCTCAGAGAAATGATGACCCCAGATACAGGGTTATCACTGTAAACCATGTAAAAAAATCCAAAATTGCTTGCAAGGTGGGAAGTTTCCATCCAAAATGATAACAAAATGCATAACTGATTGTGCATTTTGTTCCTTTGACCAAACCAAGATGGAAGCAAAGCTGCAACACTTTCAACAATTTTCTCTCTCTTATGAATCCTTTCTTCAGAGCAACTGGTGTTTACACTGATTCTCTGTGGTTCCAACTCTTGAGAAACCAGTAAGGCACCAAGCTGGAGTTTCATGTTCCAAAATTAGAGCTAATTGCCAACATGAAGGATGGTACTGCAACTTCCCAAGTGATTATTGATATGAATGTTCAGGAGATTCAAGGAGAATTATGGGGACTGGCAACGCAGAGGGTTTTGATGGTGCTTACATAAAGCATCAAAGCACCAAAAAGATGGCACAATCCTTTGGCTGTCGGTGCAGCCTCATACATGCATGTTGAGACAAAATTTTGTGTGAAGGACATACTTAGTTTCACATAATGAAGGGAATGTTAGAAGCAGAATTTTGATTTTGCCGCTATTTATTTTCTTGGCTTTTCATCTGCATTTACAACATATTCTTGAGGCCATAATTAAAAAATCCACCTCTAACATTCCCTGGAGATATGTTCCATAGGGTGCCTCAAATTTTGTTCTGGGTCAAAAAGTCATTGTGGAAGGCCACACCGATGGCCGAAGAATAGCTGGAAATCAGCTTGATCGTAGCTTAGGTAATCCATCAAATGTGTCGTGTCACGCTGTTTTCCATGTAAAAGCCCTCTTTTTCACTTTGGATCCTGCAGGGCCATCAATCAAGGGTCTATAAACGAATGGAGACAGGTATATGCATTTTATTGATAGCCCTCAACATGCTTTCATGGTGAAATTATTATTTAAGAGGTCCTTGACAGTAGACAGCAAGATGAGTGTTTTAGAGGGTGGGGAAGCCCTGAACATAGCTAAAAGACCAAGGAAGGTCTATATATGACTTCTAGTCCTTCAAAAGCTATATGTAACACTCAATGGATGGTAAACTTGAGGGGATGACTTTCTATGCATTTTCAAGGCCAGTTTATTGCTGTCCTACAACACTGCCGCTACAAAATCTGATTTCAACAAAGCCAGGAGTCCTTCAAATGTGTTTTGTATGCCTCAGATTTGTTCTGACAAGCGTGTGGTGGCTCTGAAATGGATTTGTCATCGAAATCAAGCATTTGGCAGAGGAACCAAACATCTGCAAACAGACATTTGATCAGGCCAGTCCCCAAGAATTAAATACTACTAGGCATCACATGATCATAAAACCCGGTTTATGATCACGTGATTTATTTCTGCTTTTGTTGTGGCTGTTCGCATCTGTAGGACAGCCACACATCATCTCTTTCCTTCCCCTATCCTCACCTTGTGACCAGAACAAGAACATAACTCTTTGGTAAAGGCAAAGCTCACATTCTGCCACCTGACCTATAGATATGATGTTGAAAGTCACTGCGTTTTCTGCAAAAAATCTTTGGGGTGGATACCCTGGGATACCCTGAGTATCCATTGATATCAACCCATATCCGACGCTGTCCACCAATATCTGAATATATCCGACTTTAGATATCACATACAATGGATACCTCAGCTATCCCGAGCTATCCATATACTACATATCTACCAGCATATCACCACTGTCGACACCTCAAATATTGCCCATGGTATCCAAACACAGGATATCACAGATATCCACTCAACCAAACCCAGAACATAGAACGTATCAACAGTGGATAGTTGCTGGATTCTGTGAGCACTGCTTTAAAAGACAACTGGAAAAATGCTAAGTCTGTTTCAGACTCAAATGCCTGCCATACACCCACAAGACTCTCACCTTTCCAATCATACGCACCAGATGAACTTGGTGGTGAAACATAGATAAGTGTAAAAACCGGCCCGAGAATATTCTCTGGCTCTCCGCACCGCCACAGCCGATCCCCTCTATCCGACAGTTGTGTTTTCTATTTTCCCCCCGAAGTGTGGACTCGGAGGGACAAATGGGCGAGCCTTTGTTTCATAATAAGCATTATCTATCTTCAGGTGATGAATAGGTCCGGCAATGGGTGGGCAGGGCATCAGGGAAATGCCGATGGCTGGAGTAGGGATGGTAAAAGTGACAGCGGGAGTGATGGCGGGAGAGTGATGGCGCAACATGTATCTAACTATCTAATCAAGATGATTATCTCCGAATTCTTGATTATCAATATGGATAAGAGCGGACGTACTGGCGGATTGATACGGAATACTGAAGATATCCACCAGCGGATAGAAGTGGAAAGAGGTACTATGCACTGTGTATCCACCGGTCAATCGTTGGGGTATATACCACATGGATATGTGGTGATATTTAGCAATCCCCTGGGTAGATACTGGGTTGAAAGAGGTACTGTCTACCCTGGTTTCCACTAGGCGATACCCCAGGTAACCCCCTGGGTGGATACTTGATAATATTGTGATATCCATAGGGTATCCACCGTGAGGATTTTTTGCAGAAAACGCAGTGAGTGTTGCAGCTTTGCTTCCATCTTGGTTTGGTCAAAGGAACAAAATGCACAATCAGTTATGCATTTTGTTATCATTTTGGATGGAAACTTCCCACCTTGCAAGCAATTTTGAATTTTTTTACATGGTTTCCAGTGATAACCCTGTATCTGGGGTCATCATTTCTCTGAGATGATTATTAACATAGTCTATTTATGGGCTGTTTGGCAGCAATATGATCACAATATACGGAGGTCTGATAGCTACCATATTGGGACTCAGGATATTGCAAGTATATTGTCACAATATCCTGAGCATATCCGGGGCCCGGATATTTTGAGCATTTAGTAAGCATATATCGAATATCCTGAAGATATCCGGCCCCCGGATATTCTCAGTATATACTGAGGATATTTGAAATATACTACCTATATACTGGCAATATCCGGCCCCCGTATATTGCTGCTTGTCCCCAGTGTGTCACGTCGTTGAGGATATCAAGTCCGTCTCAAGACTGTCAACTTCAAGGGCCTCCAGTCCCATCGGCCCAAGATTTATTTCAAGACTGATCCTCTCGTAAACTGGGCTTTCACCTATCAACGTCTCTCAAGCTTCAGCTTCTGGAACTGGACTATGATCAAGTGACCACTCTTCGGGATCTCCACTTTCATTGTTTTGTTCCTTGCGTAGTAGTTGCATACTCTTGTATCAATAATGCAATATACTGAATGCTTCGAACTCGCAGTTTGTGATCCTGCAAGAAACTGAGGACTCGTATTCAAGTTGTAATCCAAGATAATTGTGCCCAAATGCAATATAGCAAAATGTGGTAGGAATCGCCCGACGTGCTCGGAGCGGGTACAAACCGGTGACAGGTGTTGAACACATGAACGAGAACGTGTTCACAGCGTGTTCACAGCAACACCTTAATTTTAGGCCGGACACTGCTTTATCATTCCTGCCCTCTCCCTCATGGCGGCAACATTGGGGACCATCACATCCATTCTGCAACTCGTCGATACTGCGCAGACAGCTCGAGAGTTGATACAAGACTTCCGCCATGCACCGGAGGAACAGCGGAGGCTACTCTCCGAGATGGACGATCTGAGACTGCTGATAGAGGAGCTACAGCTCGTCGCTGCTAACCCAACAAACGGCCTTATTCAACAAATGTAGCGCCCTGTGGAAGCGTTCCACTCGATGATGGAACACTTCACAGAAAAACTGAAAGAGGGGAAGGGCCCGCTCGCCAAGTTCCGGAATCGATTATCGTGGACCATGTGGAGCAAGAAGGAGACCACCGAGTATCTGGACAAGTTTGAGCAGTTCAAGTCTCTGGCTAATTCGTGGCTATCACTGGATATCAGGTGTGTTTATTTCGCTCGGACAAGTGTTCGCCACTAATGTAGGGCGGAATTCAGGGATATGAGCCAGTGTAACCATAAGGGTGGGTGACAATATCCTCAACTTGATTCTTTCAACTGAATTTCACCCCAGCTGTACTCCAATCGCAGGAACATAATCACAATAGTGTGTAATAAGCCATGAATATTAAGTTTTCAACTCAGATTGTGTATTAGCTGTACTTCAATCGGTGGACGATGTGGCCAACGCACAGCAGCACAATCACCACTGGGAGTAATAATCAACATTCATAATTTCAAATAAATTCCGCACCAGGGGTACGGCAATCCGTGGACAATGCTGCAGAAGGTGGGTAATAAGCGCTTTGCGATAATTTCAACTGAATTTTGGCAGCTGTACTCCGATCGGTGGACGATGTGGCTAATATACAGCAACACAATCACAACAGTAAGTATATTTTTGCACAGTATGAGATTTAACGAACATTCCACGGCAGCTGTGCTTCAATCCGTGAGCGATGTTGCCAACATCCAACAAAGGAATCACAGAGGTGCGTAAGATGTCCAAGATGATGATTTCCACTTGAATTGGAACACTATTAGCTGTACTCCAATCAGTGGACAATGTGGCCGACATCCAACGAGGTACTTCTCTCTTCGCTGTTGCCTGCTGGATGCTTACATGGACCAGAAAATTTGACCAAGATCAATGGGTTTACTGCCACCCAACAAGAACAGATCGATTGTAAGCGAAAGCACTTAGCTGGACAGATTTCAGTAATATTGAATACTTGCCAGCTAAGACACGCACAGAAATCATTGATTGGTTGTCCGCAATCAATTTCTTCCAGCGACATGCTGACATTTCCCGTACTCGGCAAGAGGGAACTGGGAAGTGGTTCCTCATTGATAGTCAGTTTCAGAGCTGGGAATCTGGTAGCGGAGGGTCACTGTGGTGCCGTGGCATACGTCCGTGTCTCTTATTTATCCTCGCTGTCCAACCCTGACTGATATACAGCGGGTGCTGGGAAAACTGTCCTTGCATGCGCTCATTGTCTGATTATCGAATGTCACTAATTATATCCATTAGATCGTTGGTTGTAGATCATCTCGAAGCCGAATGTTGGAACAAGAATATTGGCCTGGCATGCATTTATTTGAACCACAAAGAAACCAAAATCCAAACTCTTCCCAACCTCTTTTCCAGCCTCTGGAGACAACTAGTGCATGGCAAAAATGTTGGTGCCCTGGCACTCGTGTTATATAAGGGGCACTCCGAAAAGCACACCAGACCATCCCTTGGCCATGTCCAGGCATCCTTTCTGCTGCAGTGGCAGAATGGTCGAAGGTCTACGTTATCGTTGATGCTGTCAATGAATATCCCGAGGATGATCGACATATTCTACTGGAATATCTAGTAGCGATGGGACCCACTGTCAACTTGATGATGACTGCGAGGCCCCACATCACCCCTGCTGCTCTCCTTGCAACATTTAATGCTATAGAGATACACGCAAACACTGATGATATTCGTCAATATATTGACGGATGTCTGCAGAAGTCCTCACACCTCTCAAAACTTGTCAAAACCCAACCCACATTGCACGGAGAAATCCATTCAAAAATTATTAACAGTGTTGATGGAATGTAGGTGTTAGTGCTGCATCAAAAGCTGGTATTCAAAATACTTTATCCCAGGTTCTTGCTTGCCAAGCTTCATATCAGTGCTCTCAGCACAAAACCTACCATCAAAGCTGTTCGGGAGGCTTTGAAGAATCTCCCAAAAGACCTCAAATGGACCTACAATGATGCCATGCAGAGAATTGACAACCAAAACGAAGAGGACAGGAAAATTGCTCACTTGGTCTTGACATGGGTTACAAATGCAAAAAGACCTTGGTCGTTTCAAGAAATGCGAGAGGCCCTGGCCATTGAACCAGGGGCAACACAGCTTGATGACGATAACATGGTGGACATGGAGATAATGTTCTCTGTCTGTGCTGGCTTGGTTGTCCATAATGGCTTTGGAGTGCGCCTTGTCCATTACACAACACAGGAATATTTGAATGCTATCCAGGCCGGCCGGTTTCCAGATGCCCAAACAGACACAACACGGACTCTGCTCACATTCTTGGCTTTTGATCATTCCTCTACTTTGAGGAGATATAACTATCCCTCTGGTCTCATCCAGTATGCCCCATATTGCCTCGTGCATGCTGCCGGGAAGCCAGAGCAATTGCTCAGAGACATGATTTTCAAATTCTTGGCACAGACCTCTGCATTGAAGGATTCTATGGGATGGCACCGGTATTCAGCTCCATGGGATTTTCCAAAGTGGCCCTCCAAACCATTGCCCATTTGGATTGCTGCAGCAGCAAACCTTTTGGACACAGTGAAGTATCTTGTGGCTGCAGATCCGCAGAATGGAAGGGTAGGGCACTGCATGTAGCATCATTCTATGGGCAGTTTACCATGGTGAAATACTTGATCGAGAATGGTGCGCACATGCAGGCCCCGGGGGAACAGCCCTCCAATATTGACCAAATGCTAGAGTATTCTTTGTGGCCCGAGGACAAGGTCACATATTACGGGAGAGCACTACGGGAAGCGGCATTCAATGGCCACAAAAACACAGTCCAACTGCTTATTGAAAATAGTGGTGGTGTACAGCATGCCTAAGAGTGTGGGAATGTGCTGCAGGAAGCAGCATACAAGGGCAGAGCAGACATCATTCGGCTCCTTATTGAGAATGGCGCTGACATGAATGTGCAGGGTGGAGAATATGGGAATGCACTGCAGGAGGCATGCTCTAAAGGCTATCGGGACACTGCCCGGCTACTCCTCGAGAATGGCATGGATGTGAATGTGCAGGGTGGAAAATATGGGAATGCACTGCAGGCAGCATGCTCCAATGGTCACAGGGACATTGCCCAGCTACTCCTCAAGAATGGTGCCGACGTGAATGCACAGGGTGGATGATATGGGAGCGCACTGCAGGTGGCATGCTCCAAGGGCCACTGGCACATTGCCCAGCTACTCCTTGAGAATGGCGCCAATGTAAATGTGCAGGGTGGAGGATATGGGAGCGCACTGCAGGAGGCATGCTCCAAGGGCCACTGGCACATTGCATAGCTACTCCTCAAGAATGGTGCTGACGTGAATGTGCAAGGTGGAAAATATTGGAATGCACTGCAGGAGGCATGCTCCAAAGGCCACCGGGACATTGCCCAGCTACTCCTCGAGAACGGCATGGACGTGAATGCGCAGGGTGGGAATGCACTGCAGGAGGCATGCTCTAAAGGCCACCAGAACATTGCCCGGCTACTCCTCAAGAATGGGGCAGACATTAATGCACAGGGTGGAAAATATGGGAATGCACTGCAGGCAGCATGCTCCAAAGGCCACTGGAACATTGCCCAGCTACTCCTTGAGAATGGTGCAGACGTGAATGTGCAGGGTGGAGAATTCAAGAATGCACTGCAGGCAGCATGGTCCAAAGGCCAGTGGGACATTGGTTGGCTGCTCATTGAGAATGGGGCAGACGTGAATGCACAGGGTGGAGAATGTGGGAGCACACTGCAGATGGCATACTATAAAGGCCAGTGGAATATTGTCCAGCTACTGATTGAGAAAGGTGCAGACATAAAAATGTGCAGGGTGGAGAATATGGGTGTGCACTTCAGGCAGCATGGTCCAAAGGCCACTGGGACATTGTTCGGCTACTCATTGAGAATGGAGCAGATGTCAATGTGCAGAGCAAAAGACCTGGGAGCATGCTCCGGGAAGCATCCTGCAGAGGCCACTGGGATATGGTTCAGCTACTTGTTGAGAATGGAGCAGATGTGGATGTGTGAGGCCAGATATATGGCATTGCACTTCAGGCAGCATCCTCTAAAGGCCGCTGGGACATTGCCCAGCTACTCCTCAAGAATGGTGCAGATGTGAATGTGCAGGGTGGAATAGACTATGGGAGTGCACTGCAGGAGGCACAGTCTGAAGGCCACTGGGACATTGTTCAGCTACTCATCGAGAATGGAGCAGATGCGAATGATCAAGGAGAAGCACCTGTTCCAGGAAGCTTTGTGTATATAGAATGAAAATGGCTGTTATTTCACTTAGGACAACAATTACATTTTTTTGTTTTATTCACAATGATCAGAATACAGACGGCAACGTGCATGGCCCGCTATTGAGTATTTGATTTGGTTTTCCTCACAGCTACATTTTTCGAAGAGGGGCGGCCTAAATATTGTTACGTACACCCTGAATTGGACCCCAGACCGATGACAACGTGATCTCCACGTTACTATAATTCATTTGACTCATGGTTTACTCGGAGTGGCCTCTCACAAGGCAAGAGTCTCCATGTGTCTTTCCCTGCTTTTTTTCGACCTGGAATGCTCTAGTGTTGTTCTGGTGCAATTGTTGCTTCCTCCGGCTCATTTGTGCTGACCCTGCATTCAAGGTTACCACTAACAGGTCGAAATCGAAATTGAACCACATGTGCACGTGATCACATTGCCAGCATATGCTATCACCTCTTTGAATCACTGTGCTCTTCATGGTAACAGTGATTTTGAATTACCCCGCCAATTGGTCTTGAATTTCCCCCACCTCCCGAACTTATAAGTTGAACCATCGCTAAGCCGAGCCTTCAAGTTGTTGCTTATCACCTCTTAAATCCTCCCATCTCTTCATAAATCTTGCTACTGAATTGCCCCACTTTTCAAAAACGATGGCGGACCAAGTGTACTTTTGAATACTCCTGAACTTTCCGACTCTTGGATTGAGAATTTTCCTCATTTCCGACGCTTATGTGGATTAATTTAACCTATTCTTCTTAATTTTTTTTACCACTACGGCATTATGGCTGCAACTACAATTAATTTATCTTGTTACAGCCCCCAGCAGAGTTCACTTCAGCTCTTTCCGCGTCTTGTGTGGTCCGGCATGTATTGGGTCCCTCCCGTACTCGAGTTGTCATCTGATCTCACATGTGCCGAAGAATCAATGTCGAGAAGGAAGCGATTCAACTCGAAGGGGACATTAGCCGGTCAGTGAAAGCAGAACACAGTCGATAAAGATGTCCGAGAAAGGCACCTTTTGCACCGTTTACAATCTATGAGGTCTGTATAAGCGAAAGGCCTCACAGAAATCGAACTGCACTCGGGCCCAATTGACTCTTCGACGAAAAATTGTACACTAATTGATCTTTTTGTTCTGCCACGTGGTTCGGATTGCGTTCTGGGATCCTGCGCAGGTTGTGATTCTCGTTTTCATCTGAGGAAGGTGGATTTAAGAACGAAGTGCGTGAATTCGGGAAGACAAACGTGTGCTGAGACTACGCGGGACGATTAGACATAGACAGATTACATGCGGCGCAGGTTGCTCGAGTATAAGATGTGTACTCGCAGGTAAGATACAGATCAGACGGAATAGGAGGCGATTGGCACGCGGCATATCATATTGTAGAGGTGTCCGGTTAGGAAATATCGAGTACAAGAGTGAGCAGTAGCTGCCGCCATTTGGTCGAGTAGTAATGATAGCTCAAAAAGCTGTAATTGAGTTTTAAGATTTGAGCTAGAGATCTATGGCCTGGTGAATTTATGTATTTCGACGAAAGCAAGGGTCAGGAGAGGCGAGGAGGACCTAGAATGACAGTTGACAGAGACAGAACCGAGACGGATGTGCGTGGGCGAGACAGTTTGTCCAATTGACCCAGCATGCATAACGTGACCTCATCCCAATCCGGTAAGCAGGCACGATCTGAGGGTATTCCACATCGCTCAGGCCTCTTTGCATGCTTATATGGCGTACTTAACTATGTGAATGCATGTATATAGTACCCCTCATGATCCCGGAGTTTTTCGTGGGACAGTGGTATAGTTACAAATATTTTTGCTTCCAATGGAGCTACGACTTGCTGCCTAGTATGGAGGGCTTTGTAGAGCATACCAATATGTCTGTAATAGCTTAGTTGGATAACATGTCCTTCTGCTGCCAGTTGTTTCCTTTGTCATCCGTTGCTGCAGTGGTTCAATCCCGTCCATCGGTAGACTTTTCTATTTTAAGTTTCCCATCAGCCTTTTTCCGACCGTATTGCCCAACGAGGACGAGGCCGGGGCAGATGTTTTTCGTCTCTCTACCTCCATTGCAGGTATAAGTTCGCACTTGGTACTTGAACTATGCTTAGCTAGCCAATCCCTGATTTTAATAGCTAGACTATGTAGTACTTCATTCCGATGCACTGGGAGCACCGAAATTGCACCGAAACATGTGTTCAAACTCTAATTTTGAATCTGATACCCCATGGTATTCGCAACCCGCCGGTTTGCCTCCTTATCTCCCCTTTTTCCCCAGGTATTGTCCCGCTTTCGACCCGTAGATTCATACCGTTCAATATCAGCAACCATCAAACTTACATCCTTCCCAATGTTCCACCGGAGAATGCCGGACATCCAAATTGAGTTTTTAGCGGATGCCTGCGCTCTGAGAATCTCTGCTGCCCTCTCCAGATCATCTGCGAGATTCAGCAGCTGTTGGGATTTTTCTTCCACCTATAAAAGAACATAAATTCCAACAGCACAAAGAGTCGGAAATATCTGACTCACCTCCTCTTACTCATCGCTTTCCTGTGCATCAGCAGATGGGAAAAAATGGCGATGTACTTCCCTCTCATCCTCTGTATCATCTGACCCAGCTAGAGGTGATCGACATCGCTTTCCAAGCAAACTCGGCCCTTCACGGAAGTCAAAATCACGCCAACCTCCGTCCCCTTCGAGCACAGCATGATCACCGGACCATGCATGATCATCTCCGTCTGTAATGGAGCCATCCGTAGGCTCAACATACTTGCCCATCTCCTGGTTTTTCGCAACAAGTGCAGGATGACGGTACAACAGAACAGTCCGACGACAAATAACCTGGCCCCAGAATTTTGCAGGGAGTGGTCCAACAGCCTGAACGAGATGCTTGCACAGATGGAAGGGGTGGTATGGGTATGCTTTGCAGGTGCACGTCCACTTTTCGACGCAGGTGATGTATTTCCGGTCTGCATCGTCGCTGATCGGTAGTTTTGAGAGTGTAATCCATGCCGTCTTGAACTGTTTCTCAAAGGGAGTAAGAGGCTTCGAGCGACCGAGACGGTACCCATCCGCAAGCAGCTGTTCTCGCATGAGATAGGCTGGGGTGACTTTAGTGATTAAAATCCACACAAGAAGGTCGAGGCGTGGACGAAGATGGTTGTGAAGAAATCCGTGCTTGAGCTGCTTCCAGAAGTTCTCGACATTCATTGTCGTGCGCAGGGGAGAGACATATGGTGAGGTTGAGCGGGCCCAGAGCTTCCACCGCTTGGGAGCATACCATGAAGTCCAAAAATATCCCCACACCTCCCGTAATCTGCGCTGGAAACAAAACATGTACATCTCGTACACAGCATTTCGACGGATTTCTTCAGCTGTTTGAGTTCCATCTTGTGTCGGAAATGAGGGGTGCCGGCAAAAATGTTTGGTGAAGAGTCGGAGGAGGAATTTCTGATGCGGGGCGGGACAGAATGTGTATGTGGCGTCTTTCGATCGTGTCTCTCCCTCTTCAAACATCCAATCCGGGCCATCCTCAGCATCCTCGTCACTGTCCTTTTCTAGAAAATTTTCCAAGTCTTCGAGGAGGCCTCCTCCCCCGTCCTCTGGCTCATCTTGTGCTTCCCCCTCCAATGGCAATGGATATTCAACCCAAGTCAGGGGCTGACTTTCGTTCTCGGACCGAGGCTGTCGTGGAACAACTGCCCTGACCACACCGTTTAAGTGAACAGTGAGAGAGGGAGCCTCGGGAGGGGGACGGGGAGCAGAGGACTTCAGAACACCCTGAAATCGAACAGTTACGTGGGGAATAGCCGTAGCTGCAACATATTGTTCCTATACAACATTAATTCAAGCAGATCAGACAATAAAGGCGACTCACTGTTTGAACCTCCTGAGACTGTCCAACTGGCACAAATTTTATGTCGATCCACGAGAACTCCGAATGGGCTGAGGCCGCATCATAGTGTGCTGGCATTCGACATAAAATGGTGAGCCGCTTCTTGATAGCCCGCAAAGCATGCCAGAAGCACAGTTGGTGCTTTGCATCCGGATATTCGGCCATGCAGGGATTAATTTCTGACCATTCTTTGTCTGTGAGCGTTAATATAGCTCGGATTTTCCAGACACGACGAAAATGAGAGAAGAGCTGACGGAGGTATCGCTCCTTTCCCCCAGCAGGAGCAGTTGACGAGGATTGGATGAGAATATAACCTAATGGCATTCCCGATCTGTAGACTTCGCCAAGAAGGGCAAAGACCTCGTAGCGAGAGCCATTAGTGTCCCCTAAACATAATTCAATCTTGTGTTATTGGTATCACAGAGACATACATGATGAACTCACAAGCCGAATCCAAAGACAGCTCCCGAACACGGCCACCGACCTCCCGAAGAATTTGTGGCAGACAAAATCCAATTGCAGTAAAACCGGGCTCCTCTTGTAGAGGAATCGGTTCAACACTATAAAGCGGCTTTGGCTTCTTGCTGTTGGTTGGATCCGGGGTCGGATTGGACTCAGAGAATTCTTCAAGGAGAATTTTAGTGGATTTGAGCTCGTCCGGATCGCGTTTCCATTCAGCAGAATTGATGTTCCCCAACATGGACATAATCACTTTACGTGTGAAGGGCGGGATCTTCTTAAGAATCTCGTCCCAAAGCTAATGACTCAAATCAGATGGACAACTGGTTTCCAGGAAAAGCACTTACCTGTGCCAGAGTCAATTTGTGATTCTGATGCACAAACTCAACTTGGGCTTGGGGCCATTGCTGGCGCATGGCAGTACGAGTCCTTTTTTTTTACATCTTCTTTCTTGATCCCTACACAGAATTTCCGATTAACCCTCTCATCATTAAGTCGCAACCACGTGCAGAAACACGAAACACACTGCAGATTTTTTTTAAAAAAAAAACAAGTAAACCGGATATAACTTGGACCAGCTTCACTGGCCCGGGTGGAGCTTCAGTCACGAGACTAGGGGCTTCTTCCCGTTCTGTGTAGCATTGACCGGTGTGTGGCAGGCGTGGCAGCGTTGTGATGGTGTGGTTTGGGAAAGTGCTGGTGCTTGCTTGCCAGGAGCGTTCGGCCCTTCCCAGAGTCTAGACCATTGCTGCCGCTGTTCTGATGGAGGAGTACAACAAAAGGATGGGTATAGCAATATTTTCTCTTCTATCTACTGCTGGATATACACCAATTGGGCCTGGGCAGCCCTTGAAAATTAAATTCCTGACATGGAGCACACCGGTCCACAGGACATTGTCTATATGATCGATGGCAGCCTAGAAAAATGTGGTGGACCTTAGCACTTGTTGATTGAACACGCAAATTGAACCCTTGACCAGATTTGGTACCCTTACATTTCATTAGATTCGACCATCAGTTGGAAGGATAATTTTAGTGAAGTGAGATTGAAAGGACTGCGAAAGGAGGTATGTTCATCTGATTAACTAGTATTCATTGTTTCTACAGCCGACTTCCCATGTCAACAGTCTATGTGCCTTCGGAAAGCTCGCTCACCATCGGTAGGCATCCTCAATGCTCCTCACTACCTCCAAATGATCCAGTCCTTTCCATTTGTGAGTGACCCAGCATATGGGGTGTATTTCTCTGCTTCTCTGATCAGCTTTGAATATCTCCCGCTACCATTGAACCCACTCAATTCTTCCTATTACGCGAAACTTCGCAACCTGATAGAGCCACCATAAGCCCATACAATATGTATGTCCATTTATGCGAGACTAGTTCACTGTACAGGGTATTAATTTCCGGCTCCTCACCCCTGAGAAGTTATATTTGGATGTGTGATGCTCCGAAGCCTGTGTACTAGTCTCAACATGTGAGAAACAGCTTGGAATGACCTGCCAGACTGAGAGTGAAGTGTAGGGGGCAGAGCTTTATGTCTTGCCCGGATGTCACCCATAAATTCTTCTCTATGCCTTGCAGTGTAAGGGGCCAAGACCACTTCCCTGAGAGGGAGGACATCAGATCCTGGGATCAATTCCTCAGGTAAATTCTGTACAGTCATCAACCACCAACAAGTCACAGAAAGAAATCGAACCGGAAACGGCCGAAAGTGGTTGCCAAATCAAGGACCGGCGGAATGATCCGAACTTTGCCTTTTCCCGAGAACAACAACCCGCCGCACGGCAGTCCGACGGCCGAAAGTCCAACAGATTTTAAATAACCCTGCTTGAAGTTTAGATATTCGATATTGCAATATCATTCAAATTCATTGTAGCTGTTCCTGAAAACTACGAGACACCATGAAGTTTTTTGTGCTGCAGAAAATTTTTGATGTTGACTCTCAATTACTTCCAGGCTGATTACAGCTAATTGCAGTACCGAAGGCGCAAACCAAAATTCCTGTTTTGGCATATTTTCAAAGGATTCCTGATATCTCAGTCAGTTCTTCACCAATTCACATAAAAACTGGATAGATGTACTCAGCTAATCCATGCGCAATTAATGATGGAGAATAATTTGTGAAAATATTATGCATGATGTATTTTCTAGCTGTTTTCGAACCGAAAGCCATCTAGCATGCCGAAAACATGTTCCAGCGGACTAATATTTTAGGGCGGACAACACTTATAGTTGAGGAAGCATGTGATAGAGCCAGAAACACCGATAAATTATTTACAGTCCTTCTAGCTCCCTCGGATACATTTGCCGGTTTTGTCATTGAGAGATATTGTAAAGATTATGTTTATCTAGGAATTTCGCGTATTTCTGGCCCTATGACATGTCCCTTCAGCTATAAAGGTTGTCTATCCTAAAATATTAGGCTGCTGGGACATGTTCTTGGCATGCTAGACGGCTTTCAGTGCGAAAACGGCCCAAAACCAGAAAATACCTAATACATAATATTTTCGCAACTAATTACACGAGTAGATCTATCCAGTTTTTATGTGAATCAGTGAAGAATTGAGTGAGATGTCGGGAATTCATTGAACATATGCCAAAATGGGAATTTCTGGTTCGCGCCTTCGGTACTGCAATTAGCTGTAAGTACGTATACTGTTTTTGCTTCCGTATTTTCATGTCTTCGTTGTTGTTTCCCCACCGCTTGCCTGCCTGTACTCCACCACTTGATTGTGAGCCTCCGCCACCAGTACACCATGGAAGAAGGAGAGTTGAAGGAGAGATTATCATGGACAAGTGAACATGTCGGAAATCACAGACTCATCATTAGAAAAGGTGATGCCGACATCCAGCATGGAGATGTGCGAACAGTTGAGGTTCCAATCAGCGACGGACAGCTTGGGATGAAGTACCCCCAGGCAACTCCCCTCGAATAAGACTCTCCTGGAGTCTCTCAAATAATACAGAAGAGGTCTTCCCTCACACAAATGCCTATCTCATTCACAGATTGATGTTCATTTTTGAGCTCCCCAAAGATAAGTGGATAAACACGACCACGGGAAAAATACACAAATTCCCGTGCCTTTGGGACGTGGACACCAAGATGATCACAGGAAAGAACATCAGTCCGAGTTCGAGGATCATTTGTATCAATCACAAAGATACCATCATTCAGCCTAGAGAAGGACACACCTGCATATTTTCAGACACATCCGTGAACGAACGAGATAGGAAGAGCTAGTAACAAAAGTATTAGGTAGGAAGACAATATAGCAACAATGTTAGAGAGTTGGTATGAAAGGTCAAGGTCACTTATGCGGAAATTTCAGACAAGGAAAGAGAGATTCACTCATAGTAAAAAGGTGATCACTCAGAATTATCAACAAGGCAAGACACAGGCACGAGACAGAATAACAGAGAAAGATAACATTTAATCAGTATGGCGGTCACATTGCACTTTGAATAATCCTGCATAAATACCTGTATTTTTCCTGGTTATTTTCCATGGTTGGGACCAACCCGGGATATTTTTGTGTGCTCTGGTGAAAACATAGTCCTGGATATTTATGACGTTTCAGTCTGGGAAAAGAAGTATACAGGCTCAAAAAATGTTTGGGGAGCTGTTCAGGGATCACATGACCAGGCGCGTCACTTGAGATCACAAATCAAGACCAAACAAATATGCCTTTCCTCCTCGGAACATGCCCCAGAGCTCTCGTGTCAGTCAGTGGGCTCTGAATCACATATCAATTATATTTCCCACAAACCTTTATTGTAAGGACACCAATACCATGTAGCCCCTCTGGTGAGGGCACTGGAGTGAAGTTGCACCACTAAGTAAGTACCTGTCTGGGTCCATGTACTCAAGCCCATAGAAGTACAAGCTTAGGGGAAGGTCAGGGTTCCAGCCATTGAAGAACTTGATAACTTTGGAGGCACCTGAGGCTCTGTCCTCATTCAGGGGGGTTGAAAATGACTGGCCTTCCCAAACGGGCATGGAGGCACATGGCTTCCCAGCCGTGCCGAAGAAATGTAAGTGCGGAAAAAAGTTACGGAGGGTCAAGAGGAAATCCAGGACAACGTTCAAAAAAAGAAAATATATTTAAAGTTACTCCAATCACGAAAATAACCAGTGTATTTATGCAGGATTATTAAAAGTGCAATATGACCGCCATAAATCAGAGACAAACAAAACGTGAAGTGCATGACATTTACAACACACAAAAAGCATTACGAT
Source organism: Mycena maculata (assembly GCA_029448575.1). Lineage (NCBI taxonomy): Eukaryota > Fungi > Basidiomycota > Agaricomycetes > Agaricales > Mycenaceae > Mycena > Mycena maculata. The sequence goes on along the minus strand of JARJLG010000017.1, from coordinate 173,907 downwards.
GAGAACCAAAAAGGAAAAGAGTGGAGTCAGCATAAATGCAGAGTAACACGAATTGACATAAGATTTTGACAGTGAATATTACGAATAACCCGTAAAAGGCAAAAGGGAAGACCATATAAAGAAATACTTCCAACACATGTCGAAGACGTCATCGAGCAATTAATAAGCAATTTGGCGGGGAAGAACGAATAGAACGAGTCCAAAAATAAATTTTTAGGACTCGTAATGATATGAGGGAAGAGTGCAATGGTCCAACTGATGGACTGTCAGGAGTAGCGCTGCTTCTTCATCTGGCGCTGAGTTTGCGCCACCTACTAATACTGACTAATAGAATCCTTCCGTATTCCCGCCGCTTCCAGGCAGCTGCCTCGCGCGTCGAAGCTCCCGGCCTCGACGTTGATGCGTCGCCGGAGCTTGTTGATGGCGCATCGGCAATGCCGTGATTAGGGCGCGAGGTTCGGGCGGGAGGGCGCGGCCCAAGCGAGCAGGGCGCGAGGGGAGGCACGAGGGCGCGGGCAGGAGGCGCGCCGCTCAGCTAGCAGGAGGGAGCGGGCGCTGGGCAGGGCGCTGGGCGCTGCTGGCGGCTTTTGCGAGGGCGGGGCACCGGCAGGGAGCATGTTGCGAACGGGCTGCTGACGGCGGGGGCGGGCAAGAGCGGCGAGCGGCGGTGGGAGAATGAGGGCAGGCGTGGGAGTATGATGCCAGTGATATGATGACTGCCGAGTTCGGCTTGGATGCCGGGCTTGATGCAAGGCGGTCCAGTGCCGGTGGCGTGTACCGTTGACGCGCCTTTGATGCACGCTTGTCAGGCGGGACCCGCGGGCCTGCCCCACGTCCCGCGCGTGCCGTGTTCTCTTAATAATGTTCTTGGAAATCTTTACATATTCGAAGGAAATTCTTACATATTCGAAGCCCGACCTTCCCTGTCACCTGTCAAACGGCCCATGGCAGTTGGACCATTGCACTATGGACTCCCCGATATCATTACATGATATCGGGGGGAACATCGATTGAGTAATAGGGGACGTGATCATCCGAGTGCGAAATCTTGACCCACGCAACGTCTTCCAAGTCATTCATAGTAATATGGAGCCAACCGTTGCACGGGAAGCTCTCCATCGCAATTTTATCACGGGGTTTTGCACCTTCACGCTGGTTTTTTTTCGGCTTGTCCTGGCGCGAAGATGTTTGAGCGCAATGGTACATGAAGCGCGTCGAATCGGTCCTTTTGTGGTCATATTTACTATTCATATGTCAGTCTCGAGTATGTATTAGCACTGTCCAGTACACACACATAAACTGGTAGCTTCTGCGGTTCCATATTTCCTTCGCGAGCTCGTCTGCGCGGTCACAACGCAACCTAGAAATAGAAGACACCTCAACACGCACCTCGAGGTCAAGCGCGTCGTCTTGTTCCGTAATGGCATAAAGGAAGTCCTTGAGCGGCAGGATCCCCAAGGTCATCTTCATCAGGATTGCCCGGCGTGTTCTCTTTCTCTTTCTCGCCTGCTCGACGCTGCCGATTCGCGCCCGAGGTGCGGTTATTGCACGATAGGCAAGTCTTGTTACGTGTAACCCCGTCCCTTTTGAGTCGGAAGTCATTTACGTGTTTGGTAGTCCTGCAGGCAGAGCAATGGCGGCGCTCTCCGGCATCCAAGTCTGACATAGAAGCTGATGTATCTCCGGCTGAAGACGCAGAGGCGCACGATTCGGAAGCAGGAGCAGTAGCAGAACCCTCCGTAGAAGAGCAGGATGAGGGAGAGGAGAGGAGGGGGAATGGGCCCGCCTGCCGACACCGATGCCCTTCCCGCTCGCCGTGCCGCCCGCCCTGTCCCTGCCGTTGCCTTCTCCTTCTGTACCAGTTTTACCGACCTCACAGCCGCCACCCGCGCCCGTACAACAACAACAAGGAGGAAGGGGACGAGCCTTCCAGGACGTCGTGCACATGACGGACGTCCCACCCTCACACCCGCGCCCGCCTGCTCCGCATGCGCATCCAAATAATCATAATCATACTTCAAACGCTGGTGGAGCCGGTACTAGCGCAAGCACCCTCGGGAATTGGAACGGGCGGCATCTGGTCCACCGCGCCCGCCCACGCCCCCACCTCTCCCAACAACACCGCTCACCCTCACAATCAACTCCCGCCACTAACCCTCCTACTACCAACGGAACTGCGAACGGAAATGGCGGCGGCTGGAATAGCGCGTCCGGGAGCGGGATCAGCAGCAGCAGCATCGACGTGCTGCATCAGTAACTTCGCAATTTACTTGTGGGCTTGTGGCCCTTTTCGCTTGTGCTCAAAAAAAAAAGTCACCAAAATCATGTCCAGACACCAACGCTCACACTCAGTTTTTTTTTTTTTGGCCGACTTGTGGGGTTTTGGACATAGCTTGTGGGCTTGTGGGCTTGTCGGCTTTTTCGGCTTGTACAAGCTTGTACAAGCACCGGCAAGTAAGTTGTTAAAAGGCCGATGTGGGGATGTGCATCATTTCTTTCATTCCATTCTTGTATTTTTTTACCTCGTCTGTTTCTTTTCCGTGTGCGACTTCCTTCCTTTTTATGGTTATGCTACTTCTCCCCTCCGGAATTTCGTTTCATCTCTTTCCTCCCCTTCCTTCCTTTCCCCTCCCTGCCTCACCCACTCCTTCCTTCCCCATATCCAGTTTATTCATGATCTACTTCTTCTTCTCCTCACTTGTTCACATACCAACATCCTCTTACAGTGTTGCAGCCCAAGCCACCGCCGCCTCCCTCCTCACCGGCTCCACCGACGCCATGCTCGCACGTGCGCGTGCAGCGCCACCTCCCCCGCCTCCTCTGCCCTCTATGTCTGTTACTCGGCCTTCAATTCCTTCTTCGACGAGCGCGGGGCCGTCGAATCTAAATTCGAGTTCACCATTCGGTGCGGGAGGAGGGGGAGGAATAGGAGAAGGAGGGACGAGGGGAATGGGTCGGGCGCGCAGCTGTGCGAGTGGCTGTCGGCGCCCTCGTCCGCATCTCCTTCCGCTTCCTCGAATTCTCCCAATTCCAATTCCACCTCCACTTCCCTCAGCTCTGCGGCCGGTCCTAGTTCCGCGCTCATCACGCCTTCCTTCACAGCTACTCCCACTTCCCTCCCACCCTCTTCCTCCGCACCCACTCAACAGGCGGAAACGCGAACGCACCTACAACGGGCGGGAATGCGTTAACCGACGAGCGCACCGCCATGCTCGCCGAGATGGCGCGCCCGTTCAATTTGGGGCTCGGCGTCGCGGGAGCGGGTTTGGCCGGGGGCGCATGCGGGCGCGGTGCGGGGCGCGAGGGGAGGATGTCCTCGCCGCTTTGTCTCCCTCCACTCCCGCTACAACCACGCCCGCCTCTCCCGCATCCGTTCCACCAACGACCGACGTGCTAGCGCGATACTCCTGCATCAACATTCGTGGCGGCGGGTGGGGGAGAAGGAGGAAGGAGGCCCGTGGACGACGCTGCGCGAGTGGCTCCTTCCTCTCCTCCTTCCTCTTCCACCTCCAATTCCACTTCGGCCCTTCCATCAAATTCTGTGCCCGCTCCCACTTCCCTTGCACCCACTCCCGCTCCCTCCGCAAATACAATGGGCGGGAACACAACGGGAGCAGGAACCGGACCCGCCCTAACCGACGAGCATGCAGCGACGCTCGCCAAGATGGCGCACGCTCAAATCTGGGACTCGGCGTCGCTGGCGCGGGCGGGCGTGGGGTTCGGCGGCGTATACGTCCTTCTGCCTGATACTGGCGCTGGGCAGAGGCGGAGGGGGGTCAGCCGCGGGAGGGGATGATGTTTTCGCCGTCCAGTTCATCACTCTCGCTACAGTCGCGCCCGCCTATCCCACACCGGCTGCACCGAAGTCCGACGTGCCGGCGCCCGCGGTGGGTGCGGGCACGAACAGGAACGGGGGAACTATTACCCGCCGGAGCATGGGATACTTTTACGTCGCAAGTGCGTCTGCTGGGGCTGGGGCGATGGCGATGGCGCTGCTGCGTCCTTCAAGATAACCAGTCCGCCTCAAGACTGTTGAGTCTTCAAGATCGTTGGGTTTCAAGTTCCCTGATCCCACAAGCGCGCAAGATTTGTTTCAAGAATGATCCGCTCATTAATTGGGGTTGAGCTTATCTATCAACGTCTTCGGCTTCCGGAACTGGACTATGATCAAGTGACAATTCTTCGGGATCTCCGTGCTCGGTGCTTGTTTCTTTGCGTAGTACTTGCATACTCTTGTATCAGTAATGCAATATACTGAATGCTTCAAACTTACAGTTTGTGATCCTGCGAGAAGCTGAGGACTCGTATTCAAGTGGTAATCCAAGATAATTGCGCTCAAATGTCGACAAGGATATAGCGTAATCTGGTCATTGATAGGAATCGCCCGACGTGGGTACAAACTGGTGACAGCTTGGTGACAGCAATACCGCACAGAAAGCTCGAGAGTTGATACAAGACTTCCGCCATGCACCGGAGGAACAGCGGAGGCTGCTCTCCGAGATGGATGACTTGAAGCCGCTGATAGAGGAACTACAATCTGTCGCTGCTAACCCGACGAACGGCCTTATTCAACAAATGCAGCACCCTGTAGAGGCTTTCCAGTCGACGATGGAAGAGTTCACAGAAAAGCTGAAAGAGGGGAAGGGCCCACTCGCCAAGTTGCGGAAACGATTGTCGTGGACCATGTGGAGTAAGAAGGAGGCCACCGAGTATCTCGACAAATTTGAGCACTTTAAGTCTCAAGTCAATACGTGGCTATCACTGGATATCAGGTGTGTTGATTTCTCTCGCTCCGACGAAGGTTCACCGTTAATGCGGGGCGGGCTTTAGAGATATGAGCCAACGTAATCACAAGAGTGGGTAACAATCCGACTTGATGATTTCAACTAAATTCCGCATTGGCAGCTGTGCTCCAATCGCAGGAACATAAACACAATAGTGAGTAACAAGCCATACATATTAATTCCAACTCAGATTGCGCACTAGCTGCACTTCAATCGATGGACAAAATGGCCAGCGCGCAACAGCGCAATCACCGCTGTGAGTAATAATCTCAACATGATAATTTCGACTAAGGCATTCCATCCCAGCTGTACTTCGATCCGTGGACAATTTGACCGACCTTCAACACGGTACTTCTTCCTTCGCTCTTACCTGTCAAATGCTTACCTGGACCAGAAATTTTGACGAAAGTCACCGGGGCTACTGCCACCCAACAAGAACAGATTGATTGTATGCGAAAACGCTTACTTAGACGGACGGACCCCATTAATATTGAACCGTCTCCAGCTGAGAAACGGGCAGAAATCATTGATTGGCTGTCCCCAATCAATTTCTTCCAGCGACACGCCGACATTTCCCGTACTCGGCAGGCGGGAACTGGACGGTGGTTCCTCGCCGATAGTCGGTTTCAGAGTTGGGAATCTGGCGGAGGGGCACTCTGGTGCCGTGGCATACGTCCGTGTCTCTTGTTTATCCTCACTGTCCAACTCTGATCAGTATATGACAGCCGGTGCTGGGAAAACTGTTCTTGCGTGCGCTCATTGTCTGATCATTGAATGTCACTAATTATATATGTTAGATCGTTGGTCGTGGATCATCTCGAGGCCCAATTTCACAACAAGGATATCGGTGTGGCGTGCATTTATTTGAACCACAAAGAAACCGAAATTCAAACTCTTTCGAACCTCTTTTCCGGCCTCTGGAGACAGCAAGTGCATGGCAAAAGTGTTGGCACCCTCGCACACCAGTTATATAAGCGGCATTTCGAAAAGCACACCAGTGTAAGTCTGGGACTTACTTACAGTGATGGATGAAACCCGGTCCAATTATTACTAACCATCTTTGATGGATGATCCCAGTATTTAAATGTTTCCATCAGATGTACTTGTTTATCTTGTCTTTCACTTACACTACAACAATCTAGGTTACTATTTCTTTTCATGTATTCCTATCTTGTCTTTCACTTACACTACGACAATCTAGATCACTGTTCCTGTCTTTCTGTCTGAATCAGTGAGGACGCATTGCCGGCGTCCTTTCACTTTTTTTTTTGACATCGAACACATACCCACCGGTGCCTTTGACAGCTTCCACACTGTCTTGTCACACTCCAGCCTTTGACAGCCTCCACACTGTCTCGTCGGACTCCATCCACTCCTACTCCCCTCCGCACCAGGAAGTGGGCCCAAAATCACCCTTCTGTCACCACAGCGCCCGCTCCATCATCCCCAGGAGAAGCACGATCACTATCACCGAGCTCCCCGAGATTCTTATCACTTCCATCAGATCCTTTGCCACCATCAGACTTACTGCTGTCAGACTCGGATTCTGACATTGACAGCTACAGCATGACACCTCCGATCAATAAACCTGTCCTGGCAACTATCACACATCTCAAATCTGATCGTTGCCCCATTCTGGAGGCAGGAGTTATCACTCCCGAGATCCTCTATATGTGGCGCCGTGCTTGTCAGAAATATCTCAAGAACTGCAAGGAGCGTACTGCCGATGACTTGGTTAGCTTTGTAGCAAATGAGATGCGCGAGCCCATCTTGGAGAAGTGGTACATGGCTAGCCAGACCCGTATAGATGCTCTCAAGCTGGATGCTTATATCTCAGAACTTGGAACCCTGGTTTTGGAGAAGGGATGGGAAGGCAAAATGCGCCGCAAGGTGCTAGGTGCAAAAATGACACTTGGCCAGAAATTTGCAGATTGGGCCTATGACATCCAGAATGTCAATGCTATTCTTTCACAGGCTGCACCAACTTTTGCTGTTGCCAACCCAGAGTTGAAGAACATTCTGGATGCTGGCCTTACAGCCACTCTTCAGGCAGATCTTGATACAGAGCCAGTTCTTTCCACAGAACTCAATGCTTGGATCTCTGAGGTCAAGGGACGTGATGACCGTCTCAAGTTTGAGACTGGTCGCATGCAGGAGCTTATTGATGCTCAGCCAGCCAGATCATCTCCCAAGGGGAAACTCTCTTTAGCAGAGCGTCTTTCCTCACCAAAGCCATCTCTGGCTTCAAGACTCACTGCACCTCCTGCAAAGGACACCAATCTCAAGTGTCCCCCTCTGACCGATGCAGAGAAGGTTCTCCTTGACCTTCATGATGGTTGCCGCCGTTGCCGCAAATTCTACATTGGACACCGTACGCTGAATTGCGATGGTGACTTCCCAGATGCAGCTACCTACCGTACTCTCACACAGGCAGATGCTGTAGCCCAAGCGGTTGCTCGCGGAAAAACTCTCCGGGTTAAACGTGAACCAGCTGCTGCTGTTCGCACTCCCAAGAATATTCTTGATGCAGATTATGAAGAATCTGACTCTGACCGTGATGGGTATGTTCTGCCCCCTCTGACTGTCCCCCATCTCTATGCCAATGTCACCCTGTCTGGCCCTTCTGTCTCTGAATTTCCTATTCCTGTTCGCTCATTGCTGGATATCGGTTGCCCCTCTGTAGTTATTAGTGACAAGCTTGTCAAACAGCTTGGTCTTCGAAGATTTCCTCTTCCCGCTGAAGAGGATAATCTATCATCACTATCAGAATCACCATTGAGCTGTAGGGAATATGTGAAGTTGAAGGTGTCATCATCAGATGGGAATTGGACGTCTAGGGTTGTCAGAGCTAAGGTTAATGTTGGTCTATGTATACCATTGATATTGGGAATGCCATTTCTATCTGGGGAAAATATTGTCATTGATTCTGCATGTCGAACTGCAGTTGATAAACGCACTGGCTTTGATCTACTCAATAACCCAACTCATCCACCTCGTCAGTGGGCACCAGAATGGACTGTACCAGCACCAACTCCAAAGAAGCCAAAACAGAAGCCTGTGTTATCTGAACCTGTTCCATTTGGTTCTAGTGCCCTCCTGCCTATCAGTGTTATGTTACAGGTCAAAAATCGCATTGATGACCTTGACTTGCAAAAACTTCTCAAGGATGAGGATATCCGTTTGAAAACAAAACATGCCGATGTTTTCCCTCTCCGTTTACCAGACAATACTGCTGATCTCCCTGGAGATATATTACATCGTATCCGACTGAAAAACCCTTCAATCACCGTGAAGGGGAAAACATACCAGCCTGCACGGAAAAATCTGGATTCATGGAAGCGAATGCTTGATGAACATATTGCTGCTGGTCGAATGCGTCCATCTTCCTCAGCATATTCTTCACCTGCATTTGTGGTCCCAAAATATACTGGTGGTATTCCAGATCCCTCCATTGATCCTCGTTGGGTTAATGATTACAGGGAACTGAACAAGAACACAATTCGAGATACCTTTCCTCTCCCACGAATTGACGATATTCTGGCAGATTGTGGTCAAGGGAAAATCTTTGGGAAGATGGATATGACCAACAGTTTCTTCCAGACTCGGGTCCACCCAGATGATGTCCACTTTACTGCAGTTCGAACTCCATGGGGACTATATGAGTGGCTAGTAATGCCTCAAGGAGGTTGCAATGCTCCCTCAACTCATCAGAGACGTGTTACAGAAGCCTTGCGTCACTTGATTGGGAAAATCTGTCATGTCTATGTGGATGATATTATCATCTGGTCTGATTCCATTGAGGAACATACACAGAATGTTGAGCTCGTTATTGAGGCACTCCGCAAAGCCAAGCTCTATTGTAATCCTCGCAAGTCCCAACTCTTTGCAACAGAAATCAGTTTCCTAGGACATGTTATCTCTGCCCAGGGAATCTTTGCCGATCCTAGAAAGGTGGAACGAATTGTGCAATGGCCTCAGCCTAGGTCTGCTACAGATGTCAGAGGTTTCCTCGGACTAGTTCGATATATTGCAACCTTTCTGCCCAAGCTAGCAGATCATACATCTCATCTCACACCTTTAACAACCAAGGAGGCAGAGAAATCCTTTCCTGTCTGGACTGATGCACACCAGCAAGCATTCCAGGCCATAAAAAATATAGTCATTGGTCGTGATTGTCTCACTGTTATTGACTATGAGGACCCCACAAAGACAATCTATGTCACCACAGATGCCAGTGATCGCCGCACTGGTGCAGTTCTGAGTTTTGGAGAGACTTGGGAAACTGCTCGCCCAGTTGCCTTCAACTCATATCAGTTGAATGCAGCAGAAAAGAATTATCCTGTACATGAGAAGGAACTCCTTGCCATAGTGAAGGCACTGAAGAAATGGAGAAGTTCATTACTCAATGTCCCTTTCAAGGTTATGACAGATCATCGTACCTTGGAATATTTCCAGGCTCAGAAAGATATGTCTCGCCGACAGTCCCGTTGGTCCATGTATATGGCTGACTTTGACTATGAAATCCACTATGTCAAAGGGGAAGATAACTGTGTTGCAGATGCTCTGTCTCGTCTCCCCAACCTTGAGGATGAAAGTGTTGAAATGACACCTCTGGTTGCGGCTGTACTGCTATCACAGACACACCTACCTCAGAGAGATCGAATCCCTGCTGCTGCAGGGACTCTCAATATCTCTGCTGATGCAGAATTCTTACGTCGGATCTCTGCCGCGTATGATACAGATGAATTCACTAAGCAGCTTGAAGCTGGTATTACAGTTGGGAGTATCTCAGGTGTTCGCAGAAGCCCTGGTCAGAACCTAGTATATATTGGTGACAGGCTGGTTATTCCTAAGGATCAAGCAGTACGAGAACTTCTCTATCATCTGGCCCATGACTCTCTTGGACATTTCGGGTTCACCAAGAGTTATGCTGCCTTGAGAAATTCTTTCTATTGGCCCAATATGAGGCGTGATCTTGAAGATGCATACATTCCCTCATGTGTTGACTGTCAACGGAACAAAAGTCGAACGAAGAAACCTGTTGGGCCTTTACATCCACTTCCAGTCCCAGATGGCCGATTTGAGAATGTTGCATTAGATTTCATTGGGCCTTTGCCTGCTGATCAGGGTTTTGACATGATCCTCACTATGACCGACCTTATGGGTGCAGATGTACAGATTGCCGCTGTACACTCTGATGATACCGCAGAACAGACTGCATTGGTCTTATTCAACAAGTGGTATTGTGAGAATGGGTTGATGAAAAACCTAATCTCTGACCGGGACAAAGCATTCACATCTAAACTCTGGGAAGCTCTACACAAGCTTACAGGAGTGAAACTGAAGATGTCTACATCTTACCATCCAGAAACAGATGGAGGTAGTGAACGCACCAATAAAACAGTTGTCCAGGCCATCCGCTACCATGTAGATCGTAATCAGAAGGGATGGTGTGCTGCACTACCGCGAGTTCGCTTTGCCATAATGAATACACTCAATGCTTCTACTGGATTTTCACCATTCCAGTTGAAATCTGGTCATTCACCTCGGATTATTCCAGCCCTTGCACCTGGAATTGGTGGAGAAACCGTGGATGAGTTGGATGCTCGAACACTCATTGAAAAGCTTGAGTTGGATGTACAAACAGCTCAAGACAGTTTGGCAGCTGCTAAAGTCAGACAGGCTTATCATGCAAATATACATCGTGCAGCTGAAGATATTTACCAAATTGGTGACCGAGTTATGCTCTCAACTGCGAATCGACGTCGTGATTACAAGCGAGCTGGAGCTAAGCGAGTAGCCAAATTCATGCCACGAGATGATGGTCCGTATGAAGTGGTCAAGGCCTTTCCAGAGCGTTCTGAATATACCTTGAAACTTCCCAACAATCCTCAACTGTTCCCAGGATTTCATGCTCACCTTTTGAAACGTCACATCCCTAATGACCCTATACTGTTCCCAACCCGTGAACCAGGTCGGCCGGGACCTGTCATTACACCTGATTGTGCTGTAGAGTGGACAGTTGAGAAGATAGTGGATGAGCGGAAACGAGGACGTGGCAAGCAATATTTGGTTCGCTGGGAAGGATATGGTGCTGAATGGGATGAGTGGGTTGCTGGTCGGGACATGCAGGACACAGCTGCACTTGATGTGTGGGAGGAAGAAGAAGAAGAATCATAAACCATTCAAATTTTTTGAAGTGGGGGAGGGTGTAAGTCTGGGACTTACTTACAGTGATGGATGAAACCCGGTCCAATTATTACTAACCATCTTTGATGGATGATCCCAGTATTTAAATGTTTCCATCAGATGTACTTGTTTATCTTGTCTTTCACTTACACTACAACAATCTAGGTTACTATTTCTTTTCATGTATTCCTATCTTGTCTTTCACTTACACTACGACAATCTAGATCACTGTTCCTGTCTTTCTGTCTGAATCAGTGAGGACGCATTGCCGGCGTCCTTTCAACCAGACCATCCATTGGTGAAGTTCAGGACACCCTTTCTGCTGTAGTCGCAGAATGGTCGAAGGTCTACGTTATCGTTGATGCTGTCAATGAATATCCCGAGGATGATCGATGTATTCTGCTTCACCACCTCGTATCGTTGGGCCACACTGTCAATTTGATGATGACTGCGAGGCCGCACATCACTCCTGCCGCTCTCCTTGCAACGTTCCAAGCCATAGACATTTATGCAAACACTGAGGACATCCAGCAATATGTTGATGCTTGCATTCAGAAGTCTGTGCGCCTATCGAAACATGACAACAAGAAGCCTGAATTGCACGAGGAGATTCATTTAAAAATCATAAATAGTGTTGAAGGAATGTGAGTGTTCTCACTGGGCGAAAATCAGGAATTTGGACTGATTGCATTGCAGGTTTTTGCTTGCCAGACTTCACATTGAATCCCTCAGCACCCAACCTACCATCAAAGCGGTTCGGGAGGCGCTGGATGATCTCCCAAAGGATCTTGAGCATACCTATGATAACGCAATGAAACACATTGACGATCAGAACCCAAAGGACAGGAAGATTGCCCATTCTGTCCTCATGTGGGTCACAAATGCAAAGAGATTATTGGACATCCAAGAGCTGTGTGAGGCCCTGGCCATTGAACCAGGATCAAAACAGTTTGATGAAGATAATCTCTTGGACATTGAGATTATTCTCTCTGTCTGTGCTGGTTTGGTCATCACAGACACATCTGTAGTGCGCCTTGTTCATTACACAACACAGGAGTACTTGAATTCTATCCAGGGCTGGAGATTCCCAAATGCCCAAGCAGACATAACACGGACTCTGCTCATGTTTTTGGGGAATTCGAACTGGCGCCCGGAACTTTTGAGGGCACATGATGCCAGACGGCCCCACCCCCTAAGTAGCCTCAATTTGAGCTGCATAATATCACCCCTTCAGTCTCTTCGGTTAGAATGCCAGATCTGACAGTTTTTTTTCTCGGTTTGCAGATGTCACACGTTCGAATCCGACTGCACATTTTTTTTTTCTGAATAACGCAATGGTGCCGCAGGCCCGCACCACGCAGTGGGCTTCGCGGCGAGCACAAGCTCTGCGCAGTGGGCCCCCGCAGCGAGCGGATAGCCCCACGCAGCGGTCGGGGTCTGGGGCAGAAAGCCCCAGCCGTCCGGGCCGGCACCCGCAAACACCAACTTAATACTAATATCCCATGTAACACACGGGCCTCGTGGTGAGCGCAAGCTCTGCGCAGCGGGCCCCCGCGGTGAGCGGATAGCCCTGCGCAGCGGCGTCCGGGCCGGCGCCCGCAACACAACTAATTTTTTAACATACATGTATAACATCACAAACACGGTACATTAAATGCTGAAAAGAATTGAGAACAAGTAAAATATCCCACAAAATGTTCTGCTAGATGTTGAAAAGCCGTCAGGCAAGAGGAGGGGGGCCTGGGGGGAACTCCGTTCCCACCAGAACAAATGCAACATGTGACGTCACAAGTTTTGGGCGCGGGTTTGATCTCCTGTTTTTGGCCTTCAATGATCCGTTGGATTCACATCACGACATTGACAACGGGCCTGCTCTCATTGGATACGCTCAATATTGTCTTGTGCATGCTCTCGGAGAGCCAGAGCGATCACTTAGAGATATGCTTGTTGAATTCCTAACACAGGCTTAGGCATGGAGGAAGTTTATGCGGTGGCACTGGGATTCAACTCCGTGGAATTTCCCAGAGTGGCCATCACATGCCTCCCCTCTCTGGGTTGCTGCAGCTGCAAACCTCAGCGAGACAGCAGCGTATATTGTGGGTGAAAATCCACCAAAAGCTGGGGAGCTATATGTAGCATCATACTATGGGCATCTTCCAATGGTAGAATTTTTGATAAAAAATGGTGCCAATGTGAATAGAATGTATGGCAGGACTGCACTGCAAGCAGCATGCTCCAAAGGCCAGAGGAACATTGCCCAGCTACTCCTGGACAATGGCGCTGACATCAATGCGCAGGGTGGAGAATATGGGAATGCACTGCAGGTGGCATCTTCCAAAGGCCAGATAGACATTGTCCAGCTACTCCTCAAGAACAGTGCAGATGTGAATGCGCAGGGTGGAGAATATGGGAGCGCACTGCAGGCAGCATCCTCTGAAGGCCATTAGGACATTGCCCAGCTACTCCTTGAGAACAATGTGGATGTGAATGCGCAAGGTGGACAATATGGGAATGCACTGCAGGCAGCATCCTCCAAGGGTCATCAAGACATTGTCCAGCTGCTCCTCGAGAATGGTGCAGACATGAATGTGCAGAGCGGAAGATATGGGACTGCACTGCATGTGGCATGCTTCCAAGGTCACACGAACATTGTGCAACTGTTCATAAAAAATGGTGCCAATGTGAATATTGACAGTGGCACATTCAGGAGTGCACTGCGGGCCACATTGTATTGCAATGGTAGGCTGTCATTTGAAACCTGGGACAGGACCACTGCCCAGATCCTCATTAAAAATGGCGCAGACATACATGCCCAGCATGGCAAGCATGGGAATGTGTTGTATGAAGCATCATATAAAGGCAATGCAGAAGTTGCTAGATTCCTTATCAAAAATGGTGCCAACATGAACACACAGGGTGGGATATATGGCAGTGCACTACAGGCAGCATGCTTCAAAGGACACCGTAACATTTTCCACCTCCTGCTCGAGAATGGGGCAGACGTGAATGTGCAGGGTGGTGAATTCGGCAATCCATTGCAGGCAGCATCCTCCGAAGGCCACTGGTTCATTGTCTGCCTGCTGATTGACCATGGTGCAAATGTGAATGTCCAGGGTGGGAAATATGGGAGTGCACTACAGGCAACATCATATAGTAGCAATGTGGATATTAGTATTGCTGAGTTCCTCATCGAGCACGGTGCAGATGTGAACACACAGGGTGGGAGATACAACACTGCACTACAGGCAGCATCCTTCAAAGGCCGCAGGGATATTGTGCAGCTGCTGATCGAGAACGGTGCAGATGTGAATGTGCAGGGCGGGAGATATGGCAATGCACTACAGGCAGCATCTCTCAAAGGCCACTGGTTCATTGTGCACCTCCTGATTGAGAATGGTGCAGACGTGAATGTGCAGGGTGGAAGATATAGCAGTGCACTGAATGCGGCAGTCGTCAAGGACCACAGGAACATTTTACAATTGCTCATAAAAAACGGAGCCAATGTGAATGCCCAGGGCAGACGCTATAGTAATGCACTGCAAGTGGCATCATCCATGGGCCGAGAGTATATTGTTCAGCTATTGATTGAGAATGGTGCTGATGTAAACACCCAGGGTGGGGAGTATGGGAGTGCAGTGCAGGCAGCATCTCTCAATGGTCACACAAATATTGTTCGGTGGCTGATTGAGATTTTTGTGGATGTGAATGTGCAGGGTGGGGATTATGGCAGTGCACTACAGGCAGCATCCTTCGAGGGCCACAGCAATATTGTGCAACTGCTCATAGAAAATGGTGCCAATGTGACTGTCCCAAGCAAGGGGTGCTTGAGCCCACTGCAGGCAGCAATCTTCAAAGGTCACTGGGACATTGTCTGTCTTCTGCTTAAGAACGGCGCAGATGTGGATGTGCAGGGCGGAAGGCATGGGAACCTCTTACAAGAAGCATCATATAACGGCAATGTGGACATGATTTGCCTCCTCATAAAGCATGGCACAGACGTGAATTCACAGAGTGGGAGATATTGTACTGCACTACAGGCAGCATCCTTCCAAGGCCACCAGAACATTGTCCAGCTGCTTCTTAAGAATGGGGCCAACGTGAATGCCCTGGGTGGGTTACATGGGTGTGCGCTGCAGGCAGCATACTTCGCCGGCAAGTGGAAGATTGTCCAGATACTCCTAGAAAATGGCGCGGATGTGGACAATCAAGAGCTAATGTAGAGATTATGGGACCATGTTTTAGGAAGTGTTGTCTAGGAATGTATATTTTGTTGTTAGCTCAGATGGATGCCACCTACTATGGAGTTAATAAATTTTGTGACTAAGAACCAGGTTGTTCAAAAGTGGCTGCCCGAAGCCCATTTGGTCTTTTTGCGCACCTAGAACAACTCGCCTCAGACCACAGATGGATGACAGATAGATGGCCAGCGCTAACGTGATTTATTTCTGTGGCAAATTGTTGTTACAATTGTGTCTTTCCTCAATTTTTTTCATCGTCATGTGTTCTTGCAGAGTATTTATCACTCAATTTCTGCATCCTGTATTATTTTTGCTGAACAGGGATTTAAGGTCACCACCAACAGACTGAACTGGAAATTGTGAACCACATGTGCACATGATTGATTGCTCGTGCCAAATCTTCCAAAATGAAATATATACTAGGTGTCAGTGTTGCCGTCTATAACCTTGCTTTAAGTGTTGGTGTTGTTGCAGGTGATCTGCTGTAAATGGTGAATATAATCAATTGGTCAGCAAGACATCTTATCCTATAGACATCCAGCAGTAAGTCTGTACACTATTCTGCTCGTTCAAAAATATATCAAATGCATGTAACGTAGACAATATTTGTGTAATCGTTTGTATAATTGTATGTCCACCAGTAATTTTTTTTGCATATACCAAATACGCCGGGTCGGCGGGCTGCATCACGACGGCCGGTTGGTACAGGAGGTCGAGCACCAGTTCTTCCAGTGGAGCCCTTGGCTCATGGGCGTCCAGGGTGATGTGTATTATAATGCCATAAATTTGCTCACCCGCGTGCGTGATGACAATGTCCAAGAGCGCAGGCAAACACCCCTTCAGATATGTCGGAGCACAAGCCATAAGCGCAAGCTCTTCAGCCGTCAGCTGTGTGGTGCCACGGCGAACAAGATGCATGGCATGTACTCTATACATGGGACACTCAGTGGCAGAGCCGAGAGCAGAAACGGCGGTCTGGTTCCATGCAGCAACGATGGATATGCGGTGGCTGATCAACGTGACGTTGTCCCAATCCACGCTGGAGAACTCGGGAGTGTCGGATCCGCCGAGGATAAGTGCTTAGAGGAGCTCAATGTCATTGAGGTGGCATCAGCCTGTGGGAAACCTCTCGAGGAGAGTGGTCCATCCCTCGACCTTTACGCGATGCTGCTCCTGCAGTGTAACAACAGTGGAGAGTCGGTCAAAAAGCATGCACCCCATAGCACTATGCTCATCGGCGTCAACAGCCCTGAAAAGAGTGTCACGGGGACCCATGGTGGGAGGAAAGTCGAGGAGGTTGCCGAACAAGATAACGTTCAGGCCTCCGAAGGGCGACATCGTGTTATGGCATGTGGGACCATGTTCCTTTGCAATCGCCTCCAAAAGACTTGCCAGTGACCACTTTGTGAGTGCAGAGTACTGATCAACAAACAGATATTTGACGCGACATAGATTGTCGCCTCTGGACACCGAAGGTCGTAACACGGGCGCATGGAGAATAGATGGCAGGACTGCCCAGGAATGAAGCATCCGTCCTCCGATAAGTGCTGCAGCCATGGGCGTGGCTCCCGTCACGGCTGCGAGAGCCTCAGCGCCAAGGTATTTGAACATATGGTGAATGACAACGAGGAGAGTGGTTTCGCCAGTACCACTGACTCCACGGACAACCATGAGGAGCTGAGGGACAGTCTGCCTGCTTAGCATAGATCTTAGATGGTCACAGACTATATCGTGAGCTTGCTGTGGTGTCGGGCTTGAGGTGAGCACAGGGGTTGTTATAGTAGGGGCCTGTGCAAGGTAGGTGCCAGTGCCCAAAGTGTGCCCCCCGGCGAAGATCCCGAAGGTGTGACCTATGTCTAAGGAAGAGGTAACAGAGGCTGGTGCCATTAGTCTTAGGAGGAGTTGCGAAGAACCAACGTACCGTGAGTGGTCGTCCGGTGCGGTGGCAGATTTGCAGTGGCGGACTCTGGGTCAGGTTTACAAAAGGGAGACGAAAGCATGTTACAGGCAGGGCTAGAGTATGGGCCAGCATGTTATACTGCAGAACGCGGGTCCGTGACAACTACAGAGGAGATAAGCAGTTGGTCCCGAGAACACGAGGGCGCGCGATCGAGACGCGGAAATTTGGACATGTTTGTTCCTGGCAGACGGGAGTTTCTGCAAGTAGAACTGCTGTGTTGCTTGCGAATGTTGCTGAGATCGGGTAAAGGCAGATCATATGGAGAGAGACGGAACATATCTTGTCTTATTTGTTACTGGCAGACGAAGGAGTTTCTGCAAGTAAAGCCACTGTGTTGTTTGCAGATGTTGAATAGAGCTGAGAGCGGGCAAAGGCGGAAGAGATCGGATAAGGGCGGAACATACTATTTAAGACCCATTAGTTGGCCACTTAAGCATTTATGCCGCAGCCCTGGTGTCATACCGGCGCCGGTGCAAGCCAAACTATGTCAGAATGAAGGCATGCATCCTACGAAGAGTTCGAGTCCACCAGCAGTGAAATACTCGAAAATTTGAGTGCGTAGGGAATTTATTTTGACCGGCAGTCTAACATAGCCAAACAACAGGTTAGTTGGCCACCCCGCCAATTAACGTATTGAGCTCTCAAATGGTGATGGCCTGCACCCAAAATCATATATACAGGTTATATTCACTATTTAAAACAGTTATGGTGTAGATATGAGGTATAGAGATGCGCAGAATACATGCTTGCAATCGACGGGAAACCTCGAAATTGGGGTTGCGGGATGAATGAGTGTTCTGCTACTCAGAAAAAGGCTGTGATGGGCCAAATTAGGATCCAGGCTACTTGATGGGAAGTATTTGGACGTACCTGGATGCCCAACTCCATTCCAAGTTGCTGACATTTCCCCCAAAAAATCTGACTATCAGCAGGACTGACATTGCGTGATTTTGGACAATGACCTCCAGAGCAGAGTTCATTGGATAAAATCTGGAAAAGGGTCTCAGAATGAAGGATTGTATATTTAGAAGTCCTGTGTAAGGTTCCAGACCGATGGCATAGTGGTGTCGTGGACCGCGACAGTGCAAGCATGACTGACCTACAAATGTAAGTCGTGCTTTTCCCGTGTGTGTTACGAGTGATAGTCCAGTAAGTTGCCATCCAGTATCTTCCCAGATGGAAGGCCAGCCTTGGAGGATCCGAATGAGCCCCCAAAGTCGTGGATCGAGGAAGAAATGGTGGAGAAATGGCGATGGCAAATGAGGTGTTGATAAGAAATTGATGTCCCCGCGGCTCGGATCCCGATCCGTGATCCCATCGCTCCCGATCAACCCATCACTGTCGGCTGAAATTTGGTCAGAACATTCGTTGGAGCTCGTATTCTGTTTATACATTATGCCGAGTCATAATTATGAAGCCCTGGTCTTATAGGAGTCAAGTGGCCAACTAAGTAGGGTGGCCAACTAAGGGGTCTCTAATAGTATGGTCGGAGCCGGAATATGTTATGTCTTATTTGTTTCTGGCCTTTTCTGGCGAATCTCGGGTGCAGAATTTCAAAGCGAGGGGACCTAGCATAGCAAGGTGACCCCGCCTGTCGTCTTTCTATTTTGGGCAAACTCTGTCATCCAATAGCTCTGCTTTCTACCAGCGATGGCGAGTCTATGGCGGTCCAAGTGCACTCTTGATACTGGACTTCTGACTCTTGGATCAAGGAATTTGCCGGCGGCCCCATTTTCCGATGCTTACATGGACTGGCACTACAGGATTATGGCCGAAACTACAATTCATTTATCTTGCTAAAGCCCCGCAGAGTTCACTTCAGGGCTTTCCGCATGTAGAGTCCCTCCAGTCCTCGAGTTGTCATCTGATCTCGTATGTGCCGAAGAATCAGTCGAGAAGGAAGAGATTCAGCTCTCAGGGGACTTTGGCCGGTCAGTGAAAGCAGAACACAGTCAATACAGATGTCCGAGAAAGGCGCCTTTTCCGCCGTTTACAGTCTATGAGGTCTGTATAAGTGAGAGGCCTCGCAGAAATCGAACTGCACTCGGACTACCAGGGTCCAAGTAAATCTTCGATGGAAAATCATACACTATTGGCCGCCGACAAGAATCTAATTCCAATCGCTCCCTGGGAGAATTATTTAAAACAAAATAGAGCGGATGTTAGTCACGCTTGTATGGGGTATTTTTCAACCTACTTGATGGGGGGGGACAATTTGAATTCGACTGCGGGCATGGATGAGATTAACACAGGACGAGGCACAAGCGGAAATCTTCCCGGTTGAAATCAAAAGTCGGGGCGGGCCCCGGTGAATGCGCATCACCGCCGACGAATGATCTACCAGTTTGACAGGGCGGGGTATCTGCTTGTGATTTCTAACTTTCCTATTATATTACCTTAAAAGCTTTTGGATGGAACGAAGGGTGAGTAACTCAGCAGCATTCCTCTTCACCTGCGTGCGCAGGTGAAAAGTTCAAGTTCGAGGTAGTTGAACTTCTAGGCCTTCATGCGCCGAGCCGAGAGTCACTCTAATTCAATTTCTGACTCGAAATGATAACAGGAGTGATTCTCCATGCACTTGAAGATCCAGAAAAGCGCTTGCGCTGCTTCAACGAATCGAGAATCGCATCATGAACGCGCGCCGCGAAATCGCATCCCCTTTGTATTTGTTATAATCCATTCCCTATCGGAAGTCTGCGCCGCATCCAGCCCAAGACGAAGGAAAAGGAGGTAGCAGACTGCTAGTAGCTATAAGAGAGGAGCCTGCGTTGACCACTTTGTTCTCAGTTCTGCCGTGGTTCGAATTGCATTCTGCCACCGATCGGGATCCTGCGCATCTAGAGAGGGTTGTGGTTCTTGTTTGAGGAAGACGGGGCGCAGGTGGGGTGAATTTAAGAACGACGTGCGTGAATTCGGGAAAACAGGACATTGGAGAGAGGGCGCGTGTTGAAACGACGCGCGGCGACTAGACATAGACAGACTACATACGGTCGAGTATAAGAGATGTACTCGCGGGTAAGATAAAATACCAGATCAGATGGAGGACGGAGCACGTATTTTTGGTGCAGTATTTATAAGACGCGTTCGGCGTTCGGCTTGGGGCGGTTAGGAAAGGCCGAGGACAAAGGGCTAACAGTTTCCGCGGTCTCGGTGAGTCGGTGGTCGCCCAGGAGGCCGGAGTTGAATTCGAGAGTCGAGCCAGCGTGAATTTGGGACCTGATTTCACGCAAAACAACGGGCTTTCTGGTCATAAGGTAATAATGGTGGAGTTGACGGAGGGAGATCAAGGCTGAGTACTGATTTAATTCGAGGAGACGCTCGGATAAGATATAGATCAGGGCGGAACACGCGATTGGCACGCATCTGGGCGGTATTTATAAGACACGGGAAGGCAGTGGAGGGTGTGCGGCAAAGCCGAGTAAAAGAACACGTAGCGGGCGCAAGTTGAGTGACGCTGCCAGGAGCAAGTTGCAGTTGGAGGACTTGAGCTGTAGAACTATCCAGACAGGCGCCGGGTGATTTTATCAATTTCCACGAACGTCGGGCGAGGCAAGGAGAACCTAGAACAAGCGTGAAGCTGTCGACGGAGACAGACAGAATCGAGGGTGGGCGAGACTTTAGTCGAGCCGACGGCAGCACATCTTCGCAAGTCAGCGAGGCTTTCAGCGCCTAGCTAGCGTCTATCCCACACCATCTTCTGGAACACACCCGCGCGCCTCCCGTATCTTCTTGGACAACCAGAACGCACGGCAGGTGCCTGAAAAGAAATTTGGGTTTAGGCACGGCTGTGATTACCAAAACAAGCACATCGTCATCATCTCGCTGCTGTCGCCTCACCACACCCATTCTAACTTACACACACGACAAGTCCATCCACATAGACTCACAGGAGCACGATGGGGCAGACTGCCTCGCGCACTGCACCGCAGGTAAACGCGGAATCGGTGCAGACGACGAGGGACGCTGGCACCCAGACGTCGACGCATCCGAGTCCTTCCGTGGAGAGGGAGAAGGAGGGGGAGGTACGGCCACGGCGCAAGCGCCTTTCGACGCTGCGAGGGCTCGTCAAGCGGCCTGTCAGCGCGCTGGTTCCCGCCACGGAGGGTGATTTTGGTGTTACCAATAATGAGGGAGGGAACAGCAGGCGAGCCTCGAGACGGTGGTCAAGACTGTTCAATTCCAACTCGGCGTCCAATTCGCCGTCGATAAATGTACCACAAGCTCAGTCTGCGGCTGAAGACGCAGAGGCATCTGTGCACGACGAGGAAGCAGAAGCGGAGCCCTCTCTAGAAGAGCAGCTGCAGGAACGCGAGCACGAGCAAGACGAGAACGAGGACGAGGGGGTGGAGCGGGAGTGGGCCCGCCCGCCGACGCCGATGCCCCTTCCGCTCGCTGCGCCGCCCGCCCCGTCCCTACCGTCTCCGTCTCCATCTGCCACTCTCCCGACCCCGACACCACAGCCGCCACCCGTACAGCAACAAGGAGGGGGACGCGCCTTCCCGCCGCCGGGAACGCTCGTCGTCGTGCAGGGCGTCGTGCACACGACGGACGTCCCGCCCCCGGCCCCCTTCGCTGCTCCGCATGCTCTTCCCCATCAACATTATCATAATCCTGATTCGAATGCTGCCAACCCCAACACCAACGTCTGGCCCACTACGCCCCCGCCCACTCACTCCCCCACCACAAACGCGCATACACCCGCTACTAATCCTCCAGCTCACACCGCCAACGGCAGCGGAAATAACAGCGGAAATAGGGACGCCGGGTGGAACAACGTGTCCGGGAGCGGCATCAGCAGCAGCAGCATCGATGTGCTGGGGACGTTGTTGACGTGCGTCGTTTCCTTTCCTTCCATTTCATTCCGTTTCTTCCTTCTCTTTATTTCTATTTTCTTTCTTTCTCTTTTTTTCGTTGGTGGATATATTTGGGGAGCGAATCCCTCGTATATTTTCGAATTCCGATTCGCCCCGTCCTCTTTACTCCGATTCCCTCGACATCATTCTATTCTACCTACTAACACCCTTTACAGCGTCGCAGCCCAAGCCACCGCCGCCTCCCTCCTCACCGGCTCCACCGACGCCATGCTCGCCCGCGCGCGCGGCGCCCCGCTCCCCCCTCCGCCTCCCACGCCTTCCGTTAATCCTGCTGCTGTTAATCCGCCTTCTATATCTGTTACCCCGCCGTCCATACCCGGTAGTCCTACGCCTGCGACGAGGGAGAGGGAGACGTCGCCATTCGAAGCGGGGAGAAGAGGGCGGGGCCCGTGGACGACGCTGCGCGAGCGGCTGTCGGCGCCCTCGTTCTCGCCCTCTCCCTCCTCCTCCTCCTCTCCCCTTACCTCCAATTCGCCTTCCGCCTCCACTCCCCTCGGCTCTGCGGCCGGTCCTAGCCCCGCGCCCACGACGCCCTTCTCCCCCCCTTCGTTCTCCCCCTCGCCTGCTCCTCCTTCCGCGACGGGGACGGGAGCGGGAACAGGAGTACAAGGAACAGGAAGCGCAAACACACTCACCGACGAGCGCGCAGCGATGCTCGCCGAGATGGCGCGCGCGTTTAATCTCGGGCTCGGCGTCGCGGGCGCGGGCGGGCGGCGTGTGCGGCCCCGTCTTTCTGCCTCTTCTAGGGGGAGAAGGTTTGGCGTTCGGGAGGGCTCTGGGGATTACCAACAGGAAGGGAGTGAAACAGAACGCGAAGATGAGGAAGAGGAGGAAGATGGGGCGCCGGGCTCGTTCGAGCGGTTTTTGGTGGATCTGCAGGTGGATTTGCGGGCTGCGTTGGGGGGTGGGCCACCTACTCCTTCTTCTCTTACTCCTGCTTCTTCGCCTCCTACGTCGGATCCAACTGAGGGGGATGGGGAGCGGGTGATTTTGAGGGCTATTCCGGGGACGGAGGAAGACGAAGACGACAGCGAGTCGTCTTCGTCCGAGTCGTCTTCGGAAGCAGAAGGCGAATCCGAGGAGGAGGAAGAAACGACCGAGGCGGAGGGTGCAGCCGGCGAGGGCGAGGAAGAAGAGACGCCCGCGACGACGACGCCTGGGGAGGATGTCCTCACCTCTTCGTCCCCCGCAGCTACAACCGCAACCGCACCTCCTCCTCTGACTACCACCGCTCCACCGACGCCCGAAGGGACAGGTGTGGGCGCGAACGCGAACGGGAACGCGGGCACGAACGGGAACGGGACCGGGAACGCGAACGGGACGGTGAACTGGTGGCGGCTGTACCGCTTCCCGGCGATCGTCGCGCCTGCGGGTGCGGTTGGGGGGCGGGGGGCTGGTGCTGCTCCTCCCGCGACGAGTTCCGCCTCGACGGCGACGGCTTCGACTTCGACGGCGGTCGAAGGAACAACCGCAGTCGAAGGCGCGGCACCAACGCCGCAGCCGCAGCCGCAGCCGCAGACGGTCGTCCCCGTGATCGTGGTGGGGCTGCAGAGCGTGCGCGGGCCGCTGGGGGGCATGTGGGCGGGCGCGTTCCCGCATCCTGCCCACGCCATGCCGCACGCGAATGTGCCTAATCCCATACCTCATCCTAATGCGCATACTCATTCGAACCCTGCGCCCGCGACGAGTGGGGCAGGTGGGACGCAAGAAAGAGAAAGAGAAAGAGAGGGAGAAAACGAGGGGGAGGGAGAGGGAGAGGGAGGGGAGGGGAGAGCGCCGACGAGTGGGGGGGTGGGGGTGCAGGAGCCGGGGGAGTGGGAGCGGGTGGGGGTTATTCAGGAGGGGACAGGGCCGAGTCGACTTAATTCATCGGCGGGGGTGGACCAAGGAGAGGCCAGGGAGGAAGGAGGAAACGAGGGAGCGAGGAGGAGGCGCAGCTGGTGGCGGCTTGGACGCGGGCGGCGGGAGAGGGAGGGGGCACGTGCTGTGTTCGTTGCCGGTGGGGTGGAGGAGGGTGGGGATGCGAATGCGGAGGAAGATGCGCCCGCAGAACAGCAGGCGAGCGGGGCAGGAGAAGACGACACGCCGGACCCCGAGATCGAGGCGGCGCGCGAGGAGGCGCGGGCGCTTGCACGCGCGTTGGCGGGCGCGCTGCCTGCGGATTCTGCGGATCAGCAACAGCAAACGACTCCGGAGCCGGGACAAGGAGGAGTAGGGCAGGGCGGGCCGGCGCAGGAGTCGCGGACGTTTTTGATCTATGTTATTGGGGGTGCGTTTCTTTTCCTTTCTTTTTTATTCTGAGGGAAGTTGATTTGATTTGGACAGGCTACTACCCACCAGAGCATGGGATCCTTACGGGCGCGGGCGGGGTGGAGAGTTTCGAGGCGCTTTTGTGGGTCTTTTCTTTCTTTCCTTCTCTCGCACCTCTCCCTCTTCCCTTTACCCACGACAATTGACACACGCTAATTCCTCCGCAGGGAACTCGGCGACCTCCTCGGGCACATGCGCCCGCCGACGGCGTCCAAGGCGGACATTGCGCGCGCGGGGCTCGCGGTCGTACGGCGCGAGGCGCTCCCTGGGCGCGTGACGGCCAATTGTCTGGAGAAGGTGTGTCCCCCTCTCGTTTCTAAATTCAGATAATAATAATACTAATAATACTAACCGCTCGCAGTGCCTCATCTGCCTGGACGACTACGACGACGCGGATGACATCCGCGTGCTCTCGTGCCGGCACGCGTTCCACCAGACGTGCGTCGACCGCTGGCTCGAGACGGGGAAGAATAATTGTCCCGCGTGTCGGGCTGCCGTGAGTCTTCCCTTTGCCTTTTAAGCCGCGTGCTGATGCCGTTTAGGGCGTACCTACGGACGGCGTGCCTGCGGAGTTAGGACCCACGGCCAACCCGCCCTCTTCCTGATATACATTCTTAACGCATCCACTTACTCGTATACAGCACTCACGTCTTCCCATCGCTTTCGTTTCGCTGCACCCAATCCCTCTCCTCTCATGTACCCTCACCCATGCCTAATCGCGCGACGTCGCGCAGAAAAAAGAAACGAATACGAAATGTACCTAGTTAGAAGACTCGACTCGCGTCTGGATGTAATATAATGCTATTGCTTTTGGATTCCGTTTATGTGCGAGGTGTATTTGCTACGGCTCATACCGCGGTGAAGCCCGCCTCCTTGAGCTTCGCCACGAGCTCGTCCACGCTGCCGACCTTGCCGCCGCCGACGCGCACCGGGGGCTCGGTGACCTTGAGCGTCTCGAGCCGCGGGGTGAAGTCGACGCCGAGGTCGGCGGCGGTGAGCTTCTCGATGGGCTTCTTCTTGGCTTTCATGATGTTCGGGAGGGAGGCGTAGCGGGGTTCGTTTAATCTGCAGAAAATAAGCGGATGAGCACAAATGAAGGCAACACACTCACCGCAGGTCAGTTGTGACGACGAGCGGCAGCCGACAGCGAATCTCCTCCGAGCCGCCGTCGATCTCGCGCATGACGACCGCCTCCCGCTTCGCCACGTCGACCTCGACCTTGCTCGCGAACGTCGCCTGGCCCCAGCCGAGCAGCCCCGCGAGCATCTGCCCCGTCTGCCCCGCGTCGTCGTCGATCGCCTGCTTGCCCATGATCACCAGATCGACCTTTCCCGCGCCCGCGCTCTCCCGGTCGATGAGCGCGCGCAGCGCCTTGGCGACGCCGAGCGGCTCCGGCGCGGGCGCGGAGTCGGGCAGCTCGACGTGCACCGCGCCGTCCGCGCCCATCGCGAGCGCCGTGCGCAGCGTCTCGGCGGCCTTGGGCGGGCCGATGGTCACTGCCTTGATCGACTTTACACCGTCTTTCAGGCGCTCGCGCAGCCGGACGGCCTCCTCCACCGCTGCATTGCTTGAGTCCGTGAAAAGGCGGAGGTCTGTTCGGACGCACCGATTTCGTCAAAGGGGTTCTAAGACTGGCTCAGTGGATGTATGCGGACAATCTGGCGCGCGTACCATGGAGTGCTTGACGTTGAGGTCGATCCCGGTCTGTTGCGGGTTGACACGGATTTTGACCGCATAGTCGACCGCGCTGGAATCGGGGTCAGACATGCCACAGGCTAATAAATATGGCTAACCGCTTGACGGGTACGAGAATATTTAACAGACGAGACGCGGTTGGACGCATAGCGAACGTCAAGGAATTATAGATTCGACTATGTAGCGCGGTTTAAAATCTGGTCAACGAACAGTCTGGTCTACGTGAGACATGTCAGTCGTGGTATACCTGTGTGCTCACTTCTTTACGAATCTGAACGAGACTATGCCAGTAGCGACGGCGGGGAATGAAAGTCGGGAGCAAGTCGGGAATCACGAGGTATCACGAGCTACGCGCTGCCAAATATGTATCAACATCCTTGCCCCTTGACTTCAACCACCAATGCCAGTCGTCACCCGCAGAGCCTCCAGGTGCATTATCCGATGGCTTCCAAACGAAATTCTGACAGAAGTCATCCATCATCTGGACTCGTATCGAGACTTGCTCGCACTTTGCTTGACCTCGCGGCTCGTTTGCGCTCTTGCCACCCCACTCCTCTATGAAACCGTTAATCTCGCCACTGTCCCCGCCGTTTCGTCCTATTTTTCGGCATTGCAGATCTCATCTCATGCAAGGCCGGAATTAGTCCGTAAATTGCATATTGGTCAAGAGACAGAGGATTTGTACGCATTCCCGCAGGCTTGAAAACATAAAGGTGTTGATGGCCTTGCTCCTAAGACCATTACCATCCGAACTCGTGGACGAGATTCTTCCCGCCTTTCAAGGATTTCGTCATTTGCAACACCTGACTCTGTTCATACCTGTGCCGATCTCTCCCGTCCTGTGGGATGCACATTTCCCCGCGCTGCGCCAGCTTAGGTCGACCGTAGACCCTTTTAACTCTATTTCTTTCCGGAATTTTATCCGCCGACATCAGACTCTTACCGAGCTTGAAGTCTTCCGATTGCCAACTGCGCCCCCCAGGGCGGGCCCAATCCCTAATCTTGGCCCCATCTCCTTGCCGAATCTGAAACTATTCGCCGGTCCAGCATGTTTTGCCTCGGCGCTGGTGGTGAACACTAAAATTTTCGAATTTGCTACCATTGTTTTCCTTCCTGACGATCCAGGCCTGGCGGTCACCTTGACGCCTCTCGGACCCGGTACTGCTGGTGTCGCCCCCATCGCCATCTGCATCATCTCCAACGACTCCCCAGAGGCAACCCTTCAATGCATCTCCCAGATCGTGCCTCATGTCGCAATTGTCAAGCTGCACAAATTAAAGACTCGGACCTTCGGCCTGGCATCCCCGGCAAGTCCCTACCCAAATGCGACGGAATTAGACTAATTCATCTTCCAGGACGCCGTTCGAAACATCGCACAAACTTTGACGCGATTCACTAGTCTGAATATTCTATCGTTCTCCGGCTTCGTACTCGATGAGGACGAGGGTGTCGAGGCAGAAAGACTGGAGAGGGATGCAGGAATCATCGAGTCCTGGGCAGAGGCTTGCCGAACGTTGTGGTCGGTCGATTTCCGTAAGTCGCGTGGCGTTTCTGCTTTGTGGTGCTGATCTAACTCGCAGATGGGCGCAAATGGAAGCGAACCGTCGACGAAGTCTGGCGATTATGCGATTGACCATCGGAGAAACCTTTGTATCGTTCTTGACTTTCGGGTAACGTAGACGGCTTCGGAGTCACCGACATTGTGTGTGATAAATATATGCTCTTGAATTTGGTGATTCCAACAGCGCACCTATCCATAGTCTTATCCTATCCCAGGTGCCTCTACTCTCTCTCACCCTTCTGGACAGCGCTCCGAGGATCTGGAAGATTGTTCTCGTTGAACTAAGACGCTTGGTCCTTCGGTGGTAGTTCTTTCTTTGTCCCGCCCTGCATGGGTCGCTACATGAAATCTCACTGTCTCTTCTTGAATTTTATTTCTCGCTAGCTCAGCCCTCCGAAAGAAATATTTTCGCCTTTTCTGGGAGGCTTTGTTCGCATCTCGGAGGCCACCAGTTTACATCTCGTCCCCTCGAGCAAGGTGGCAAATGCTGGATACTATACGCATAAAACTAAAACCGTTATCTAGCTAGACGGAGGTTCCATAACGGCTTAGTCTCCTGTTAGGATGGGTTTTCAGATCCTGTCAAATACACTACACACGACCGCACAGGGCCGCACCTAGTCCGGGGAGTCCTATTCTTGGCCTGGATTCTTCGGTTCTTCCACCTCCCAGGAAACGGGCGCTTGAATTTGGGGGACAAATCTTCGTCCCTCCTGGCACAGGACGCGCTTGCAATTCTTATCGTTCGTTTCAAGTCGTCACTCCGCATCTGCCATTTAAACTATCATAAAATCACTTGACAAAACCCTCAGATCATGACTGATCTATGTCCCGCTTGCGAGCGAGACATCCTGCCGGGCTCTGCCTCTCAGTGTCCGGGATGCACCGAGTTGTATTGCAGTGAATGGTGCCTCGAAGATAGGGCCGACTTCCATGTCCGTCGTTGCACAAATCCGCGCCGGCCGCTTACGACGGCGGATACCCTCACGACCGCGGTTTATGACGACATGTTCCCCGATGACCCACAAACGAACGAAGACTATTTCTTCACCCGCGCCCGCGCTCCCCAGGACAAAACCCAACTTTTGGGTCTCTATATTGGAATCCTGAAGTACCATGAGGTCAAGCCGAGCACCCTTCACCAATGGAGGTTATCAGGAACGATGGTGGAAAATATCAAGGGGTTATATGAGGTGAGATTACTGTCTATGACCGCGAGAAATGACCTCAAATTTGCCGTCACAGGCCCTCCCCGCTCATACGAGGGGCGGTTACTATGCATGGTTCCTTAAACACCTCGATATATTCGAACCCCGTCCCGATGCTCTTGTTTCTCTTTCCCCACGCCATCTCTGCGCATAATGCGGTGTATCTGCTAGCGTACGATGTAGTGCATGCAAGAAAGTCTGGTATTGCAGCAAAAAATGCCAGCAAGACGAATGGAACGGCCATCTCGTCGATTGCGACCTAGGCCGACCTATCAACTCTGCAGACCATCCGCGTGCGGCTGTTCATCGATGCAAAGTACCCGAGGATGCGGCGACATTGTCGAATTATGGGCTCGCCCGTGTTGATGAGGCAGGCAGCAAAATGCTGCTGGACGTGTACAGGATTTTATTCGAGGAAGGCGTGCGGTCTCGCGACATACACAAGTGGCAAGTCACGGGAAACCTCCTCCAGGAAGTAGAGAAGCATCTCAGTCGGCTCGAAACGTGGAAGACAGATAACATCGTGCGCTGGGTGGGGGCCCATCGTTACGTATTTGACTCCACCATGGCCGTTCCCAAAGATGACGATGAACAAACGAGGAGGTTCAGCGCGGCGGTGGTCAAGTTGTGGAGCGACGTGGGCGATTTCCCGTCTCAAAACGCCGACGAAATATATTCAGCCATCAGAATGTGGTCCCAGGAAAGGACGGACTTTTTCACGTTTCGTTCTGCACTGAAACTGGCGCACCCTGGGCCGGAGGTGGATTCCTGGCTGCGCTTCGGCTTCTGCGCCTGTGGCGACGAATCCGAAGAATCGTTCCTCAACAACACGTACCAAATCCTCTCGGAGCGTTGTTCTTACGATGAATTCCTCGCCGCCTATGAAAACTCGAAATTCATAGAACTTCTCGACGCTCACGAGCTCCGTGGGCGTCGAATGGTTCACATATCTAGAGGATGTCCTCTCCGGATCCCCTGTCCGGTTAAATCGGTCTGGCCTCTGAAGCGGCATTTGCAGTTCCGGACGAGTGTACGATCCGACTTCGTGCCGTCTGTGAATCTGCACCACAGGCTGGGGCTTATTTATAAAAGAGCCTCTCATTAGGTCCGGACATTTTTATATATAGGGTTCTAAACTAGAGGCGGATTATTTATAAATGGTTAGAGGTCCTCTCCCCACTTCCAGTACGGCGTGATCGCTATGCTCGCAGCGATCAAACATCGTTGACGTCGCAGACAGCGATCAGAGGTATTGTGATGTTTGGCACCACCTTCACGCTATTGACACAAATTTGGCAGTAACCTTCCGCCGCGTCCCAATCGGGTAGACGATAGGAGGTACGACGCGATTTTGCCGCGGCGGGAACATCCAGGCATTGTTCTGCACCTGCTAAAGCTGGGCAATTTTAGGGAAGTCCTCTACACTGGCTCAGAACAGACAACATATTATTATAAGAGGGTGAATATAAACAGGTTCTTTATTCGTTAAAATTATATGCCCGCTTGCGTTCACACACGAGGCACACAGGAACATAAGCAACTGCGAAGATTATCACGATTTACAGGAGGGTACAAACCATGCAGGGTATGTGCAGGGCCAGGGGCGAGAGGAGGGAACGAGGTGAAGCAGCGGAGACCGCTTGGCACCTCAAAGCGTCGCCGTCCCGCTTAAGCTGCGGCTCCGCCCCGTCTCAGGCCCGCCCTTGCGCCACACAACAGGTGGCGTGCCCCGCGACCTCCGCGCGGTGCCATCGCTGATGCCCTCCGGCGACCAGCAGCATCTCCTCGCACTCGCGCTCCCGCTCCGCCTGGCCCTCCTCGCTCCCGCCCCTGCTGCCGGCGGGAGCCAAATCACAAGCCCGAATCCCAGCATCGGCGCGGGAGCGTCAACGGGGGTCAGGAGCCGGAGCCGATGCGCTCTATAGCGGCTGTGAAAGTGCAAATCGTCTGCCCTTGCGGACCTTGAGCCCGTGCGCATGCGCGAGAGCGAGTGCAAGCCCAATTGCGACCGCAACGCAGTGTGCGGTGGGCCCGAGGATGAGCCCCCCGCCCAGTCGGAGGCGCAGCGCGCAGCCGCGCTGGCATGCCCAGAGTTGAGCGGGAGCAGCGCGGGGCGGTGCTTGCAGGTGTGGGCATCGAGCGCATCGATGAGGCCGTTGACGGTGAAGACCGGCGGAAAGGGATTGACCATATGAGCGGCGTCATCAGGTAAAACAGCTGAAGAACAAAAATTGTAGTACACGCACCTGTAGAAACCCCACTGGCCACAAAAAGAGCACAGGGTTGAATCAGAACATCCTTCTATCCATCCTCTTCTCTGGCATTACTCCGCCTACCACCAATACATAGATCATTTTGCACGACCCGGCATTTGCAAGAATTACTTTGCTTGAAAAGGCTCAGGGCCTCGGTCATAGCGTCCGGGATGAGACACATCGAACGAGGGTTGGCTATGGAGGATCCCGGGAGGAGTTTGATGTACATTGAAGCTTTGTCTGGCCGATGGCGCGAGGATGTACCTGGGACCCGCTAGAATTTACACAGCAATTTAAGTGGTTCCTTCAGAGAGATGGAGCCAGAGACCCAGAGTCTAAGACCATGTGAGTCCACTAACGGTGTCGGCAGCGGCCAAATGACGAGAAAACCCGGGTTCGACGATGGATGCGGTGTGGGAGAAGCGGCTTGTCACGGGAGTAACGCCGTGATGATCCAATGATTTGGAGTGTCGGGCTTCTCGGAGAGGCAAAAACCTGCTTTTTTTGAGCCACTAACAAATTCCCTGCAAATTCTGAGGACACAGAAATCCTTTTGTTCAACCTAAAAACCCTCAAAGCCAAAGAAACAGTAAATTTGGATGGAATTTATATATTAGGAACACAGTATTCCAGGTGGCAAATGGGCACGCAGGGCCTGTTCGTGGATTAAACACCAGAATACACATCGTTGGAATCACAGAATCATTGGATTGTAATTTTCATCACGAAAATACAGGTGAACCTTTTCAAAGGCGCAATTTCTTCATTGGGAAAACTGAAAACTGCTTGGCTCGAGGGGATACAGGACTCTACACAAATTCTGAATACACAGAAACTCTTGTATCTCACTCTAAAATGCTGCGGGACAAAAAAACCAGCAATTCAGAGGTATTTTGTAAATTGGGAACACAGCATTTCGGATGGCGAATGCGTGCAGAGGACCCTATCACAGATCTAACGCCACAGATCATGTCTACGGATCCATACGGTCATGTAATGGTCAATTACCCCAGGAAATATAGGTAATTTCTTCGGCTTCATGATTCTTGGTAGCTCAAAATATCCAAAGTAACCGTACTAGTACGTGTAAATCTTGTTCAATCCTCCCGACTACAAAATTTTCCAGGTGAAAAATACAGTTCAGGAAATTGCATATGCCACCAATGAACATGTCTGATAGCATCCCAGAGATATATCCTTTCAAGGAACCTTCAAAACGTGGAATTTATTGCGCAATACCGGGATACAGGTTTTGTAATTGTCTGACATTTTCGGCCCGAAACCCTGGTTAAAAACAGTGATTTTCACAGTTATTTCAGACAGACTTATTACCTGCATGTTCGTGGACCATTGAGATGAAGTCAGGGCCCCAATTGACAAGAGCTCGACCTGGATTCGGTGATACCTACCTCGTGAATCTTTACAGTTAATTGTACCTAATAAGGCTCAATTGTTGATCTCATTTTCAGTTTAGCCCAAAAGAGACGACAGAAATGGGATAAGAGGAGTTAGATTGCCGCAGAAAATGGGAGCGAGGCGTTGCACATATGAACATGTTTAAGCGCCGGGGCGCCTAAACCGGACATTCCTACATTCGGCAAATTGATTTGGAGGCTCTGTTTAATCCAACACTGAAGCAGAACACTCAGAAATGATTGGGTCAAGGAATGGGATGATTTGGACCATTGGAACCCCCCAATATATAAGCCAAGATAATAAATGCAAATATTGGGCCGACACGTTTTTCGGGCCGAAGAACGTCGATATTTCATGGAATTGAGACGGCGTAATATCCCTGTAATTGTTTTGGGTGGACCGATCCCATCCTTGGATACTTAATTGCCACGACTTGACTCAATCTGGCCATGGTAATTGAGAGCTTTGGACTGGAACGGGAAGCCGGGCAGTCAACGTGTGCATAGGATCCTTCGGAAGTGTGCCGTTGCGTTGCGTGAATTAATTTGAAAAACAATGACACGTCCCCAATAAATCTACAACGAACCGGCTTAATTGACAGGTGGAATTTATTGTTCCTTCATTGGATCAAGTTTGTGTCGAGGATTGGTCCAATAATTTCTACACCAAGAAACTTGGATGAACGTTTTACAGAGGTATCCTCTCATTCAACAACATTGCCCAGTGCAAGAGGCGCTGCCCAACGCGCTAGGATCCACGGCGGCTGCCGGAGCGCGGGGTGGCCCGGCCACCCGGGTAGGCCGCGGGGATAAACTGAGAGGCGGGGCCTACATTGATTGTTAATTTACGGCATTACCATAGAAGGTAGTCACTTATATCGTCCATACCATCCAGCATGCAGATGAAAGCTGAGGGGTGGCCAATAGTGGTAATGACCCCTATTTGGCAAAAGCAAAAGCACCGACACACCCAGGATGGGAATCTTTTAAGGTCGCTTAAAAGATGTATGGAAAGAATGTGTATTTGTAGTCTAATATATCTTGATTGATTTAGCGAGATTCAATGAAGTAAGAAAGGATTACAGACACAACTAGAATTCATAGGTCTTTTCGACTTGATTGATTTCTATCTTATTCACCATGTAAGAAAGGTGTCTGAAAAGAACATCAATCAGGTGCCAAATCAACCATTTTTGATTTCTGGGGTATCGACGGTACATAAAAGCACATTGTAAAGTACATGTTTTAGGCCAATGAGGGATTTTTGCTATTGGATCGGAAAATGCCGGACAAATAGCAAAAATCCCTCATTGGCCTAAAACATGTACTTTACAATGTGCTTTTATGTACTGTCGATACCCCAGAAATCAAAAATGGTTGATTTGGCACCTGATTGATGTTCTTTTCAGACACCTTTCTTACATGGTGAATAAGATAGAAACCAATCAAGTCGAAAAGGCCTATGAATTCTAGTTGTGTCTGTAATCCTTTCTTACTTCATTGAATCTCGTTAAATCAATCAAGATATATTAGACTACGAATACACATTCTTTCCATAGGTCTTTTAAGCGACCTTAAAAGGTTCCCATCCTGGGTGTGCGAGTAATAACATGCCCCAATACCATCATGATCCGAAGCACCATCAGGCAATCAGATGTGCCCGCCCACCAAAACGACGACGAGCGCCCCGTTCCCCTGCACGTCGCCGGGGCGCATTCGTACTATGTACTTGTACATATAGAATCTAGTGGATTATATCCAAAGGTTGATACATAGACCCCACCGGAGCAACAGCTATGTGGGTGCAAGGGAAGGCAAAATTTCGGTGATTTTGGGTGGCAGAAGGGAGGCGCGACTGCACCGCCACCCGCCTGATGTGTGCCCGATGAAAGCGCCCACAATGCCGCCGCGTGAAGCGCTACCAGATTGGGAAAGAACCAGCATTGCAAAGGTACTTCTAATAATTTATAAATGAGGAGTCTCTAATCTAGAGGCCCATTTATAAAATTTCCCCGTTCCAACGAGAGTCCTCAATTATAATAAATCCCCACTATGGCCTGGAATCTGGACTATGAGTTCATGAATTGCAAGTCGGACAGCGAGTACCAGGAATTGAAGGACCTCTACAAGGCCCTTTTCGAACGCAACGATGACAATCCCCCAAAGCTCCACGACGCATGCTTGTCGGGGTCTCTGTATAAGTACTATGTGCTGGGGCTGATTCCGGAGCTGAAGAAAAAGAAAAACAGGGCCAAGAAATTCGAGCGCCTGCTGCGAAACATATATCCCCTTCCAACTCTGGATGATTCTTGATTGCTCAAATGGTACGAGTACGTATGTTGTCGGGGGTGGGTTTGGTTTCAAACTGGATGGAATGCTTGGTAATGAGGTAGTGATATGAAATTTGTCGATGATGAACTTTGTTGGTAGTACTAGTATGCGAAAATCAAATTCTCTTAGCGTGGTCCATGCTCTAGATGTCGACTCTCACATGTCTTTGACCCCTCCCCCGGAATTATTTTTCGTAGGCTCCGAGACTGTGGACTTGTCCCTGGGCGGCGTCTCTTCTCCTTTTCCGGGTTTTGAAGGGTATTTTGTGGTGGGCCAGCATTTTTGTTTCCGTCCTTTTCTCGCTGAATATATGTGCGCTTGCCAGTGGGGGTTCATAATGTGTAAGTGGAACACTCTTGCCTCAATTCGGGGGATGTGAACCCATTGGGCGCCAACGGGGGATTTGGTTTGAACGCTGCAGTGTAACCGTTCCAAGTCAACTTCGTCTTGGGTATTCAGATCTGTCCCGCCGGGGCTGGCATTGTCCTCCCAGTGTGATTCTACAGTACGTTCGGGCGAACCGCCGAACTATCAGAGATTGGGGATTGAGGAATCATTGGAAAGAGGCTTCCTATTCTCCAGCATTTTCCAAGGCGGTTCAAATTTGGATGAACTTGAAGTCAAGTTGAAGTCAGGAGAGTCAACTCCGGGATTCCGGAAGATTTCGGACCGATTGATCATTGTGGCAGTGT
Organism: Mycena maculata; assembly: GCA_029448575.1. Classification (NCBI taxonomy): domain Eukaryota; kingdom Fungi; phylum Basidiomycota; class Agaricomycetes; order Agaricales; family Mycenaceae; genus Mycena; species Mycena maculata. The sequence continues at coordinate 138,395 of JARJLG010000017.1, read as the reverse complement.
GCTGCTTGACCAACGACCACCACTTGGGCCTTTGAGGGTAAGTGTCAGCCAGCACTACCATGTCTTCTATGTAATCACTTGTGTCTTTCCAGGACCTCCCCGATGAGCGAGCGGACCCCACGGTGCTTGGTGTGTGTGGCGCCCTTGTGGATGGCTCGTCGACAGCAGAGGCGCCGGCTGACTGGCAGTCCAGGCTCACTGCATCCTTGACCACGACTCCTGCGACACTGTCCCGGCATCAGGAACTCCTGACCACAAATGATGTACCTAGCGACACAGAAACCATCTTCGTCCAATCCGTCCTTTCACAAGGCGACGCTCACCTGGCCTATCTTGACGATGAGATAGCGCAACTGCAGGCTCGACTGCAGCAACTGGAGGGGGAGCGCGTGTCCCTTTCGCACTACCAGGCGCAGAACAGAGTCATTATCTCCCCGCTCAGGAGAATGCCGCCCGAGATCATGGGGGAACTATTCTCGTTGACGTTACCGTCCTACGGTGCGACCCGGAACTATCGGAAATTCAGCATGAGGGACAGCCCGTGGCTGTTGACACAGATCAGCGCCCGCTGGAGAAGAATTTCCATCTCGGTTCCTTCGCTGTGGTCCCGAATTGTCGTCAGATATGAGGAACCAGCAGCGTGGCCTGTGTCCGCCATCGAGACCCAGATCCAACGCGCCCAAACACTGAGGATTCGCTTTTTATCGTCCAAAGATGTTGACCCCGGTCCTCAGATCCAGATGTTCGAGCTCCTCGCCAAGCACTCCTTGCGCTGGGAAGAAGTCACACTTGGGATAATTCACCCGATGCTGCCTATTTTGACCTCCATTTGACATCGTGTGCCGTTATTGCGCCAGTTATGGATACAATCGAATGACAAGGACAATCTTCTCTCTTTCGACTCCATTGACTGTTTCATTGACGCTCCTCACCTTCGCCAAGTCGGCGTCTGCGATTCATATTCTTCGACTTCGATTCTTATGCCTATCCATCAACTGACGCATTATGAACTGGATGGTTCGGTGGATATGCACTTGGGTATTCTAAAGGAAGTAAAAAACCTCGTCCATGCGCGCATCTTCGTCCAGGTTGATGCGGGAGCACCCTCTGAAATCTTGGCCATACCCTCTCTTCGCCGCCTCTATGTATCCGACGTCAACTTTTTGGACTACATCACGGCCTCTACTGTGGATGAAATCGCCCTCGCGGTCGCTTTTGGTGGCGGCCCGAATATTCTTGCACGTCTCGGCTCCTTCATTGAGCGCTCATCCTGTTCTCTCCGAGCACTTTCACTCCGAGGGTCGCCTGATTTACATACAACCACCGCGATTTTACTCAGGGCCCCCTCAATCACCGAGTTAGCAATAATCATTCACGATCCTGACTGGATCGAAGAGATCAATGTGATGCTGACAACATTCATTGTGTCTGGCTCGTCGGACACGGTGATCTCTCCCCGTTTGCGCTGCCTTTCTTTTGGATGTGAGGTCGACAGCTACATCCACTACACGCAGTACGTTAAAATGCTCAAATCCCGCTGGAAAGCACAGGGCTGCGAGCTCAAAGCCGCAGCGCTCCTGCTCGAGGAAGATCCGGGCCCAGATCCGACCACACTGGGTGAATTGGAAAGCCTTCGTCAAGATGGATTGGATTTTCAATTGTTGAAAGGACGGGAGGCGCGGGATACTATGAGGGGCTGGTCTCAACATATAATACATGAGCCTCGATCCTCTTTCACTGTGTACTAATCGTTGCAATAAATCTGTGTACTTGAAATCTCGCTGTCCTGCCAAGTGGTCGCACACTCACGCCCACCCGAACGACTGGTCGACGACATCGCTCGAGTCCTCTTCTGAGTCTGAAGCAGATTGCACGGTCAACTACGTTGAAGAAAAGAATCTACTTCCATGTACGCACCATTGATAATATCAAAGTGCGTCATGTCTGCCTGCAGCAGCAGATCGCGCACATTCATGCTCGGGCCTTCATCGAATGCGTCCTCATCCTGGTCACCGTATGGGGTATCCACCCTCCAGCGGGTGAGCTCTCAGGAGCGAAGGCTACGCAGGCGGCGGCGTCATCGTGAGGGAGTGTTTGGGACACGCGTGCGGAGGCGCGGCGGCCACCTACAATCAAATAATAAGTTTGAGTGTATTGAATGAATTGGGAACGAAGGTTGACGTACTACTACACGCTCCGATTCGCTCTCGCTGGATTCCGACGGGCCAGAGAAGGATGGGCGGCGATCGGCATCTGACGAGGAAGGGCGCATGATGAGGTTGCGGGCCCTGCGTTGCGCGTCCAGCGTCTGGGGAGCAGGCTGCGATCGCGGCTTGACCGTCTCTGGAGGGGTCGACGTCTCCACGCGTCGTGCTCTCTTGGGCGTTTGAGGCGGCGACCGACACCCCGACGGTTGTGGTAGTCGGGATGGTGTCGTGTCCAAAGGCATGGTGGGTATCCAAGGATATTCTGGCAGCAGAGCCCGACGGATCTCGTCTATGCGCAACTCGATCGGGACGTCGGAACCTGGCGCAGATAATCCCAGAGCAACGAAGGTCGCGTCGGTCGGCCGATGCTGCGAGGAGGTTAGGCGGCATCAATGAAGAATTCAGGCGTTTCCGACCTCAAAGTCGATGCTGGCTTGGTGAGTGTCTTGCCATAAATTCGTGTTGACCGGGCGAAGCGGGCGTTTTGCCGTGGACGCCTGTTTAGCGGTGGCACGATCAAGGCGAGTCCGTAGGTCCGCAGTGACCTTGTGCGTGCGTGCCACTGCGTCGGTCACTGCTTGGACTATACAAGCTCTCTCATCGAGAAGCCCGGACAACGCGACAGTCGCGTAAGGCAGGGCCGCGAGAGATGCTGTTACGGCTTGTACGTTCACTGTTTCCTTGGGAAAGAGACGCTTGCCGAGCTTGCGTAAGGTCGCCGGATGGTGGGCTGCCGCAATGGGAAGCACAGGCAGAGGCGTTGCTGAGCCTTATGAGAATTAAGCGAATGATTCAGGACGGTGGAATATCACAAACCGTGGATGCATCCGGATCCGTTGGATTGGACGGAGAGTGATCTGTGTTCGATAACGACTCCATTTGGTCTAGTCCAGATAATTCGGACAGGAATTTGAACTTGGCCCAGCCCATCGAACACCGAGAAACTCCCGCAGCTTCCAGTCCGCAAGGGCTAGTAGCTTCTCTGTAGACAGCGCGGTATATTTTTGGGTCCTACCCTGCCATGGCGGAGCACATTTGCCTACCGCGAATTCAGAACAGGACTCGAATGCGCGAAATCGGATTTTTAGCGCACATGTAACACCTTCAGGTCACGCTGCTGTTGAATTAATCGCGACGCCACTCGTGCCCCCGAATTATGGCATGATTGGAAGGCGGTCAATCGGGCGGAATAAATGCGTGGTTGGGTACGCAAAGTGTTCTGAGCGTTCATTGCGTGAGGGAAATCATACACAGAAGCATGAATATACACATACCTGCGTTTTGTTGACCTCCACCCGGCTCTTAGAGCCCTTCGTGAGAGGAGGGTGCGTGGAGCGTGCCAGCAACAGTCGCTCGAATCTGTAGAATGTAAGGCAATCTTGTGCGCATGTGGAACATCATTGCCACCTTCCTCCGGCGCATTCTTCGAGAGACTTGCGCACTACAACGTCTTTCCACCACCAGGCCACAGCAAGCGGAGATATTGCCTTGGCATCCGGCCGGGGTTGTTTAAGGCGGGAATCTAGAGGTATGCCGCAAATTTTTCAGAAATTTTGCGAGGGAAGTAGTCTCCGCGCTGCAAACATGGATAGGTCGAAATCACCTCCGAATCCATTCAGAACCGCGAACCAAAGGGAATGAGAAGTACACACACATTCTGCGCAAGTTCTTTCCCTTAATACGCGTTACCAGGAAGTAGCAGACGTCCTCCATCGTTTTTGTGCGGTCCCGGAGGCCACGGACGCGAGAGTCGAAAACGTTGTGATCGTATTCGGGCTTGTTGGCATGAGGATATTGCAGGATACGGAGGTGGACGAGAAGTATGAGTGGTACTGGCAAGGAGAAGACGTTGGCCGACCTTGGTGTTGAGAGCAAGTCGCGTCGGCGGGACGCGGTCATGTTGATCCGGGAATCACGCGTCTACCAAATCAACAAATGCTCTTGACCTGAAACCACCACAATGCCAGTCTTCACCCGCAGAGCCTCCAGGTGCATTATCCGATGGCTTTCCATCATCTGGACTCGTATCGAGACTTGCTCGCACTTTGCCTAACTTCGCGACTGGTTAACGGTCTTGCCACCCCATTCCTCTATAAAACCGTTAATCTCGCCACTGTCCCGGCTATTTCGTCCTATTTCTCGACATTGCGGACCTCATCTCGTGTAAGGGCGGCTTTCGTCCGTGAACTGTGTATCGGTCCGGACTGGGAGCATTTGTGCGCATTCTTGCAAATAAAATATGGTACTAATCGAGCTCTGCCAGACTAGTACCATCCGAGCTCGTGGACGAAGAATCTGGACATCGTTGGACGTGAACAGATCTTCATCGGACTTTGATTTCGAACCGTTGGACACAGGTGGCCATCAACGGCACCGACCATTTGATCACCGGATGCCATCGGGGATCAGCGGAGGACACCGCTGGACAACGTCCACCGGCGTCCTTTGTAACTCCGGGCATATAACTCCCCGGGCCTTGCTGCCCTGGAAGTCTAATCACCAAAAATTATCACAGAGTGGACAGGGATAATTCCATTCAGGGCCTCAGGATCCGAAATCTTTATTCAGAAATTGGATTTCCGGCAACCCCGGGTGATGGCGGCATTCCTGCTGGCTGTGTCAATCCAATGCCGAGTAAGGACCAACCCTTTGAATTCACTGTGTTTTAGAGGTAGAGTTCATATATTTTATTTGCTGAGTTCTGTTGGTGTCTTGTATCGCTGTAAGACCCTTCAAATGTTATAGGCTCACTTGGACCCTGTGTTCAATGGTGATTCCGCGGGAAAGTTGGAACAAATTTCATGTTCAATTGCCAACTTGCCAACGACCTGTAATTCATAGGTGTGATGATTGTGTTCAAACTTTCGAGGAATAGTCTGGTATCATCATCTATTCCATGGTGGCCACCACCTCCCTATCAACGAATCAAATGTCCTACCATTCTTCAATTTTGGAACACTGTGAATTGATGTGGGCTGGGATAGCCTGTGAATGACAAGGCAGAACCGAGTTCAGCATTGGCAGAAAATCAACCTGTGGGGGGTGTTCAACCAGAAGGCCAGGTTCTGCCTTTTCTCTTATCAAGTTTGAAACTCTGCTGATTGTGTGATTGCCGTTGAAAGGGTTTCTGTCTAAGGTGTAACAAAGGTTTCTGTAACATTCCCTTGTACGCCAGGATTTCTGCCAGCAACCAGGTTTCTCAATATAATTAACACATTTGGAGTTGGAAATTAATACAAACAGTATATGAAAATGTAAAAAAGCTTACCTGCGTGAGGTTCGAACTCTTGCACCTTCAATTTTCATAAGCGGTGAGTAAGCACAGTAACCGCCAGTTACAAGCCACATGCACTTATGAAACAATAAACGTGCATAATCATCTCATAATAGCCTGATAAGGCCATTTAAGGGCAAAAAGTCATAAGAGCCAAAACTTTTTTCCGACAATTACGCAGACCCCTTCAACTCTACCTCTTTCCGGAATTTTCTCCGCCGCCATCAGACTCTTACCGAGCTTGAAGTCTTCCGATTGCCAACTGTGCCCCTCAGGGAAGGCCCCATCCCTACTCTTAGCCCGCTTGCCAAATCTGAAAATGTTCGCCGGTCCAGCGTGTTTTGCCTCGGCGCTGGTGGTGGACACTAAATGTTTTGAATCCACTACCATTGCTTTCATGATCCAGGCCTGGCCGTCACCTTGACGCCTCTCAGCCCGAGTACCGCTGATGTTGCCCCTTTGGCCAGGCTGGCACTCTGTATCTTCTCCGACGACTCCCCAGAGGCAACCCTTGAATGCATCTCCCAGATCGTGCCTCATGTCGCAATTGTCAAGCTACAACGAGTCAGCATTAGTACCTACTGCCTGTTATCCCTGGCAAGTCCCTTCCCCCAATTCGGCGGACTTCGGCTCATCCATATTCTAGGCCACTGTTCGAAACATCGCAGAGACTTTGACCGGGCTGCAGTGTTTAATATTCCCGGATGAGGGGAATGGGGACGAGACGGAAGACCAAAGACTGGACCTGGAGAGGGATGCAGGAATCGTTGGGTCCTAGGGGGAGGCTTGCCGAACATTGCGTTCGGTCGATTTCCATAAGTCACGTGGCTGTTGTGCTTCTCTGGTTTTCGCTGCTGATAGAACTCACAGACACGCGTACCTGGAGGCGAACTAATAAAGTCTGGCAACCTTGCGATTGACCTTGGGAGAGATGGTCACCAAAACAAGCAAGCATTCGTAGTCTCCGTTCTGGATTGTGGATGATATGTACGATTCCGACACCTATCTACGTAGTGCACAGCTTCAGATAGATCCAGTCTCCGGCAAGGCACTCGGGTGCCCACGGTTCGAAGACCAGGATCAGAAGATTGATATGCCAACGCCTGGAATGAATCTTCGGTCTTCGGGTTCTTGGTGCAAAGCGAGCCTGATGTACAAGTGTGAATCGCTACCTTCACGCCGCTTGTTTGGCAGCAAATGTTTAACCAGTTGCTGGGACGGAGTTCGAAGCTGGGTCATGCATTCCGCGTACAGCTTGAGGCTCTCACTAATATCCCTCTGCGGCGCACTCCCCGTTCAGCCTTAGAAGCCGCTCCAGCTGCTGAAGAACCCAGGGCTTGAGACCTCCATCTCAGCACTGCAGGGTAGGGAGCGGAGATGGACGATAACACCATTTCTTTAGGACTCTTCGCAGTGGCAGACCAAAGGAACAGCTTTTGAATCGATCGTATCTGTAGCCATTTCTCCATGCTCTTCTGTACATGATGCATCGGCCGAGCGCAGAGTTCAACGTGAGCATGCCCACCTTGTACCCAGGCCCACATCTGTTGGTGATTAAGTATACTGCGTCTTAAGTGTAAGGCCAACACCCTTCAAAGTGTCGAGTTGCTTGTCGTAAAAGATGTCATCGCTGGACTGTGGCCGAAAGTGCCGCACGGAATGGAAATGCCGACGTACACATTACTTTGAACAGTACCGCGGACTACCTTGCAGCCAGAGCAGTGGGATAGTTGATTCGGAGATGAACTGGCCTCCTGAAACATTGAATTCTATTTGTTGCCTCCCTCATTACTGCTGTGAATATTCTAAGAAGACACATCGTTCATCAACACGGTAAGGAAGACAATTTGTACAAAACGTGTGGTCACGTGCATGGTTGAATTTCTGCGAACCGCTTCAAACGCGAACCAAAGGAATTTAGAAAAGAACCTCTTTCTTCTTGCTGGAAATGGATGCTGAAAGGTTATCTTTCAGGAGCCCTTTCACAATTCGCTGATAGTAAATCAAAATCTTGGCTTTGAAACAGCCGCCGATTAGTGCAATTTTCAAAGCAAAGACCAAATTTCTATTAATTGGATTTGACTACATATTAGGGTTGTTCACAGTAGCCCTTTTTGCACTCCTTTCTGGCATTCCCTTCGTTTTTCACCCGGTTTTTTTCCCTTTCAGTTTAGCTATGTAAAAAGGTGTGAAAAGGGGAAAAAACATCGTGTCTAAGTGCACAATCCATCGAAAACCAGAGAAAAAGGGAAGCAAAAAGGGAAGAAAAAAGGGCTACTGTGAAACCCCCTGTTGTGACTCCCTTTTTTGTCTCATTTTTGGTTTCCTTTCTTCTTCCTTTCGTCCAAATTGGCATGTAGAATGCCATTCTTTTTGCAGTTGTCCACTTTTTACACTTCTAAACCACAAAAGGGAAAAAAAACCCACAAGAAAAATTGTGGAATGCCAAAAAGGAAAAAAAAAATGGGCTGCTCCCTTTTGGTCTCCTTTTTTGCTTCCTTTTTGCTTTCTTGTCTTCAAGTTATGCAGAATGAGCCCAGTTATCATTCCCATACTGTGGGAGATATCTAAAGAGCACCTCTAGTTCTTTTGACCCTTCATTGTATTTGAATCTGTTTGAATCAGAGTCTCAAATCTGATGTAAGTTGGTGACCAAAGGTCTGCCTTGGTTAAGCTCTGAAGGTTCAGACAGTGGCTCAGAACAGACCTACTACCGACAGGGACAAGGCAGCTAACAAGGCAGCACAAAAGTGAAATTCATCTCCTTTCTGCTACCATCTTGACCTAGGTCAAGATATTTCTTTATATGGTGTGCCACTAGAGCCTCTTGAGTCAGACTGGCGTGGCACGGGGCAGGAAAAAAAGTGACTCAATTGACTTTAGTCGCCTCACCCGATAAGATAACAGCTTATCTACGTCTCCGTAAGAGAGCAGTGATATGTCGCCCTCTGCTATACCGATTCAATGTATTGAATTGGATATGCATCACTCACTGACTTTGAGTTCCGACTATCCAGCGAGTGGCTGGGTTGAAATTTAGAGGTTACCTGGGATGTGGTAGTTAACGAGGATGATGGGTGGTGAGAACTTGTAGACGCGAGTTGGAGTCCTTACGACTTGCGCGCTGATACGGCTCGTAACTGCGTGCCGGTGTAATCGTGCATTTTTGCACTTCTAGTTGCCAACTAAAGCCTCTATCCGGTGATATACAAGTAGAGTCAGAGTGAGCTCCGAGCTGCTGGCTAGGTGTTCATGACACGAGAGGACTATTGTCTTCTAGATACAATACGGTTTGATCCTTATACCATTGGGGGTTAGTGTGCGGTGTCTGGGACTCAGTGGGCTTCATAGTATTGAATCGACTTCACAAAGGGTCAGTTGTACTAAAAGCTAGACACTGTATTGAGGAGGTAAAAACGCCTAAACTTGAGAGACATGCATGAAGTCCACAGATTGGGCATGGAAAGTCATATATATACCCTAGACCCTGGACGGGGTCTAGTTGTGACAACTATAACTTGGTTTCCGAACAGTAGTTCGAGCGAGAATCAGGAAACCAAGAAAGCCGAGACATTGGAGATCGTCGGGAAATGATCACGATGAGTGTCGATCATGGAAAGACACGTTGCAACGGCAATCACACATAACGAGATAGTCATCAGAATCGATGACAGGCACTTGGACCGAAGGAATGAGCAAGACACGTCGATACGGCCGGACGGCAGTGGCACGTCGACCAATAGAGAACTAGAAATATGCCGCAACCTACGTGGTCGCGGCAAGCAGTTGGGGCGCGTGTCCGGCTAGCATACGTGCTAGGACCGGCAGGCCTCGGGAACAAACCAATATACCTAGTATGGGTTCGAGCTGGTCAAATCTAGATGACTAGTCTCGGCCTTGAACTACGAATACCAGCGGCATACCTCCACAGTTCCATGTACATCAAATCTCTCTTATATCTTGACTCATTTCTCATTACTATCTACAATTCCTGTATCATATATAAAGCCTAGCAGAACCCGTGATTCAGTACTGCATCTCCCACCAAAGTAATGGTGTTGGTGCTGGTCTGAGCCTAGCGCGGAGATACGTTTATATAACTATCTTTGTTATCGTTCAAATATAAAGTGGTCTTGTTGGCATATATAAGCTTTAAAAAACTTAAGCCGTGTTTGTGGAGAGTCGCGACACTTGTGTGAAAGGCACCTGTTTGGTTGTTACCTCAGGTCTGCTGTTGGCACTGTTCCAGTGAGTTCAGTCGCAGTACCTGGTCGTTGGCATCCGTTCCAGTGAGTTCGGTCGCGATCCAAAGTCTAGATCCAGTGCGGTCTCCGTCAGAGTACGGCAGGAAATCCTATCTAAGTCTAGAGAGACTTATAGGTCTTCGAGATATCTTTTTGAGGTGTCTAGAAGTATAAAATATATAAAACCCATATCGCTTCAGTCGAAGTAGATAATCCCTGGTCAATCTTTGACTACTTTGTGCTCATATTAGTCCTGATAAAACTTCTATTGAGTTGGCATTTTCGAGACACGAACCTGAGAAGTTCAATCTTACCTGTAAACTGCAGGATGACCCGAACTCAATTGTGTGTGTGTGTGTGTGTGTTGGTTGTAGTGTTTTTAGTTGGTTAGTTGCCGTCTAGCAGCTTTCTGATTATCTTTGCAAACATCAGTATACCCATAGTCACTGTTTCAGCACGTTCGAACCTTTTTTGATTGGGTGCAGCAGGTATAGGCCTTGGATCTCTTGACTGATAAATAATGAAAAACCTCGACTAAGGTCCATAGTGTTACATGCATGCAAAATGTGTGTAATCATGTATATATAGTCTGCAGGATTAACCTGTCATAGTGGCCTTTTGGCTCAATTGGTAACAGTGTTAGCTCGCAGGCACGTTACGTAACACATAGTGCCGACGTGAAATCCGTTAATAGAACTTCAAGATCAGAAAACTCCACCGTGTCACCAATGGCTACCTCGCCTGAGATTCAATATGTCTTGCAGCCGACTGGTACTTAAACTTAAAGAGGTAAAACATTTCAGTACGATACATGATGCACATGTATCATCAGGAGCTGTCCAGCGAAAATCCCTGGCCCAGGTGGTGTTTCGCTCATTCCATCCGCTCATCCACCCATTGTTCGAGTTTGGTGTGAGCCCAGACACCTACAGTAAAGGTCAACCTGCTTGTGAATTCACGGAAGGGCCTTCCTTTCTTGTAAGCCCGAATCCATTATCCCATTGGGTCTATCTTCCTCATCTTTTCCAAGAGCACGTTGATAAGCCGCGAAATTTGCGAAACCTCAAATTTTACGAATGCATGCCATTCTGCGCTCATCCAGTGGTTGGTGTGAGCTCCAAACATGCAACCAAGAGCCATATTGCATTATCATCCTAAACACTGGCGCCTATGGCTTATTCCAGGAGACGGCACCCTTGAATCACTAGGGGTCAGATCCGGATTAAGGCTTGAAGCCCAAATATCAAAGTCCTGAAACACCCTCTATACGTGGGAAGGCAACCGCAATGCTCACTACCAAAGGGAGAATCATAATATCCACCTCTGACATCTATTGGGACACTGGGAACCTTATTCGGGAGGAAATGCTGAGTTGATTACACAACTTTGGCTTATCCAACGCGACACGACAAGTCACAGGATCAAGGCCTAGACTCAATATTGCTATTTTAAACACCAGGTCCGTGAGGACGCGATCACCCGATAAGCCGCAGACCGGGACTAAGCACGTACTATGTGTTCCTGGATGTCGATTAAGGACATCTGGGGTATCGTTGGAAAGGGAATAACCTATACTATCCAACTAGCGATACTAGAAGTCGGGGCACACACAAACAGAGGAAGATATGGGCCAATTACCCTGTTTAGGGGAATAGTGGAACATATAATCCCCTGATCGACAAAGGGTTGTTGATCACCGGATAAACTGCCGACCAGGATTAGGCATGTACTGTATATTCCTGGATGTCGATTAAGGACATCTGGGGTATCGTTGGAAAGAGAACAACCTATATTATCCAACTAGCAATACCAGAAGTTGGGGGACAGACCATAGAAGAAGATATGGGCCAATTACCCTATTCAGGGGATATTTGAGCATATAAACCCCTAATCCATGAGGGGCTGAAGGAGTCATTATACAAACATTTAGGAGGCTAGGAACGCCAGGGCGCGCACAGCTGATACCGATCACAGGCTAATTAATTAAGTAGAATACCCGAGGCCTAGTAATCACGCGTATGTAACAGTTTCTGTACAGTATATAAGGAGGGCAGAACCAGGGAGGACGGCACCGAACTAGACCCGGAGAGTGAGGAGCAATAAAGCCCTTGCGCACAAAGTCGAAGTTTGGGCTTGACTCTTTGGCTGTCAACAGGCCTCAGAATTCAAGTTTGGTTTTGGAATAACAAAAGGACCGAACTAGACCCGGAGAGTGAGGAGCAATAAAGCCCTTGCGCACAAAGTCGACGTTTGGGCTTGAATCTTTGGCTGTCAAATAGCCTTGGAATTTAAGTGCGGTTTCGGAATAAGACTTTGTTTGAGGCGCGAGCCATAGTTACGGGGCGTGAGCCATTGTTACGGGGCGTGAGCCATAGTCTGAGGCGCGAGCCATTGTTACGGGGCGCGAGCCATAGTTACAGGGCGCGAGCCAGCAAGTTTGAGGCGCGAGCCATTGTTACGGGGCGTGAGCCATAGTTACGGGGCGCGAGCCAGCAAGTTTGAGGCGCGAGCCAATCATTGTCGGAATAAGGCGCGACCCAACAAAACCGGGTCTAAACAGCCCACAAAACCAAGCCGGTTCACAGCCGTTATCTTTGCATAGTTGGGACACTTAAATCCACGTTGGGAACCAACCGATAAATCCAGGTTGTGTCTTGAACACCACTTCGAGAAAGCTAGTTGAGACTTAGCCATCCTTGGGGGAACGGGAATTGAATACTTTCGTGACAAATACATTTTACTCGTGGTTTCCTTGGACCTACACTTGTGTCCAAAAAGACCCGAATCTCGTCAGTGTATCTTGGTCGTCAAAAGAGTGTGTGGTGTTGGAGTCTGTCTACCATCGATTTAGTCGTGCTTAATCTCACTTTGTGAGTTAGGTGTAACTCAGTCGTTCGATAGGGGGGATTTTGGCAGTTGCATTATTCTGACCGTTGAACCTGAGCAACCGTTTCAACGTTGCACAACATCTTCCTTTCTTCTGTTGAACCACCCTTGTGCACTCCGTCCCATTCATTGTAATCCTGCAACCATCTTGGCATATACGTGCATTCCCACAAAGGTGCCACCGTTGCGCCTTCAAAGTCCGGTGATGTGACCAGTCTCTTTGTCAATCTACAGCTAATTTAAGACACAATTCAATAATCAAGTGAAGATACAACTGACCATGATATTCAAGAGCCGAAAGTCGTCCATACACAGTGAGAAGGATCTGCCTGGAGTGCTAAGAGGTTCAGATATACAGACATCTCCAGGATAGACTGATGTGAGCTGCACGGCTTTTTTGAGGGCGAGAATACCCTGTTCAAGGCGCTCTGTCTTGCCTTCCAGCCAGCTCATTGTCCACAATATACTGTCGATGATTCTCTAAGACGTGCAACTCGGCATCCAGAAAACTGCACATATAATCGGAAGCATTGGGGAAAGGACCACAATACTTAGAGAGAGCGTCACGATCACCCTCTTCAGCTAACCACACTTCACCGTCCAAAGCTTGATAAAATGGAGTTGCTACAATGGGACCGACAATTGTTTTTCCATTGGGCTCGTTGTATAGTGATCCCCCAGTTTCAAAACGAAGCCCAAAGAGTTGGTGCACATGGTTGGCAATTTCGGAGATGGTTACTTTTTTCAGCTCCATGGACATGTTGTCCCAGACTACCAGTCTGCGCTACAGCATTTGAGGTACTACAAGCAGTTTGCCGTAGGCAGACCGGTACATCTCAGATTGATTGATTGGCCTGCGCATGGAGTCTAAACTTTTTCCTTCTCTCCTGTTCTGAGCTGGATTTGAACGCAGAGTGAAAACTCAAAAGGAAAGCAAGGATATATAGCCGTATATCTTAAAATCTGTCTCTTCAGATTTTTTTATGGCCTACCGGGATGGTGCATGAAACACCCGAGTTTACTTGGGAATTGATGGCATTTGGAAATGTGTCTGATGGCCGTGATTAGCGCCACTCAAAATTTCAAACTCCTTGCTCAGGCCAATTGTTTGTCCCAAGTTGTACCAGTCTGCCTGCAGCAAAGTGCTTGCACTTAGAGATGCCACGGCAGACAGGTTACAAGTCTAGTCCCAGATGTTGCTGGTGGAAGTCCCTTCAATCTGTGGTTGGTCAGTATCCATTTATCATTATTTTAACAGAGTACACGCACTTTCTCCAAGACCATATATTCTTGTCTGACCAAACTGTGATCGGTGTTCCAGCCATACACTTGAGGTGTATGTATCTTGGTGGGTGAAGTGATATACTGCATCGTAGCAATCTGGGCTTACACATGAGAATGATATATACACCAAAGTAATTCACTGACTTCTGATTCTGTTTTGTCCTTCAGAAATGCTGGTGCAGCCACTTGAGCAACAACGTTCAAAGGTGCTGAATTAGCTGCCAAGATGTCATAAACCTGGAAACCCGGAATCAATGGTTTGCGAACATGACAAAAGAGAAAGGATCAACCTTGTGATACCATACCCACCCTCTGCCAACTTTGCCAGACTGTTGGCTAAAGGCACTTCACAAGAGAATACATTGTATAGACTTGCTTGGTCACTGATACCATGAGGGTCAACGGCCATGTAAGCTACAATGTAATTCCACATAATTCCATGTTCAACCAGTCAATCAAATTGGGATGTTAGGAAAGTGCCATATAGAAGGACATAACACATACCATCCATCTAGACTGTGAATTCATAAGGGATCGGTCAAATCAAATTGGCAGAGTTGTTGGTTAGTTGCAAGCACAAGTTCGACATTTGTGATATATTAAGTCACTGTAACTTTAATCACACGAGCCTGGATGCCTTGGAGGACTCAGGAATTGTTCAGGGACATTCAGTGATACTATCAGGATCAACAGCCTGCTGTGTATTTATGCGTAAATTAAAAAGTATATTTACATGTAAATCAAACTCCAACCAATCGGTTGAATTGGGACAGCAACACTTTGACCATGGGACTAGTTGGGTGACAAAGGCGTCATCAGGCAAAGATACAGGACAGTCAGTCTATTAATGACTATAAGGCTAAGCTGGCTGGACCGGACAATCTCTACCACAATTTATTTGGACACGTCTAAAGATAACAAGTCCATCAAGATATGATGGCAACACCTTAAAACAGAAAGATAGACGTATGGCTCTCGGGATAGAGCACTTATTTAGCTGTGTAACTGGGTCTTTTGATGCATGTACCTTTAAATAGCCAGGTCCGTTTATCTGTATATACCAAAGTGGACTGATTGTAGTATTTATTTATTTTATCATGTGATGTATAATTCCTGTATAAATACTGGCAGGTTTCGAGTGGAAAGCCAGTGAATTCACCCCTTCTTGCTAGACGTACTCAGCTCAGCTGGTATTGTCGCTTGGCAAGCCTTGTATTCATTTGAAGTACCATTGGGAACTTGTTAGTTCTTTCTGTTATTCTTGGTCAAATATATGTGTTGGTTGTTGGATCTATGTGCTGTTAAAGAATCTTAAGGAAACAGAATCGTATCGGGTTGTATCGGTTTCATATCGGGTCATATTGGGTTTCATAAGGATTTGGGAAAAGCACACAGATTGGTACACAGAACACAGATATTACAGCTGAGAACATTGAAGGATCACAAGTCTTGGGTCTATTGACTACCAAGCACTACCCCAAGCCACCCCATTGAGATAAAAACACTCTCTGCTTCGTCTAGACCTCATTAGAGTCTCTGGATAGGCTATTGGAACATTCTCAGTATTTACGTGTAAATAGCTATTACCAGATCTAGTTCAAATATCAACCTAATACTTGGTTGGAACCCTGTACTCGCACCACTCAATTGTTTGGATTAGTGTTTAGTGTTTGTTAGTGCTCAGGCATTGATAGACATTTTACTACATTTCACATCTGTTCAGGTAGTCAGTGTTTCACCATCATACAAGAATTCAGAGCAGTTGTCCGTATCATCCAAGGTGGAAGTCATTGTGGAAGCACGGGAAGGATGGCAAAGTGGGTCTAAGATAATTGCTTGATCACACATGAACAAACTCTTTTGATCACTGCCTTCATGGTGTGTCATTTACTCCATTGACATGGCCCACCTGAAGTTTTTTTCTGGGCCCAGCCTGCACCAGTCTGACTCAAGAGGCTCTAATGGATCTACTACAATTATTCTTTTGTCTATGGTCTCCGTCTGAATGGAAGGTTAAAAAGATGTTAAATCTCTCTCAAGTTCTGCTTGAACAAATGAATTGGTTACTAGGTAACCGAACAACGGGGTTTCCAAGTTGGGTTTTGGCACTGCACTGCCCCCATTTTTGCAGAAAATAGGGTCTTCTGAAGGCCGAAGGTGATTTCTCAGGCCTATCTATGATCCTCTGCCAATCAAGTGGAACACTGGAAAGAGCCATGAGGCGGGCATTGCCCTTATTCAAAAAATCTATGTTGCACACGACTTCCCAACCTGAAGCTTCTCATGCATGGACGACGAGCCCTAAATTTATGATCGCTGTCAGAAAGTGGCCAATTACTGAATTCATGAGGTGAATCCCCGTTATAACATTCTAATGTCTGAAATCTTTTGCCCGACCCACATTTCGGGGACTTTTCCATTGTGCGCAACACTAATCTCAATCTGCAGATATTCATCAATTGTCAAGCTTATATGCCATTCAAAGAATGCAGGGAGGTTGTCAAACTCTCTGCATTTCTTGATTGAAGAATAACCAATTGTCAAGCTTAAACACCGTTTGAAGAATTGAGGCAGGCTGTCGCAATGGATCACTGTGTCAAAGGTACAATTCCTGACCTGTTATGCATGGAGATCAGACTTGGTTCAATATGGTGTGCCTAAGATCAAACTCACACAAATGCAGCCCCCATGAATACTAAAGATAGGATGACACGGAGAACAAATAGCGAGCCGTGTTGATCCGACGCGCTGGCAAGTTACAAGCAGTTTTATCCAAGTCGCGAGTATGAGTGACCTCAGAATTAATGTGGCACCGAATGCAGGGTAAAACATTTTTGCCTAAATCCAAGGAAGTAAATAACTCAGGAAATCAACTGTGATTTAAACCCACAAGATGTCCAGTTCAATACATGCAACATACAATGATTGCGACAATGAATAGGGGAACTGTTAACAATTAACTATTCTTCATTGACCCTCATCAGTGGGGTGTGTCTAGAAGAAAGGGTTGACCTCAAAGTCCGAGTTGTTCCACCTAAGATAGGCACTGCCATCAATAGAGTAATCAGGCAACTGCAGGGACCTCGACCGCTTGAAGGGGGTGGTCGGAATCAGAAGGTGCTATATCAATAGTAGCTGGGAAGTCTTCTGATTGAGTGACAGAAATGATGCTGGGAGCCTGAGAAGCTGAAGAATTGTTAGCAAAATGGTGAAAGGTGAAAATAATATACACATGAGTCGCTCCTGCAGGTTCGTTGTTGATAAGAGCAGTATCAGTATCCTTCATGGATCAGTCTTCCTGAGGAGTGTCATTTCGTGACTGAATAATAAGAGAGCTGCTCCTTGGACAGGCTTCTGTCCTGATGCTGGCTTACAGAGGATTGTGAATGTCTTTCAAGTTGCCGAGGTTACTCTCGAATGTGCTTGTCGTCTATGGTATCCACTGAGGATGGCATCCTCAGTGGCGAAATGTTTGAATTGCCTGCATCGGCGGTCATCTTAGGGTTAGCACAGCCACATAATGATGTTTTCCGGAAGAAAAATATGTTTGTACGGAGATGAAGAATGTTTCCAGGGATTAAGAATATTTCCAGGAGAAAAGTGTTTACAGGAGACAAGTATTTACAGGGACCCCGAAAAAAATCTGGGACCAAAAAACATATATTTCCAGGAACTTGAAAGAATATTTCCAGGGATCACTGGTTGAAGATTTCAAGTTTTTCAGTGAAAAAATTGGTGAAATTTTTTTTGGATTTCCCAAAAATATTTCTCCACAAAAGTAGGTGGAAAATTCAAAATGTTTTCACCAGTTTTCCAGCTATTTCAAAAGTTTTACTTTGTATTTATGGTGGTCCGTGTGCACTTTTAATAATCCTGCATAAATACATGTGTTTCCCGGTTATTTTCAATAATCCTGCACAAATGTGTGCATCTCCTGGATATTTTACATGGTGAAAATATGTTTTCTTTTCTGAACATGGTCCTATGGCGGTTGGTTACCGACTTTATTATTCCTGTACAAATACACGTGTTTCCGGGTAATTTTGATGGCAGAGTTACATATTGTCAACTTAGCGAAAATTTCTGGCGCCTTACTAAAGAATAACACAGCATCAACACACTTTATCATGCAGGAAGCTAACATTCTGGAGCCCCATATTAAAGTTCGAATGGCCTGGGAATATTTTATGCTGAAACACATCTTCATGTCCCCAGAATATTGTTTTTGAGTTCCTGAATATATACTTTTGGTCCTAGATATTTTCTTTGACTCCCTGGAAATACTTTTTACCCCTGAAAATATTTTTAATGCCTGGAAACATTCTTTGTCTCTGAGCAAAACATATTTCCTTCTAGAAAACATGATTCTGTGGCTGTGCTAACCCTAAGATGATCGGTGATTGCCGCTGCCAGGCTTGCCACACACACCCAGGATGGGAACCTTTTAAGGTCGCTTAAAAGACCTATGAAAAGAATGTGTATTGGTCGTCTAATATATCTTGATTGATTTAGCAAGATTCAATGAAGTAAGAAAGGATTATAGACACAACTAGAATTCATAGGTCTTTTTGACTTGATTGATTTCTATCTTATTCACCATGTAAGAAAGGTGTCTGAAAAGAACATCAATCAGGTGCCAAATCAACCATATTTGATTTCTGGGGTATTGACGGTACATAAAAGCACATTGTAAAGTACATGTTTTAAGCCGATGAGGGATTTTTGCTATTTGTCCAGCATTTTCCGATCCAATGGCAAAAATCCCTCATTGTCTGAAAACATGTACTTTACAATGTCCTTTTATGTACCGTCGATACCCCAAAAATCAAATATAGTTGATTTGGCACCTGATTGATGTTCTTTTCGGACACCTTTCTTACATGGTGAATAAGATAGAAATCAATCAAGTCGAAAAGGCCTATGAATTCTAGTTGTGTCTGTAATCCTTTCTTACTTCATTGAATCTCGCTAAATCAATCAAGATATATTAGACTACAAATACACATTCTTTCCATAGGTCTTTTAAGCGACCTTAAAAGGTTCCCATCCTGGGTGTGTGCAGCTTTCTTCCGACTTCAATGCCTGTTGTTCCACAGGAACTCATCACTGCTGTACTCAAGTATTTTGCCACTGATTCTACAGCTTTATCCCAGTGTGCATTGGTATCCCATTCATGGCAGTATCCTGCTCAATCCTGGATTTTCTGCACCATTTCCCTTGGTGTTGGTCTACAGGGTGGATTTGCAGAAGGGCTTGTCGATATGCCACCCCTGGATCAAGTGGATTCATTCCAGGCCTTTTGTGATCTGCTGCAGGATGCTCCTCATCTTGCTGTGCGTGTTCGGACCCTCAACCTGAGTCTGTGGCCTTTAGACTCCGAAATCCCATCTGATATGGCACAGTCTGTGTATTCATGGACAATGATCGAGCAATTGGTTGTGGAGATTTTACCTCTCCTCCATGGCTTGAAATCATTGTGATTGTTCCCATGCAGATTGAGGACACACAGCACAGTTGCAATCTAATGTCTCCGCTGCCCACACATTTCATTTGCAATCCAGCATCTTCATTGCGCTGCAGACTCTATCACCTGCATCCCTTAGCTTCTCTAATTGGTGTTTCCCTGATTCCTCAGCTCTCAATGCCTTGGGATCCAACTCAATTCGCTGTGTGAATTTCATTCACTGCGAGTTCAAACAACCTTCATCCCGCTGACTCTGTGCCAACTCTGATTGTGGCAATCATTTTAGGGTTAGCACAGCCATAGAATATTCTTTTCCAGAAGAAAATATGTTCCGTTCAGAGACAAAGAATGTTTCCAAGCATTAAAAATATTTTCAGGGCAAAAAAATATTTCCAGGGAGTCAAAGAAAATATCCAGGACCAGAAATATATATTGAGGAACTCAAAAACAATATTCCAGGGAAGTGAAGATGTATTTCCGCGGAAAATGTTCTCAGGCCACTCAAACTTTAATATGGGGTTGATGCTGTGTTATTCATCAGTACTAGTAAGGTGCCAGAAAATTTTCGCTAAGTCGACAATATGTAACTCTGCCATCAAAATTACTCGGAAACACGTGTATTTGTCACACCGACCAAAGTGAATGTTCGGCTTGGCTGAACATGTTGCCGAAAATGATGATTTAGGCCTAAAAAAAAACTGGGCCGAAAATGCACTTGAAAAGAACACATTCAGGGAAGCTTAATAAGTCGCCTAAATAAAGGGATTCAGCAGCACATTCAGCCGGGCTGAATGTGGTCATTTCGGCCGCAAATTTTGAGTGCTTGAAAGTGAGACTGAAAAACATTTAATGAGCCGCAAATTCAGACTGCCTGAAAACAACAATTTCAGTGTGGCCGAAACTGTAGCTGAAAGCATTGCTTTTGGCCAAACATTCAGCTATGCTGAAAGAATGACATTCAGCACGGGTGAGATCACGGCCGAAAACAGTTGTTTCGGCTGCAGCCAAAAGAGCAGGCGAAAGTTGTTGTTTCGACTTGAGCTGAAAGTGCGGCTGAAAGTGACAATTCAATGAAAAATCTGCAGCCCAACGCAGCCAAAAGAGAGCTGCAGACAGAAAAGGTGGTAGCTGTGGCAGTGGTGGCATGTCCAAATTGGGGGCTTCTCAGTCCACCAATGAAAAATCTGCAGCCCAGCGCAGCCAAAAGAGAGCTGCAGACAGAAAAGGTGGTAGCTGTGGCAGTGGTGGCATGTCCAAATTGGGGGCTTCTCAGTCCACATCAAAACAGCTACCGCTTCTTCGGGTTGCAGCTCTTCTTTGACTTAACCAGAATGCAGATTTTTGTTCGGCAGACTGAGAAGCCCCCAATTTGGACACCCCGCCACTGCCACAGCTACCACTTGTTCTGGCTGCAGCTCTTATTTGACTGTGCCAGACTGCAGATTTTTCATTGGCGGACTGAGCGGCTCCCAATTTGGACACCCCACCACTGCCAGCTCCCACTTTTTGTGACTGCAGCTCTTCTTGGACTTTGCCGGAATGCAGATTTTTCATTGGCAGACTGAGAAGTCCCTAATTTGGAAAGCACAACACTGCAACAGCTACCACTTTTTCTGGCCGCAGCTCTTCTTTGCCTTTGCCGGAATGCAGATTTTTCGTTGGTGGACTGAGAAGCCCCTAATTTGGAAACCACAACACTGCCGCAGCTACCACCTTTTCTGTCTGCAGCTCTCTTTTGGCTGCGCTGGGCTGCAGATTTTTCATTGGTGGACTGAGAAGCCCCCAATTTGGACATGCCACCACTGCCACAGCTACCACCTTTTCTGTCTGCAGCTCTCTTTTGGCTGCGTTGGGCTGCAGATTTTTCATTGAATTGTCACTTTCAGCCGCACTTTCAGCTCAAGTCGAAACAACAACTTTCGCCTGCTCTTTTGGCTGCTGCCGAAACAACTGTTTTCGGCCGTGATCTCACCCGTGCCGAATGTCATTCTTTCAGCATAGCTGAATGTTTGGCCAAAAGCAATGCTTTCAGCTACAGTTTCGGCCACACTGAAATTGTTGTTTTCAGGCAGTCTGAATTTGCGGCTCATTAAATGTTTTTCAGTCTCACTTTCAAGCACTCAAAATTTGCGGCCGAAATGATCACATTCAGCCCGGCTGAATGTGCTGCGGAATCCCTTTATTTAGGCGACTTATTAAGCTTCCCTGAATGTGTTCTTTTCAAGTGCATTTTCGGCCCAGTTTTTTTTTAGGCCTAAATCATCGTTTTTGGCAACATGTTCAGCCAAGCCGAACATTCACTTTTGTCGGTGTGTGTACAGGAATAATAAAGTCGGTAACCGACCACCATATGGTCCTGGCCTTTACCTCAGCCCCCGTAACTTTTTCACGGGTACTTTTGTTTGGTTATGGCTCGGAGGTCATTCCCATTTAGGAAAGGGAGTCAGTTTCAAGTCTGTTGCCATTCACCAGAGTCTTGGAGGAGTTCATGGGTGCCTAATCGTTGAATTTCACTGAAGAGATAGGATTGTCCTTGTTCTAGGCTCTCACTGGGATGGGCTTGGCCTCATCTGACAAGATAATGGTTTCCACTGCATTGGGCTGATTAGGAGACAAAATGGGACTAGAATTATCCCAATAACAGCTTCATGGATATAGGATTGAGGCCATGAACCCAATTCCTGATAGCAGTCCTCTGTGGCACAAGACAAGGGCCAAAAGCACCTTTGTTTGGTCTTGCTTTGTGATCTGGAGCGACACGATTGGTCATGTGATCTCTGATTCCGAAACATTGAAACAACCCCGAAAACATTATTTGACCTGAAAACTTTTTTGTTTTGACTCAAGCTCAAAAATATCCAGAGTTGAGAGTCTTCTCCCAGGTGGATCCATATGGCGGTCCATGTGTTTCCGTGTAATTTCGACCCATTTGGTCACAACGTGGGATATTATCAACCCAATGGAACTTTTGGCACCTTCCTGAAGAAATAACACATCATTGTCAGATTTTATCATACAGGAAACTATCAATCTGACACTCTGTAATAAAGAGCGACCTGAGAACATTTAATATATCTTCACATCCCTGGAAATATCTATATTTTTGGTCCTGGATTTTTTTGGGGTCCCTGTAAATACTTGTCTCCTGTAAACACTTTTCTCCTGGAAATATTCTTAATCCCTGGAAACATTCTTCATCTCCGTACAAACATATTTTTCTTCCGGAAAACATCATTCTGTGGCTGTGTTAACCCTAAGATGACCACCAATGCGGGCAATTCGAACATTTCACCGCTGAGGATGGATACAGTAGATGACGAGCACATTCGAGAGTAACCTCGGGAACTCGAAAGACATAATCCTCCGTAAGCTGGCATTGGGACAGAAGCCTGTCTGACAGCTCTCTTATTATTCAGTCGCAAAACAACACTCCTCAAGAAGACTGACTCATGAAGGGTACTGTCACTGCTCCTATCAACGGCGAACCGACCCACAATCTACTCTTCCCCCCACCCATTCTCCACCCCAATCCTGACCCACTTTGGAGAAACACCAGATGGGAGTCCAGCCTCGAACAGCACAATGCCCTCGGATTTGTGACCCTTCCTTCAGGATGGGGCTCAGGATGAGCTTCAGCACCACTGGACTTAACATCATTGACTGCCGTACCGCCATGTGAATACCGGCACTGCAAGCAATATAATATATGGTGCTGCAGCAACACTGGGGCGATTGACCCCCTGCAAGGCCAAGAGGACAAGCTTCGCAGGGTACGCTGCCGGGATGAGGAGCAGGTACAGGTGCTCTCTGTGGGCTTCTTGAGCATGAGATGTGTTTTCAGGAAGAGTTTCCACATTTGTGAGAAGCCCAGTAGTAAGCCGCACATCTGCAAGCATGGGGAGCAAATACCCGTTGCCGAGCCAACAGTCGAGGACAACACCTTGTGCAGCGGGTGAAGCCGCCACCTCAAGCTCAAGCACTGCACATGAGATGCACCCACGCACCTGGTGGCACCACACCATCTCGTGGTAGCACGGTCGAGAACACCGTCTACTGGAACGGCACATCATTATATGCGAGCACTCACACCTTGGACGGGATCATCAGGTCCATTGCACCACAGAGGAACAGTACCAGCCACAGCCTGGTTGTGGTCATACACCCTGTCAATGTGTGCATGCTGCAATGCTGCCGTGTCATCGACTCTGATTCGGTCTGAGATCACTCACTGACCCTGTTCCAAGGTTAAGGTTCACTGCCAACTAAATATTTGGGCATAGAGAGAAATGTTTCGTCAAGGCATCAAAACAAAAGTTTCGGGGAACACTAGAAAAGTTTTGGGACCGGCAGAAAAAAGTTACGGGGCCTGAAAAGTTTCGGGGAGATGGAAAAAGTTTGATGGACAGGAAAAAAGTACAGGACCAAGAAAATAAGTTTTCGTTGGGAAGAAATATGTTTTCAGAGCTCCTACAATATTTTATCCGGGGTGAAACGTTTTCATTTCAGCACAATAAATTCAACGGTGGGATCAGTTTGTGTTTAATAATGTCCAGAAGATTGACAAATACCAGAAGAACTGTCAAATCTTCAGGGGAATGGAGAAAGGCTTCAAAATACCAGGATATGCATGTATTTATGCAGGATTATTAAATGGGCACACGGACCGCCATAGATCCAGTAATATTTCGTTGTTGCCCAAAACACTGAAAATTACCAGGAAACACACAGTACCGAAGGCGCAAACAAGAAAATTACCGTTTTGGGCCAATTTCGATTTTCGCATCCGATTTGCTCATATCTCAGTCAGTTCTGCAGGGATCAAGATGAAACATAGCTAGATAATTTGGGGTAATTCATCTGCAATTAGTGATAGAAAAATATCTGCGGAAATCTTGTATTCTGCTTCTTCTGGCATGTGAGGCTCCTTGAGCCATAGATTTGCCCATTTCTCTGTCAGTTCTGCACAGATTCACATGAAACATTGCTAGATCTCTCAGAACAATTTTCACGCACAATTAGTGATATATCTACGGAAATATTGTATTCTGCTTCTTCTGTTATGTGAGACTCCTTGAGCCATAAATTCGGGCTAGTGAGCCCAGATCTCCTCCAAAGGAGAATAATTTTTGTGAGGGTATACTCATGTATGTAGCAAGTGAAGTGATAGAGACGAAAGTATAAATATGTTGCCTCCCTGCCTTCCCTGCCTCGTTTGAAGGCCTTTTGTATAGCCAGCATACAAATCAAATGGCTGTAACTGAATGATTCTTACTCAAATGAACCATGACAAACAGCTCAAAAGCCCATAGCACAGCTGTATAAAGTTTTGCAGGATGTTATCCGCGAAAGACGCTGCTTGTGGCCGCGAATTGGGACACAGAAGATGCGATCAAAACACCTTGATGGTGGCCGAGAATGGACGTGTTGTGTCCAACTAGCATCCATAAAATGCATTTCTGGCTCGGATTATTGGATTATGCCATAGAGGGGTATGCTACGACCATCTAAGGTGTTTCCACTGCTTCATAAGCCTTGAAAATCAGACCAATTCTATGTTGGCTGGACAAAAACCCTTTGGGCACGGCAGGAAGCGCAGGAAAGGAAATATTCATGAATATGGCTCTATGACATCACCTTATACATGTCTGAGTATCACCTCACAAAAATTAGTCTCCTTTGGAGGAGATCTGGGCTCACTAGCCCGAATTTATGGCTCAAGGAGTCTCACATAACAGAAGAAGCAGAATACAATATTTCCGTAGATATTTTTCTATCACTAATTGTGCGTGAAAATTGTTCTGAGAGATCTAGCAATGTTTCATGTGAATCTGTGCAGAACTGACAGAGAAATGGGCAAATCTATGGCTCAAGGAGCCTCACATGCCAGAAGAAGCAGAATATAAGATTTCCGTAGATATTTTTCTATCACTAATTGTGGATGAATTACCCTGAATTATCTAGCTATGTTTCATCTTGATCCCTCAGAACTGACTGAGATATATGCTGCTCAAGTTGGTGCTTTATTCATTCGTACTTTATATTTCAATCGCATTGAAATAATTTTTTTTCGGTGTCCAAATTATTTTTTTTTCAAGTTGTTCAAACTATTTACTTCTTGTTTTTTGCGAATGTTCGAACTATTTTTCTCTTTTCACCATGTTCAAACTATTTTTTTGACCAGCGAAACTATTTTGGCTGATGTCGGGTCAAGGTACGGGCTCGGAGGTGCAGGCGATTCCCAACAGGGCTTCGGCACTGTGTGTGCAACGACAAGAGCCCAACAACGACGTTGGACACGACAAAAATGCAACGGCGGTGGCGAGTGTGTTGTTGTTATGCAGCAAGGTGCTTGTTGCTGTCATCTCAATGATCTCATCATGGCGACTCCTATCTTCCTCTCTGTCCATCATCGGCTCACTGGAAGCACTGGCGTGGTTTCCACATGCACCATTCAGAGATTATTTATCTGATGTACAGTGCTCCAGACTCGGATCCTGGTGTATATCTGTACCGCTGCTGGAATAGGACTGTGTGCGCTGGTGATTCCATTGCTGTCGACACTACCTCAACGTACCGGCCACTTAAGAGACACAGCTTGTGCAACTGCATCTAGATTAATGGAAACTACATACTGCAACTGAAATATCTAACCGCATAAATTCAATTGCCTGCTCTCTTTTGAACTGACGCTGGACTCAGGCAGAGCGGTTTCTTATGTCTGTGTATTGGGCAGCAGCAAGAAAGACCCAGAAATTAATGCAGAAGACAAATACGAGAGTTCGGCTGACTCGGATTGGTCAGAGATGTGGCCCGAAAATAGCACCAGAGCTGTTGCACAACAGGACCAAATAATTTGGGCGGCAAACAGTGCCAAGCACATTTGCGCAACATTTGCACCGCACCGCCAACGTTGTCAAATGGGCCTTCATCATCATGCGTGCAGCGCCGAGACCCCATCGGCCATCGGACCGACCCCGTACTTTAGCCGATGTTGGAAAAAATTAGTCAAAAAATTAGTTTGAAGATTGTCAAAACGAGAAATAAATAGTTAGGATGAGTCAGAAAACATATTTTTGGTCTTGAACTCGGTTGAAAAATATATTTTGAGGAGTCAAAATAAAATATTTAGAAGAGCAGATGTAAAATATAGTTGGGATGAATAAAACACCAACTTGAGCAGCATAGAGATATGAGCAAATTGGACGCGAAAATCGAAATTGGCCCAAAACGGTAATTTTCTCGTTCGCACCTTCAGTACTGCAATCAGTTGTAAAAGTGCACACCGACCGCCATATTATGCCCCAACTTTTGAGATTTTGATTTCCAACCAAAAAAAGTTGAGGAACAACATGTTCTGCCGCAACTTTTTTTTTGCACCACTGGTTGAAGATATCAAGTTTTTCGGTGAAAAAATTGGTGAAAAACATTTTGGATTTTCCAAAAATATTTCCCCAAAAAACAAGGTGGAAAATTCAAAATGTTTTCAACATTTTGTGGAATACAAGGTGTAACTTTTGAAATAATTGAAAAACTGGTGAAAACATTTTGAATTTTCCACCTACTTTTTTGGGGAAATATTTTTGGAAAATTCAAAACATTTTTCACTAATTTTTTCACTGAAAAACTTAAAAACTTCAACCAGTGCCCTCAACTTTTTTTTTTTTGGTTGAAAACTTTTTTCGGCATTGAGCGGGGAGTGAATTTATAAACAATCCCTGCAGATCAAATGTGTGAAAAGGGTCGTGGTTGACCAGCGGCAGCACCAACATCACTTGGTGTCACCCGTGTCACACGACACGTCAACGCGTCAACTGTGAGCCACAGCATGGGAGACGATGTGGAAAAAATTCAAGCTGTCACGGGTGATGTCTAGCACTGGAAATTCCATCATCTGCCCAACCCAACCCAAGCCCTGAGGTAGGGCCGCAGTTGGCCAATCAAAGGCTTGTGATCAATTTTTTAAAAGTTAAATCTAGGTCGGCACAAAGCAAGTTCCGGATCACTTCTGTACTACTAGACCTTCCAGAGCCTCTTCATGTGGTGGATGCCACAAGCAAGCACATCTGAAAGGCCAATCCACACATACAGACTACCATCAAAACCTAGTATTTCTCGTGTTCAAAAATTGTACATGGGAAATACCGATGACCGCAGGGGCTGCATCTGGCAGAATCTGAGACCCAAGATCCGAGATGAAACCATCCCAGTGCAATACCATACCTTGAATTTTTCCACATCGTCCCCCATGCTGTGGCTCACGGTCAATGTGACATGTGACACAGGTGACACCAGATCATTCATGATCAGACCGATGCTGGTGATGTTGGTGCTCCCGCTGGTCAACCACAACCCTTTTCACATTTGATCTGCAGGGATTGTTTATACATTCACTCCCTGCTCGATGCCGAAAAGAGTTTCAACCAAAAAAAAAAAAAGTTGGGGGACATGGGAAAAAAAAAAAATTGGGGCAGAACATGTTGTGCCCCAACTTTTTTTGGTTGGAAATCAAAATCTCAAAAGTTGGGGCAGGGACCTGGGAACCATAGAATACTTGCGGAAAAGTCACTTTTTGAAAAAAAAGTTGTGGCACACCAAAAAAAAGTTGGGGTAGAATAAATGTGCATTTTGACTGCCATATATCTCACTCCCATTCTTCTCATCAATATTCACTGATTCCAAGTGTCGATTCCAAGTGTTGCCTTCCAAATTGTTTTGATGAAAGTCGACTGGGTTCATGTTTCAACAGTGGAAGTGTGTCCACAATTAGACATTAGTAATAGGGTCGTTCACAGTCGCCCTTTTTCATTCCTTTTTCTCTCCCTTTTTGAAAGAGGGAGACAAAAAGGAACAAAAAAAGGGCACTTTTTCAACAATGGGCTACATGTGGCCATTTTTCAAAGCAGGGTCCTTTTTCTGTCCCTTTTATTTCCCCTTTTTCAGAGTGGTTCCCTTCCCCGACTTGGTTCTTGTTAGGTTATGTCCTTCTGAACCCCTCGGATATTCCCTGAACAGACCACATAGCCCCCCAAAACATGTGAATATTCTAGGTGAAATCTCAGTTCTGTAAGGTCCCCCTTTTCTCTCCTTTTTTCAAAATATCCATGCTTACCCGTTCACAGTAGCTCATTTTTTCCCCTTTTTCACTTATTTTTTCTGGTTCTCGGCCAACTTTTGACCTGGGAAACTGTTCCTTTGGGTCTGGGACCTTCTTACACCTCTAAATGGAAAAGGGGAAAAAACCCGGTGAAAATTGATGGCAACATCAAAAAGGAGAGAAAAAGGGCTACTGTGAACAACCCTATTGTCAGGTGTATCTGGGGTTTTGATATATTATCGGCCCGCCAAGCTCCAACCTGCCACGATATATCAAGGCCTATGGTTGCGGACACAAAGCTAATATATCAGCTTCCCTTTTCGGGAATAAAGGTAGATCAAGCACAAGGGAGGATTGAACCCACGACCACCAGAACACAGAAACTTAAAGATGCTAGAACATACTAACCGCTTTGCCAGACTACTGATATGAGATTATGTTTGTGTCCCGGCTAGGGTAAGGTACCCTTACCCTACCCGGGACTTGCTAATACCCAGACCTAGGGCAGGCAAGCTGCCCTAGGTCTTCGAAAGTGTTATTACATGCTTATTCTGTGTTTTGAGGGTGTTTCTAACCCTAACCAACCAGAACTAACCTTAACCATCTAACCATCAAATGTTCCACAACAACAAAATCATATATACCTGAACCCTAACCTCTAACCAACCTTAACTCTAACCTCTAACCTCTAACCACTAACCAACCTAACCTAACCCAAACCACTAACCTGGCCCCTGAGGCGGGGCCAAGGGTAAGAATGATTTCTGTGGCCATGGTATCACCCCATCATTCTGTGTTCCCTTGTCAGTTGCTTAGTCTAACTGGTTTGTGTGCTGCTTCATTTGAGAAGTAACCACAAGGTTTTGGGTTCTAGTCCCATCACTGTCTTCTTTTTCTGATTTATTTACCGCCTATATTGGGATGGGTCCCTAGGCGATATATCAAAGCCAGGTCTCTCAGCTCGGGAGTTTATATATCATAGCAGGTGGGAGCTTGCGGGCTGATGATATATCATCATGCCAGACTGTGGTGCTATTGTTTGGACATTGAACATACCTATCATCATCCGGGTGACAAGAGAATCAAGGGAGGTTGACTTGTACCCTCAAAACACCCTAATTTCTGTTCTGGTTGGATTCTGTTCTGACTGCTGTGTCCATGACTGAATCAATGGGTTGCCCCACACACGGGTGCTAATCTTGGTCACATAGAGGCTTGAACCACACCGAAAGGGAGCAGCTCTGCCCAAGAATATCACAACACAGATGGAACCTTATTCTATGTAAGGTGTAATCAAAGCCTAGCACATACACAACTCAGGAACACGGCAGAGTTGTTACCAGGACGAGCGGGGAACATAGGAAGACACGTTGGATGTGTCAGTTACACATTAAACATGTCTGACATGCATAAAACACGTGAATTACATGTTTCAGCAAAGATACTCCAAGAATATAGGACCCACCAAAGAACTAAGGATATAGCCCATGGATTCAAAGCATAGTCAAAGGAATGTAGGCCTACCCATCAGATGCTGGCAATAACAGAGCTCAAAAAAAATCACAATGTAACATAGACAAAGCTCCACCTCAGGCAGGCGGATCCTGGGAAAAACTGGCCAACTAAAAGATTTACGAGCAATAACGATGGGGGAGCTCCCAAAGATGCGTTAGAACTTTTTGCTTAGAAAAAGACATGGGTTTCTGAGGTCTGTGGCTCAAAGTCAAGCCACGCGACAAGCCTGAGGAGGGCATGCCTTGACAATGTTTTGTTTAATCTATGCTTGCTGGTACCCAGCCGGCCCTCAATTTCACAAAATAATCTCAATGTTTTCCATCCAGTCAAAAAAATGCAATGGCCAGTGTTTATGAGGATATGTGCACTAGTGTCGACTGAGTGAGCTTTGGGCTGCCCCAGAAATGGGCACAGAGATGTGGGCCATGCCACTTGTCGGCCTTAACCACTTTATTCTAATATGTAAAGTAATTACTTAGCAGATTCTGTGAGGATACTTCGGCCCAATGGAGCTGGTTGGTGTGCTAGCGTCGACCGAGCGAGCTTTGGGCCATCCCAGAAATGTGCCCAGAGATGCGAGACAATGGTAGGGCCATGCCACTTGTTGGCCTTACCTGCTTTATTCTATTATGCAAGATGATTACTTGGTGGCTATAAGGCAGAGATTTCAAATCATATAAATCATATGAAACTGCCTCACATATACAGATGAGAGTGGTGCATTAGTGGTGGGACCACTTCGGATCTCATCGGATCCTTCGGAACAAATTGTCTATCGAATGGGGAAATGGACTCGAAGCACTGGCCCAGAGGCCAAGTCTCCGTGAGGTCCTCGACTTCGCAAGTATCCAGAAGCTTACATTTGAGATGGAGATCTCCCAAAAATTATCATGTTCGTCCAGGATCCACTGCATTGCCATCCTCGACGTGTTGCACTTGACTGTGGCCTAGAAATGGTTCATAACGGCTGAACGAGGTTGGAATCAGCTTCTACCTCACTTGGAAGTACCTTGGCTCTTGTACTACGAGCGTAGGCACCGCAAAACCATGACATGATAAGCACCTTCAGCCCTTTCGTCACCTTTGCCGGCCAGCCTCATCCCTGCCGCCGCACCTGCTCCTACGCCCACACCTGCGCTGCCGCCACCACACCGTCCAATGCTGGACAGCTCATTGTCCGACAAGCCTACCGCTGTGCATGATGGCAACGGACCCCGCCACACCCTCGCTGCGCCCACGCCCCGCCCTCGCTGTGCCCATGCTCCGCCTCACCCTGCCCACGCCCTTTGGCGCACGCCCACCCTGCACATCTCCCCATCGCTGCCGTCGTAGAGCGCCCCCACCGCCATCGACCACTTCCAGCGTGCCGTGTTGCTCTCTCACACGCACCAACCACCGGCCTCCCGGTGCGCCCACCGGGCACAGCATGCACTGTGAGCACGGTGCTCATCCTCCTCTCAAATGGCACGCTGCTGAATTCATCGAGCAGTGTGCCCCACATGCACTCCGCGCTGTCCACACCCTGCATCGGTGCAGGGCCCAGCACCGCATGGAGCGAAGATGGGGATGCGGATGCGGGAAGTGAGGCCGGGACGCCCAGGGCAGTGCACTTCCCCACTCCAGACCAGGGGCTCGAGGTGTGTTCCTTCTTTTCTGTTCTTGAAGATCTAACATGCTTTCAGACAGTAGTGCTGTTCAAGCGCTCCACGTGCCCACCTCTATCTCCCTCAACCCTGTGCCCTGAGTCCGAGTCTGAGTCTGAGACCATCCCCGACGTGCATTGGGCATCCACCTCCTTTCCCGCCTCCACCTCCACCTCCGCCTCCGTTTCTGCCTCCACCTCCGCCTCCACATCCTCTGCCGCCTCCGCACTGCGCAGGGTACCCTTTCCCGTGCGCGGACTCACGGGGTGCCACGCGAAAAGCGGGCCCACGAAGCCAGAGCACGGGTGAACCACGCGCTCAGCATGCCAGACGTCGGGTGTGCGCCCGGAGCGGGAGTATGGTGTTGCTGGAGGGTGCAGGCACCAGAAGGTCGTGTGAACACCCCTATATTATATAGTCAATAGGACACTGAATAGGACAATGTACACGTACTTGAGGCTTGTAATGTACTTCAGGATACTTTCCTGACTGGCTGAGGCTTGCTGATCATGGGAGAGGTATTTTTGTGGCGGCACATAATAAAGATAGTGGTTGAAGTCAAAGTACTAATGCGAACTTAGCCGTCTTTCAGCGCATTTCGTGCATCGGTTGCCTACCATTGCAGAAAAATCTAAACTAAAATCAGAGGCCTTCGGGCAATACAGGAGTGAAATTTCCGGCATTGAAGCAGGCAATTTGGTCTGGAGATCCGTGTATGAAAAAAAAACAGTGTGGGTTAACGTTTATAATGCTTCTGATTGGCTGCTGAGTCGTTGTGATCCAAGGTGCCAGTTACGTGTAAGGCATCGGAGGAGCCTCCGAAGAGGTGGACAATGGTCGTCGCGGAAGGTGGCGACGGCACAAGTATTTTCACGGAAGGCGGCGACTCGCGGGAGGCAACCTTCTTTGTGCCGTCGTAGCCTTCCCCAAAAGTTCTTGGTGCGGCCGGCACTGCCTTGAGTCCGCAGCGCAAAGTGATCGTCGACGACCTCTGCGACCGCCGAAGACCTTTGCCCCCTCGTGTAATGTTGTACACATAATTGGCAGACATTGCAGTCACATGACAAGTTACGACTTGGTACAACTTGGTTAAATCTTCAATCTGAAACCTCTGCCATTGTGTTTTATTCATGTTTTTGCATCCTTCTTGCAATCTTTTTTCTTCTCTTCCACCAGCATTCATTCTTTCTGTATTGACCACCTTCTGAAGTCTAATGAAGGTCTTCTTTCTTCTTCTCCTATATATATATTGAGCAGCACCAAAGACAAGGCCCACTGCGAAGGGTTTTTTTGAGATCCCCAGAGACAATCACACTACTGACCCATCTGTATCCATGAGGTCTGCACCTGTTCAATGTCCATCCACCAAGTAGCAGGATGATGTCCAAACCGGCCTCAAATTTCCGAGAACCACATGTAACCAAGCCGAAGCAGGCTCCGAAGATCCCTCTTCCCTACCTCTGCCTTTGTCAGAGGCTCAGATCAGTATTTGTCAGAAGCCCTTCACCCCATTCACTGCAAAGTTCATGACTGGTCGCTGCCTTGGTAGCGTTGCACACCTTCTGAATCCCCTGCCACTGTGCTTCTGCTGCTCCCATTGCTTCCACCTGACATGACCTTTTCAACCCTTCCCATATCTACGAAGGCCTACACACCCTTCGTGCATCGGTGAAGGTCAACACACCCTTCGCACATTTGTGAAGGCCTACGCATCCATTGTTTGCATTGTTTCTCAGGCTACCATATGACCCATATGCATATGGATAACCAGATATCCATGTACTATTTTCCATTGTCTTCCTGATTCCTGTTTCATATTGTACCCTTTTCCTGTGATACTGTGTAGACCTTCGTGTGTCGGGAAGGCCTTCACATGTCACTTCTTGGACTGTTGTATGTCCTATGTGTATGTATATATCTTGCCATATTGCATACCATTTTTTCGAACCTATAGAAGTGCCGTATTCCTACTGTAGATATTTTTTGTGGAGCATTTTTTTTTCTGGGATATTGTATACTCCGTAGTTTCTCATCGACTGGAGCTAATCTAAATATGATCTTCCTTTTGTACAAATCTCCGGCATACCCAGTGTTAGCCCTGCAATTTAATCTGCAGGGACGAAGGCGATGAAGGCCGGCGTACAAAGACGAAAGCTCTTTCCCGATTAGGAAAGGTGGACCTTGACTAATGTGACTAAAAGAAGCACAAACCCTTCGCCTTCGAGACACCTCTTAGGTGGGTTATACTACTACACATTAACCTACCTAACAGGCCCTTTACATAACCCAGACGTAAGTGCCTTAGGTGGGTCTCGTCGCGGTTATCCAAGGGGCTGTCGGGATTCGAAAATCGGATATCAGGTCGAAAAGTTTTTTTCAACCTCCCTCTAGACCCCCCCCCCTCCTTCCATATAGGGAGGGAGTTTCCCACCCCTAGCGCCGGGCTGCTCACCCGTATCATGTGCACCTTTATCGCGACCACTTCATTCCTTTAAATTCAGATCTGGAAGGTTCATCATACAATAGCTTCTTTGTGGGGACTGGCAATGCAAAGGGTTTTGA
The DNA here is from genome assembly GCA_029448575.1 of Mycena maculata. NCBI lineage: Eukaryota > Fungi > Basidiomycota > Agaricomycetes > Agaricales > Mycenaceae > Mycena > Mycena maculata. The sequence goes on along the minus strand of JARJLG010000017.1, from coordinate 104,222 downwards.
TGGCGCTTACATAAAGCATCAAAGGACAGAAAAGATGGCACAAACAGTCGGCCGTCGGTAGCGGTCCACACAGGCATGGTATCATAAAATTGTGTATGAGAGAAACCTTTAGAATTTAATTATGAAGGGAATGTTAAAGGCCAAATTTTTATTTTGCCTCTGAATAATATTTCCACTTTTCAGGTCAATTTGTATGAGAGTCTGAGAGACAAAAATAAAAAATCTGCCTCTAACATTCCCTTTGAATTGACTGTATAAGATGTCTGCAATTTTGTTTTGGGTCAAAAAGTCAATGTGGAAGGCCACACCGATGGCCGAAGAATAGCTCGAAATCAGCTTGATCGCGGCTTAGGTAATCCATCAAACGCGTCGCGTCGTGCTATTTTCCATGTAAAAGCCCTCTATTTCGCTTTAGATCACACAGGACCATTAATAAGGGGTCTATAAATGAATGGAGACAGGTATATGCATTTTATTGATAGTCCTGAACACACTTTCATGGTGAAATTATTATTTAAGAGGTCCCTGGCTGTAGACAACAAGATGAGTGTTTCAGAGGGTGGGGAAAGCCCTCAACATGACTAAAAGACCAAGGAAGGTTCATATATGACTTCTAGTCCTTCAAAATCTATATGCAACAATTAATGGATGGTAAACTTGAGGGGTATGACTTTCTATGCATTTTCAAGACCAGTTCATTGCTGTCCTACAACACTACTGCTACAAAATCGGATTTCAATGAGGTCAGGACTCCTCTGAATGTGTTTTGTGTGCCTCAGATTTGTTGCAACAAGCGTGTGGTGGCTCTGAAATGGATTTGCCATCGAAATCAAACATTTGGCAGAGGAACCAAACATCTGCAAGCAGACATTTGCCCAAAAAGAGCCCATGTACTATGGCCGTTGATACCGGATGACCACAGGCAACAAGTTCTATACTGACAATCACATGTGTTTTGGAGGTAAGGAAGACCTGACTGAGGAAACCAGGAAACTTGAAGGAGCGCGCCGAGCCTGCCAGATGCTGTGTACGCATCACACGGATCAGTCGGCCCAAAAAGAGCCCATGTACTATGGCCGTTGATACCTACTGCAGTAGGTCTGCACCCGCGCTGATTGATTGTTGCCGACTGATCCGTGTGATGCGTACACAGCATCTGGCAGGCTCGGCGCGCTCCTTCAAGTTTCCTGGTTTCCTCAGTCAGGTCTTCCTTACCTCCAAAACACATGTGATTGTCAGTATAGAACTTGTTGCCTGTGGTCATCCTGCCAGACATCTGGAACTGGGCAGTCTCATCGTGGGTTTGGTTACTTTGGAAGTCCTGGTCCGCCCCTCAAAACTCGCCCATATCTCTGGCAAATCTTGGCCATTTTCCTCAACCAAACTTACCCTCGCATGCACCGAGGTCTTTCCCGGATGACTACTTGTTTGAAGGGCTCCGATCCCAAATGAGGCCACGTGCAGCTCGCCACTGAGAATATTCCCACTTAAGCAGTCTGTCTACCTCAGTAATTCATGGGTCATTTCCCTGAAACAACTCACCCTCGGGTAAGAATAGGTCTCCCCCAGACAGATATGAGTCATCCAAGGGGATCCGGGCTCGAACGAGTCGGTTCACAGCTTGTTTGCAATCCCTAATTAGCAATTTTTGCGAAAATCAAGTCATATCTTGGTCATTTCTTCTTCCTTGAACGGGTGCACCAAGGTCCCTTCCGGACACCTACAGGGCGTACGAAGTGGCCCGATCCCGAACGAGGCCACGCATAACACTGAGGATATTCTAGTTTAAACAGCCTGACAAAAGTAACAGCCATTTCCGGGTTGTTTCTCTTGGACCAAGTCATTTTCAGGTCTGAATAGGTCTCCCCTGGATGGGTACAATGTATTCGAAGGGTCCCGGTCTTGAACGAGCACGCGCGCAGCGCGTTTGCGACGGAGGAATTCCCAGAGGGGAAACATTTGCCAGGTCAGTCAATCAGTCACGTCTTTGCCATTTCTTCGCCGATTTCCTTGAACTAACTTAACCTGTCCAACCTCTAGGGTCAATCCTTAACGATTACGAAGCACCGCCGCCGTTCTGGGCCCAAACGCGCCGGCGCGAGGATGTTTTATACAAAGGCTTTCTCAATTGGGACTTGTAAAGCGTAGTGATAACTCGGCCATTTCTTTGCCAATTTCCTGGAACCTACTCAAGTGCTGGTCCCTTGAAGTCTCCCTCGACGACTATGAAGTGTTCTAAGGGGTAGCGGTCCGGGCCCGACCGAGTCAGTGCCAACACGGCTTGCATCAATTATGTGTGCATGTAAATTCATGGATGGAGAAGCTTAAGTTGCATAGGCGGGACTTATCCCCCATTCCATTTCAAAGACAAATTACATTATCAAGTTCTCAATAAGTAACTGTATGAAAAGCTCTTCTCTATTCTTTCCCAGGAAAAAAACAAAAGGGTATCAAACTACAGATGACCTTCTCTACCTTTACTCAGCTCCTGGGAGCACTCAGGCTCAGGAGATTCTCCACTGTTGCACTCCACCAGATAGTGATCTTCAAGGCACGTCGGAATGCGCTCAGAATCGCAGGTACGCGTCGACGCGTCGTGAACACGTGCACCAATCACGGGATTCGAGGCGGTGATTGCCAGCGAAGATTTAAAACACTTGAAAACAGATTGGCTGGACCTATCTGTCTCGGTAACCCAGACGTTCTGGCGTGATCCTTATCTTATCCGGAGCTGATCCGGCGGAGTTTGAATAAATGATAAGAAAACCGGGCCCAAGATCACGCCAGAACGTCTGGGGCATTTGGTATAGCAACACCCCCCATGGTGTCACACCCGGGAATGTCACCTCCCTCACTTTTGTGTCGCACTCACCTCAGCATGCCTCAAGGATGCTCAAAATAATGCAGAAGGGTTGTCTATGTATATATAACACAATATATATTTTTGAACTTGCAGCCCGAGGTCAATTTGGACCAACCACACTCAATGCCTGCCAAATAGTTGTCATTTTGGACGGCCCACAACAGCACAGGAAGTGGGGGAAAAAATCGGAAAAAATTGTGGGGGCTCTGGAGGGAATAGAAGTGAGTATAGGAGCAGGCATCAGGGCAGGAAGGCAGCAGGAGGGAGGAGGAGGAGGGATGTGACACCATGGGGGGTGTTGCTATACCAAATGCCCCAGACGTTCTAGTGTGATCTGCGCCCATCTTTCTCTTATCTTTTATTTAAACTCTGCTGGATCAATCCGAAAGTGATAGATAAGATATCAATCAGCGCGCTCATAGCAGGTCACACTAGTCTCGTGCACAGCCTCTCATGACATCCCGTTCCGGGAACCCTGTCATGAGAGTCTGGGCCTAAACCGGCTAGTTAACCGTACCATTGCCCTATCATTTTCGCTGCTGGTTGGGCTACTTCTATGAGTTTTGTGGACAAAGTTAAGAGACAAAATCCTTCCCTTCATTAAATAAACATGGCCTGCCTCTTTACATTCTCTTGCAGTCCTGCCGATGGAAGCCAGGCAGTCCGCAGAATTTGGCAGAATGTGAGAGTGTGGCAGTGTCACCGGTTGTTTAAAAGAGCGGGTTGGGCATATTTACATCTTTCCACTGGCTCCACCACAATTCTGAGGAGACCAAACACACCTATTTATGCATATGGACAACTATCCCTCCAAACCATGAAGTGAAAAGCCTCAAAACTACGAAAGAAGGGATTCACGGGAAATTCCGGAAGACACCGGAATTTTGATAGCGCAATGGTACGATTAACTGGCCGGTTTAGGCCCAGACTCTCATGACAGGGTTCCCGGAACGGGATGTCATGAGAGGCTGTGCACGAGACTAAGGTCACACTAGAACGTCTGGGTTACCGAGACAGGGACCTATTGCATTTTGGGAATTATCTCCGACGGTGATAGGTCTTGAAAGCGGTGATGATCAACGGAACGCCCGGGCACCGAGTAGTCCAATCAAGATGAAATAAATCGTTTCTCGCGTTGAAAAGCAGTTTGGAACCGTGATTTTGGTGCAGATAAATCCATTGTAAATCTCTGAATCTTTCTCTCTTTTCTTTCTTTTCCCTTTCTTTTCCCGCTCTCTCATAACTTGAAAAAACACTTTTTGACCCCCGGATCCACAGCAATAAGCCATAAGCCGAATCTTTGCATATTTCGGTGAGATCAAGTGGGCACGTGCTCGTGATATTTCCCAATCGGGAACACTCTCTACCGATGACCTTTTGAGGGGCCAGAAACATCGCCCACCCTCTGACTATCGTTTTACAGTCATTTTGGAACGTTGGGAAGCTCCTTTGAAATGTACCTTCAAAAGTTTTCTTCGACCCTCGGTCAGACCCCCCCCCCACCCTATATCCGAAATTTTAATCCCGACAGCCCCTTGCGGTTATCAAATGCACCCCAGGGAGCTCCTTCGCACTTACGTAAAGGGCCTGTTAGGCCTATTCTTCTGTATGAGTAAAATACCCCTAAGAGGGGTCGACGGCAGCGAAGGAGGAAGCCAAGAAGCACGTTACGGCATCTTCCCCATTTGGATCCCGCCGACGTGTCTGCTCTCACCACCACCGCTCCTACTTACTACGTGCTCCTCTGCACGGTGTATCTCGTTCTCTCGTGCCGAATCAAGCAACTTCATATCAACTCAATACGACACTGACGGACCTTCCCTATTGGGTTGCCGGGTTGCCGCCTATTGCCGCCTCCTTCGCGTCTGCCACCTGCGTCTACCCCACATGGCCTCACCTCGAATACGACCGTATGCGCTCCTGGAACGTCCACCCGCCCTCTGTACTGCATTTCCTCCCGTCCCCGCCTCCGCCCCGCCTCCACCACGCCTCCGCCCCGCCTCTGCCGCCCCCCGAAAGCGCCCCGCCGACGCGCAGCCCACGTCCGCTCCACCTCTGGACCACCTCTCCGCCCCCCTCAAAGCCCTCTGCCGATGCGCTGCCCGCTTCCGCCAGCCTCTGTACCTCTGCCTCGCCCCCCGAAAGCGCTGCGCCGCTGCGACACCTGCGCTCCGCCGGGTGCGGCGCCCTGCTCCACACTGGCTCGACGATGGCGCACGCTGGTCCGCCTTGCTGGCAGGGATGAGCGTCATCCCTGGAAACCGCATTCCCGATGCCTTGTCGAAAACTCTGCCCTGTATGCCGTCGTCAATCCTGCCGTGCTCCAGCGCTTACCAGACACGACTGGATGACAGAACTCCTCATTTGACCTTCCTAGCTAGCCTCCGCCTCCCACTCCGCCTCGACCGTTCCCCCCTCCCGCCTCGACCATCCCGCTCGCTGGTGCCAGGCACTCAGACGGCACACGCTCGCGATGCCGGGCGTGTAAGAGGAGGGCGAACATGGCGGGCACGTTGAGCCCTGCGCGTCCCCGTGCACGCACTGCGCAGTCCCTCCGCACGCGCACGCCCCCGCCACCTTCGCGCTCATCGCGGCCACACCTCTCCCCCTGCACTACATCCACGCCGGGCACCACCAAACCACGCGCCCCAAGCTCAAGCTCTGCGCCCCGGCACAGCGGCGCCTTGCCCTTGTTCGGCGCGCTGCACGCCACGACGTGCCCCTGCGCACTGCACGCTGCAACATCCCTCGGCACGCTGCACACCACGGCATCCCTCCGCGTGCACCCTCCCGCCGCTTCGCCCTCCTCGTGGCCGCGCCCACCCCCTTCCGCTGCATCCGCGCCGTACGCCCCGGCGCGGTGGCGCCTTTCGCTTCGTTGACGCCCCGCACGTTGCAACGTCCCCGTGCGCCCCCGCCGCCTTCGCACTCCTCGCGGCCGTGCCCATCCCCTTCTACTGCGTCCGCGCTCGGGCTCTGTGCCCCGGGCGGCGCCGTCGCGCGGATCGACGGCACGCCCCCGCTCTTGCTGCCCCCCCTCCGCGCGCCGTGCACGTTCGGGTGCATGCTCATGGAGGGTGGCACTGTGCTCTTCAGCGGCCGCTGCAAGCTTGGTGTTCCGCAGCAAGGACGGGGTTGGCGCGGGGAAGGGGTGCGAGCCGAGCCGAGCCGCTAGCTCCCGGGCTGCTGCTTCAAGGAACACCCGCAGTTTATTCCTTCCGCCTTATGATTGCTATGATATGATAAGGAACACTTTGTACACTGTACTATAAATGCAATTCCAATCTTTTACACCGCTGGAATAATTTTAGACAAAGACTAGCCAATCCTTCAACTGCCTGAAGAAGGGAATGATGAGCTGACAGCAGTACAGTCACTCAAATGCATATTGTATTCCTTGAGAATTTTTTCTCTGGTGGTTCGGGCAAAACCTCGTACTTGAACCAGCTATACTAAGGAGAAGTTGAGGACCTTTCGGTCGAAATCGTGCACACGATTTCAAAGGCAGGGACAAAATCTAAAAAATATATGGTGAGGAGGGGGCATGCTATTAGACCCCCAATTCAAGTTTAAACCCAATGGGTTGCGATGAAATGCACCCAGAAAAAAAAAGCCCCAGAATGTTCATCGTTATTCATCTTCTGATTGGTTGATCGGTTGAGGTAAGTGACAGCTGTTCGTTACGTCTCGGCTGCGTCTCCCTCCACCACTGCCATCGTCCTTCATTGTCGTCAACACAGTACATTTGGATACTTCTACCAAACGTCAGTGAATCCTCTGTGCATTCACTGTCCATTTAACTCTTTTTCCGGTGTCCAAAAATTACCTTCACCACCTCCATTCTGCTGCCTTCACCTCTGTCACATCCTCCGCCACAGTGCCGCACCACTGTTGCGTGGTCGCACCCACTGCTTCTGCAGTGCGGCAGTGCCGCACCGCTGTTGCTTGGTCGCACCCGCCACCACTGTAGTGTCGCAATTCTGTTGCACTGTTAAACCTGCCGCCGCCGCACTGTCATCCCTGCTGCCGCCGCACTGCCGTACCCACCGCCGCCGCACTAGGAATTCCCACCGTAAACATATAGTACGGTTTACGGTTACGGGTTTTACGGTAACCCGTACCATACCATATGACCCTTGGTGCCGCCTGTTACGGTTATGGGTACGGTACGGCTTGTGCCAAACGCGTGAACTGGAGCTCTGGTGTGGAAACAGTGGGTCAAAGGAGGTACAAACAGGCAAGAAAAGATTGAATCTACAACTTTGAAGCTCACCTACATTTATTTGGGGTAGATCTTGACACCCATATACGGCTTTGTACGATAATTGGACCCATACCGTAACCGTCCCGTAAGGCCCGAAAAATGCGACCCGTAAGTGCTGTATTCTTCATGCACGGTACGGTACGGTGGGGATCCCTACCGCTGCGGCCGCACTGCCGCACCGCTGGCATGCAGGGTCGCACCTGCTGCCGCTGCACTGCTGCACCGTCGCCCCACCTCAAGTGGATTACATTTACATTTATTTAGAGCTAAGCTGCAAACCGAATCTTGACGGCAGTGGCGGTGGAGGTGACGTCCTCCACATAGTTACATTTGTTGTACTGTACAAGGCCTGCTTTATTTTGTAAATAAAACCTGTGTTTGAACCAACCAAGGAAAATATTCAGAGGGATTTGGGGACGGAGGTGCCGTGACCCGTCGTCGAGTGCAATGATGGCAGTGGAGGCATGGGGCGGAAAATTGGGTGTCGTGTTCTTGAGATGGTGGAGGACAAAATTCTTCTGTGGTAGTACTTGTACATTACGTGAATGGTAAATTGAAGGGATGGAAATCAAGGGCAGAAATTGGGGGGACGGAGGTGACGTCATGTCCTCAAGACGGTGGAGGACAAAACTTTTCTGTGGTAGTAAGTACGTGTATGTGAATGGTAAATTGAATGGACGGAAAATTGAGGGCGGCAAATTGGGGGGACGGAGGTGATGTCGCGTCCTCGAGACGGCAGAGGACCGTGACAATACTCTTCTGTAGTGCTTGTAGTGTGAATAAATTGAGTGGGCAGGAAAATTGAGGGCATGGAAAATTGCCGGGAAAATTGAGGGGACAGGTGACATCGCGTCTCCGAGACGGCGGAGGCACCGTCGAGTGGCGGCAGCGTGACCGCACTTATGTAAATGAGTGCTTCTTCCTTCGCTGCCGTCGACCCCTCTTAGGGGTATTTTACTCATACAGAAGAATAGGCCTAACAGGCCCTTTACGTAAGTGCGAAGGAGCTCGCTGGGGTGATCAAATGTTTGTTCAAGCTGTCGGAACTTTCCGACCTATGGTTTTTCTCCTCTTTCTTCCCTCCATCTCGCTTGGCCGACAGATTTTCATCTTCAGTCCACGACCCGGTAACGCAATCATAGCCAAGTCAGTTGTGATGCCCATTATTGCGAGGACTTCGCTACTCAAAATTGTTGGCCGCGAGGCTCCCCAAGAGGTTGAGAATTTTGTTCGCCACAGCGCACCTCGGTCATATTTTCGGACACAAAACTACAATTGACTTGGGCAAAATATCGATCAAAATCCAAGTCGAGGCGCTTCGATTAGGATTTGCCACGCGGTCTCGCCCTATCTCATCCTCGGAAATGACTTCCCGGGCTACTTCAAAAGAACATTCTCAGTCTGCTGGTTGGTGCCGACCTATCAGGATCGAGTTCTATTCTTGAGCTGTGTCACAGCGCCTCGTTGCCACCTGGCTCTACGAGTGCTTGTGTCGTCGGACGAAAGCTCCACGATACTTCGAGACAGCAGACTACTATAGAGCACGCTCCCTGAATGTCTCCAAGCTTATGGGCGATCTCCGTCCTTGCGGCTGCGCTCGCCGCGTACCATATCTACTCGAAATTCAGCGGCGCTTCCCCGGCTCTCGATTCACCCCCAGTGGGCAAGTTTGGTCACTACAGCCCGATTCAAGTCCATATTCCTCATGCACATTGACAGAGCAATCGGCCTCATTGCCGAATGAACAGACCGAGCCTCTCCAAAATCAGTCCAAGACCTTCGAGTGTGACTGGTGCGGGTGGGAGCTCTCGGAGGCTCCTGCCTTCAAGTGCCCGGGATGTACCGACAAGTATTGCAGTCAAGGTTGTCTCGACAAGTCTGCCGACTTCCATGTCCGTCGTTGCGCGAATCCACGCCGGCCTCTTACGACGGCCGATACGCTCATAACGGCAGCATTTGCCGATATGTTTTTCGACGATCCACAAACAAACGAGGACTATTTCTTCACCCGCGTTCGCACTCCCCACGACAAAACGATGCTCTTCGGCCTCTATGTAGGAATTCTAAAGTACCAAAACGTCGAGCCCAGTACTCTTCACGAATGGAGGATCTCCGGAACGATGGTAGAAAATATCAAAGCCTTGTATGAGGTGAGATCGATGATCGCTATGTGTAGTACACATACTCAGGGTCGACCCAGGCCCTCCCCGCCAACAACAGGGGTGGATATTATCCCTGGTTCCTTAAACACCTCGATATATTTGAACCACGCCCTGACGCACTCGTTCCTCTGTCAGTGCCACCGCGTCATCTATGCGCATCATGTGGTGTATCTGCCGGCGTGCGATGCTCCGCATGCAAGAAAGTGTGGTACTGCAGCAAAAAATGCCAGCAGGACGAATGGAGCGGTCACATTGTAGATTGCTACCGAGCTGTAGGACGACCTATCACCTCCGCAGATCACCTGCGAGCAGCCGTCCATCGTCAAAAGCTTCCCGAGAATCTGGAGATTTTGTCGGATTATGGATTCACCCGGGTCGACGAAGGTGGCAGAAAAATGCTGCTTGAGGTCTACCGGGTCGTCTTCGAGGAAGGAGTCCGCTCGCGTGCCCTCCTCCAGTGGCAAGCTGCGGGCAATCTTCTCAGAGAAGTGGAGATGCTCCTCGATCGCCTTGAAATCTGGAAGACATATCCCACTATGTCCTGGTTTCGGGCCCATCGCCACGCATTTGATCCCACTATGCGTATTCCCGAGAATAACAATTCAGACCTCGCCAGGATCAAAGCGGCAGCAGTGGGGTCGTGGGAACACGTGGGCGATTTTCCATCCCAGAACGCCGACGAGATTTTTTCTGCAGTCACAGACAGTTGGTCCAGGGAAAGGGCGACCGTGTTCCGCTTTCTCTCCATCTTGGGAGTATGTCATCCGGGACCCGACTTGGACGGCTGGGTGCAATTTGGATTCTGTGCATGCCACGACGAATCCGAAGAGCAGTTTTTGTCCGCCACGTACAAAATCCTAGCCCAATGTTGTTCGTTCGATGCATTCGTCACCGCCTATAGCACCTCAAAACTAGTGGAGCTTTTCGACGCCTACCAGCTCCGTGGGCGTCGAATTATTCATCCATATCTTGAAGACGTCTTATCCGGATCCCCTGTTGTGTTCAAATCAGTCTGGAATCTGAAGCAACATGTGATGGACCCGCAGAGCACGCGGTCACACGTGATACCGTCTGTGGAAGTGGACTATGGGTTCGTGAACTGCACATCAGAGAGCGAGTACAAGGACTTGAAGGACCTGTACAAGAGCTTCTTCGTGCGACGCGATGCCAACCCGCTGAAGCTCCACGAAGCCTGCGTGTCCGGGACCCTGTATGCGCATGTGTTGGGGTTGTTTCCGGAGCTAGCGAAAAAGAAAAACAGGACGAAGAAATTCGGGAGATTGTTGCGAAATTTGTATCCACTTGCGCGCTGATGATTCTTGAAGTGTTCTAGTGTTCTTGGAGTATGGACCATGTACCGTTGTAGTGATAGTATCGTTCCATGTAATGTTATGAATGATGACTTCCGTCTCGACTCTCGAGCGACAGGGATATATATACCCAGTGGTATTCACAGTCGAGGTCGATAGAGGGCTTCGCTATGGTTGCGCATGGAGCTTACGGCTAGCGCAAGAACTCCATGTCTCAGCATCGCGAATGCCAGCCGAAACGTTCGGCGACTCACTGATAAGAAAGAAATACCCAGGAAAAAATAAGGGAGAAATCTGGAAGACGTGCAGCAGTCCGCAGCCTGCATCATTGTCCCCAGCAGATAAATGTTCCAGGATTCTCCTATTCTTTCCCCAAACCCGAGACCCGAGATATCCTGCGCTCTCATCTGAGCTTCCTGGGATGTCGAGTTCATTTTGGTGAAACCATCAGAAATTATTCCGAGCACCTGTTCGATCGAGGAGGCAGCCGAGAAAGCCAGATCTCTTTGACCGGATTTTAGCGATACAAGGAAATCCCGGGAGAGTATTGTAGAAGATGATAACACCTTCGAGGCGGTTCGTGGATATTATGCAGAATATTCGAGCGCTCAGCGTATACGTTCAGGTTGGGTAAGTCGACGCGCCATGTTTGGATCCGAAACTTCAAACAAGCTGACAATTTCTTGAACCTTTGTTCGGCTCACTGTGGTATTGGAGACGTGAGAGCTAGACAGTTCACATGGCTCACAAAACCGTCGACTCGTTGCGTTGCATTTGAAGCAATCTTGCAGCGGGTAGTTTCGGAAGAAGATGCCGTGAGCAATCGTTTTTCCCACAGTCGTTCGTGCCGAGCGCCAACGAAATTTTCCGCCGCCCGAACTCGCTGCAGCTGTTCGCCATGGCCTCCGAGTCTGCTCCCTCCGGAATCGTCGACCGCGTCCAGTCTTTTGTCGCGGAGCACAGGACTGCCATTTTAATTGGCACCGGTGTCGCTGTCGCTCTCGGCGGAGCAGCCTACTATGCCTCGACATCGGCCGCGAGCGACGCGGACCGCGACCGGAAGGACCACAAGAAGGGTACCAAGCCTCCCAAGAAGCGCAAGTCTGTAAAAGACCCCGATGGTCCCATCCTGGAGGAGCGGAAGCCAAAGGCCGAGCAGGCGCTCAAATCGGCGGGTGGGTGCAATGTATCGTCGCATGGATCCCCTCTGACGGCCAGAAGACGAGGAAATCATCCCGCCGACACCAGAAGAGCTGGCCGCCATGTCGCTTGAGGTGCGTGCATTGCGACTTGCTGCGATTCCAGAGTTTATGAATTATGTGCAGGACCGAGGGGCCCTGGCGGCATCCTTCAAGACAAAAGGCAACACGGCATATTCGAACAAGAAGTTTGAAGTCGCAGCCAGCCTGTATACCCTCGCCATAGACGTGGCCCCAAAACCAGAGCCCGTATATTACAGCAACCGCGCAGCATGTAAGTTCCCAAAACGGTGTTTCATACTTGGATTCGACCCTCCCCCTTTCGCGCATGCACGGCGCCGGGGTCTGGTACCAGGTTCAGACGCGTATCTACGAGTCTATCTTGTTGCCGGGCCACCGTGCAGGAGAATTGGGGAACATGCGGTCCTAGCTGCACTTCCACAACCCTGCGATCGCGAGGGGATCTCGGAAAGCTTGTGTATAACGGCGGAGATTGTCTTGGGCCTGCGGCGTCGACCTGGGGACAGCTCGAGACTTGCTTAAAATCCAGCCCGTCTAATCGTTCATCGCAGGCTACGTGAACATGACCCCGCCAAAACACGAACTCGTCGTGCAGGACTGTGACGAAGCCCTGAAGCTCGACCCCAACTACGTCAAAGCCCTCAATCGACGTGCCATGGCGCTCGAAGGTCTCCACCGCTACATAGAATCCCTGCGCGGTGCGTTTCTCGTCCCCCGTCTATACAGTTCCGTTTATCTCCAACCCAGACTTCACCGCCGCCACCATCCTCGACAAATTCACGAACCAGAACGCCGCGCAGTCGGTCGAGCGCGTGCTCAAAAAACTCACGGGCGAAAAGTCCGCAGAGATCCTCGCAAAGCGCGAGCCACGCCTGCCCTCCTTCACCTTCATCTCCGCCTACTTTGCTGCATTCCGCACGCGGCCGCCGCCCGACCTCGGCGAGTCGCCGACCACGGGCGACTCGACGCTGCGGCTCGCGTTGGACGCTCTGGCGGCCGAGGACTACCCGCATGCGGTCTCGTTCGTGAACGAGGCCCTTGCGCAAGACATATCGTCCGACCAAAGTCGCGCGGAGGCGCTCAACCTGCGGGGGACCTTCAAGTATGTATTTCCTTAACCTCTCCGGCATATTCTCATATTGTGGCTCAGGTTCCTGACGGGCGACGTCGAGGGCGCAAAGGCCGACCTGCAAGAGAGCATCCGCCTCGCGCCGGCATTCACGCAGAGCCTCGTCAAGGTCGCGAGCGTGCACATGGAACAGGGCGACCCGGCCAAGGCGTTCGAGTGCTTCGACGAGGCGATCCGCCAGAACCCCGCCGACCCGGACATTTACTACCACCGCGGGCAGGTGCTCTTCATCATGAGCGAGTTTGGCGACGCCGCGGAGAACTACACCAAGTCGACCGAGCTCGACGACCAGTTTGTGTTCAGCCACATCCAGCTCGCGGTCGCGCAGTACAAGAGCGGGAACCTGGCGAACAGCATGGCAACGTTCCGGCGCACGCTGAAGGCTTTCCCCACGCGGAGCGAGCCGCAAAACTACTAGTACGCTACTTCGGTGGTCGTATCCACTGCTGCTAACTTTTCCATAGCGGGGAACTCCTACTCGACCAACAACGCTTCGCGGACGCTGTCGAGAAGTTCGAGCGCGCTGTTGAGCTCGAGAAGCTCAAGCACGGATGATCCTTTCTCTTTGCCATCACCCACTGACTCACGTCTACAGATCCCCGCCAAACGTCCTTCCGTTGGTGAACAAGGGTCTCGCGTTGTACCAATGGAAGCAGGACGTCGGCGCGGCGGAGCGCTGCTGCCACGAGGCGCTGCGGCTCGACGCGGAGTGCGAGGCGGCCGTCGCGACGCTCGCACAGCTCAGCCTCCAGCAGGGCAAAATCGAGAAGGCCGTCGAGATGTTCGCGCGCCAGGCGGAGCTTGCACGGAGCGAGCCCGAGCTTGCGAACGCGCTGACGTATCAGTATGTGAGTAGCGCTTCCCTTCCCTTAGCTCTCTCTTCCTTCCTTCCAATGGTGCTGACGGTGCGTCATTTAGGCATCGGCGGCACAGCTGGAGTTCATGAAGAACTACCCTTCAATGGCGGCGGAGCTCCGCAGCATGGCGCAGAACATGGCATGAGCGTGGCGTCTGTAGCCATAGAGCCCTTTTATCATCCTTCCCTTCTCTTCCCTCCGAATCCGCCCTCCCTCCTTCCTTACTGATGCGGCGACAACGATAATATTAACGTGCCACATGGGTTTCACGTGTACATACCTATCTAACATATTACTTTTCGCAATACACTCACATCTCACGTTTGGGCTCCTCCTGCACCTCACACCGCCCTTCGCGTTCTGGCCCATTTCACACACCGCACGTCGCACGTCCCTCCCAAGTCCACAGATCCCAAAAGAAGCAACCTTCTCAGTCAGATCTCGCAGGCAAGGTTGCTCGCATCGACAGACTCCAAAGCCGCAACCGCCTTTTCCACGAGAACGGTGAGTGACGAGAGGACCGTGGCGTGGTTGGAGCGGTCAACTTCATGACGCTCGATAGGAAGAGGGAGGGAGAAGAGTGCCTGGAGGAGCTGGGCACTAGCCAGATGTCCGGACAAGCGTAGAATATTCAGAGTGGCACCGATCGTCGTTCCGCTAGAGAAAGAAGACTTGTTCCATAAGAGTATCCGAAGTTGCTGGAGCGTGCCCGGTTCCACATCAGGGTCATCCCAGTGGTACTGGGCGAGAATATTCCTCCATTTGCCCCGCAGGTCCTCACGGGGCTTGAATGTCTGGGTGAGCGCCTTGAGGAGCACGTAGGTGGCAGACTCGATGTCGTCGTGCGGGAGCGGATCCACCATCATGAGGTTTGCCACTGACATTGTGTCCAACGTGCCGGTGACGGTGCCTTGCTCGGTAAACGGCTCCACGAAGCGTCGACCGAGCTCCCAGTCAATCATGAGAAGCTTATTGTCAGCAAAGAGGATGTTGTTGATTGAAATGTCGCGATGGATGACGCCACGGCGGAAAGCGTCGAGGATCGATAGGAAAAGCTGCTTCGCAGCGGCGACGAGGTCGATTGCCGAGAAGATGTCCATGAGCTTGCGGGCCTCGCGCGGGGAGGCGAAGATCATGACCTCGAGGTGGCGACGGACCATAACGGGGAGAGCCGTGAGATCGCTTGCCGGTCGCTTCAGCCTCATGTGCAAAATCTCGGAGAAGTGGAGAGGCGGCGAGCCATGCGCAGCAAACGACGCGACGAGCTCTGGCGCGTAGGCGGGGGCGTCCTCGTCGCCGGCGTGCAGGGCGTCGACAATGATCCTCTCCCGCCAGACCCGGTCCTCGGCAATGAAGGTCACCTTAACGACGACGGGTATCGGTTCCTTTTCGTCTGCGTGGAGCTCGCCCTCGAGCACGACCGTCGAGCGTTGGAAAGGCGTCGAGCGCAGCTGCGACAGGCACTTCCCATTGAGGTGGACCAGTCCTTGCAACCCAGGAAGACTGATGGAAGCGGGTACGGCGTCGCCGACCAAGAAGTCGAAGGGAGGAGAGGAGAGGTTGTAGGTGAAGAGGGGGTTGTAGCCGAGCTGGTACATTGAGGCCGTGCGAAAAAGGTGCAAGAGGGCCGAAATTGTGAGGAAGCTGTCGGATTCGAAGCAATCATCAACGACGGCAAACTCGAGGCGCTCCTGGTTGAGAATCGAAACGAACAGCTTCGTTTTCTTCCCTTTGCCGTGGAAAGACAGTGTCGGTACAAAGAGTCGCGTTGACTGGAATGTGAGGAGGTAGTCCGCGTTGGTGATAGCTTGCTGGTACTTGCCCACACCAGCGCTCGCGCCGACAAGGGGGTTAGATGTGCCAGTCGGTGGGTCGGTTCTGGTAAATTCGACGTTCACGAATATGTTGAATATAGTCGAAGCCTCTGCTGCGCAAGGGCGAAGGGAGGCGTCGTACTTCCTCTTCTTGTTGTAGCCGTGCTGCTGAGGCAGCTCGGCAGCGGGGGTAGGGAAGTAGTCGAGCCCGAGCGGCGAGTTGTCATCTGCAGCAGCCTGCGCAAGTTCATCGTGTCAGCGGTGCGCAGGATATACTTTCAAAGGGAACGAAACCTACATCCGCAAGTCGTGAAAGCCAATAACGTTGGTCTATCATGCGGTCGGTCGGCTTGGACGATGAGTTTGACTCTTCGCTGAGGTTCTCGAGTACGGCGGCTTTGAGGCTCTGGGTGAGTCCACTGCGTGCCACTCCCTTGAGCTGCTCGAGCTTCTCGACCAGCGCCTGCGTGCCCAGTCTGGCCAGCACGACGTGGAGTGGCGATAACACGACGTGCCCTTGAAAGTGCTTTGCGCAGTATCGAGCGTCACCTTCGCGCTGCTCCTTGCGCTGGGCTGTGTTAAGGCCGCCGACGATACCGGTTGCAGACGGTGTCACCAGCGTCTTATTTGGGTATTCAAGCGCCTCAGGATCGGTAGGAAGGAGCTCTGAGTGGGACGCCGATGGCACGACGGGCTGTAGAGTCGAGAAGCCGGCGGAAGGGGGTTCCCGGCCCTGTGGTAACATGCTTCAGGGGACAGAGGTACTGGTACTGGGCGGGGAATCTCACAGGAAGGATGCTCATGCACATCGTCTCGCGCTCCTTCGAGGCAGCCTCCTCGTACAGCTTCAGCGCCGAAAGGTGGGCAGACTGGAGGAAATTCTACTGCAGGGGATCCCCGTGCGGTGCCGCTGCTCGTAACTCTTGCTTGCCCATTGTACCTGTGTACTCTCGCATGCGTGGCCCCTGCTCGTGCGGCATGTACTTGCTGGACACACTGCCGGGCCCAGTGACGAAGCACAAGTGGAGATGGGGAAGTTCTGCTTACTACAATGTAAGGATTTTGTGCCGTTTTTCAAGGTCATCACGCCGGGCCCTGCCCCCATGCGCACCAAGAAGTCATCAACAAGGCAGTGCAACTGCCCACAATGCATCCCAGCGATCCCTCCCCAATTTCGGACTGTTCCCATCGCCACCCCACCCAGCTGCGCCCCACGAGCCAGAGCGCCGGGTGGCCCCTCCGCATCCTCCTAACGCTCCCAATGCCAACCTCCCTCATCTTCTCAACCGGGCGGCGCCCCCTCAATTCCCTAGAACTGGAGAGTGACGGACGAATCAAACAACTCCCACAGGCACTCCACGTACCGGCCGCAACATCAGATATACCGCCCGCGCAACTGCGTGCACAGCGGCGCTGCACGCCGTGGCACTCCTTCGCACGCACACTCCCGCTGCCTTTGCCCTCCTCGCGGCCACGCCCTCCTCTTCCATTGTGTCTCCACCAGGCGCCGCCTCCATGCCACGCGTTGGATGCTCGAGCCCTGCGCCCCGGGCAGTGCCGTCACGCGGATTGGCTGCGCGCTGCTCCCCCACGGCACATTCCAGCACCAGGCGCCGCATGCTCGAGCCCTGCACCCCGGGTGGCGCTGTCACGCAACTCGGCTGCGTGCCGCTCCCCCTCGGCACACCTCGCTCTGCACGTTTGTGTGTGCATTTCGAGGTAACATCTCTCCACGCATGCCCCTGCCACCTTCGCACTCCTCATGGCCACACCATTCTCCTTCCGCTTGTGCGCCCCTGTTCCCAGCGCTCCCCCTCGGCACGCCGTGACTGTGTGTGCGCTCGCCGAGGGAGACGTGGTGCCCTCCGATGGTCGGTGCGTGAACGCCCGCACTTATTCCGTCCACCTTACAATTACTGTGCTATGATAAAAGATGCTCTGTTCATACTGTACTACATGCAAATACAACTTTTTACGCCGTGGAATAATTTGAGACAAGTGAAAGTGAGGGAACAGCCATCCTTCAACTGCCTGAAGAGGGGAATGAGGAGCTTCTGAGGGTATTTTACAGAAGTATAGCCATTCAAATGCATATTGCGGAATTTTTCTTTGGTGGTTCGGGCAAAAGATTATACTTGAACTGGCTATACTAATGAGAAGTTGAGGACCTTTCGGTCGAAACCATGCACGCAATTTCAGAGGTACGGATAAAATCTAAAAAATCTATGGTGAGCAGGGGGCATGATATTAGAGTCCGAATCCGAGTTTAAACCCAATTATCTGGGATGAAATGCACCCACAAAAAACAAACCCAGAATGTTCATCGTTATTCGTCTTCTGATTGGTTGATCGTTGGTTGATCGATGAGGTAAGTGACAGCAGCTCGTTCCGTCTCGGCTGCGTCTCCTCCACCACCTCCCTCCTTCATTGCTGTCAACATAATAAATCATACTTCCAAACATCTGAATCCTCAGAAAATTTACTGTCCATTCAACTCTGTTTCCAGCGCTAAAAAGTTACTGCCGCCACCTCCATTCTACTGACTTCACTGACTACTGACTTTACCTCTGTCGTACCCGGATCGATGTGATCAAGATGAAGTTTTTTCTTCAAAGTCTTCACAAAGCGCAAAAGGAGAGCATCGGACCGGATCTGTAGTCACGGGTCCAATCAATGATGTCAATGCTGCTACCTCCTTGAAAATAGCAGCATTGATGTCGCAGCCGACACCTGACTGGAAACCAGTTGCTGCAACTTTGCCTGGTGGCCCATTCATGGACACTCTTTTATTGAATCCATTATCTCTGTGAGGTTCCAAGACTTGGGTCAAATTTTGCTGTGGTCCTGTCAACTTTTGCGTTGCTTAAACTCGAAATACCTGTGGGTCTTGAAGGCATCACAACCTGCGGCCGCTGCACCTGAACCTGCCTGGCCCAACCCAGAAACCCCCAGATTTTACCTCTCACCCCTATAGCAGCGGCAGCAGCAGCGGGTGCGGCACTTTAGCAGCAGCTAGGTTTGGGTGTGGGTACAGGTACAGCCATACAGGTAAAACCTAGGGGTTTCCGGGTCCGGTCAGGCAGGTGCAGGTTGATGCCTTCGCGGCAGGAGTGGCACTGCAGCGGCAGCTGCCGCCGCCACACTGCCGCACTGCTGGCACATGTGGTTGCACCTCTGCTGCTTTACTGCTGCACAAGTGACTACTTGTCGCTTGTGTGCCATCACACCTGCCACCACCGCACTGCCTGCACCGCTGTTGCGCCGTTGCACCCACCTGCTGCTGCTCCATTATCACCCCAGCTCAAAATTTGGAAGAAATTCACATTTTTGTAGAACTAAGTGCAAACCAACTCTTAACCAAGAGCCTGAACCTTGATGGCAGTGGTAGTGGAGGCGATGTCTGCTTCCACCTAGTTATAATTGTAAACATTCTGCTTTGTTTTGTGAATAAAACCTGTGTTTGAACCACAAAGAAAACATTGAGAGTGATCTGGGGACGGAGGCGCTGCCAAGGACAACGATGGCAGTGGAGGCAGCATGACCTTCATTTATGTGAGTTGATGACTGCAGCAGTGGTGTTGAAGCCATAAGACAATTGAGCTTAGATACGAAGGAAGTAAGGCAAAAATACTGGCCACCGCTGCTGCTGCCGATGACGGTTGAGACGGCAGATCTACGCAGGCGACAGTCATTACGTGAGGTGCCGTAAGGGGCGGCTTCTTCGCTTCTTCCTTCCCCTCCTTCGACCCCTCTTAGGGGTATTTTACTAATACAGGTGAATAGGCCTAACAGGCCCTTTACATACTTGCGAAGGAGCTCGCTGGGGTGGTGGACAGTCTCTCGGCCCATGGTGTGTTACTGGGAGGTTACAAGGGAGATATGACGAGGGAAAGAACAAGCTACAGTTCTCATTGATCGTATACAGTACATGCGCGTAGTTATCGATGAACGAGAACACCAATTACGCCGGAAACGGATGAGAACAAACAAATGTGATGACGGTCACAGGCACATGATCTCCTGCGCCTGCCACCTAATAATAAACACCAGCGGGAAAGCGAGGTTGTAGGCGGCGCAGCCGGCACCTCTCGTTTGGACAACGATGGCCAAGAGCAAGAAACGCAAAACACAAAGCAAGCAAAATGAACAGCACGGCCAAGACGTGCGCAACTCTGCCACTGACAGGGACTTCGTGGGCGCTGCTGGTGCGGCCTCCGGGAGCCTTGGGAGCTGCAACCGTGAAGGGCGCGAGGAGGGTGAGGACGGCCGTAGCAAGGACGGTGGTAGCGAGGACAGCAGTAGCAAGGGCGGTGCACAGTGAGACTGTTTCAAGTTCCAAAGGTACAGGGGTGTTGGGGGGTAGAGCGAGACCTGGCCACCGGCCCAGCAGGACGTCGGCGGCGAGCGCGAGCGGGGCGGATGTGGAGCGGTGTCACGCTCAAGGCTCAAGAACACCCAATGGACGCACAATGTGGACTGGAGGTGCTCAGTAAGAGTGAGGCTCGAAGAATGATGGAATAAAAGACTAAGGAATACAGGCAACTAGCTACACTACTTATACTGTTCAACTGTGGCTACGTAACTAGTGCTAATAATATATACAATAGGGTGTCCATGTGCAATAAGCACCATAACCATGTGTTCTGAGTAATGCCCATGCATACTCCACATGTCCGCAGCATGACACCTGTCAGCTGTTCGATCACCAATCCGTCGTGCTTCATCAACATGTTCCTGTGGGAACCTGATCCCTGGCTGTCCGATCACTGATGACTCAAGCATAGCCTTGGTGTTTAAATAGATGGGCGCTTGATTAGGCGCTTGGATAAGGCGTTGTCGCGATTAGATAGCATCTAAATCGTGACATTACCCCCCTCCTAGGGTCGGCGTCCCATCGACCGTGGAATAATTAAATTTTGACTGAAGTACTGCGTGAGCATCCTTCGTTAGGGAACTTCTTCACAATTTTCTTCTGTCTTGTGATAGGGTCGTATAAATAACGTGTCGGATAGTCGGCCGATTCTTGCTTTGGCTTATACTGCTTGATTAAATAATCCCAGTGCCCCAGCGGCAAGACCGGAATCCCATCGGTCTGCGACTGTTCCCGGGCGATCAAACCCTCTGCGTCCTGCACGTCCTTGGGTGGCATCAAGCCTTGGCGTCTAAGTTCAGCGGCTAGCACCTTCTTCTCGTCATCGGACATCCCATCTACGATCCTGGCGAGCGTGACATGGTTGGTGTTTAGGTTGTGCTCGACATTATATCTGTCCAAGAGCTCCTGTGCATTCACCAAGTCCTGTTGTGGCTCCCAATTCCGTTCTCCGATCGGGTATCCCTTCCACTTGATTAAATACTGGTATCCTCGTCCACGTTTCCTGTGGTTGAGGATCTCCTCCACTTCGTACTCCTTCTCTCCCTGCACGATCTGCGGTCCCGGCCGCTTCTCCTTTCGTCCCTCAGGCGGTTCCACGTAAGGTGTGAGAAGTGCCTCGTTGAAGACCGGATATGTCTGGTCCGTCTCCGGCAATCTCAGCTTCCACGCCGAAGCCCCGGCCTTCTCCAGGATCTCGTAAGGCCCAAGCCTAAGATCGTCTATCTTCTTGGTCGGTCGGTCCGTCTCGATATTGGTTCCCTCGACCCAGACCTTGTCTCCGACTTTAAATACAGGCGGCTTGCGCCTATGTGCATCATAATACTTCTTCATCTTTTTCTGGGTTTTCTCAAGAGCGACCAATGCTTCATCGCGGATCCTCTTCATTTTCTGTGCAAAGTCGTTCGTGGCTTCATTGCGTGACTCAACTGAGTTCTCTATCCCCTTCCAGGGGTGGTATCCCGTGTTCATATAGAAAGGCGACATGCTCGTCGACGAGCTGTCTTGTCATTGTGAGTGAACTCGGCCAGGGCGAGCCACTCAGCCCAGTCCGATTGCTGGTGACTGACAAAGATTCGGAGATATTTCTCAATCTCTTGATTCATTCGCTCCGTCCGTCCGTCCGTCGTCGGGTGGTAGGCTGTGCTCGGGTTCATTTCGATGCCGAGGAGCCGGTTAAGCTCCCGCATGAACCCGGATAAATATTGAGTGTCCCGATCCGATATAATTTTACGGGGAATGCCGTGATATCTAATCACGCGATCCCGGGTAAGTCGGGTGACACCTTCACTCGTCAGCTCCATGTTCATTGCCTCACAATGGAGCATCTTTGTGTAAGTGTCGACCCAGACTTGGATGGCGTTAAAGCCATTGCTGACCGGCAGCGGACCGATAAGATCCATAGATATAATCTGCCAAGGCCCCTCGGCGATCTTGTGCGGGTTAAGCTTTCCCTGCTTGTACCGGTGCACTCGAGTCCTTTGGCAAGCCTCGCAGGCCTTTATATATTCAGCGACCTGGTTTCCCAGCCTCGGCCACCAATAATTACGTTCCACCATTTCCTGCGTGCGGTTCTCTCCGGGATGGCCGAGCATGGGCAGGTCGTGATGAAGTCCGATAATCTTATCGCGCAACTCCTGATTCCGGGGTACATATATAAGTCCGTTGTGATAGATAATATTGTCCTTCTTTTCCCAGGCTGGTAACTTTTTCTCGAGCGCCAGCTTAACACTCTTATCGATCTTCTTCTCCTTAATTATCTCTTCCAAGATCCCTGCCTCTGGCCCTTCCAGCACTATGTCCTGTGCTCGGAAATACTCTGGCTTCAGCAGAATGACATTGTCGTTGTCGTCTTTTCCTTGGTCGTGATCCGATCTCTGAGATAAGAGATCTGCCTTCTTGTTCAACGCTCCGGGCCGGTGGTGCAACGTGAAATTGAACTCCGCCAGTTCCTGAATCCACCGAGCCTGTCTGCAATTAACCTTCTGAGGCTTCTTGAAGTATTCGAGATTTTGATGATCAGTGAAGATCTCGAATGTTTGGCTTGCGCCCATCAACAACTCCCGCCACTCGTCCAGTGCGGTCATGATCGCGAGCATCTCTTTATCATAGATCTCGTAGTTCCGCTCAGTCTCATTGAGTCCATGAGACATGAAAGCAACAGGGCGCCATTCGCCCTCCTGCTCCTGTGCGAGCTCCGCTCCTATAGCTCCATCTGATGCGTCTGCCTCGACTCGGAACTTCCCGTGATCTGTGGGAAGCGCCAGTACGGCTTCTTCGGCGATGCGATCCTTGAGCCTTTGGAACACTCTCTTCTGCTCCTCTCCCCAACTCCAGCCTTCCTTCCCGGTCAACCTTGTCATCGGCTTCGCTATCTCCGCATATCCTCGGATGAAGCGGCGATAGAAGTTTGTGAAACCCAAGAACACCTGTGTCTGCTTAAGGTTCTTTGGTTCCGGCCACTCCATCACACCCTTGATCTTCACCGGGTCCATCTTCATCGAGTCATAGGAAATGATGACTCCTAGATACTCGATCTCCATCTTCTCAAAGTCGCACTTCTCTTGTTTGAGAAAGAGCTTGTTGTCTTGCAGGATTTTAAGTACCCGCTTCGTCAGTGCTCTGTGCTCCTCCAAGTTGTCGGTAAAGATAAGGATATCGTCCAGGTAGACTATGACCTTTCCCTCGTTTATGAGCTCTCGAAGGATGTCGTTCATCATTGTCTGGAACGTCGCTGGGGAATTCGTCAGGCCGAAGAACATCACGAGCGGCTCAAACAGCCCCCGGTTCGTCCTGAATGCCGCTTTCCACTCATCTCCCTCTCTGATCCGCACGTTGTTGTACCCCCATCTGATGTCCAACTTCGTGAAGTATTTGGCGCCACGGAGCTTATTTACGAGCTCCGAGATTAGCGGAAGTGGATAACGATTTTTAATTGTCATCTCATTGAGCTTCCGGTAATCCTGGACTGGTCGTAGGCTGCCATCCTTTTTCTTCACGAAGAAGAACGCCGAAGCCATCGGCGACTTTGAGGGTCGGATCCTCCCACTCTTCAGGTTCTCCTCCAGGAACTCGTTCAACTTCCCCTGCTCTGTGACCGAGAGCGGATAGATCTTGCAATCTACAGCCTTTGATCCTGGCTTAAGCTCGATTGCGTGATCCCACGGCCTTTTCTCGGGCATGGCGTCGAACGATTCCTTCGGGAACACCTTCACGAACTCGTGGTACTCCTCCGGGACCTTCTCTTCGGTCATGCGCTCCTTCCCACGATTCGCTTCCTCCGCCATCTGCTGCGCCTGTGATCCTTGCGCACGCAAATCTATCTGTTCTGCAAAGTCGACCAATAGGATCGACTCGCCGTCTTCCAACTTCTCTTCCTCCGCGGACAATCCAGTCCGGTACTCCGTGCCGTGCATGTTGCACTCGGGCGGGCAGCGGCTGAACATGATCTTTTGTGATCGCCAATCCACCTCGGGGTTGTGCTTGAACAACCAATCGTACCTAATGAACACGCGAGCCTTGCCTAGTCCTGTGACCAAGAACCGTTGGCGCTCAACGTGGGGTCCGACCGAAAGCATCAACTCAACGTAGTGAGTGATCTTTCCCCGAGAGTTCTCCGTTCCGTCTGCGTTGCGGGCGACGATGTGCACGTCAAGCTCGTGGAGCTCGAAGCCTTCTGCCTTGGCATAATCTCGATCGATGCACGTGGTAGTGCAACCGTTATCGAGAAGAGCCTTGACAGCGCGTGTCTTCCCGGTGTCCAGCGCAGTCAGCGTAACGGGAACGAGCATCTCGTGGTGCCGCCTCTGCTTCTGGAGTTCCTTCATCTCCTTGGCAAGCCGATCCTCTGGCTGTGCCAACTTCTGCGCCGCCTGTGTCTTCTTCTGACTCAGCGTCACACGTGTTTTCTTTTGTTTGGGCGCTTCCTCCCGATCCTGGGATTGAGCCCTCACGGCATCGCCGTCCTTTTTCGTCTCACTATTTTTTGCACTGGTTTGGGTTCCAGGGGCCTTTTTGAATGCACTCCATCTCTTATTTACTTCGTCCATCTTCCGATTGCGAATATTACGTTTCCGATTCTGATTCTCCAAGATACATATTTTTTGTTTGTTTTCTACACTAGCTACTAGGAAATTGTTTATACTCTTTCGTAGACTAGTATTTTCTGGGGTATAAATATCATATGCCGGGTCTATAACTACATTGCTAATATTAACGTCTTTGAGATGTGCATATTTGTTCGTGACAGGGGGCGCCGCTTTGGCCGCAAGCGGGGGCCCCTTTAAAAACCCTTCTCGCAAAGGACGGCTGCGAGAGCCTGCAGGTCGTCCTGCGAGTAGTCCTCGGTCTTGATTGACCAGATATTAAACTTCCGCTTGGGAGGCTCCGGGCACTCCCGCTTCATGTGGCCCTCCTTGCCACAATTATAGCATACAAAAGGGCGGGCAGTCTGCCTGGCCCGGTCCACGTCCATCGGGGCGGTCTCCCCTGGCCTGATCTTCTTCGCGAGGTTGGGTGCCGGCCCGAACCCCAGTGATGACTTGGCAGCCGGCGCTTGTGCGCGCGCCGGGGCCCAGAACATCCGGCTCTGTTGAGCCTCTCGGAGCTTCTTCCGCTCCATAACCCCGCTGATCGCTGTCAGCCTCTTCTTGAGTCCTGCATAATTCTCCGGGACTTCTACCCCTCCAGCGTATAGCTGGTTCCGGACGTCCTCGTTCACGAGGTTCTCGAGGGTTTCCACAAGAAAGGTATTGTGGGGGGTGTCCTTGTCGTTTGGGGAGTACCCCGCTTCTTCAGCGTTCAACTCGAACACCTGGATGAAGTCGGCCAGGGGAGTCTTTCCCTGCCGAGTTGTCGTAAGGTGCATGTGCGCCGTCTGCTTGACTTTCTTGTCCTGGAACGTCGCTTCTAGATCCGAGATCAGATCATCGAAGTGGTAGAGGCTGTCAAGCCCCTCGCGCAGCATGCGCTTTCGCCAATTACGTGCCCAGTTTGTGGCTGGGCACGAGGCACCATCGGTTCGACCCAATAACGAGAGGGTGAACACGATCTTCTTCTTTTCGGAGTCAAACTCCGAGTCGTATGCCCATAGGTAATTAAGGCGGGCATCGAGAAAGGTCTCCCACTTGCTCTTGTCAGAGCCGTCGAAAGTGGGGGGAAAGCATGCAAAGGAAATCCGAGAGGACCTAGTCTCTCTCGGAGCGGGGTTGTTATATCCGTGCACATTCTGACCCTTTCTACGCAGCTCCGGCTTTCCGGAGCTTCCCGGATATTCCCATCACTTCCAGTCATGCCTTATTCCAAATGCTTACTAAGCCCATCATAGCCACTCCTTCCTTACGACTCTCCGGGCTTCCAGGACCATTGGTCATTTCCGCCTAGCCATTCCGCTCATTTCCACTCTCCGCATTCTCGGGCATATCCGCCATTCTATTCCCTTCCATTTCCGGAACCTCCGGCACAGCCACCTGCTCCGGTTCGATCATCCCTTCTGCGGAACCTTACCATCTCCATCACCGTGCTCTACAATCCGTTCCGTTCCGCCCAACCGGCTTGTCTTCTTCCGAGGACTCTCCAGGGATGTTCCCACGCTTCCGGTCAGGTTCGTATGCTTGCAGGCCTTGCGATGATTTGTTCCCACGCCTCCGGAGCCTCCGGCCCTCCGGCCCTTTTCCGCAGTGGATCAGTTGGCCATCCATTCAAATGCTTCCATCCTCTCAGCTCGTTTCCATGGCTGCGCCTCCGGCTCCGCTCCGAACCGATCGGACCCTCCGGCCCTCCGAATAGCCCTCCGGAAGCTTCCCACGGTTGTCCATGTGTCCGCTGCCAAGCGGGTTTGCATCATATCATATTACTACGTCTTTCCTTTTATCCGTCTTCTTCTTTATTGTGTCTTATAAATCTTTCCCACGCATTTCCTTTTTGGGATACTACTTATTGTTACGTTCCCAAGTCTCCTGACTTATCCATTTCTGGTATTACAATAAAGGACTTATCTATATAATCCCAGTAGATTACATCCTGTACTCTATCTGGAAAATTAACGTTATTCCATGGCTTCCTTCATGGACTGAGTCTTCCTGCAATCTCGTCTTCATTCCGGAGTCTTCCCGACACCTCCGGATCTTGTTTGTCTTTGTTATTCTTCCCTCCGGTCATTTGCATTCTCAGCCAAATCCCTTTCACTTCGTCCGGAGCCTCTTCGGTTCCCTTCCGGGCATCCTCCAAGTCTCCCGCACTGTCACAGATCAATCCCGGTTCCCACGCCCTCCTTCCGGAACACTTCTGGTCACACGGGTCCCATCCGGGATGTGCATCGCTTCCACAAAGTCTGTTACATTTGTGTTGGGCTCCAACGGAGTTTGTTCGCTTCCACCAGCTTCCTCCGGATCACTCCGCAACCCTTCCGGTACCCGTCCGGGTCCATCGGGGGTCACGTGGCTACCTCCGGAATCTTCTATCCTCATTCGTTCTCCATCTTGTTTCGGCTTGATAGTCAGACAGTTCGCTCACCCTTCCGAGCTGTGGTGTTGCGAGAACAGCCGACAGGAGAACCTCCGGTCTTCTTCCTGACGCTCCGGACTTGCGTCCACGTCCGGAGATCCCGGAGGTCTCTCTTTCCTCTTTTGGCTCGGCATATAACAGTATTTTCCAGATCCCCTGTCTCGACTATCTGCACGCTGCTATCATTCCACCTGCAGTGTTGTCCTCCTCCCGCTGTGCTTTGCACTTCCATTCCTTCCATCACGACTTCACGATTCTCTGCACGACTTCCGGCAGAGCTCCAGACCTCGGAGGTTCCGGTGCTTAGTCAGCAATCAGGTTGCCGGAACTTCCGCATAATTCTATTTCCACTCTGGCACCTCCCTGGACTATAATCATGCCCTGGTACAGCAGCCGAACCCTTCCAGACTGCTCCGGGTTTTTCCCTCCGGCTGTATCACCACCTCCCTCCGGAGCTCCGGGGTATTCCAGTATTGAACTGGATGCTTTCTGGCTCACGCTCACAACATTCCTTTCATTATGACCTTACGTCCCGTCCGGAGGTTCCGGTTCGCACGCTATTGCCCCGGTACCCTTCCGGACTATGCCTATGACCTTCACGTCCACCCTGCGAGGCTCCGGTTTTCCTCGGAGGCTCCGGTGCTTAGTCAGCAACCCGGAATCTCCGGAACATCCTGGCTTTTGCTCCAGCACCACCCCAGACTCTTGTTATGCCCTCCGCACGCAGTCGGAATCCCTCCGGCCATTTCCGCATCGGTCACCTCCGGCATTATCCCGGAAGCTGCCTGGCTCGTGCTTATGTCATCCCTCACGCTCCCATGTCCTCCGGTTTTGCTATTTCAGCAAAGAGGAATTTTCAGAAACTCCGGATTTTCCGAGTTCAAATCTGTTCCTCTCTGGAGTTACATTACGACACTCATGTCTTGGACCTATTGCCTAGAACGCTCCGGAGCTCTCCGGAATTTCGTTCTCCTCGGCCATCTGTCCGGTCCTTCCCGGTCATCCCGGAACCCACCCCTGGTGTTGTCCAACCTTGTTTAACTCATGTTAACTTGGTTCGGAATTTTGTCATCTTGAATCTTAAAATTTCGAAGGTCTTCGGATATCCACTACTCCACCGCCTCGCTCCGTTGAGCTGATAGGTCGGAGCTTAGTAACCAAATCCATTCCTCCGTCATCTCCGATTCCGTGCACACATCTTCAGGCATTAAGTCTGATCCCGTGTTGGCTTTCCGGTTACGGAAGGGCACCCCGGAACCTTTCCGGTCGCTCCGGTCTCCGGTGTGTCTTCGCCAAAGTCCTTCGACATCTTCACCAGGTCCAGATCCTTCTATGGATATCTTGGGGCTTCTATGCCTATCTTGCGGTTTTCATACCGGTCCTTCCGGACTTCTGTTCGGAAGTGTGCGTTGTTCCTCCACGCACCTCCCGGTCACCTCCGGATTTTGATCCCTCCATCCGGAGCTGTCCTTCCGTTCACCCCTGGTCGCATCTCTGCGTCCCTTCAGAATTTTTGGGAACGTCCTGGTTTGACTCCGGACATCATCCACACCTTTTTGCAGTTTTTAGGTTGCGCTTCGCTTTGGACTAGCCCATCTCCGGGTATTCAGTCACTACTTTCTGCCACTCGGTTTCGGAACTCTGTTCTGTTTCACCCTCCCAAAATCTCCATCCCGTCCGGGCTTCCCGCTCACAACCGCTCACAGCTTCGCTCCGGATTTTGCTCCGGATTTTCGGAACTCGCGGACTTTGCTCCGGATTTTCGGAGCTCCCGGACTTAGCTCCGAACTTTCGGAAAGCTCTCTGACTCTGCTTCGGACCTTCGGAAGCCCCCAGACTTTGCTCCGGATTTTCGGAACTCCCGGATCATCACCTGCCTCCTCTAGGCAACCCAATACCCACCTCTGCCTTTGGGCCCGACTTTTCATTTCGACGCCCTTCACACCTCTGTATTTTTTGGGGTCTTTATAAAACTCTTCCAGCGAGTTTTCTTCCATGTGACCATCGTTGCCTTTCTGGCATCTTGCACTCCGGCATCTCGTGCTCCGGTTGTTCCGGGCCCTTCCGGATTCTGCCCTTGGTCATGTGCTTAGGTCAACCTTTGACCTGTGCGTTGACTTTGGCAAAGGTGACTGGTTTAACCAGCATCAGATAGGCCATTGTCCCTGTAGGGTGTTTCACCACTTTCCAGTCCTTGACGGATGGCTCTCTACAGATCGTTTGGTCATCCTTCCAAGGGTGATCCTCCTCCGGAGCCCTCCGGCTCCATCTGCGGATTCTATTCCGATTTTTTCCCCATCCTTCCTTGTTGTTTCCAGCTCAGAAACGACCTTCCGGCTTCCTTCCGGTTCTGTCCGGGAGCCCCCGCACCTCCTCCGATTTTTTTTCGGAACCTTCCGAGATCTCACCACCTTTCGCCATCTGATGTTCCGGTCTGCGTCCGGACCCTCCGGTCCAAAAAACCTCCGGTATCAATTTTGTCAACATTTCCTGGCTTGTGGTTCGGTCCGGTCTTTGTCCCTTCCCTTCCGGTTTTGTTCAACTGGATCATCATTCTCCTTTCCATATACCCTCACCACCATGGCTCCGGCCCTGGCTCCTGTGCATCCCGGTCCCGGACTCTTCATTCCGGCACCTTTCGCTTCTCTGTATTTTTTGGAGTCCTTACAAAACTCTTTCTGCGAGTTTTCTTCCATGTGGTCTTGCCGTCCTCCGACTTCCCCTTGCGCTCCGGACTTTCCGGAACTTCCGGTCCGGTTCCCGCGCCCTGATCACATGCTTCAGGTCAACCTTTGGCCTGCCTGAGACTTTGACAAAGGCAGCTAGTTTATCTAGTGTCAGATAGGTCATTGTCCCTATAGGATATTTCACAACGCTTCCACTCCTTGATGGATGGTTTCCTATAGATTCTCCAGACTTCTTTCCGGTCCCTGCCGTCCCTCCGGCATCCCTCCAATGTCGTCCTGCCTCCGGTCCTCCGGTCCGGAACCATATCTTTCCTTCTGCCAATCCCTCCGGCACTTTCCCTACGTCTAACGCAGATGTTGACGTCCTTGGGCGTCCCCTCCGGTCCCTCCGACCTTCCGGTTTTTTCCGGTCCCCTTTTACTTCACCAGTGGCACTTTTTGCCCCTCCACAATCCTTCCGGCAGTCCCTCATAATTTCCTATGTCCCTTGAGGGCAAGGAACGTAAAGGGGGGATACTGTTATATCCGTGCACATTCTGACCCTTTCTACGCAGCTCCGGCTTTCCGGAGCTTCCCGGATATTCCCATCACTTCCAGTCATGCCTTATTCCAAATGCTTACTAAGCCCATCATAGCCACTCCTTCCTTACGACTCTCCGGGCTTCCAGGACCATTGGTCATTTCCGCCTAGCCATTCCGCTCATTTCCACTCTCCGCATTCTCGGGCATATCCGCCATTCTATTCCCTTCCATTTCCGGAACCTCCGGCACAGCCACCTGCTCCGGTTCGATCATCCCTTCTGCGGAACCTTACCATCTCCATCACCGTGCTCTACAATCCGTTCCGTTCCGCCCAACCGGCTTGTCTTCTTCCGAGGACTCTCCAGGGATGTTCCCACGCTTCCGGTCAGGTTCGTATGCTTGCAGGCCTTGCGATGATTTGTTCCCACGCCTCCGGAGCCTCCGGCCCTCCGGCCCTTTTCCGCAGTGGATCAGTTGGCCATCCATTCAAATGCTTCCATCCTCTCAGCTCGTTTCCATGGCTGCGCCTCCGGCTCCGCTCCGAACCGATCGGACCCTCCGGCCCTCCGAATAGCCCTCCGGAAGCTTCCCACGGTTGTCCATGTGTCCGCTGCCAAGCGGGTTTGCATCATATCATATTACTACGTCTTTCCTTTTATCCGTCTTCTTCTTTATTGTGTCTTATAAATCTTTCCCACGCATTTCCTTTTTGGGATACTACTTATTGTTACGTTCCCAAGTCTCCTGACTTATCCATTTCTGGTATTACAATAAAGGACTTATCTATATAATCCCAGTAGATTACATCCTGTACTCTATCTGGAAAATTAACGTTATTCCATGGCTTCCTTCATGGACTGAGTCTTCCTGCAATCTCGTCTTCATTCCGGAGTCTTCCCGACACCTCCGGATCTTGTTTGTCTTTGTTATTCTTCCCTCCGGTCATTTGCATTCTCAGCCAAATCCCTTTCACTTCGTCCGGAGCCTCTTCGGTTCCCTTCCGGGCATCCTCCAAGTCTCCCGCACTGTCACAGATCAATCACGGTTCCCACGCCCTCCTTCCGGAACACTTCTGGTCACACGGGTCCCATCCGGGATGTGCATCGCTTCCACAAAGTCTGTTACATTTGTGTTGGGCTCCAACGGAGTTTGTTCGCTTCCACCAGCTTCCTCCGGATCACTCCGCAACCCTTCCGGTACCCGTCCGGGTCCATCGGGGGTCACGTGGCTACCTCCGGAATCTTCTATCCTCATTCGTTCTCCATCTTGTTTCGGCTTGATAGTCAGACAGTTCGCTCACCCTTCCGAGCTGTGGTGTTGCGAGAACAGCCGACAGGAGAACCTCCGGTCTTCTTCCTGACGCTCCGGACTTGCGTCCACGTCCGGAGATCCCGGAGGTCTCTCTTTCCTCTTTTGGCTCGGCATATAACAGGGGTCGAGATCCATACCGGGCATGTAAGAGGTGGTGCCCTGGTTCTGGTCTTCGTCAGGCATTGGTAATATGAGCGACGGGTGAGGTGGTTGGTAAGATGGTTGGGCGAGAGCGGCGTAAAGTCGATCAAACGGAGTGAGGGTAGGAAGTTCGGCAGAATGGTATAAGGAAGTCGATGGGGATGAGGTTCCCGAAGAGGAGGTGGATGGGGCGCGGAAGGTCACTGTGTTGGTACGAATCCGCACTCAGCGGTTGGTGGAATTGCAACGGTCTCTTGCGACAGAACTACCCCGGGTCTTCTACAACACCCCCGGCGATAGCGAGGCAGTCTTCCCCGAAGGTCCGGCTGGCACTCCTGCGACTGCTATGTGGCTTGGGACGGACTCAACGTTTCCCGTGGCCTAGCATCTGTCTGTTCGGTAAACCGAAAACAACTGGTGCTGCACTTGTTTAGACTCGCTGTGGATGAGGTAGGGAGTCGGCGGGTGGGGAATAGGGAAAATGGAACTTCAAATACGAGAAGCCAAGTAGAGAGTAAGAAACCAAGTAGTGGATAGAGGGATGGGGGGAAAGGGAAAGGAGGTCGGAGGGTAGGGGCGGTACGAAGGTATGAAGGATAGTCTTTTATTATGTCACGCTCAAGGCTCAAGAACACCCAATGGACGCACAATGCGGATTGGAGGTGCTCGGTAAGAGTGAGGCTCGAAGAATGATGGAATAAAAGACTAAGGAATACAGGCAACTAGCTACACTACTTATACTGTTCAACTGTGGCTATGTAACTAGTGCTAATAATATATACAATAGGGTGTCCATGTGCAATAAGCACCATAACCATGTGTTCTGAGTAATAAACATGCCAGAACCATGTGTTCTGAGTAAGAAACGTCCCAAAGCCATGTGTTCTGAGTAATGCCCATGCATACTCCACATGCCTGCAGCATGACACCTGTCAGCTGTCCGATCACCAATCCGTCGTGCTTCATCGGCATGTTCCTGTGGGAACCCGATCCCTGGCTGTCCGATCACTGATGACTCAAGCATAGCCTTGGTGTTTAAATAGACGAGCGCTTGATTAGGCGCTTGGATAAGGCGTTGTCGCGATTAGATAGCATCTAAATCGTGACAAGCGGGACGGTACACGTAGCAGGCGGCAGAGGCGAGGGAGACGGCAAGTGCCGGCAACCCAATAGGGAAGGTGCTGTAACGCTTCTTTGGCTTCTTCCGTCGCCTCCTTTGACCCCTCTTAGGGGTATTTTACTCATACAGAAGAATAGGCCTAAGAGGCTCTTTACGTACTCACGAAGGAGCTCGCTGGGGTGCTGTCCACTCCCAGATCACCAACTCCTATCTCAAACATATGGCCGTTCGGGACCTGCTGACTCCCTCTATCGATGACGGCGGGGATGCAGAGGGAGAGCTGCTGGCCAAGGAGGCTCAGTTACGACTTGATCTGGCTATTCTGGAGGCCATAAAGTTGACCCGTTACTTGCAAGGGCGTTCACCTGTACCCAAATCGGGGAACCTCCACCTTGCCTGGGAGTACGCAGAAAACCCGGAGGATCACGGCCGTTTTCAAGGGATGCTTCGTGTCTCCCCCCTGGTGTTCACAGTCATCCTTGAACTTATTCAAAAGCACCATGTTTTCACTAACAACTCGTATGTTCCCCAAACCCCTGTCAACATCCAGCTTGCTGTTACCCTGTATTGTCTGGGACACTACGGCAACACCGCCTCACTGGAGGATGTGGCAAGACTTGCAGGAATCAGTGAAGGTTCTGTTGAAGCCACAATTGAAGATTTACACGACATG
Source organism: Mycena maculata (assembly GCA_029448575.1). NCBI lineage: Eukaryota > Fungi > Basidiomycota > Agaricomycetes > Agaricales > Mycenaceae > Mycena > Mycena maculata. The sequence continues at coordinate 70,775 of JARJLG010000017.1, read as the reverse complement.
TTTGTTCGCCCGCTGACTGCTGCGGAAAAGGAGCATGAAAAGGAGTGGATGGACCAGCATCTAGGGTTTAAAGGCTTGTGGCACGAGGGGTGGATTATGTATGATGGTACCATTGTTGTCCTTTACGCCAAGCCTGGGCTTAATGGTGACACATATTATACGTGCAAAGCGAATTATGGATTGAATGTTCAGGTGTGTCATGCACGAATGAAGTTTGCAAGTAACTAATTCAAATGCAGGTTGGGAATATTCCCTCCAACCTCCGAATTCGTGATTACTGCCATGGTTTCACTGGCTCTGCTCACAACGCCACCGCATTTGAACATACTGCAGCTGTTCTGACCCCAGACTACCTTTTCGAAGGGGAAGAATTTGCGTGGGGAGATTCAGCATATACACTAAATGCACGCACCATTCCTGTTCATTGATGGCCTGCTGCACTCATCCCAGAGAATGCCATATTTGACAAGGCCGTCTCTCATTTGCGAGTTCGATCCGAGCACTGTATCGGTGCACTGAAAGGTCGATGGCAATGCTTGCGCGATCTCCGCATAAACATCAACTCAATTGAAGACCATGAACGGGCCTGTCGCTGAATCACAGTTGCAATTATCCTCCATAACCTGGTCATTGACATTGAGGGTGAGGAATCGGCAGCAGCATTCAGAGGTCTACATGGCACGGTTGAAGAACAACAAGATCGTGGAGACCCAGACCAACCACGCGAGCGGGAATACACAGATGATGAGGGCAAGCAAAAGCGAATTAATTTAACCGCAGAACTACTGGCCCACAGGGGGGGAATGTGTAGGTATTGAATAAAATTATGGGCAATTAAAGCGAATGAGTAGGAAGAGAAACGGTGAAGTAAAGAGACCTAATGATTTTCGGAGGTATTAGAATTCATTGGGAAGAGACTTGCCAAGCTCGATGTCCCATACTGGGGAAAGATGACCAATGCGAGGGGACGAGCGATGCGACCTGGGAGTCACCATGGCATGGCATGGGGTGTGTGGGGTGCGGGGAGTCTTGACAGGGGGAACATCAAGCTCGGCTATCTTCGCCCTCGTCTCCTCAGTGGTGTAGATACCGTGCTTGAGCATCTCCAGAAGCTGTGCCTTCTGTGTGACGAGGAGGCTTTGCCGGCGATGCTCAGCTTGCGCATCAGCACGTTCACGTGCGAGCTTAATATTTTCACTGCACATGATCAGGAAAACAACTTCCACATGCGAACGAAAACGCTTACCGAGACGACTCAATGATAACGTCCTCCAACGAGCGTTTCTTGGGAATGCTCTTGATCGCCCCGCAAGCCTTCTCCATCACGTTACTGAGATCCACACCAAAGGTGGATGGCTTAGGCCCCTTAACCTGCTGCCCACGAATGCGGTTATTAGTACTGTCTGCACACGACGATGGTGATGAGCCCTGGTCATCGGGGTCCTCGGGGTCATCCATTTGAAAAGAGATGGGCGGAGCCGAAAGGTGAAGGACGGGGTCGATCTGCAAGTCATCAACTTGATTTTGGGTCAGAGGCCCAGCCTGCTGGTTATGGACGACCTGACCACCGCGGGGACCAGTCCCAGTTGTTATCAGGGGAGGGACGGCATTGGGGCGGGTGCTGAGGAACTTGTGGAGCTCGGAGAAGGGAAGTCCGTGGTTATTTGTTCTAGGCCAGCGTTAGCAAAAGATACAAGTTCTGACAAAATCATGACACACCCCAAAGATTCACGGCCGCAGTGGGGGCATCATGGTGCGGACCATCATGGGGGATATAGTAGTCGAGGTAGTGATGAACCCCCGACACTTTGTTGTCCTCGGGGGCATCCACCCCACCACCAGTCTGGCGGAGAAGTGCAGACTTTTCCTTGTAGATTTTACAGAGACTATAGGTTGTAAGCACGTGTTCCAGAGCATTCGAAGCGACCATACTCATCGGTTTTCCCTTTTACACGCTTGCCCAAGGTTTTGGGATGATCCTGGAATCTCCGTACCTCCTTTGGGTCCTGCTTGCCAAAGAGAACGACGAAATTCTGTTTTTCTTGAATGATGTCGAGGAGACGCCAAATTAGAAGGCCATCATTTGCAGACCACTGGATGGGGGGAAGGGAGCTTTTTTCTTTCGGGGGAGGCATGGGTAGAGTATTATGAAGAGGTGTGGTAGGATTTGTAAATAAATGAAGGTGGTATAAGTGAGAGAGAGCAAGCGATCTTTTTTTCAGACAGTAGAGGCTCTTGGGATACATAGATAAATAGCTACCAATTGTGATGATCAGCCATCGGCACATGATCTCCTGCGCCTGCGCCTGCACGCAGGAGATCAACTCTGAGCCCACCTATTGTACACGGGAACAGTCAACACCACTGATGATGATGATGATTTTCATTTTTGGTTACTGTATGTGGCCGGGATAGGCGAAGACAGTAGTACACTATGTGTAGTTAGATGAGATGCTATGGTGGTTCAAAGTCCCTGGTGTATGCAAGAGATGTAAAGGGAATAAAGTAATTCATCGGGTAAAATAATAGCTGAGGTGGCACGTACAATTGGTGGGGTGGGGGATGTGTCTGGGTTGGGGGCGCGTCAATGTGGGATATGTTCGGTGGTGTATTATGAGATGATAAAGTAAGGGGGTGAGAAAGGAAAGACAGAGAAAGAAATAAGGTGGGGCCGTTTAAGAGAAACAACCTGTCTCCTACCCAAGGTAGAGGCTCGTGTGTGTGCGGAGATCTGCACTTGGGGGAGGAGGAGCACCTATGGTGCTCTCGATCCTGACAGACGAGGACAATCACGCCTTGGGCGCGTGTGATATACGAGGACGGGACGGAAGGAGGAAGCTGTGTGGTGTTTGTGGGGGGAAAGGCTGTCCCGGCCGATCGGGACTTCCCAGACTGTGAAGGGGCCATCAGGAAATTTGCAGAAGCAGAATTTGACCCGACAGTGCTCGTGATTTGATGGCAACTGACATGGATTCGACCAGATCATATCTGTCCTGGTCAGCGCTGGCCAGCACTGACCAGCTTGCTGCCGGATTATACTACCCTCACCGCCAATGTGCCTGCCTGGTGCAAGTCTGGGGATGGATACATTATAGGCCCTGGTTTGTACATATCAGCATAGTGCCAGTAGTGTAGTCCCCTGCCAAGTGACGATAAGGACTTGGGCCACAAAAATAAACTCTGGTATTGTGTGAAGCCTGTGTTCCTTTAGCTCCCTCTTCCCCAAGCAGTCTGCATGTCAATTTGAGCCTTTTTTTTGAGAATAGAAAACCGGACCCATCGCCATAGCCAAAGCCGATGGGTGGCACCCTGATGTCACACGTGGTGGTTCCGTATCATTGTTGATCGTTGTGTTATATCCATGCAGCATACCCAGCCCACTCGTCGACCTTCCGGTAGTTCTGGTAGGTTCTGAGGCTCTGGTATATTACCAGAGCCTCCAGACCATCCGGTATCATCGGGTTTTACGCAATGAAGGATTACTGAGCGTTTCCCGTTTATCCGTCTTTCCGTCTTTCCATCTTATTGTCATACGACTTCCTTTCAGTCCTTCTGACTTGTCTTATTGTTAAGAACCACTCTCCTTCCTTATATGGAAAACAATTAGCTACTTAGTATAAATACGTCTTTAATATGTCCTGTACATCAGATTGATAATTGACGTTGCTTGGCTTACTTCCCTTGCACTGAGTTGTCTCCGCACTCTCCGGTCCCCTTCCGGTACTCCAACTTGTCCCCTCCTATCGGATACCTGCCGGCCAGGGTAGTCACTCACCCTTAACCCCCTGTGGTGTTGTGATCTCTCTCCGTATACGTTCCGGATCCTCCGGCCCTCCGATGCTCCAGCATACCAGAGCCTCCGGTACTTCGGCCATCATCCTTTGGTCCACTCCAGCTCGGTATATAACAGTATTATCAATCTCGCTACTCTGACTGGTAATGTCTCGCAATCCTAATCCAAACCTACCCAACACGGAACAGATCCAACGTTCCAGCACTGGTCGGACTGATCGGGAACCTCGTCGAGAATCCCGTATGTTCAGCCAGATCGTTCTGATGAGTACTCCGGTCCAAGTTCTCGGTCCATCAATGTACCTGTCCATTCCGGTATCACCTACTCTTTGCTACGCTCCGCAATTCACTCGGAGTTCACCTGCGCCACCTATGCCTTCTCCGACAACTATTCCGGGGTTGGTTCTCAACGCCCGGACTCCCGAGAATCCGGTGAGGTATCCAGCTTCACCCCATCCACGCCGCGCTGCAGCATTCTCCCGCAGCGTATCTCCCGTCGCTGGTCCTCATATCGTCGAGGTTCTGGAGGATCCCCAGGAGGTTTCAGAAGACTCTGTACATTCCAGAGGTCACGCTGCAAGCCTTCACTTATCGGAGGATCTCCCCGAATGTGACCCTGCTCCTTCCCTTCATGACAGGGGCAGTGACAACGGCGATGGAGGTGATGGTGGTAGTAATGGTGGTGGTGGCGGAGGTGGTGGTGCTGGTCCACCACCCGGCCCTCCTGGCGGTCCACCCAGAGGTGGCCCCGGAGGTCCCGGCGGTCCCGGTGTTCCTGGAGGTCCACCTGGAGGCCCCCCTGGCGGTCCACCTGGAGGTGGCCCCGGAGGTCCCGGTATACCTCGTGTTCCTCATCGTGTTCCGACACCTGAGGCCAACGAGGCCTTAATTATGGACACCATCTGGACCTTCCGGGATGCCATCAACGTGTTCTCCGCTCATCCCGTGGACCTTCCTCCTCGTTCCAACCGATCCAATCTCCATAATCCAGACACCTTTGATGGATCGGACCCGGCTAAACTCTCGTCCTTCCTCACCCAGTGCTATTTGCACTTTGCGGAGCGCCCGCAAGACTTTCCGGACGACGATGATCATATTCTCTACATCATTTCGTACCTCCGGGGTAGCGCTCAGCAATGGTTTTCTCCCAACCTTTACAACCCAACCACCATTCCGGTCTGGGACGGCAACTTCGCCGTCTTCATTCAGGAACTTACGTTAAACTTTGGGCTGCATGATCTGGTTGGGGATGCCGAGGACAAGATTCGCGTGTGCCGGATGAAATCCGGTGACCGGATCACCACTTTTTTTTTTTTTTTTTTTTAAATCAACTTTATTTCCCCTCTGTCGCGTACGATATGGTAGGGATCTCTCTTGTACTGTTTGTATGTGTAGTCGCTGGATATGCATATGATCATAGATTGTTGATACGGCATCACTGAGGAGCACCGGAGGCGCTCCTTAGCGGGGTTTCCCGCATAAATGGGTGCCATTTTTAGGCAAAGTTAGTGGATCCTTCCCAGCTCTTTCTATTCCGAAGTCCAACTGCCACACTCCCACGCCATCCCAATCTTGGCATCCCTTTTTAGCCTCGGTCCATCTCTTTTTAACCCAACCCCGGACTGATCGAAATTCCCTTTTTCGACACTGTGTAGTGATATCTTCGGTTTGTTTGTTGGCTCCCATCGAAACTCCCAAGCTTTCTGTGTTGAGATAAACCAGGCCCCGGGCCCAATCGGGGCGGGTTTGGGCATGAACGCACTACTGCAAAGTTGGAATGTGCGGGCCGCCGGGTGGTTTCGGGCTGCGAGCCGGAGGGAAGATAAGATGGGTGGAGATAAGCGGGGGTGTCGGGATTCTCAGATGGGAGTGGGGGTGTTTGCTAAAGAAGGCCAAACAGAACCAAAGCTGTAAAAGTCGGCAGTGAGAAGCCGAAAAGTGTCTAAAGTGTTAACTTTTCGGTGGTGGGGGGGTTCGAACCTGCTGCCCAAAAAACCGTCAGCAGGTGACGTGTTGAAACGCCGCACGGTAGTCCACTACACTACCGTGCCCCCTCGGATCACCACTTACCTCATCGAGTTCGACTTCCTTTTGGTCTTGACCCGGTGGAGCGATAACGCCCTCCGGTATCAGTTTTACAAAGGACTTCCCTGTCGGATCAAGAACGACATGGTTCATCAGAACTATGCCAACGCCCTCGACGGAGTGAAGTTGGTCGCTCACATCATCGATGGCCGGTACTGGAAACGCAAGGCGGAGAAGCTCCGGGAGCGTGAACGCAATAAACCCTCCGGTTCCGGTGGCGGTAACGCTACTGGAGGTCGATCCGGCAACCTGAAACCCGGCAATCAGAACTCCGGCAAGAGTTCCAAATCCTCCAATGCTCCCGCACCCTCCTCTACCGCTGCGACTGCCAGAGCCTCCAGTAATAACACTGGACGCTCCGGTAACCAGGGAAAAGGCAAGGCCAAGTCGTCCGATGCCACTCCTGCCGCTCGCGCCTACGCCGACAAGCTGGACGCCAGCGGGAAGATCAAGCAGGACGAGCGCAAGCGCCACCGGAAGAACAACCTCTGCATGTACTGCGGAGGCAAGGGTCACACTGCCGACAACTGCAACAAGCGTCCTGGCCAGGCTAGCGCCAAAGCCGCCCAGGCCTCGACCTCCGGTACAACCACCCAGGCTCCGGCAGCTCCGGCTACGCCGGCCGCTGCAGCTGCTGAGTCAAAAAATTGATCCGCAACTCGGAATCCTCTGCACCTGGTCCGAGTTGCGTTGACTCACGGGTGCTTACCGAGGTTAGTCTCAACGCTTCCACTCTTTTTCCCAATGCCCTTTACGTCTCTCTCGATATTTCCTCCCTCCGGCCAGACATCTCCACTATGTTCTTCCATTTCCCCATCTCTCCTCTCTCGAGTAGTTGCGGGATTCAACTCTCATGTGCGTGCGCTTGTGGACTCTGGATCGTCTCATTCTTTTGTATCATTGAAACTCTGTGAATCTAATGCTTTTCCCACGTATACGGTGGACCCGGTACGGGTCCGGCTCGATGGCTCTTCTTCCATCATCGACCGGATGCTCCGGTTGTTGCTCTGGTTTCCCTCTGGCGAAGTCCAATACATGGACTTCTTCATCACCTGTCTCGATTCCCCTTGTGATCTGGTCCTGGGATACAATTGGCTCAGCCGCATTAATCCGTTGATTAACTGGTCTGAGGCCTCTATCACATTCCGGCCCGATCCTGCAAGGAAATCACTGTCGACAAACCCGGAAACTATTCCGGGATCTGCTTCGCTAGCTCCGAATATGGACGAGGTGCCTCCGGTACAAGACGTTCCGGCTCCGGCGCCTACACCGACTCCGACGATTCCGCCATCTCCCTCTCCTTCTATGGAGACTCCCGAGACCTACGGGCCTCGTCCTTTCTCTACCCCTCCGCTTGTGTCTCTCGTGTCAGCTGCGGCTTACCGCTCCATCATATGAGACAAGGATTGTTGTCAATATACTCTGCGCGCCACTCCCTCGGAGGAAGCCCGTGTCCGGTTTGCTTCCACAACAGCTCCAGACACTTCCGGTCTACCTTCCGAGTACCACGAGTTCGCTGACATCTTCTCCGAGCAGGAAGCTTACAATCTTCCTCCTCATCGAGAATTTGACCTCAAAATCAAGCTCCTGGACGGCGAGGAGCCTCCGGTTGGTCACATCTACTCCCTTTCGCCTACCGAGCTCGCTGCCCTCTGGGACTTCATCAACAAGAATTTGAAGTTGGGATTTATATACCCGACCCGTTCGAGTTTGACGAGGCGCCGGTTATTGAGCACTTGACATCGGCGTCCCCAGATCGCGCAGAGGGTGGCAGAGATGGAGAGGAGGAGGAGGACGATAGTGATGTGGAGCAGGAAGGAGAGAATGGTACATAGCAGTTCATACCGGAGGTTCCGGTACTAACACTTTCCGTAGCTTGTGACTCCTGCCACAAGAGCAGAGATGTGTGCATTGTCGAAGCCGGGCGCATGGTGTGCCGCCTCTGCAGAATGAAGCACATCCAGTGCAGTCGTGCCCACCCCCTCGGACCCCCTTGCGTCAACAAGTGACGTGAGGCACAGGAGGCCCGCTGTCAGGACTCTGCTCCAGTGGCTGGGCCCTCGCAGATGCGCCGGGAGGTCCGAACGAGTCGGGCTGACCGGAGCGACTGCGAGGTGCACGATTGGACAAGGAAGGGGTGGGAACGGAGGGCGTGAAAGGAAGAGAAGAAGGGGAAGCAGAAGGAAGGTGGTAGTCAGAGGTTCCGAGAGCTAGAGGATCGCGTAGACTACCTGGGCGGACAGGTAGCCCAGAGTATGACGCACTATAAGTTGGCATTCCAAGCGTGCCAACTTATCCTGAAGACGCTCGCAGTGCCGGGAAGCAGGATGGAGGTGCCTCCCGGACTGGAGAGGATGCTCCAGTGAATGGCCGCTGACGCGGAGGCCTCCGCATGGGGTTTTGCCATGGCGGAGGAGGAGGAGGAGGACGTGCGACTGGCAAAGCGCGGGAGCCCCATAATGGAGGAGAGGGTGGAGGAACCCGCCGAGTCAGAGGACTCGGAGGCAGAACCAGAGGCTCCGGTTGCGCCCCGAGCCCATTCCACATCCTGGAGGGCAAGCAGGATGATCGGATGGAGAAGGAGAGGATGGATGTGGATGCGCCCAAGGCGCCGGAGGGCCCGGAAGGGCCCAATGAAGAAATCATCGCGACATCGCAAGTCGCAAGCCAGGTCACGGAGGATAGGACTATCCGAGTCCGTTCTGCCTCTGCCTCCCACTCCATCGCCTGTGCAGGAGGCTCCAGTGTGGGTGAAGAGGGAGTCAGAGGAGCGGGCATTCCAAACCCTCATGCTGCACCTGGGAGCACCAGCCGGATTCCACGAGGAGGGTGGAGTGTTTGTAGTGGACGATTCGGATGAGGAGATGGCAGAGCCAGAGGTTCTGGAAAGGCCGGAAGCATCCGGAAGCGCGAAGTGAAGGCCCTGGTGGCCTAAGGACAAAAAATACTTTGTAATATAGAATGAGTGTTGTAATATGAAATTGGATGATTTTTTTTTCTTGGTTTTAATTTTTTGTGTGATCAGTTAATAATCGGGTCCAGGCTTGTTAGGAAAGTGCCGGTGAAAGTCGTTGATGTTCAGCTGCGTCCAAGTCGTCCGCACCAACCCAAGCGTACTGATCGCCAGTGTTCTCGTATCTGAGCCACTCGATGTAGTACTGGAGCTTAGTTCGGAACCTCCGGTCGATCTTGGAGTCAATGCTATACTTGATTTAGAAGTGTGACTCGCTGTTGATGATTTCTACAGCAGCCGGAGGCAGCTCCTCACGTCCCGGGAATGGGTTCGGAACATGCGGTTCAAGTTGGAAAACATGGAAAACTGGATGGACCTGCAACAACGATTTTCAGAAGCCGAATGGTGTAAGAAGTGGCACTGGGTTTGCCAATAACTTTGTAAGGGCCAAGGTACCTCTCCGAGAATTTCGGAGTGGGCCAGAAAAAGTGAAGATGCTTCGTGAGGATGAGGACCTGATCACCGATCGACAGCGTAGGTTCTGGGGACCGTTTCCGGTCTCCAGCTTCCTTGTAACGCTCCTGGGCCACCTAATAATCCCACATAACCCTTCATATTAGAGGGGGAATACCCCCCCATGTTCCCCCTCTAATATGAAGTGTTTGAGGGAAAACCAGTATGCTGCAAAATATGCTGCACTTAAGGTCCAAATATGCTGCAGAGGCATTGCAGCATATAGGCCTTTGGACTTAGAACTTACTTGTATTAGGTAATCTTGCCGGGTGCTGGCTCAACGGTGGAAGTTGGGATAGCCCAAAAAAGAAATTTTCAAGAAAATACAGGAAAGATATAAGAAAATAATAGAAAAAATATAAAGAGGCTCTAACAGTGGAGATGAGAACAGATTGATGGTTCGCCAGTGTCCAAGGACCAGATTGATGGGGAATCAGAAACGATGACACAGAGTTCCAGACTTGGAATTTCACCGTAGGATGGGAATTAGATGAGGATTATGACAGACGTTGATGCCGATTAATGGAAGGAGGTTCAAGGTTTGACTGAAGCGTCCAGAGGGCAACAACTGCATGCGAACCGGTGAGCCTGCAGAGGAAGGGGAAATGTAATCTGGTGGCTCACAACGTCTGGACCACAAGGTCTGACTGAAGCGCCCGGCGGGCAATAACTGCAAGCGAACCGGTGAGCCTGCAGAAGGCAAGGTGGTGGGGGTTAGACATGAACCTCATCAAAGAGATTTATACAGACACGTCACGTTGATCTGGCACGTGATCTCTTTGCGGTGTTGTTTGTTTGATTTCAGGGAGCGTGTCAAACACTGCATCCCCAGATCTTTAATGTACCTGGATTTATTTCAAGAAGAGGATAATTCTAAGGCCACAAGACAAAGAGTATGGTAACAGCAGCAGGAAGAGCAGCTGTCAATGAGGGAAGACGAAGGTCATTCGGCATGAGGAAATAAAATATAAATTTGTTTCGGGCCGATCACCAAGCAGATCGGGGCAGCTGTGAAGGACGGAACTGCACTGGGGTCCAAGTCCTCCAGAGTAGTAATCTTGGGCTCCGATGATTCATCCTCATCCTCATCCTCAGAGTTGTCATCCTCAAACCGCCTACCATGGAACCGGATGGCGTCAAATAAATCTAACTCATGATAGCGGGTGACAAGGGATTGATGATGGCTGTCTCCAAGCAGATTGACAACCACAACTTTGGGATCATAGAGCTTTACATCCGCTCTAGGGTCTAGAAGACTTTGAGCCCATTTCAAGCCAGACGTTGGAGATGCGACAATCACCGTGGCTAATGAAGCCCCAAGGTCGTGCTCTTTGTTATACTCCTCTAGACTGCCTTTCCACCGCTTGAGTCTGGTCTCTGGCATAGGCGTCGGTATCCGAATTTTTTTGCCTGCACTGGATCAGCAGCTATAATAACCTGCAATGTCACCGGCGTACCTGGAGAACCAGATTCTGACGAGGTGGGCAGATCAAGCTGTGAGGAGGTGGTGGATCTTCTGTGGACGAACTAAGATGCTGATAATTGACCTACAATTGGTGTGTATTTTCTAAAATGGAATCCAATCCCTAGAACCTACTGGGATAGAAATCAGGCCCATTTTGAAGAGTTCACGTAACTTGAGGTCCACCAGACCACTCTTCTCATTGCTGTGCAGACCTGTTCCTTGAAGGATGAAGGGCCAGCTGACCTCCAAGCCCGGGAGCTGCGAGAGCATTTTCGCTGCCGTGGGATAATTTTGAGGGGTCGGGCGCAGGGCTGCAACGTTTTTGAAGAGCCTTATCATATGCTAAGTCCAAGGTCTCAGGATATATATGTACAGAGAGAATGAGAGGACGGATACCCTGATATGATTCACTTGAAGCCCACGAGTCCCAGTCAATGGGTGCTGAGCATCTCTAGGAAACAATGAGCTCTGGGCAAGCTAAAAAATCCAACAAACTACTCACAGATATTCTGGACTGAGGCGAGAAAAGACTGGAGCCATAGTGTAGTGCAGTAAGAGGGAAATTTTCACACCGAAGTTTCGAGGGACATCAATTATTCTTTGATGGTGTGTACACATTTTGAGACACGCAAATTTCGAATCCTTGAATATTACGCTAGCCTACTGCACTAGCTATGTAGAATCTATGCTTTTGCCCCCTTTCCCTTGGACTTGGAAAACCGTTAAGCAATAGGACCCCATTCACCGCCTGGACATGCTCTGCACTGCACGGCGTAAGCCAGAGCATCTGGATTATCCTTACACATGGCGGACCAGACATCATGGTGGGTATAGTACGAACTGTGTGTCCAAGGCATATCAAATGCGGCTTCAAATTTCCGCTCAATGGTTCCAGCGGTAGCTGCCGCCATATCCATAAAACCTTGATTCATCTGGTATGCATACTTGAGTGGGAATTTGGACTTCGGAGTACTCTTGGAGCTGGCGGTGGGAGGGGTTCTTGAGGAATTATCAGCTCAATTAAGATGGAAGACGCTAAAACTCACAGAAGTGGGGTCACTATCTCAATATCACTATTGTCAGTGTTGTCGGCATCCTCGATACTGGGCTGTGCGATGGGCTGAAAACTAAAGAATTCAGGAGTGGAATAAGGAGGAATGCCAAGCAGGTCTATTGGCTGCTTGAGCGTAGGAGAGCTCACAGGACGAAAATTGATTGGAGAGATTTGTGGACGGGAAGTGGTACTAGACGATAAATATAAGTCCACTGTTAAGAGGGAAGTAATAAGATGTTACCAATCAGAGCACAGACGGATAGGGCTGGGAGTATTGACCAAGACATCCGAGAGACGTCTCTTGGGACGCGGACCGTCAATGCAATCTCTCACATTGGGAAGTTGCAAACAGAGGATGCTCTGAGCGTCCTTGATTTCAATAGGAGCATCGGTAAGCACCCAATGGTCAGCAGGATCCTAATCCCCGAAAGTTGACCAGTCAACCATGTCGGTAGTGTCAAGTAAGGACATAAGAGGTGGACAATCTTGAGGATGGAACCAGGGAAATGTTCCTACAGTTAAGACTACTGTGGTATTCTCGCCACCTGTCTTCATATGGTCGGTCAGGGCAAGAGATAGATCAAAGTAGAAAGACACACTTTGAGCCAGACCCGTACCTTCACCACGTTAACCTTCGCCTTTCTATATGCTACGCCTCGCACTGGAAGCGATCACTGACAGCGGGTTCATGATCCCTGCGCTGCAGTTTGAGAGCGTAGGAAATGTCAACCATGCGGGCCATGGGTTTCTCGTAGGTGAAAGGGATGAGAGTGAGATTGGCCAACATGTGGGATGCCGCAGCGACTGTGCCGGAGTTGCGAGCTGCAACAGTGACAGAGTTTAGTACTGAAACGGTTTCATTATGCCTCGGAGCAGAACATCTCCCAGGCATCTGTACACAACAACTTTTACAGAATTGCCAAACACACTTTGAATTGCTGTGACCCTTGGGATAACTGGTGCAGCTTGAATTGAGACATGGCTGCATCACTGCTCGTCCGCTCTGGGTGGACGGGGTGGGGGGAGGGGAATTGGTCGAAATTGAGAAAAGCCAGTTGACGCGGGTATAGATTCTAATGGGGGATGCGTAGAGTAATGGGACTGAGGCTGAGGCTGTGGTTGAGGCTGCTGTGGAGAAATGTCGTCCCACCAGTTAAAAAAGCGGCAGCAATTTTGACTAGCGTCTGGGTGAAAATTATTCCAGATACACTAGGGAATGGTTTAAAACTGGGATAGTCTGGAGAGACATGAGACAGACCCTTTTATAGTAGCGCCCTTCATTGGAAGGCGTGTGGTGGCCCTCAGAAGGTCGAGGCTGCGTAATAGGAGATCCACAGAGCGGACATTTGTCCATAGCTGACGACATTGATGAGTCCCAGAATGAGTGACAAAGGATATGTGGCTGAGTAACTGTACATATATATTGATGGAGCCAGACATGCTTGGTGCAGGGGTAAAAGCCTGCAGGGAGATAAGGTTGACAAGAAAGAGTGCGATTTTCGATGATTGCCTGAAAGGGAAAAGCCTGCGGTCAATGATCAAGAAGGTTCATGTCCGGAGGCCGATCCGTGGACATTGATCTGCAGTGAAAGGGGTGTGGGAAAGGGGGGTCAAGGGTTAGGCCCTGGACATTGGTCTGAGGGGATTGATGTGAAGGCATATGGGGGAAGGGATTCGGCTGCAGGCAACAACACGAAGGTTTTTCTGTGAAGGGATTCAGCTGCAGGCAACAACGCGAAGGGTTTCCCGTGGAGGGATTGGCCTAGGGGTCCACTACTGAGGGAATGTATTCATAGGCGTAGAAGGTAAGGCAAATACATGGGGAGGTTAGCCTATGGCTCTAGGGCTGAGGCAACCCGTCTACAGGCCTTGGCCTTCAGGGTTTCCCGCTCAGGCATATCTGTGCAAGCCTTGGCCTCCAGCGTTTCCCGCTCAGGCATATCTGTGCAAGCCTTGGCCTCCAGCGTTTCCCGCTCAGGTATATCCGTGCAGGCCTTGGCCTCCAGGGTTTCCCGCTCAGGCATATCCGTGCAGCGTTCTATCCAGCGGATATCCACCATCATGTCTGCCATCATGTCCACCATCATTTTTGATCCCTATACTCCCATCCCTCTCGACTTTTTGGGCTTTATCGGCAAGAGAACGCTGGTTATACTCCATCTGAAGGTGTTTTCTCTCGCGTTCCAGCCCCGCGGCATCTATTTTTTGTGCCGTTTTCATCACGTACTGATGATCCTCTGCCTCAAACCACATATCCATAAATGCCTGTGTCGTGTTCCTCTTGAACATTGCTAAACCATTGTGCCTTGCAAGTGCTGCAGTTGGAGTATCGTGCATGTGGCCAATGAAAGATCCCGATGTTCCTTCATTTTGGTCGTTCATCGCTGGCAGCCAAATAGAACCTTTCTCGGCATCGTTAAGGCCGTCAATCACCCCACCGGGTGCAAATTCCGAGGAGAAGTGGATCCAAGTCACCTTTGCACCTTCTAGAAAACAGACAAGCATCTGCTTGAGGTACGGCAGTTTCCCACTGTCATGGAGTCTCTTGATCTCTACCAGCATGTCATCGCGGTGACACACTGACTACCTGAACTGATGTGAAATGTAGTAAAATGTCTATCAATGCCTGAGCATCTGAGCGAGTTGAAATTACTTTCACAGACCACATGCTGATACCAGTTTCCTTAGCCCGATCCCCACCGACGGTTTCTTTGACCAAAATACGAATTACCTCCAGTGGAACCATTCGACATCCAGTACACCAGCACCTCTATTCCCGGATGATGATTTTACCTTCGACTTTGATATGGGCTTACCCACCGAGCTACCTTTCTCTAACGGGTTCCCACATGCTTCCTGCAATCTAGACTCTCTGTTTCTGCACGAGGGTGAGTCTGCGGCCTTGAACCCAAACTGGAGTGGTGAGAACTCCTTGGATTCCGTAAACGACTACACATCATTGTTGTCATCCTCGATCGGTTTCGGAGCCGGGTTGGAGGAGTTCTTGGTGACGGCTGATCCCTCGCTTGCCTTGGGAGGTATCTCTGCTTCAGCTGATTCGCCTCCTGTGGATCTCCCGCGTTCAGATGACAACAGCTCGGGTAAGTCGGTGAAATTTGATTTGGATGTCTGATTTGAGTGATGGTTCTGGACCCGCAGGCTCCTTGCTGACACAGCATGAGATTTGCAGCTCCGAAGCCCAAACCTTTATTGGTTGGGAATGGCAGAAATTGACCACACTCTGGCTCGATGAAGGTGTTTCTTCGGAAATCTGTCATTTCTCGGACCAAATCAAAGTGGGGTCCGAGCGTACGAAAGTATCCCATGTTGAGCGTGTAACGGGTCTACCCTCACAGTTCCCCATTCCGTCGGAGGCCACTGCGTTCTTGATCGATGTCACTAATATTCCGAATCTTGATTCAAACGCTACCGTGGATGCGCTTCTCAAAGACCAGGTACTGTACATTCTTGGCCACGTTTTACGGAATCCTTGACTAGAGATTTGAAAGGATGTTCACTCCTGGGGCGGATCGACCGGTAGTCGTTCAAGGGTCGACGCCTATGTCCCTGGGATCTTTTTCGGCTGTGCTGACCCAAAAGCACTCATCGCCTGCCGCCGTTCGAAGCCTAAATGCTGCGGAGCTTATGCTTGCGAATCCCTTGCGCCCGAGTTCACCAACGTTGAGCGCTGTGAACTTGATCCAAACTCGAGAGACCCACTAGCCGAGGCTCAGTTGCGTACGCAAGAGATCCAGGACAGTACCCGCACGGGACAAGTTCTCTCGTATGCTCTATTTTCACTTCCGAGATACGACTAGAACTCAGTCACCTCACAGATTTCTAAAATCAATTTCCGATTGGCAATGCGGGGCAGTTGACTCAACGACTAACCGAGTCTGTAGCGGAGGCAAAGCCGTCCCGAAGAAACTAGCACAGGTTACAACAGTCTATTCGCTCTTATTTCGCGCCGTCTCACTTGTCTCCAGCGCCGTCAAAACAGAAATTATGTACTTGTCTGTTCCCATCGAGACATGATTCAATGTCCAACCGGCCATCGCATGTTGGAAATTCCAGACTTCATTGACAAGGACCTCTTCTTGAAGGCAGTGAACGGCGAGAAGATTGTTGAGGACGAGGACCAGGGGGATGAGTGTTGCAAGGTTTCCTCTTCGCGTCAAGGAAATAAAGGTAGGAATATCTGCCGTAAGTTCGAATTCCCCGCTCGCCATGAACCGTTCTGACGACATTTATTAGCTTTCAATCACATCAAGGAAGGGCGTCCATTCGAAGCCAAAGTTGTCCATCTACCTTGCGTGGCGGAAATGTTCGTATTTATTCCGCATGAGGACAAGCACCCCGAGCTTGCCCGCAAGTCTATAGTCATTCCAAATTCTTCAAACCCACATCGTCATCCCGTTCCCCCCTTGAAGGTTACTTACGCTGTCGCTGAGAAGTACAAAGAGTGTGTTCGGAAGTTCGGACTCGGAGCAACTGTTGCGAAGGTCGAGAAAGGTATGGGCTTTATCTCGTTGTGCATTCTTGGCATCCAATCTCAACTGACTCATATCTGACAGCACCCTCGACGAAAGAGATCCTCGGGGGATTGACTCCGTCGCTATATCACTTGAGCCTTGTCAGCCGCGATACAAAGACAAAGCTTATCAACCAAGTCAAGAGCGAGCCCATGAATCAAGCGAGACATGAAAATCAGAGTATGTTCACGCTCCTCTCCGGTAAACTGGATCACTACTGATATATGCGAAGCGGTTGAGAGCTACATTTCTGAGCAGAGGCTTCTTCCGGATGAGAAGCGCTACATCTACGTTTCCGAGCGTGAGGGGCGCACTGCAATTTTCGGGATTAAACACGGCATCATCAAATACATCCACAAAGTCCGTACTCTCGATTGTGATACAACCTTCAAGCCCGTTGTGGGAAAGACGAATGTATATGAAATCAATGTGGGGGTCAATGCAGGTATTCCTTCGCGGCAACTTCTTCTCTTATAATTATTTCCTCTTATGTTTAAACTTTTAGAGGTGACCCTGGGCCGCGTTTGGATTAAGGTGCATGACCACCGGTCTTTCCAATTCTGGGAAGAGCTTCTGGCACTGGTGAGGTGTTTGATGAACCAGAAGCTCGGTTTCGTGGCTCTCCACCGGAGCGGGACACTTCTTGGTTTCAATGCGGACATGGAAACTGCTCCCCTGCTCGGGATGGCGGACGCACTTATTCCAACCATTGACATTCCATCGGTCACCGAGAAGGTCCTGGATGCCCTTGCTCTAGTCAAGCGGATCGTCCGTATCTGCTACTCTCACATCAAGCGGTTCGTTCTCGCTTTGGGCATTTATCTGACATAATGTTCATTTTAGTGGAATCCCCAACATCTCCTATCTTCCGCGCAAGGATCAGGATCACATACACAATTTCATGTATATAGAGACTTCCGAGGACGTTGGAGAGTTCAAGCTGTGGATCCGAACACTCCCTGATCCCAATGGTGTCCTCCTGTGTTCGTCTTGAATATTTCGTTATCTGCATGGCACTGAACTTCGATAGGTTGGTGGGAGCAAAAGGAGATGCACCAGTGGCTTCTCCCCACCGTTATTCAATGCCTCTCCGACATGGATCCCGATGATTGGCACGTCATCGAGGCCACAACTAATTTTGGAGAAGCCCAGCATGCGGCGAACAATGCGCAAACTGGGACCGGAACGGGGCTTGTCGAATCATTCATACAGCACGCAACCCGAGTCTATTTTCCTCTCCGCAAGCCACTCACTACGCGTTTTCAGATACAATATTCTCGATACCAGGCGCGCGGCGGAAATCGAAATCATGCTTCAGAGCGGCAATTTACACAATCCCCGTAACGACACTGGTTGAACATTTCACATTTTTGAGTGAAAAAATTGATAAAAAATGTTGTTCAATTTATAGCCATTTTTCACCGAAAAAAGAAGTGAAAAATTTAAAACATTTTCACCACTTTTTTGACTTGAAATCAAAGTGAAAAATGTGAAACAAATTTTGTGATGTTGTTAAGATGTTTCTTTTGCATTTTTTGACTGAACTCAAGGTGAAAATGATGGTGAAAAAAATCAAAAGTTTTTTCACTAATTTTTTCACCAGAAATCAAAGTGAAAAATGTGAAACAAAGTTGGTCATATTGTTGAGATGTTTGTTTCACATTTTTTGACTGAAACTCTAGGTGAAAAATGCGAAACATCACTGGTTGAACATTTCAATTTTTTGAGTGAAAAAATTGATAAAAATGTCATTCAATTTATTGGCATTTTTTCACTGCAAAAAGAAGTGAAAATTTTAAAACATTTTTCACCACTTTTGTGAGTTGAAATCAAAGTGAAAAATGTGAAACAAACCTCATGTTTTTCTTCGAACTAGTAATACCATTAATTCATACACATTTCAAGGTAAAAACAAAGGTGGAAAAATGAACAGTTTTTTGACCAGTTGTTTCACTAGAAATAGAAGTAAAAAATGCAAAACAAACACCAGAGGCAAAAGCCAACTCACCCAGAATTCACACGTGTTTCACTCATGTGGTCCGAAGGTGGTTGGCAGCGAAACAAAGCCGATATCACAGTCCATCAATTGTTCTTTGCTAGACAAAATACACACAAAGAATAGACAAAGGACAGACAAAGGAGCTTGGAAATCCTGTGCTCCTTTGTCCTTTGTCCTGTGTCCGTTGTCCTTTGTCCTTTGTCCTTTGTCTTTTGTCCGTCCTTTGTCTATTGTCTGCCTTTCACTGTTGAAGCAATTCAAGTTTTTTTGACAGAAAAATTGGTAAAAAATTCAAAATCTGTTTAGTACATTGTATTTTGGGTCCCAGTGGCATTTTAGATGTGTTTTAACCCCTGCATTCATTTCTGGTGTACTTGGGTCCATGCCACCCACCATTCCCTCACAGATTTGAAATCCGAGCTGAAAATCAAGCAAAATGGCTGTTTTAATCAGTACTTGGCCTGCGGTGACTCCAATCCCAGAGGGATTTTGGGGCCCCGCAGCATTTTAGGTTCATTTCAGGTCCCTTCATCCATTTCTGGTGGGCTTAGGACCATGCCACCCACCGTTCCCTCGCGGATTTAAAATCCGAAAAATCACCCTTTATTGCTGTTTTAATAAGTACTTGGCCCGCGGTGACTCCAATCCCAGATGGATTTTGGGGCTCAGTGGCATTTTAGGTGCATTTCAGGTCCCTGCATCCATTTCTGGTGTGCTTGGGCCCATGTCATCTGCCGTTCCCTCACGGATTTAAGATCCAACCTAAAAATCAAGCAAAATAGCTGTTTTAATCAGTACTTGGCCCGCGGTGAGTCCAATCCCAGACGGATTTTGTTTTTCACTTTGATTTCAACTCAAAAAGTGGTGAAAAATGTTTTGAATTTTTCACTTCTTTTTTCGGTGAAAAATGGCTATAAATTGAACGACATTTTTTATCAATTTTTTCACTCAAAAATGTGAAATGTTCAACCAGTGCGAGGTGTCTCACCGGTATGCAAATCACAGCCGATGCCGCATGCACGCTACAGAGAAGGCCGAACAATCTCGGGGTGAAGAAGAAGAACTCCTCGCTGCAAAGGAGGCCGTTGCAGTGGCACAGGCTCACCTCAAGCAGATACAGGCGGAGACAAATGTCCGGTGCTATCGCAATTTGTTTCTGGATTACTCACGACATTTAGTCTAATTCTTCCGGGCGTGTTCGTCCTCCTCGACCGCAGAAGAATCAGTCGACCAAATCCAGTATGATATCTTTGCATTTTCTTTTACCTGGCTCACAAACCATATAGACGATTGCGGCGCTACCCGCGATCCTCATCGTGAATCCTCTACGGCCACAGATTTGATTTCCTGGTGTCCCAAACACGATCAATCTCGCCTCACCCATCTCCCCGCCGCAGTCGTTCTGCTAGCCCCCCGCCACGGCCCCACCGCCCCGCGGTATCTCGCACGTCCGACGCCCCGTCAAGTTGTCACACTTCTCCCATGCCTCGTGGATCGGCGTCCCGTACTGCAGGCGCGTCGGGTGATCGCCAAGCCAACCCATGAACCACCACGGCATCGTTGTCGAGGCAGCGACAGCGCTGGTTTATGTGATTCGGAATGCGTGTAATCCTAGCTATATCAATTATGATTTTCTTCATTTCATCATGCTGCCTGTTCTTGTATTGCGCCGTTATTTCTATTTGAAAAATAAAAGCTGCCCCCCCGTCGCTGCCTGCCATTGCTCTAATTGTAACACCTTCTAAGCCACCTTAACTTTCCTAAGCACCCGAGCATCTTACAGGGCTTGCCCATACTTATAATCTGTGGCGTGGCTTACGACAACTTACCACGGCATATATTAACCTTGGTCGTGTGTTACAAGCCGGTCAAAGTATTACAACCTTACAGGGGCTTGTGAGCTAATATGATCCCGTACAATGTGTTTGGGATTTTTCTGACACATGTGTTACTACAAGATACAAGATAAATATTTGGGCTCATAACATAGTAAAGACGGTAGGTGTGGACGGGTATATTATCATAAATGTCCAGCCTTGTCTGAGAGGGCCTAATGAGAATGACTCGTGTCTTGGTAGTGGGCTGAACGATGGATTCCCCATCTCATGTATATGGACACACTGAGCCCCCACAACTCAGATGCACAAAGCTCCAGTGCAGAGTTCCAAACAAAAGTGGAGCCAGTACAAGCCGGACACCCAGGAACATTGTTCAAGCACATAGATGCCTGTAAGTATGGACAGAGCCCAGAATAGACCACCCATCCAGGGAGACACCATAAGAGCTTGCAGCACAACCTATGTTCAGGTAATTTATTGTGGAGGCGTCTGTTTAGTAGAGATGGGCACATCAGAGAAGGTAGCAAGAAATGACATGGAGGAGAAAGCAAACATATCGAGTTGTGTGTCCCCGGAGACTCGGAAATATTACCAGACTAGGAGAGATGGGCACATCACAGAAGGTAGCAAGATTCAGAAATGGAGTTAGTCTTGGACTTGTTACACCCCTGCTCTGAGGAGCGACATTCATCAAGTGATGAGTGATGTTGGCGCGATTGCCGTTCCCATTTTGGTGATTCTTGCTCAAAGGGGATCAAGGGCCAATTAAGAGCACGCCGTAGCGTACCTTGCGATAAACACGCGTCTATTGGATATATTGAGCATATTTTAGGGTAGCATAGTAAGGACCATGGGCTGGCTATTCACTGGCAAGGGGGGGAGGAAACACGTCGGGTGTATGTCTCAATTGAGTGAACAAAGATGTCGAGTGGGGTGTCGCTGGAGACTCGGAAATATGGCCAATCACTCTCTGCGTCCGAACAACATCTGAGTTTTGGACGTTGTCCGAAAGTCTCACGTCAACGGATACTGACCCGAACATCAAGCAGAAATGACTAATGACCAAAGTTGAACTTAGAGAATTGCATTGCCTTCTGCGAATGAAACGAGCTGGCATGCAGGAATTCAAAGCAGAAGGAAGGTTTGAAAAATATATTCCCATTTTGATTGCTTATTTTCTCTTTCCCCACTTGCTTTTCAATTTGTCTTGTGATGACCAATTTTGCATGACAAAAAACTGTTTGTACTTGTAGCAGAAAATGGGCCAAAATCAATCTTCCCCAGGGTAGCCAAACCTAAAGGTTCAGCAATAAAAGTACTGTGGCAGATTTTTGAATTTTGTCCCTTGCACAAAAATTCAACAGTTCTGGCTGAACACTGGAATTTTTCTCAACAACTCCTCACAAGCCAAAGATTCCGGCACAGTAACATTGTGTACGGACTATCTACAAGTAATTTTTGTAACGGAATGTTGATGATCTGATCAGAAATGCAAAAGTTATTAGGATTTTGCCAAAATTAAGCAAGATTTGTGTTTGTGATGGGAAAAGAGGACGGTTCAGTCCACAATGTGTCCAGAGCAAGTCAGAAACCTTAATTCCATTATTTGAGCACTATCTGTGTGCTTGTAATTGATTCAGGGAATTTTGGCCGACAGATCACATTTCTGTCAGCGTAGAATCCTTATAATTTTGTCAAACCTCCATGGATTCATTAGGGGAAGTCAAAGCGGCCAGGGAAGGCCGATTCTGGCAATGATTCTGACTTCGATTCTGGAACTGATTCTAGGAGCAGAATTGGTCGGGAATTGATCAAAATGCAGAATCGGCCAGAATCGGTGTTCCTCCTCTGGAGGAGGAACTGCATCAGAATCGCCGATTCTTGCATCGATTCTTGACAGACCGATTCTCTGGCCGATTTTGATTGGCGAGAATCGACTGCAAAAGCAATCCAGAATCGGGTCGGTCAGAGCTGCACCAATTCTTGTTCGATTCTGTCCATCGATTCTGGTGATAATCGGTGTCAGAATCGACATGAGAATCGGCCCACCTTGACCGCTTTGACTTCCCCTATTGACCTTCTGTGGAAAATATGTGCATAAATGCTCTCCCCACACAAGTACTGTGCCGGATTTTTTGATTTCCCTCAAATATGTAAGATGGACCAGGATTTGCGGGAATATTTGCCCATTCCTCAAAAGGGGAAGCTATAATTAAGAATCCAGTCTGATCTGCATATTAACCAGCCATTTATGGACTTGTCTTTTGATTGAAGCTCAGATATTTCTTGAGTTTTGAGCAAAGGACGGCCATGTTTGCAACACCCGAAATGAGGGCTGAAGTCACGTGCCACGGTTGGTAGAGACCATCGTGTGCCAATTGCAAGCTCAAAACTTCTGCTACTGCTGCATTAGCATTTCACATTTCGCATTCACACATACCTGAGAGTTAGTGTTTCAACGTGACCTTGGAGGCCATCAAAAAAAGAGAAAGTATATGATGGGAATTGAACCCAAGACCTCTTCAATCATAAGACGGAACCAACATAGCCAACTAGACCAAAGAGCCAATAGAAGCTAAGGTGGTGGCAAGCATATACCATGGACTTCAGATGACATAATTAACATGGTTAGAAACTATCTGGCCCTGCTTTAGGGGACTGGTTAGAGGTTAGAGGTTAAGGTTAGAGGCTAGAAGTTAGGGTTAGAGGCTATAAGTTAGGAGGTTAGAGATTAGCCCCAGGGACATTAATATTTCTGGTTAGGTTAGGTTCCTGGTACCGACTTAGGGACCAGGTCTACGCTCCGAGAGCTTGAAACACA
The DNA here is from genome assembly GCA_029448575.1 of Mycena maculata. Taxonomy (NCBI): domain Eukaryota; kingdom Fungi; phylum Basidiomycota; class Agaricomycetes; order Agaricales; family Mycenaceae; genus Mycena; species Mycena maculata. The sequence continues at coordinate 47,723 of JARJLG010000017.1, read as the reverse complement.
AACATGCACAATGGTGGCTGTCCAATAGCCCTAACCCACCCCCAATTTCCTAAACGAGGTCCTGAAAACCGATTTCTCAAAACGCCATCATACACCCTCAGTCTAGACCATGGCTGTACGATAGCTCTAACCTTACCTTGATTCCCTAAACGGGTGCCAAAAAGTGCTTTCTGAAAATGCCATCAAAGTCCCTGAGGGCCTGATCGGGTGCCCCAGAATTCCGCCAGAATTTTTACAGAATCTAGTATGGACATAGATTTCATCCCCAAACCACCCTATAATCTTCAATACGGTCATTCTATGAACATTTGAGCATCGGGAGAGGCACAAAAAATGTGGTGTAAAATCTTTCACAGATTCTGGCGATGGTGCCACAGATTCTCAGTTCAACTACAGAATGTGTTGAATATCTTGAACCCTTGTGTTCGCCTCCTCTTTGTTGCATCAATATTTGAGAACACACATGTATCTCCCATTCTAGAACAGTTTAGGGACAAATGGTGTGGGAAACATACTACAGACGAGATTCTGGGAAGATTCTGAGGAAAAGATTCTGGGGCACCCGATCAGGCCCTGAGTCTAGACCATCACAACCAAATTTGTCGCTGCACCAGCAAGTGCATTTTCCTTTACCGGCAACACTCAAATTTCTCTTGTGCAAGGTTCTTCGTGTCCAAGAATCAAAGTAAATTTGGAAGGCTCGGCAGTGCGCGGTGTGCATCTGCATCGTTGGTTCAATTTTGGAGATGTCACTTTCACGCAGAGAGACCCCCGGAGCTGGCCCATCTGCCCGTAGATAATATCCAGTTTTTTTTCTGTTTCTTCTTTCTAATATCTGCATTTCCTCTGAAACTCTCAAGAGAGGAAAGCATTTTTAGTTCCCAATCGTGCATTTGCTCCCTGTCCAAATGGTTCATACTTAATATCCACCGCAACAAAATTCATTCCTATCAAGGCCTGGCAGAGCATAGCGCACATCCAAATCCATTGGTGAGGTGTTCCTGTAGTATTTCTTTCTATGGTTTACAGTTTAATTTCTCTGGACTGCGTGGAGGACAGCATCCGTGCCTCTCTGAGTTCTTGATCTCAAACAAGTCCTGTTCGCCCTCATGTGCAACACTCAAATCTCTTGCTCAACAAGGTGCATTTGTATTCAAGGGCCAAATGACCTGGAAAAGCTCGGTAGCATGCGGCACACACCTGCATTGATTATGTACACAACGACCAAGTTTCACACAGAGACTCTCGTTCGACTCGGGGCTGAGTCTTATGGACTCGGAAGCCTGACTGTTCTTCTTTATGATATACAACTCAGATTCTGTTCTGCATTCCCACCTGTGGTGATTCTGCCTAATACTTTCTTTTCTTCACATAGTTTACAAGACTCATTTCAGGAATGCTCACCACAGGACAATATTCACACTTCTCCTAATCTTTAAACTTCTACTCAGTGGATTCACCAATTGAGCAATTGATTTGCCGTACTGGCAATTCCCTCTCAATTTATTTTTCCGTCCTTCTATATGCTACAAGTTGTTTCCCCTAATAGAACCACATCCACGATCCTCAATCCCAAATGGCTCAAGTGTGATTGGCATATGATCATATCTTCTAACCTTGTCCTTTCTCAAAATGTATTTTACGGGCCACAACAAAGTACTGAATGCAACAACATTTCAATTTGCCTCCATAACATGGAAACTTCACCACGGGCAATACCACGGCCCTATTGGACGAACACTTCACCATTGTGAGCTGGATTAGTGACACACTAACACTGTGATGGAATGAATTCCGCTTTAGTACCGATTCATTCCAAACACGAAAAGGCACGGGAATTATTTCACTCAATTTGTTCAAAACCTGGATTGGGCCACCAGAGGAGCCCAAGAAGCTGTTCTCAGTTCCAATCAATATCTGCTACCCACAGATGTGAATCACAGACTGCAAAGCAAGTACACGAACACAAGAGAAAGTCAGCAATATTGCCTTGTGCTTCTCGCCCTTCATATCACTTAAGACCCATTTTGGTCTGGATCACCCAGAACTTAGGAAAAGCTCCTGATGTATTTGGATCCACGATTTCATACTTCTCGACTCTCCCCTAAAGCTCTGATACGTAGCAATATAGGCCCGACTACAAGAAAACAACAAAAAATACGAGTGACTGTGTCTACACCTTGCTTTGTGTAACATCCCATGCCGCTGACGATATATGTGATGGCCCCATTCTGGCTCTGGGTGGCCGGCACAGCCTTGACAAATTGCAACATGGTGAAAAGCTCCTTGTTCTCCATCTCCTTGCACACGGTGTCACGTGAATTCAGTCTACATTGGTAGGCTCGTGTCCAGCTGTTATAGAGCACAATGACGAGCAAGCAGGTATTGTGTACTATAACGGCTGGAAGCACTTAGCCGTGACTTGACAGATGGGAAATTCAAACTCCGATTATACCATATATGGAAAGCCCCTATTCAAACTTCTGTGCATTGCAGCCCCACAGTTCACTCTATCTACCTCATGGAACTATGAAATCACAAAATCATGCTCAATAGCCTCCCCGGAAGGGCAGAATGGTCACCCCAATGTTCAACTGGCTGTTTTCTTGCCTGAAGCATTGCTTTGCCTGTTCGGACATCTTACATCCTCACAAAATTCTTCAGAAAATCCAGGGGAACTCGTTTATGCTACACAAGCTTTGTCACCAAGATTCTGTGGTCAAGGAGGTTTGGAGAATTGAAATGTGCACGGTTCCAACACGGTTCTCTGCCGGAGATACTTCCCAATATGGTATAGTCGGAGTTTGAAACTCCCATCTATCAATTTACGGCTAAGTGCTTCCAGCCGTTATAGTAAGTATTACCTGCTTGCTCGTCAATACTCCCGCACTATAACGGCTGGACACGAGCCTACTACATTGGTGTGTCAGTCAGTATTACTCCAGGTTTGTGAGGGAACAGACATTGACATGAACGAACAAGAGTACACTGTGGATTCACTATTAGTCAGTAATGATAGTTGATGTGGGGCATGGCAGCAATGTGGGACGAACACACATCGAACGAGGACGAAATAGAAGAGTGCATAGAGCATGGGCGTCTCCGATTTTATCCACTAAAGAAAAGCCCAAGCTGAGTAGAGGCCTATGCGAAAGAATATTGACAAACCCATGATCATGGTCACTATGTTGAATATACTATTCCACCAGCGCGTTGATCAACTCTGCAATGACTCTGAGCTCTTCGCACGGCAATGTACTTCGTGATTAGACCTGTACTGTGATCAGTGGCCCATTGCTTGTGAAATAAAAAATACAACATAAAAACAGCCCAGCTCACATGTGTTCAGCGCATATGTGGTGAGCAGGTTGATCGTGTGGTGTGTCCTATGGGGACCCCACCCTCAGGAAAGACCCAAGGCGCATGATACGTGGCAGAGTAGTAGATAAGACACATCCCTTGAACCCAGTGTGGCTGCTCTTGTGCAGGTGGTATATGAGGAAGACCACAATGACTGTGTCACACGCAATCACAATTGCTAGTGACGAAATGCTCCATGCTCCATGCCTGCCCGCCCCGAATAGACTGAAAAAAATCAACATACAGGAGTTATTTGACAACCGACCTGTAGCTTTCCAGCGAGGGAGAAGGTGTTGAGCCCCAAGCTGGTGTTATCTCAAGTTAGCAAGAAAAGACTGGAGGCAACCAATTATTATTTACTCAACAACCGTGAACCCTTGCGGTATTTGTGAGCAAAGTCAGTCACCTGAAATAATAGAGAAGCGTACCAATTGTAGTGGCTGTACAAGGATGGTTCAAGTTGCTCAGATACTACCAGAGACTTGAGCTGACCTAATTTTGCCAAGCACAAAATTGCCTGCGAGTGTAAGATCAGCCCCACGATTCACTGCCCAGTGGGGCATACGATAATGACGAGCAATATAATGTTCTTTCCAGTGACTACAGTGCATCAGAGGAGGGAACCAATGTCCTCAAATCACACGAACGGTTGTAAAGCTGATACGCGAAAAACCTAGTAAAATTCTGGGTTAGCGTCTACAGAGCACCTGCTTACAAGCCTACATTTCAACTAGAACCTGGATGATTCCCTGTGGAAGGCAAACAGCTCACTACAACATGTATAGCAAAGGGTTCAAGGGTTCTCAGTGCTTACCCCGATCAAAGCCTCCACCTGAGATCGGAAGTTCAGCACCATGGCACATTTTCCTGGGACACGTACGATGACAGTCCTAGCGGAAGATAGTCAGCAAATCGTAAAGGATGGGCTGAATGAAGGTGTACTAAGTACTACGTTGCAGACTGATATATTTGCCGAAGTTGGTCACTGAATAATGATACACAAACATCACCAGGAGTGCAAGGTGGAATGTGTCGAGGGCCCTGTTGCGTTTCAATTCATATTGACAAGCCAGATACAATCACACTGACATGACGGCCCCGACCTGGCCACACAACATTAGCCTCAATTTACAAATGGCCGACGAGGAAACACAGCACATACAAATGTCTCCAAAAAGAGGCTGTCGCGGTTTGAGTACTACGAAAAGACCTGCAGGCAGGTGATTCCATAGACGCTAAATATGATTCGATCAGTCCCCTGCTCTTTCGAATTTAGACGAAATGGAGCACATTGTAGAGAGGATCAAGCCAATGAGGGCAGGCATATCTCTGAATAAGGGATGAGGTGGTCTCCGCACGCAATCTTATATAAATTCTGGATGATGTCCGAGCCGTGGCACGGTCTTCCAAGCTCCTTCAGTCGATGGTGTTCGGTTAATGGCATTCAGTTGACAGATGGCTGATTTTTATCGGGCCGAGGCAATCCTGCACGGTTCTCCGTGATTTCATTTGGAAGTGTGTCGCTTTATGTCTCTTTTCAAATGTTGATGCTGGGTGGACAGTGAGCATAGGCCACGAATTCCAGCCAAGGACATCAAGTTCAATGGAGATGTCCGTTAAGTAGATCTTTCTTTTCCCTCCAGGTTCTGATATCCCACACTGACATTTCACCCCGGGTGTCTTAACAACGAGGCGGTATTTCACTACATAATGTTGGTTTTCTAAATTTTCGTCAGTACACCATTTCCCCCACTGTGTCTCCGTTATCCTGCTCATTACAGGTTGGCAGTTCCACGCCAGCACCGGTTGTGCCGATTCTGTCTGGGGGCTGTTGAAGATGAGGTACATGCCTTGTTTGATTGCCTCGCGAACACCCACCTCATTGACCTGAGGTTCAACTTCCTCAATGACTTGACACATCGTGATCCAGAATTGCAAGCTCTGCATTTGACGGTGTCCAACTACACATTCATGCTGAGGCTGGTCTCGTCAAGGGATGCGGTGCATATTTTCGTGAAGTTCATCTTCCAGGTCCTCAGAATCTTTGACGAGACTCCCAGGTATTTTCCCGTAGTTTTTAGGGTCCCAGGATAGCTGTTTTCCCCATCTTCATCCGTCATCTCGTGAGATGTCTATGTACTTTACAGTATGTAGGCTACCACAGCGACTTGGCTGTTGACGTCTGTAGCGTACATAGGGTGTTATGTATGTCGGTACAGTACCTGCTTGTTCCTGATTGGGACCTCTGCAGTAATACACCCCTCCTCCTCCCACTGGGTTTTGATATATATATATTCCACCGATTTTTGATGGTAGCCACAAGGTGGAACATGAGGTGATCGGGATTCATCTGACGTTTCTTCATTAGGGGCAGTCAGAATAGATGATTCTACCCGATTCTGGGGCGATTCTCATAGTCGATTCTGACGGCGATTCTGATTTATTTAAGCATAATTGTCGAATATCAGAATCGCCTCAGAATCGTCGCATAATCGATGTAGAATCGCCTCCAGAGGCCTCAATTCTGGTCGATTCTGATTTAAAATAATTTTGAGAATCGTCTCAGAATCGCTGTCAGAATCGACCTCGGAATCGGCATTCAATTTCTACTCTGGCTGTGCCCCTATCGAATCGCCATTTTCCCTCTCTCAGCAAAGAAAAAATGCCGTTGCGTGGAATACTTACTAATTCAAATATACACCCTTCTGTAAGTAGGGAAGGACCCGAAGGGTAATGCACGCTTCTGGTTCCGGGGGTTGAATTGGAGTCAAGTTGAACGCTCAGGCTGAGGCAGAGTATTGATTCTATTGAACCAATCCCGCCATCTCGTTTCCATGTGCGGTCTTGCACTGCTGACGTAATTCTCGAATTTCGGGCCATTGATGCGCTTCAGAGAGTAGCAAACATGTAGCATACGAATGTTGTATGAATGCCCGGGATTACTTCTTTTTGACGGTAAGCAACCATCACCCACATCTCGCACAGCCTTGATTTACCGCTCATGTTCCCGTCCTTGATTTATTGTTGATCTTGACGTTCCACGTTGGCGAGCATTATCTATCCAGTGTCCAGGCGTCGAATCATTATATTTAGGAGACCGGAGCTCGGAGCCAGGAGGAGGAGGATTAATTATAATATGATATGCCTCCGCTCGCTCCGGAGTACCACTTCGGGTCTAGACACATGTCTAACTACAGAGCGATTAGTACTGAGTCGCGATGTGCTCAACTGAAAACATCTTACGAATTTATTGTTTCTTTGTGTTGTAACATGGGCGCACGGGGATATAATTAAAGATCGATCCACTGACGTAAGCGACAGGAAGTTCAACAGCTTTGGTTCAATAGATTGCTGCTTTGTTGCGACCTTACCAGAACAGCGCTGATCCAATCCCACCCTACCCATAGCAAAGCAACAGCTTGAGGATGGAAGCCGGGGTTACCCTGGATCAAATGAAATCCTCCATTTCAAGTTCAAGACGTCCCAAAGAGATTCAGGGGTTCTCTTGCGCATTGTGTCCCGTGAGAGTATCGAGAGATGAGGGCAAGATGAGGGTTGTTTTGCTATCCTTGTATCTCGTGGTATTGTCGGTGGGCTGCTGAGCAAATGCCGAGTAGGCCATGGCCATCCAGTGGCCTCTAGATTTTTCTCGCATGGTTTGGTTGCTGTACAATGGATATTTATCTATACCTCCCCGAAATCCACTTGTGGTTGCATTTGGCAAGTTGCGACCCGCGAATGTCGTACCCGATACAGTGTTGACTAGTAATACACAAGGTGATAATCCAAACGAATCCCTTCCAGACCCAGTCCCGTGAACAAATAATCTGGCTTCAATCTACTGCAGCGTTTTATATTCGGGTGGAGGAACCTCGAATCGCTCATCCTCTTGGAGTGAGGATACGTTCACACTGGGCGACGACTGTGAAACCTTATCGGGCTTCAAATATGCTAGATGCGCCATCGAGGAAAGTGCGGTTAAAACGGACGCCGGCGTACGTGTTAGAGGAGTTCCCGCTGGCGTGTGCGTATCCGAGAACCGATCGCTTCGCTCCCTCATGGAGGGTGGTCGCGTCGATTCTGCCAATGAAATATGGCTAGCGGGATCGGGACGGGCCGGTTTGTCCTCGTTATTATGGCGAATCGGGTTACGTCGCCGCCGTCGATATCGCCAGACAAATAAAGAGATGAGCACAAGGAGAAGTACCCCAAGAACAGTGCCTAATGCGACCCGCACGGTGTCGAAATGCGGGGATGCGGATTGGGAAGGAGTGATGGTAGGCGGCAAGGTTGATTCTGCGGAGGTGATGGGGGAGCTGGGTGCTGGTGTAGAGGAAGTGGGAGAGATAGATGTCGGTAAGCTAGCTATCGGTGAGGTAGATAGGGGAGAGCTAGACGTTGGCGTAGGGGAAATGAAACCCGCACTCGAAACCGCACTCGAGGCGGTGTTTGGGGTAGTGTCACTGTCGGATCCTTCCGAATCACCCTTCCTACGCCGTCTGTCGCATGGCTCGGCGTTGCATAGAGCCGTGTACCTGTGCCCAAGGATATGGAAATTTAGAACAATTACGCGACCCAGAGAAACTGGGCTGACATAAAAGCATCGAGATAAAAGCTGTCGCCCGGATCTTGTCTGGCGAGTGTCAACGTATGTTCAGTGTTTGGGAGCCCCGACAGACCCCACGCAGGTTCTGAACTTGAAGAAGCATCGATTCCGGCGACAGAATCCCCTTCGGAGATGGTCAGGAGGGTGGCAGGATTTGAGTCTAATATCGCAGAGATGTTCATTTCATGCGGCCAAGGGGGATATAATAAATACACGGCGACCCCTTGTAATCGATGAGCCATATCAAAGTGCGGCGTACCTGTGCGCGTACCTGTGAATTTAAATGTAACCGCTCCGTCACACCGTCGCAGAGTTCGAGCGTGGCATGCCTGGACAAACCGCCCAGGAGAGACCTGCCAAGACTTGGTAGTCTCGTCAGACGGCAACGCTACACAGTTTTCTGAGGTGAAATGGATCGAGGAGTCGGCTTCTGAATCGTCGACAGTGATGTTGACAAGTGCGCTGGAGAGAGTTGCGCTGAGGACCAGGGACAGCGAAAGAGTGCGCATGGGGGAAAGGCGAGTGAGTATCAAGACCCTCATGGGATATAAACTACCACAGAATTAGAAGGTTAGAACTCCTCCCACCGGGGAGTTAAAACCGAAGCCGGTAATTGCACCCAAGCTACCGTGGCTTATCCGGTCCCCTCTTGGGGAAAAAAATAAGAGGTTTGCCGGGCCGGAAGAATCAGGGCAGAATCGGGTTGTATGCAGGTGCGCCTGACTCCGGAGACAAAAGCCTAGGTACTTATCAATCAGCTCTGGGCCTTGTACATATGGAGGATTGTACTCGGATGTAAATGGAAGCATGAAGCAAGTTGAATTCAAACTCCGCTTTTGCGCTCAGAAACTTCAAACAAGCGCAAATCCTCTCACCTGACTCACTCCTCCTCTTCTCCCTTTCCGAGTTTATTGTGTTGCCAGAAATTTCACCAGCCTAAATCAACGGTGCGTTCATCTTGAAATTAGAACCGCGAATCATCCGGGAAACTCCAAACTTCACGGGCGCATTGTGCCCCAAAAAGAATCTTTATCCCAGCTTCATCTACCGCTGGGAAAAATAACTGTCTGCGCCGAGATATATATGACAAAGTCCGTCGCACCTTACGGAACATGGAAGTCGCCCTTGACGGTGCACACGATCACCGACGCGGTAAGCTACATATTTTTGACGGGGTATTCCACACTGATTGCCCTCAGGATAACTTCGCGGCCCTCGTGGATGTTTTGGTTGACCCGATAACATCCACAGTTTACCATATAGAAAAACGGCCAGCTGAGGGCGGACGCAACGCGCTTTTGAACACAGAAACCGGTCGCGATGTCACAGGCGGAGAATTTGACGTCAGAACAACGGTCAACGGGTACGGAGGCGCTCCTGGCATCGTCCATGATGGTGTCGTGTATTTTTCTCATGTTCGAGACGGGAGGGTATATAAAGTCAAAGTGGGAGATTCTAATATTGCACCCGAGGCTTTCACACCCGGTAACCCTAATTTCTCTTTCTGAAATCCGTTTAATAACCCGGGTGCCGATATAGAAAATATCGCACACAAGTTCGCAAATTTCGATGTTTATCCCGTCGACCCATCGTTGCTCGTCTGCGTCATGGAGGACCACACAGGAAGCAAATCACCTTCGTCCGTTGTAAACAATCTGTGCATCCTCGACGTCTCAGCAAAGACGGTGTCCCAGCTGGAATCCGATGCTTCCTTCTACGCGTCACCTGTATTCTCGCCGGATGGTAAACGGTTGGCCTGGCTAGAATGGGACCTCCCGGACATGCCCTGGAATGGCGCCGAGATTTGGATCGCTGATGTCTTGGCGGAACCAGCATCCCCACGCTCCCGAGGGACTCTCAGGTTTGACTTTATATGTTCAATGTATGTACTAAAACAGACTCCAGCTCTCATTTGGCCATCTACCGCACCCGTTAACGTCATCTGTGACCTACTTGCCCGAACGACCCATTTTCATTGCCGCAGATACCCAGATTTTATTCGAGGGGTTACCAGCAAGCGAAGACCATTCTGTATGTTCAAATACATGCAAATTCTTCCTATCTAACTGTCTGAAGTGCACTTTGGACCAATATCACCCCCTCCGCTTTATAGCGCAGTCGATGTGGTTAATACCCCAATTTCGCACGCCATGCCCTGCCACCGGTACCTCTAATTGAAACTCTTGTATACCTCATATGTGTGTCTCAAATGTATAGAACAATGGATTAGAACTGTTTTTAAGTTCACCTGAGCCCCGAGTACGTGTGGGAAATGATAATTTGGCGGGGTGGCTCGATACCCCGTTTTTGGCACATTTTGGGGCAGCGTGAAAAATAAATTTAGCAGGGTCAGCAACGAGGTCTAAAATTATCAAAAAATATCCTAATCCACTCTTAGGATGTCTGTCCTTACTTTAGGGTACATACCCCGCCCTTTACTGATCATTATCAGGGGTCCAGAGCTCAAAAGTGCCAAGGTGGCTCGGTTCCCAGTCACTGATAGTAATGGCCGAGCTTTTGGTTGGACCCAATAGTAATCAAAATTACAAACATTTTCTTCCTTTTAAACAAGCTGAAAGAGTGCGTAGGGTGTCCAGTACAGAGTGGTGCATGGTGGATCGAAGTTGCATCGAGAACAAACAAATGCAAAGCTGCCGTATCGATCAACCGCCGTGCCGGTTCCCAATGAGAAATCATTCTAGATATAATTTACCAACTTTCCCGAAGGCTTAGCGATCGTCGGACAAACCTCGGAGAATGCCGCGTCAATGCGGGTCAGTGCCGCGTCAGTGCGCGCCTCCCGCGCCGATTTCTCCGGGCCCGTGACAATCACTGTGACAAGTCCCGATCATACATTGGCCACGCTTTATCCTCATGCGCTTACCGTCCCCGTCTTCCCTCTTCAAGTTCTGGCGCTACATTTTGTTCTCGCAACGAAGACCAATGGCGGAACTTCCAGACACCTCGCTCTTCGCTCTCTTTCCCCCATCTGACCAGCGCTGGGTCACGGTTCCTGCCTGGGTGGAGCGCCTCTATGTGCTACCGCACAGCGAAACATATCGCGTTGTTTCTCTGCAGCTTTACAAGGATCCCAATGGCATACAGCACGAGTGGCTTCGATTCACTGTCGTTGACACGAGCATTAACGATCGACGAAAAATCGCCACAATCAAAACAGATCGTTGCAGCAGCCTCGACGGAGGGTCCAGTGTGGACGTAACCTCGTCCCCGTCTCAGCCTGGCAAGGCCTACGATCGCATAATTCACGCTCTCGACTCTGACGGTGCGGACCTTTTGGGAAAGGGGCCCCGGCTTGTTATGCAAGCCATGTACGACCCAGCCACTTCTGCTCCCAGCATATTAGATATTGCTGCGGCCCTCATGGCAATCCACAACTTTTCTCCTAATTATGATGCCATGACTGCCGCTTGCTTCAATTACAGCATCACGGGCTTTCTCCTTATCACAGACAAGTTCATCCCAGCACAGCCTGTCGAAATCTTTGCGAGGCATGGCTACGCCGCGGATATGTTCAGAATCCGTAGTTGGGCAAAAGTCCTTGAAGCTCTCGGGATTACGAACCACATACCTCTTGAGAAGTCCCTTTCCGAACTGCTCGACGCCTACACTCCAGCACTAGCAAGTATCATGGCTGGCATTCACCAGGTTTGTCAGGATGCCTTGCTCTGAGACTTGTTGGCTGATTCAACCCTTCGTAGCATAAGCTTGCCCTCCAGGAGCGGGATGCCGCAAGCGCCGCTCTTGGGGAGCGGGACGCCGCTCTTGGGGAGCGGGACACCGCTCTTGGGGAGCGGGACACCGCTCTTGGGGAGCGGGACGCTGCTCTTGGGGAGCGGGACACCGTTCTTGGGGAGCGGGACGCTGCTCTTGGGGAGCGGGACACCGTTCTTGGGGAGCGGGACGCTGCTCTTGGGGAGCGGGACACCGTTCTTGGGGAGCGGGACACCGCTCTTGAGGAACGCGACGCTGCACTCAAAGAACTTGCCTTAGTGAAAGAACGGGTAATTGGTTCCCTATGATTTGTGTTCTCCTCGTTGACAGTCCCCAGCTTGCATCTATGGAAGCAATGTCGACCTAGAACAACGGCATGCATGCTGGCCAGAAGCTGACACGGAATTTGGGTGTGATTGTTACACAGTACTATAGTTCGGTGGACGATGGAGAATATGTTTTACATTTGTGCGACCGATATCTAGTCAAATACGAATCTATTCACCATTGCCTGAGGGAACTCTGAGCGGGTGGCCTAACTAACCTAACCGGACTGGCTGCGAGCGGGACCTGCAAACACACGGTCAGTACTACGCACGACAGCGAGGGAAGGGAGAGAGGGAGAAGGAGCGGGCCGGGAGAACGAATATGAAGGGGTGCTACGTGATGCTAGCGAAAGGCGCCGACGGGAACGAAGATCGCGCGTCAGGGACGAACATCTGGCTGGGAATGCGGTGCCGCACAAAGGCTGCGCTGCGTGGATTACGCGTGCGAGTGTCTGTGCGTGAGACAAACGACATGGCTTGAGGCGGAGACACGCAGCTGCGAGGACGAGTCAGCACGAGCGGCGACGAGAAGTGCGGACAAGGACAAGGGGCGCGAGGAGTAGACAGAAGACTCACCGGTGCTTCTCTTCCGATGTCCAGTCCAGTCCTTCGAGCGCCTCAGCTTGACGGCGACCGCGTCCAGATTGGAGGAGTAATGCCACCCTCGAGTTTCGGCGCTGGCGCGGGGGTGCTTGTACGGGAGGAAGGTGGGCGTACAGCGTACACACGGGGCGGGAGTGGCTCCGATGGCGTCTATGGTATGATCAGCAGACCTGCGGGAGGACGCGTGGGCAAACGTACATAGACGCATGGTCTGTTCTGAGCGTTACAGAGCGGTCCACGAGATGAATTGGAAGATCGTGACTGCATGTCGACTCCGCGGCGTATCGGGTGCGGCAGCGTCGGTTACGGAGACTGAGGAGCAAAGTGGAGTTGAAACGATGATGGGAGTGGGAGGAGGAGGGAGGACTCACGGGGCGCGCCGACATATCTGGTTAGTGAAGGAGCAGCATTGGTGGCGTAGCGTCTGTGCGACCAGTGAGTCGCGATCTATGCGCTGCTGTATCTTGCGATCGAACTTGGGCGCTTCGAACTGTGGCGGCGGCGTCAGACTTGTATACGCAAAACCGACAAAAGAAGGCGGTTGCCTCAAGCGGGCCGGCGGTCTAGTACATGGGTGGACGTCTAGATAACGTCCTGGTAGGCTCCGGAGTGCGAAAGGAATCGTCAATGAGTGCCTAGCGATGCGAAATCGATAAGTTTACCTGGATGATTGTAGTGAAATGAACGGCGGACGACGATCTCCCCACTTATTGCAGGTGGTTTTCTGTTGGCCATGCTACTGAACAATGCGCATAACGCCGTGTCGAGGTCAAACGGAGCTCACGGAGCGAGCGATAGTCTCTCTGACGGTCTACCGCAAATATGAATGACAGAAAGCCAACGTCGCTCCTGCAGTTATATTCTACATTGAAGAATGTCAGGTGTGCTTATGAAAACAGGATCTCGCAGAGATACCTGGGAGAAATTAAAGTGGCGGGCGGCGTCAGAAGTTGGTCAGAAGCAAAGTCAGAAGAGTCACAAGATCGGCCGTGATTGACAGACACTGCCACTGATCTCTCTTGCTTCCTGCCGTCATCTATGCGATCTGGATGGCTGGCACTGCTAGGATCCTCGCCGCTCGGCGATGACGTGTCGGCCTACTATGTCCACTTCGTCGCATCCTGCCATCTCTGTGGCTTAGCGCTTATTTATAGTCTACGGTGCCAGTCCACCCCCGTCCTCCTAGCCCGGACGACTATCCTCGGCGTCCCGCACTTAGCCCCCGAGCCCTCCGTGCTTTCGAGCCAGGACATGATATCCGCGATCTTTCGGCGCGTTCCCCTTGGCTATCCCCACCCCTCAGTCCCACGTCTACTCCCTGACACGCATCTCCCGCGCTACCCATTTCTTCCCTTCCCCAAAACATTCTCTTGTCCCGTCGTCCGCTTTTTCCATACTGACCGATTTTGACAAGCCTCAATCGCGTTGTCCGATTCGTTTTCGTGGTATCTATGTGTGACGTGGTCTCCGGAAACTCTAGCCGCTCCGTACGAGCCCGATTCTGTCTCAGAGGTTCCGCATGACTTTCATTTACTGCAGGTATCGGACTATGCGGACCAGATATCTACAGGGTCAGTTCACTCTGTTGTCAACTTCGACTCCCATTGATCATCCTCACAGATTATATCATTCGACGTCAAGTACGTTGCCGTGACCGCGGAGTGACCCAGACTTGAGATATTAGGCTTACCTGTGCCCGAGTCGTCTTTGTTGTGGTGAGACACGACACTCTATGTACTCGGCCACAAGTTGGGCTCGGAAGGGATATCTTTCTAGGCGTCCCCGTATGTCTGCATACTCACCTTGATTTGCAGGTCTCGGGCCGCCCATCAGATCTGGGTCTTAACTGCATTCAATCCACAAGGCGAGTTGAACATTGACTGGGATGGCATCTATCATTATGTGTTGACGTTTCTTTCGCGCCCAGGCTTCGGCATTTTCAGACTGCATCGGGACTATTGTCAACTCCGTCATGTTTTGTGCGGTATGGTGACTTGAGCCTCACATTAGATGCTCGGGTCTTGGTTTGTATTCCGTCGGGGATTATCCGTGCGTCGCGGATTCAGAACTAATCGTCTGTTCTTTCATTTTAATTTCTATCGCATGGTCGCGCGCGAGGCTGCCTCGGCGTCTCCGAAGCTTTAATTCAATACGCTTCCCTTCAATTCACTCCTCATTTCTTACCCTTCTCCGAATTATTCCCAATCGCTCACCCACTGTTCCACCATCGCAATAATTCATCTTCGAGTCCTAAGCTCAGATTCCAGCAAGTAAGTGCTCCCCACTCAACACTGATTCGTTTTCACCTTCTCAGGTGTTCCGAATTCGTGAGGCCACTCGAATTCCATCGCTCATTCAATCTCTTATCTGATGCGCGAGCTCTAAGTCTGAAGTGCAAGTCCCGCTCCTTCGTCCTGCGCTGATAGGAGAAGAGAGGAGCACCAATGCACGAGTTCCGCCTTTATATAAATACTAGGACGCGCTGCAGACTCCCTGCTGCGCCCCCTCGTCCGGCTCGTGGTTACGGCGTACGCCCGACTCGTTCTTGTGGTTCAATGAAGGGTGTCGACCGAGGTAGGTTCTTCCTACGCCTTTGTACCCGCCATGCCCTTCCTGTCTGTCTTTCTCGCTCTCCCTCGATGCTCGCTGATTCATTCCCGCAGCCCGACCACGTTCGCACTCTTCATGACATGAGTCCATTCCGGGCCAGATTTGACACCAACATTTGAACTATACGACCAACGCCCGGACGCAGCAAGTTCATATGCGGTGTTCTTGAATAGGTATGACGGACATGGCAACAGACCACCCTCGTTCATGGGGCAGAAGCTAATCGCAATCTATTTTCTACCGAGTATGCAACCTTTCTAACGTGGCCGTTTCCGCAGGTATGGCAGGAGATTCCGATGGTGGATCGCTGCCCTGGGTCCCAGACACTAGAGTACCTCCCATCCACCATTTCCACGGTAGCGGACGAGCTGGCGCGCTACGACGAGGAGATCTCGAGACTGTGGGCCAAACGCGTGACTCTCCAAGCTCATTACGACGAATTCCATGCGTTCCAAGCTCCCATCCAACGACTGCCCTCCGAAATTCCCGTGAAAATATCTGCCTCGTGCGCACTGATGCCTCTCCGTTATGCAGACCCCCACTACTACCACATGACGTGTCTTACAAGCGTACACCTCCTCACAGTATCCCAGGTGTGTTCACGGTGGCACGACGTCGCACTCGGCACATCGGTGCTGTGGGACACGTTTACGCTCCACTTCAATTTGCGGAGAGGTGGCCGCGCCGCAAAATCGGTGCTACTTGCAGTCGCTCTCGAACGTGGTGGAGCATCTCTCCTTAAATTCGAAACGTATGGTAATTCGTCCGAGGCCGCACTTCGCCTGCTCGCTGTCCATTCGGAGCGCTGGAAGTGTGCTGAATTCTTCAATTGCAAGCGTATATCATTTAGCCAACGTGAAGGGAAAACTTCCCTCCCTGGAGGCTCTCACGCTTCAGGTCGAGCGAAGGGTGTTTGGCAGGATGTATATTTTCGAGGTTGCACCCAGCCTTAGACATTTATCGGTTTCTACCCCATTGCTCACAATGGCTACAGCGCCCTTCCATCAACTCGACACTTTCTCCGAGTCCTGCGTGCACCCAGCAGAGGCCCCATGGCATGGGCCTTGGTGTCATGTTCGTCACACCCGCCTCATTTGGAGTTTGAGCTCGACCTGAATGAGCTGGAGCACTCAAAATGTTTGGGAGACTCAAATCCATAATCCAAGGACCCGAGCCTGAGTTGAACAGGCGCCCAATGATAAGTGGGGAATCAAGCGCAGGTGACAGCACTGCCAGAGGTCGGGCGTCGAAAGTCGGACGTCAAGTCAGTACCTGCGTGGAAGAATGGCACTGAATTTCAGGTGAATCGATCGAATGTATGACAAAAGAAAAGCACGTTGAGTCCCGTCTCCGAGACAACCTTGACGCAAGGCACGAGCGGCTCGAGGTTGTCAGAGGATAAGCTCAAGTAGAGGGAGAGAGTAGGGAAGTCGTGACGCGGTGTCACGTGTGACCTTGGTCACATCTCTTCTTCGTCCGCGTCCACGATGTTCCCGACGTTCCCTCTCGTTCTTTCTGTGTTCTTCGTGTATATACCATACTCCATGACCAACACCGCTGCTCCCCCTGGAGGTTCTGGTGGCTCAGTCCTTCCACCTGCCAACCCTCAGCCGCCTCAGCGCGTTCGGAGAACACACACGTCAGCGGGCGTGTCCAACGCGTTGAAAGCTCTTCCCAAGAGCCTCAAGAAGAAGAAGAATGAGTCCATTGCCGAGAGAAACGGGGAGTGGGGTCTCCTTCGCGCTCAGCACGCCGCTGATGCGACCGCTTTCCCCGATGACGCGTCGATGATTACCGTCTCGGACGACGAAGACTTCCTCTCCCCAGCATCCACCCTTCACAAGGCTGTCATGGCTTCCTCCCCGAAGACTGGGAAGATACTGCTACGCGCTCTCCAGTCCCATAAGCGCAGCCGTGAGGACGACGACTCCGCCATGTCACAGCCCAAGGTCCCGGCCAAAAAACCTCGCGTCGAGGTCGCCATGCTGCGCGGACAGAGTCTTCCCATCGCGTTTCATCAAAGCCTTCACGAGCTCTACAATAACAACATCTACATGCCGTTGTCCATGTTCACTACGCTGAGTCTGGCTCACATCAATGCCAACGCAGTCACCATGGACACTCGGAAGGTGAACGGGGCGACGGGGGAGAAGCCTTCTCGCGTCCTCAACACCGTCATCTTCGAGAAGGACGTGCTGAAGGAAACGGAGATGGATCGTGCGCAGTGGACGGAGGCAGCACTAAACTTCGTTGACTTCGTCGGTGCAGTAGAAGGAGTAGAGTCTGACATCGTGAAACACTGGCAGGCTCATTTCCGGCACTTCTCGAACGCCCCCGACAAGCAGCGCAACTACCCCGTGCTCCTTTCCGCTGACATCACTCTTCGCCAGTGCTACGTCTCCCTCCCTTTCGTTTACAACCACACCCTCTACAACGACGAGACTCGCAAGGGCGTTACGGAGATAGAGGTTGACGAACGCATCAAAGAGCTCATGGCATCTGGCGCGGCTGCCCCTGATCCCGTCTACACCGGCGGCGGCGGCCGAGGCCGAGGTGGCGGTCGCGACGGGGGTGGGGGCGTGCGCGGAGGCGCTCCTCCTTTCAGGGTGGCAACGACGGTGCATCCCCGGCCGTTGTATGCCTCGTCTATGCTAGAAGGGGCCATCTCTTCAAAGAATGTACGGCAACCTCTTTCTCCGACAGCACCGCGCCCGTAGCAGCATCGCCAGCAGGAACATTCTTGCGTCGGGATCCGGGGAGACATTATGTCGGATGTGGAATACCCGTGGTGCTGCTGCTGCTTGCAATCACGCCCCCACCCTCCGTACCCATGCTTGCACCTTCTGCAACAGCAAGAACCACCACACGTTCTCTTGGACTTGTTGCCAGAACTCCCTGGCTTGATTTTGATGCGGCGACCTCTTTCTTGGAAGCATCTTTTCCCTTCGCCCGCTCACCTGCTCACGACGAAATCTTGGAACGCATTAGCACCCCCTACAGCGCAGATGCATTCGAATCCCTTCTTGCAAAGCACAACCTCTCGGCTCGCTACCTTATCTCGTGCAGAACCTCCATGCCGGTTTTCCCATGGGCGAGTTCCCACTTCTTGACAAGACCGTGATTTTTCCCAGTCACAAATCCCTCGCCGAACACGCCGTTTTCATCGCCGAATCCGTAGATGAGGAGGTCGCAGCCGGGCGTATGAGCGGACCTTTCTCCCAAGCTGAGACGGAGACTATCTTGAAGGGTCCGTTCCAGTGCTCCCCGCTTATCGTTTCGGCGCAGCCACAGGCCCAGGGCGAGCCCGACAAGCTCCGTCTCTGCCGTCACCTCTCCAAGGGCAATGACGCGCACCCGTCCACCAATTCTTTCGTGGACAAGGGGAAATTTCCTACCAAATTCGACTCCACTTCGCGGCTTGCAGAAATTGTGAGTTCCGTATTCTTATCTTTACCGTTCCTGCCCGTGTACCCCCACTACCCACGTTGGTGTGCTGCCGCTGAAAGGGTTGCTCAGGTTCAACGGTCCAAATATGCAGCTGCCAAAGTCCCCCCTATCGAACGACTGAGTCACACCTAACTCACAAAGTGAGATTAAGCACGACTAAACCAACAATAGACAGACTCCAACACCAACACACTCCCTTAATGACCTTGATGCACTGACAAGATTTGGGTCTTTTTGGACACAAGTATAGGTCCAAGGAAACCACGAGTAAATGTATTTGTCACGAAAGTATTCAATTCCTGTTCCCCCAAG
The DNA here is from genome assembly GCA_029448575.1 of Mycena maculata. Taxonomy (NCBI): domain Eukaryota; kingdom Fungi; phylum Basidiomycota; class Agaricomycetes; order Agaricales; family Mycenaceae; genus Mycena; species Mycena maculata. The sequence goes on along the minus strand of JARJLG010000017.1, from coordinate 28,727 downwards.
GGTGGCTAAGTCTCAACTAGTTTCTTGAAGTGGCGTTCAAGACACAACCTGAATTTATCGGTTGGTTCCCAACGTGGATTTAAGTTTCCCAACTATGCAGATATAACGGCTCTAGACCGGTTTGTTTTTGGTGGACTATTAATCTGGTGGGCTGTTTAGACCCGGTTGGTTGGCTCACACCTTATTCCGTTGACTTGGCTCGTGCCTCAAACTTGCTTGGCTCGTGCCCCGTAACTATGGCTCACGCCTCAGAACACACACAATGGCTCACGCCTCGAACTTGGTATGGCTCACGCCCCGTAACTGACACTTATAAATCCCACTGATGCTATTCCAAAACCGAACTTAAATTCTGAGACTAATTGACAGTCAAAGATTCAAGCCTAAACTTCAACTCCGTACGCAAGGGCTATATTGCTCCTCACTTTCTGGGGTCTGGTTCAGTGCCGTCCTCCCTGGTTCTGCCCTCCTTATATACTGTACAAAAACTATTACATGTGCGTGATTACTAGGCCTCGGGTATTCTACTTAATTAATTAGCCTGCAATCGGTATCAGCTGCGCGCGTCCTGGCGCCCTTATTTGCTACTTGAGTTCTCCTATATGTTCGTCCAATGACTCCCGTCGATCAGGGGATTATATGTGTAATTAGTCCCCTGAATAGGGTAATTGACCCATATCTCCCTCTGTGGTAGATGCCTCAACTTCTAGTATCGTTGACTGGATTGTATGGTTTAATACCCTCCCAATGATACCCCAGATGCCCTTAATCGGTATCCAGAAACACGCAGTACAAGCTTAATCCGGTCTGCAGCTTATCGGGTGATCACGCTGTCGCGGATCCAGTGTATAGGAGTAAGAATTGTAGGTCCAGGCCTAGATCAGGTGACCCATCACGTCGCATCGGGTAATCCAAAGTCGTGTAAACAACTAGGTGTTTCCCTCCCGAATAAGGTTCCCAGCGTGCCAATAAATGCCAGAGGTGGATAATATGATTCTCCCTTTGATAGTGAGCATTGCTTTGCCTTCCCACGTATAGAGGGTGTTTCAGGACTTTGATGTATGGGCTTTGAGCCTTAATCCGGATTCAACCCCCAAATGTCCCAAAGGTGAAGTTTCCAGGAATAAGCTGTTATTGCCAGTTTAAGATGATGCACGTTTGGAGCTCACGCCAACCTCTGGATGAGCGCTGAATGTCATGCATTCGTAAAATTTGAGGTTTCGCAAATTTCGCGGCTTATCACCGCCTCAGGAATGCCCTGGGCATTCTGCTGCCGAAGGAGGTCTACGACACGGACTGCACATCGGTAAGCGTTGTCATGATTCCGAAAAGTGGAAGCCTCTGGGCCGCCGCCGCAGGCGAGAATATCGGCGACAGCCAAATTGACATCGTGGCCCCATTTCTTGTCACAGACGGTGAGAGTTTTGGGGAGACCTTTGCTGGGCCACGCAATCCCAAGTTTGTTCGTGATCTCACGCACCATGCGAACCCCAGCCATGACTTTGTATCCAGACTGGTACACAGTTGTGGAGGTAATGATTTGATATCCCTTGACCAACTCGGGGGCATGCTGGCGCACGTACGACTGGGCCAAGGGAGAGGAGGACAATTCCGAGTCGGAGTCGATCTTGATGACATCCGAAGGGGAAGTAGCGCTATTGCGAATGGTTTTGGGCAACATCGTTTCCTTTTTAACTTTGGGACGGACAGGTGAGAACTCGCCGGCTACAAGTCCAGCTGCATAACTCACTTCATCCTGGGTGTAAATATTAGACCATAGTGTGCGCCATAAAGAAAGGAAGACCAACGTGGTAGAATAGATATATGGCATAGACCTCAGCGCTCGCAGGCACTTGGTAGAGCTGCTTAAGCTCATTCAAGCCATCCACGGGTCGGATGGCTTCCGAGAGGATGCTAGCCTTGGGACCATGCGCGCTATATGCATTGCCCATGATAGCATTGTAATAGCCGATCTCCCGGAAACCCACCTCCCAGTTGTTGTACCTGGTATTGTCGATGGGAAAGGCCGTGCGGGAAGTGGCTACCCAGGTACGTTCAGGTGTCCACTTGCGAGCCAAGATTGTGCTGATGCGTTGGCTCTTGGTTATGACGAGATTCAGAAGTTCACTGGCCCACACCAGGATAGGGATATCCGCAACAACAACCTGAGTCTCTTGGGTGACTTCATCAAGTTTGAGGCCCACCATGGTGAGTCCTCGCGTGGCGGGCGTCGGTAAGTCCGACAGACCATCATTGACAGTGGGCACCACATCTTGTAGATCAGGTGGAGTGGGCTTCGTCTTGGGCTCCGTGGGTTTGGGCTGCGGGGGCTCCATTTCGGAGGGACGGATGAAGGCATGGCTGGTTGCCTCGAGCAAACAGGACAATGTGTCCTGAAAAACAGAGTCGTCGATGACGGCTATCCTGAGGAGAGTACGCTGACCCTCTACCAAGTCTAGAGGTTGATCTTCAGTGCACAGAATATTAAGGTGAAGCCATTTACACGCACCGAGAGGGGACTGTTCTCCTGTAATCTCAGCCTCTCCCGGCATTTCTGTCTCTGGGTCCTCTTCAGTTATGGGGCTGGGGAACTCCGGGTGGTCAGCACGAAAGCTTAGAGGGACAAGAGCCAGGTCAGGTCGAAGGGGACGGCGGCGGTGTGACTCAGAGTGGAGTTGCCTATTGGTGCTCATACAGAGACGGACAGCCGATAAAGAGAGGGGTTCAAGGCATTGACGGATCGGGGAGGTTTTCAGGGGAAATATTCTGATTAAAAAAAGCCTACAGAAATGAGGAACACAGCATTAGTGCGGAACGAATGCTTTCCGGGTTCAGCATTGATGCTGCACAGATGTGGAACGGATGCACCACGGATGCAGTGTCGATGCTGCACGAGTGTGAATGTGTTTGCACTGGACTTTTGTCCAATAAAACCAGCTATACACCTCCCTCTCTGCGCTCTCCTTTTCCATCGTTGCCCATCGCGTACTTGCCTATGGTTTCCACGTTCACTATACGTGTGTGTTGATATGCTTCGACTGTAGTCTGTGTCTAGGCATCAACAGCTTGAGACTTTGTGTCAGTCAAGTGGCACTCGGAATTGGCGAATATTTCTCCACGGAGCCGGTGGCGCACGGTAAGTTCATCCTAAGCTTACTCCTGAAGCAACATAATCACATATTGTACTTTCTGGTACGTGTAGGTTGTGTCGGCATCAATCAAAGCCTTAGACTTCGCATCCGCTTGAGACAAGTTCGCGTCAGCCGATTAAAGTGGTGTGCATCTGGCACTGTGGTGGCATGAGAGAAGGCATGATATGTGTTTCCTTTGGCTCTATACCCCAGTTGCGCAACTGAATATCGATAGTCTAGTTCTGCTGTGTGGGTTCCTTGACTTTGCGTTGGGGCTGACTTTGGACTTTGCATCGGGATAGCCCTTTTCCGATCTTTGAGCTTTCCATAGCTTCGCATCGGGGTGCTTAGCACATGTCCTTCTTCTTTTCAAGGTGGCAAAGTTGGAGCGCTGCGCTGGAGCGGGACTGCACGGTACATTCATTGTCGGATGTCCCTGAGCTGCGCAATAATGAAATAATTGCAGGGCCTTCGCGTTGGGATTTTGACCTTGGACGTTGCGTCGGGATGATCTGAGACTCCGCGTCGGCCTAGCTAATTGTGTAATGCTAGGCGGTGGATCGACTCAGCCGAGTTGAAGTTTATTTTCATCTTCATTTTCAATTTTGACTCTGTCACTGGATTGACTTCCATTTTCAGGCCATTCTGTGGTCCCACAGGCAGCATATAGGGTGGACAAGATAGGCCGCCAAAAGCAGGTGTTGTTCCCCTACATCGAGTTATTCATCAGTACTGACTTCACGTTGATTTTAATCTTCATTTTCAGTTTCATTTTGAGTCCGTTGGTGTCGTTCCCCTCCACCGAGTTCTTCATCAATGCTGACTGCACATTCATTTTCATTTTTATTCCTGTTACTATAAGAACAGAAAATTAATTCTCGCAACTGACATCCCTAGCTCGATTTATCGAGCGTCTCAATTAATCTGACCTCTCGATTAAACTGACTGTCGGATGAAACAGAGGCTGGATTAAGCTGGATTAATGTGTATCTAGGTAGTGTAGTGTACATCGTAGTTTAGTGCATAGAATGGTAGATTAAGCACAGTGCAGATTACTCTAATCATGATTCTGATGAATCTGGTGCGGGTTATAACCAGCCCAGATTAATCTCAAAGCGCAGGACAGCTCGAGGATCAACGCATGGGAGCGCTCATCCACCTTCAATAAAACGCTGACCCACCAAATGTGACACGAAAGAAAGATCGGTTCAGGCGAGATCACTCACTGCATTCCGCGGGCGAGCGGATGAGTTATCCATCCATCCACGCGGAACGCGATGACGGCGGTGCTCCCCAATCCCCCGTCGACCTCGGGATACCCGCCTGAAGCAAGGGGCACGGAGAGAAATGGAATGCAGGAGATGCGATGCGAGACGAGAGGAAACAGTATGAAATTGAAAAAGTAGGAGTAGGAGAGGATACACGATGTGATGTGGTTTTGCATGGACAGAGGCCCGGGGACTATGGAGGGAGGAAGAGAGGGGTACGAGGAGCGGGGAGCGAGGAAAGCAGGAGAGCAGAAGGTAGGGATCAGTATGCGGACATAGACGGAAGAGTAAGTACGAGGCGATGCGATGGATCAGACGGACGAGCGGAGTGACACCCCTTCTCAAAACGGCGTCTGAATCGTAAGCTGCCGTGACCATCAGGATCCCTCCAAAGCACAAACGAAAAATTGTCCCATACCTCTCTCCTTTCATCGATCACCCGCGCCCGTGCCACCCCAAAATCTGCAAGCGCCGGCCCCGCCCTTGTCTCACACACCGCGCACCCATGTGCCGCCTCGATCCCTGGCACCGCGAGCGCCGGATCCCACACCACGTCCATCGCCTCCTGTGGCGTCGCCTTGCCCATCTTCGCCATCCCCGTGCGCAAAAACGCCCAAAACCAGTCGACCAGCCCGCACTTGGCGCGGAGCTCCGCCTGCGTCGGGAAGCCTGGAAAGTCCACCTCGGGCTCGTGGAAGTGCGTCGCGGGGCACTTGCACTGCGGGCTCGTCGGGGAGAAGCTCGATGTGCGGGCGCGTGATCCAGGAAAAGTTGCTGCAGGGGGCGACCGTGGCGGCGAGCGTGCGGGCCTGGCGCCGGAAGGTGAGGAGCTTGTGAAGGGCGAGCGCGGGGATCAGCTCGTACTCTGGGTAGGGCGGGCCAGCAAGGAGGGGCTCGCGGGAGGGGTGGGCAGCGGCGGCGAGGACGATGTCGCGCTGGCGGTGCAGCCAACCAAAGGTGAACACGTGGTCTGCAGACAGGACGCCGGATTCCATCTGGGCGAGGATAGAGGACTTTGCAGCAGAGAGGACGTGTGGCATCTGGAACTTGGAGCTGAGGTGGAGGGTGAGTTGAATGTTGGGGAGGAGCGGGATATAGCAGAAGCGGAGGAGGATGTCAACAGCTGGGGTAGGCTCGTCGAGGAGCGGAACGATGGGGAGACCGGTGGGCGAGAGGGCGTCGGGATAGGCTGCGTTCGGGGACAAAGACGGGGAGGAGAGGGGCCCGCGCATATGCAGGCTGATCATGTCCCGGAAGACGAGCGACGCCTTGGACAGGAAGAGCTTGTGCACCCAAAAGTCAACGAGATCCGACGAACACAGGATCATGTCGGCGTCCTCGTCGTCGAAGGGCGCCCCGGCGTCGTGCGGGCCCGTGGGCGCGGGTGCTTGCATCGTGGGCGCCTCCTCCGGCTCCGCGGCGGCCTCGTCCTTGAGCATCTTGTGTGTCGGCGTAACATTGTCGTCGTGTGTCTCTGAGTCTGAGCCCGCATCCTTGTCCTCGAGCGTCACAGCGTACATATCTTCATACAGCTCCGATTCAGACATTGGTGAGTATTACAGGGGTAGCACAGAGGGAGATACTCCAGCAGGAGGAGGAGGAGGAGGAGTATTATACCAGCACCATCGTAGTGGGAGGCGCAGGAGTATCGACGAGAAGAGTGGGAGTGGGACTCGCCCACTCCCACTATCAGTGCTCTCAATAGTGGGACTCGGGCGCCATCGGTAGTGGGAGTGGGGATCAATAGTGGGACTCGAGATCTCAACAATGTTCCAAGTGATTGCCCATCAATCTGTGACTTTTTAGTTTTAAGTCCGCGCAGCTTGTGATTTGACTTGCGCCATCATCCATGGGCTTCAGGCCGCACCCTAGGGATCCGCACCGTAACCATATAATATGGTTTCAGGTGGCCACCATACATATACCATACAGAGCCATATCAATACGGCCGTAAGTTCAGATCAAATGGTTGAATTCCGATATTCGGCCAATCAAGCAGAATCAAATGCTTCGGCGATGCATAGAAAGTCGTCAACAAGTCTTGAATAGGTGTTCAAGGAGATAATGGAACTAGCAGATGGAGTTCCCGCTGGCGCAAATAATGAGTGTTTGCCGATTCCTACTGCCAAATTTTATCTCTTTCTTAATTTCCATTGTACGGTCCACGCTGACGAACTAATACAGGCTCAAAGACAACCTGGACACGAATTGGACAGTGTATCCAAGCTCCGTCAAGGAAAAAATTGGTATCAGATGTCCCTGTTTGATTCACAGCTAGGTCCTAGTTCCTTTTGGTGTGTGTCTTTTTCCGCGCATCCAGTCATGATCACAGAGGCACTCATCTCGGTTCAAGCCTCATGGCTTAGCTGCATAAACCTTGACACAACACACCGGAAGCAATTGGACAGGTTGTGCACGGCCATTCGGGCCATTGAATGGCTTCTGGTTTTCTCCTGGGACCCAATCCCGGTCTTTTCCAGGTGTAATTGTGTTTGTTTCATTTCATTGATTTTATTATGACCTTCGTCTATGCAAGTCCTGCAAGATCCATTCCTCGCCTTTTATTCGGTGTTACATTTCTGATGAGTCTATACCACCTTTGTCACTTTGTCAGACCGGCTAATTTTGAGAAACTTTGTCACCTCAGATAAATTTGGCCATTTGACTGATTGTTCGTCACTTCTGTGAATATTCGTCGCTTCAACTCGGCACCTTCAAGACCCCGGAACGTCGGCCATCATCATGCTTGGTCTCAACCTCACAAGGCCTGGCGTGTTTTTTTTATATAGATACCTTACCGGAACACTAACCACTAACCCTAACCTCTAACCTCTAACCTCCAACCACTAACCACTAACCTCTAACCACTAACCTCCAACCATTAACCACTAACTGCTAACCACTAACCCTAACCACCTAACCAGCCGACCCCGGCACACCGCTGATTCCGTGATGTGCCAACAAGGCCTTGTACTGGGAAAGTGACGAACTTTGGGCAAAAATTGATGAACTCACGAACTTTCACAGAATGCCATCAAAGTGACTATCTTTCTCGCATTTAAGCGAACTGACGAAGTGACGAAGGTGGTGCGGACTCATTTCTGATGGGGAGTTCAATTCAGTGTTAATTCGTTTTTATCAGCCGGTGCATATGGAAAGGTTCACAAGTTCACTATATAAGATTTAGAGGCGAGTTGGCGGCACCCAACCCACTTGCGGAAAATTCATGAAATCATTGGCATCCTTGTTCGATTCGGGGTGTGGATTTACATCCTTCCTCCAATCTTATATGGTCTCACCAACCTCGGTCGTTGAGCAGGTGGAGGAAGAGGCGGAGGGTGTATCCCATGTATCCCATCGGTGGAAGAGGCGTAACTATAAGATGTGCATCAAAATCGATTTTATATTCATTTATACGCCTGTAAATACCGTAACAACCCATAAAACGGTACCGCACCGTCCCGTAAGAGCTCCTGCAGCGCCGTGTACAGTTATGGTACCAGCCGGCAACAAAGATACCAACATTCTGTCGTTGAACATTGATTATACTTTGAGCCGCGTTGGGGGAAAGATGAATGAGTGGGGGGTTGCAGGGTTTTTGGATTGATTTAAACACCGTATGTTTCTCTCTTCGAAGTTGCGATAATTTCCTGTTGAGGACGGACTTCCTGATTGGGCGTTTGGCGTTCAGCTGTTTCTGTTTATTTATCTGTTTTACTTATGATCGGAGCCGCAGCCTATAAAGGGGTGCGCCCCTGTATATGTCCCTCAGTTCCACTCTTCTACGTGCGACTGAGGGTACATTTCTTATATTTTATCTAACTGCCACATCATATTTACTCTACCTGTAGACTTACATATTGTCGCTCATACATTTCCGACCACCCAACCCTTTAGGGCTTACGTTTGGGATCATTTACTGTGATGGAGAGTTGACAGAGGCCTTTTATGCAGCTTTTCATGGAACTCTTCGATACTATTTGATGGGTAACCGGCAAACCTTTCAAGGTCGCTCTGTTTTATCCTGATGCTCCATGCCTTTCCGTTCGAATCTCACCGAGACCGCGCATGCTGGCCGTAATGCAGAGACCTCGACCCAAGACAGGACTTCCCACCACAATTCTTGAGTATGTCTCATCATACTTTTAGTCTTTGTTTCAATCTCACAAGGAACAGGCAAAAGGGAACAATAAAATAAAGGCCACAGAGCTGTCACAAATTGAGCAGACTGGTGTAATGCACAATCGCTGGAACAGTCGGGCTGAACGCGAGAAGTTTTCAGTACAGCGCAGGGTCGGACAATGCAGAGCGCAGCTGAACCCAACAACCAGCTCACCAGCTATGAAACTCTCAAGACCAAACAAGACGCTGGAGTGGTTGATAACAAGCCATCCTTGGAGTGCCAGGAAATTTTGCAGGAGGTGATGAATATTGACAAGCATCACTCTGATCTGGGTGCGCTGGTCAATGATGTGCGGAAGGATATCGACGCAGAGAAAGGTTTGCGGTGTGATTGGAGGCTTCATTGTCGGGCCACTGACACTGAGCTGGCCTGGCTTCGGTCAGGGCCGCTGGCAGGTGTTCGACTCCGACCTGCACACCCATCTGATGAGGCGGAGTCTGCCGACTCATCTCTGTCTTGATACTGGTAACCCATCATATTATTTTATTTGCAGACTGTTGCTCTATGCATATATTTGGTACCTGCTGTACCTTTCATTCTTTCCCACAAACCCATTGAATGTGGTTTTGATCTCAGTGTGTCTTGCTAATGTGTTGGAAGGTAGCGCGTCTTGGAGTCAGACGCGTCAAAAACACGATCACATGACTCGAGTGGGCCGCGCCTATCTTATCTGAGTTCTCGATCTGTTCCGCCGGTGACTGGTCACACAAAACGATCCTATCAGCAAGCCACTTACGAGCCAAGCGAGTCCCACTAATGGCATCGTCATTAGTGGGACTCGGCTCCTGATAGTGGGAGTGGGCGAGTCCCACTCCCACTCTTCTCGTATAGACTCGAGGCACAGCGGACAGCCAGCGCCAACGAGTGAGTCAGAGTAGCAGAGGGCCCGTGCTCGCCTCTCCCACTATCATCTTGCCTGATAAGGAAATTTTTCGCCGGCGGCCGCCGCCCACACGTAGGTAGATGTCTATGTGGATGTTAGAGCTATGGCGGAGTGGTTGCCTGCGTGTATGTGTGCTTATTTAATCCGCCCGTACGTCTTGGGTTCGAATCTGGCCACTGTGTTTTATTTTACTTTATCCCACCAGCCTAATTTTTTCCTCCCTCCTTTCCGCATTTGTGACGGCCTGCGCAGATGAGGTCGCTAACTCACTTTCCCTATGTGCAAACAAATTGCACTCATCTGCATCCGGTGTTTTTTTTGGGTGCTCCTGAAAGAGTAGAATGTTCCAAATCCCACTTGTCCAGTTGAAGTTGTTCTCTACAACTACTTCTCTGAGTCATTTGATCTGGATATGCAACTTTGACCCTACCAATCTGTTCTGATAAATCTCTTTTTCAGTGGGTTTTACCATCCTTTGTCTTTTTCATACGGCAGGCTTAAGGCGGAATGCCATGCCCTGTCAATCCTTCTCATTGACCTTTATGGCTTTTCCTTTTTATCATGTCTACTTTAATGTGTAATGGAGTCAACCGACTCTATCTCAAATTATTCTTCGTTGAGAAAAAGGACTGCACAACCGGGAATCGAACCCTGTCGACATCAAGAGATCACGTGAGGTGATTGTGGGGGAGCGCAAGGGGGGTTGTAGCAGAGTGTGACTCACTGTGCGTAACGGTGTTTATTTTTAGTGTCATGACATGTCCCGTTTTGATTATTTCACAGCTATTGATTGCCATACAGCCTTCAATTTACAGCTTGTTACTCCTTTCCTTACAGCCTTTTACCTCTTCGAATCTCCCTTAAAATAGTCTTCTTGTCCGTTGTATTAGTCAGACCCACTGCCCGACAGTTGGTCTGACTGTTTCTCGACCATTTCCAATGACTGTACTTACTGCTGCCAAAATGAATTTTATTATCCACTATATTCATGTGCTTGTAATCTAGTACTACAAACGGCCCGTATCTGCACCTACTCGTCAGCCTCGGGAGAACTGCGATGGTATAGTAAGTTTGGTGAACAATATCAAGTTGAAACACTCAGCGAGACACCGGCGCCGGGCCGGATCTCTGGCGCTAGGCTGTGATATCTCTTCCACTCGCAGCGCTTCGCATGTGCTTAAAAAACCTGCACCACAGGCATCGAAACTCCGTCCAGTGCGGGGTGGTGCAATAATCTTGCCTACGTCAATGGACAAACGAACCGCATGAAATATTTAACCCATGTCCCACAGAACCTCCCGGTTCCTCGCCCGCGCTCATTTTTGATCCACGCGACGCCAATTCGATTTCGAGAACAAGGACGAACCTATCCGTGCAGATGTAGAGTCTTTTTTTTTGCAGTTCTTTGGTTGTATTCCTCGCTCTAATTTTGTTGCAGAACCAAGAATCGTGGACCATGTACCAACGTGGCGTGCAACCTTACTCGCCATAAATGCGAGGGATGTAATCGGTTCAGCGAGCTTAACGTCTCTCTTATCGATGTCACTTGGTACGAACTTGACCACCGTCATTGCGGCAGAAATACCCTACTTGCGTTAATTCACCTGAAAATCTGTTCCATAAAAGCACTCTTGTTTCACATTGGTGTACATCAATCGACATGGAACATTCAATGGCAACAGTCCGGACGAGGCACAACCAAATTATCCACGCTTCCGAGGGGACTTCATCATGGCAAGCGAAAGTTACTGACATTGTAGCAAAAGGTGACCCCATACTCGACGTCGACTTCGAACATGCACGACTTTTCGCACTGCCAGATGGCTGTATCGCTCGACTCATCAAACACGTACACGAAGGAGTTGGGACACTTCGTCTCTGAAGAAACGCAAATAATCAGTATAAACATCGCATCGGAGAAGCTGACTGACTGAAGTAGCTGTAATGCTCAACACCTAGACGGAAGAAATCAGTCAAGCCCAGAATTGGAGCATAAATCAATCACCGGGGGACGGGCATGACGATTCAGAATCGAAAGAACCTGCAGGTACTCAGTGTATATCCAAGTGTTCTGACAGGAACCGCAGTTACCGGTGCAGCAGTTCGAGGAATTCGCTGGAAGAGGGTGAATCAATGTTTCAAAATTTGGAGCCAAGTTTACCAGCATTGCCCGCTAATGCGTCCACCAGACACACGCTCTTGCACCCAACGGGTACGCCGTCGGAATCGAATGGGCCCGCGAGGTCTAACGGGCCTGGATCGTGCAACCGCGTTGAGTAATCTGCCAATTTTCACGGGGGGTATCCTGTACGTACAGGCCGTTGCGAGATCAACAGGGCAAGAGGCAAACGGGCAGGCGCAGTTGTTGGTGATGACCATCCTAGGGCCGGAAGTGATTAACATGTGAACAGATTTCCTGAAAGGAAAGACTTACGGTAAATTGTATCCGTCAACGACAGAGACTACAAACAATATATGAGTTCAGAGCAGAGAGTGTCCGCTTTGGCTGTGGATAGTGTACCTGTATAGATGTCCTGGGACTCTCCAGAAAAGTCGAACGTGGCGAGGGTCGCCGGCGGAACCCCCTTCAGAGATGCAAAAATCAGTTCCTATCAATGGATTCAATTGTGGAATTCGGGCATACTGTTCCGGTGGTTGAATTACATATCTGATGCCAATTCAGAGACACCGTACATTAACAGAGGATCGCAGATGCGCGCACCAAGCCGCCATTACAGCCTCCGTCAAGACAAGAATCCGGACCCGAACCGGTGGAGAAATCACAGTTGCGGCGGCCCTGGAAACATGGAATTGAGTGGGCAATTTGAATCACCACGCGCCAGGCCGGTTAAATGCATACCCAGACGCGGCCGTTCTGGAGAAATTAGTTCAGGGTGAGAAGTTGCATGTGTGGTCGGTGCGGTACTGACCCAATCGTCTGGCATGGCAAAAGTGAGACCGGTATTTGGCTGCACTTCCCATCTACAGCCCCGCATCAGTATTGTGATGCTCGTCAGACGTTATACCCAGGAGCCTGCTCGGGCTGCCCGCCACTGGACGTAAAGAACTACGGGAAACTCAAGGAGTGCTAATCAGCGTGGTGAAAAGGTGCATACCGCTGGCCTAAGGGACAAATTTGAGTGTGTGAGACGCAGAAACATCGTGTCCGAGGCGCGTACCAGATAACGAACGGACAGTTGTTGAGAACCGTGATGAAACGGTCCGCAACAACTCCGGAGACCATGGCTAGGGAAAGGGGGATCAGATACCTCATGGTTGTGAGAGCTGGTCAGTTCGACTTCATCCGTCGTGGACGCATGCCTTTTATCCATGCCCATTTGTACGGCATGCACCACTCAATGGTCCTCCTTAGGACCGAGGCACGTCCGGAGCATTGCTGTTTTTGCACAATCATTAGATAACAACGGTTCTAATGATCGGGCCTTACATGCGGCACGACATCGTCTAGCCCATTGGCACACCGTTTGCGTGCACAACGGGGACGAACCGGTGCTTTAGAACACCTCCCGGTTCGCGATGCACTTGTGGGTTTCCCTTGAACTCGCTTCGCCAGTGGGAGGCAGGGAAAGGTCGCGGTGAATACGGTCAAGGTGGGCATTCATCTCGACTCGACACAGGGGAGATAAATATCAAATTTGACAGTACGTGACGTTGAATATCGTCTGTCCTGGGTATGCCAAGAGAAATATTGTCCCAGCAAAGAATTTTGTTGAGCCATCTGGGAAAAGGACGGCGAGGCAAACTTCCGACGTGTTAAAAGGCTTGCAGAATATTAGAGGCAAATTTGCTGCCCGGTCGGGAGTGGCATTTTCCGGACAAGGTGGTAAAATTCCCTTTAATATTCCGAGAGCCTTCTGATGGTTCGGAAACCGCTACTCCGAAGCAGCAAAATAGTCGACGTGAATGCCCACCATGATATTCGCCGGCGAAGCAAGTCATTTTGACAGGCATCAGTCCCTGTTTGTTCGCATCTGCTCAACAACGCCAATGGCGGAACAGATTCGTAGTTCGAGACAGAACTGGCTTCGAGCGAGTGCAGATTTCGAGTTCGAGTCCCCGAGTCTTGAATCCAGAGTTCGAGTGCCGAGTGCCGACAAAGTCCCAACGAGTCCCTGAGATCGAGTCCCGGAGCTCCAGAGCGAGCGAACAGACAAGAGGATGGTGCGCTGAGGTGACATATTATTTGATGGATAGATACCCTTGGCTCGTTTACGCGCATCTCGGACGCGATTTGGGGCAATGGAGATCCTGGTCCTGAAACACCCGCGGTGCGTTCGTCTTCACCGGCACCTCGTCAATGGAAAATGGAAGGTGGAAGATCAGATATGGAAGAGCGCCTGCCAAGATGAAACAGGCGAGGGTCGAGTAAGGAGACTCGAATTAAAAGACCAACACGCTGCAATCTGGGTGGTGCAAAGTTCTCTGAGACTAATTCTGTTGTGCCGGTGGAAGAGGCGGTAAACGGTTGGGAATAATTCGGAGAACGGTAAATAAAGAGTGAATCGAGGGGAGGTGTCTTGATTTCAAGCCTCGGGCACGCCGAGGCGGCCTCGCGCACTGCAGAAATAAAAAGAGGGACGTACAATTACAAGACTAATTCTGTTGTGCTGGTGGAAGGAAGAGGGGGCGACCGGTTGCGAATAATTCGGGGTTTTCTAGGACCCATAGATCGTGGGGGTTAGACACAGAATCCCGACTGAACGCACAGCGAGGCCAAGGAATATAATGCGACGCTCCGGCAAATCAATATATACGCACAGGTGATCATGATGTGAGGAGTTAAGAGTTGAAAATGCCGAAGCCTGAAGAATCAAGCCTTCATGACGGCTGCCATTCGAGTAAATGTTGAACTCACCTTGCAGATTACATGAAATTGTTGGAACCAAAATCCGAAGGGCATCCCGATACCTGGACAGCATGGTACTTGTACAGGACAGGGCTGGTAAAATATCATTGACCCTTTGACCGCTGGATCCGTTCCAAGCCCAACCTTCCGCTCAGACCGGGTCAGTACGGGTATGGAATATCATCTGGGAGGATGATCAGTGGGACACAAGAAGGAACACACCTTGTCAGTTAGGCCTTGAAGGGCAAGGCACCGCAGCAAATGAAATACAGGATTGCTAATTAGTTGAGTGAGAGATAAAGTCAACGATGGTCGCGATGGACATACATATGCCGCGGATCTGTACCTGCCAAAGGGATCCGAAGAGCAGGTCAGTACCTACTTGTTCAAGGAAACAATGAATTGAATCCCATCAGTGTGGGGTGAAAGGCGGGGACTGTGTTGCGTCGTGAAACTAGATGTGTTGAAGGCCAAATTGGCACATCGAAAATTCAGGTTGCGCACCCGAAGCGAAAAGGAGCGAAACAACAACGCCAGCGCGCACAGTCAATTGATGCCAGCGCCACCTATTGTCCGCCAGGGCAGTGTCATGTCTAAATTTGTAGGCATAAAAAAAGTGTGCTTGGCGCCAAGTCAGACCACCCGCAAGCCCAAGAGAACGGTGCGCCGCCGACGCGCACGGCTACAAACGCCTCGCTCGCTGGCACGCAAAGTATGTGCCGAGAAATATATAAATGTGCTGAGCAATATCCTTACCTCCTGGAAGATGCACCGAGACCTGGCGTACATATCATTTCTGCCGAGATCGGCGGCCCGGACGTCTCGAGGGGTGGAAGGGCGCGGGAAATGCATTTCGGAGATTGAACGTGGGTGGGAAAGCCGAGGGAGCGGGCCGAGCGCGGATATTATGTTCATCTGTGTCGATTGCACGGAGGACTGGGGGCGGGGCAAAGACGGAAGAGATCACGTGAAAGCGTGGCAGGCGCAGAGGATGTGGCATAGGGGAGGACCGCTGACATGTAGGCAAGGACTAGGAGATCGCCCCAGATCTGTGTCTTGGGGCGGATTGGGCGCGAGACAGTGGCGCAGGGCGCCAAGGATAGTTGTCTCAGAGCTAGGAGGGGGTGGACTGGCGCCGTGGAGGCCAGAACTGAGCGTAAAGCAGCATTGAGAGCGGGAAATGAGGACAGTGAGCCAATGCCTCCTAGACATCCAGATCACATAGAGGTTGGGTATTTTGCGCCTGACTCGGAGGACTTGGTGTGTTTGCGAGATGATGGCGGGAAGCAAGAGAGATCAGTGGCAGTGCCTGTCAATTACTCCTGATCTTCACGTCTCTCCTTCTCTTCCACCATCTCGCGTTCATCTTTAGTTGGTCTGCATAGTTCCAGGCCGTCCCACCGTATCGATTTCACTCCTCAAGGCTACGTACACCAAACTTGGCCTCGGACGCGATCTCAAAGTTCTGCCACATATCCTGTTCTTCGCGGACGACCAGCTGCTCATATCCCTGGTTAATTTGTACTTCGCCAACGCGAACTACTTTCTTCCCGTGTTGCTTTGCCCCCAATCTGAAGCGGGCCTAAATCAAGACCAGCCGCAGTTTCGGAACGATCCTACTTCTCGTCTGTGCCACGTGCGCTAGGCTCCCTTAATTTGAATCCCACCCTCTCGCCTCCGGAGAAGAAAAGCCTTGCGTGGACGTGGTATAGTTGCGCCTCGCATAAGACGTTAGCTTCCATCGTGATAAGTTCAGTAAATCGACCATCTACGTCGGCAAGGAACTCGAAAAGCGTGCATTCTGGCGAGTCACACCTCTGTCGTTGTCGGCTTCTCTGCTCACTTCATGTGCTGGTCAGGACGCTCCTATCCTTGGACACCTTCCTGAGCTCTAGATTGGACTGGGCAGATCCCCGGTCCACGATCTGTTGGAAGCAGCAGCGCTGCACAGCAATCTCGGAGACAGCTGTCATCGGGATTGATCGGGCCGATAGCGTGTCTTAATGAAAGAGCGCGTCGGCACAAAGCTTTCCTCAGTACCGTTACGACGTACTGAGGTGAGCTTCCGGTAATCACTCTGGACAGTGCAAGGACTGACATTTTACTTAGTACATACTTAATTAACATACAGTTCAGGTACTGTCCAGTACCGTTACGACGTACTGAGTACATACTTAATTAACATACGGTTCAGTTTCTAACAGGTTATGGGCTATTGCTGCTGAAAGCTGGACCCAACGACGTTCTAACACCGTCCTCGATACATGACAACACCCCTTGACATCGAAAACCTTACATTGTCTTTGTCTACACTCACGATAACCGCCATGCCCCTCGAAGCGATCAAACCGAAAGCCATAACTGGCCTCGACACCCTCGATTATGACAAGAAGAACTATGTCCGATGGGCCGAGGCTGCTCTCGACGCCTTCCTCTACGGAGGAATCCGCGAATACGTACTTGGGGAGGTCGCAAAACCCGCGGACGGCCACTCCGATCTTCCTATCTGGACCAAGAACGACAACCTCGCTCAGGCCGGAATCCGCATGCACATCTCGGACGCAGAGAAGGACCACCTCCGCGGCTGCTCAATCAAGTCCGCATTGGACATGTGGAATGCGTTGAAGACGAGACACCGTCAAAAGGCCTCCACCCAGACTTCCCTCCTCGATGATCTGCTGTCCATCCGCATAGAACGCGACGGCGATATGGTTAAGAAGGCCGGGCAAATCCGCGCAATCTGTAAACACATCTTTGAGATCGGCACGCTCGACAAAGACAAACTCGCCCGCGTCGTTCTCCTTCACGCCCTCTCGTCCGAACTTCGTTATATTCGTGACAAACAGGAGGATAACGACTCGTCAACCCCGGCGGACATTGTCCAATCGCTTGAAAAGGCGAAGATGCGATGGGAGGAGGAGACGAAGGCGGCACGGGACATGGAGGAAAGAGCAAATGCAGCACGCACCGCAGCAACGAAATCTCAAGCGGCTGCAGTCAAAGGCAAGAGCGGCCTCTGTACAACATGCAATGGCAGGCACCGCACGGATGATTGCTGGGCTGAGGGCGGCGCTATGGAACGCCGACGTGAAGAAGTGCTCGAGAGGAGGGCGGCTCGTCGCAAGGACAAAGAGTCCAAGCAACCCCTGAGCACCCCAAAGCCCGCCGGCAAGACCCGCTTTGCCATGAAAGACACAAACGGCAAAACCGTCTACTTCACTATGGCCGACGACGATGCCGATAGCGCTGCCGCCGCCATAGCCGAGATCACCCCTAACTCCGAACTCAAAGAACTCTACAAGACGTACCACACTCGCCGCGACTCCTCCGGTTCCGACTTCTCAATGTTTGCAGAGATCGACCACAAAGTATTCGCCATGACTGCTAGCGACTGCCCGCCATTTGCCGGTGATACAGGCGCCACTATCCACATCTCCCCAGTCAAAGAGGACTTCTATACTTTCCACGTCATTAGCCCAATTCGGATTTGGGGCGTTGGCGGCACTGACATCGAAGCTACAGCCAGGGGCGACATCCACATACACACCCCGAGCGGACAAATCTTCATCATCGAGGATGCCTTGTACGTTCCGGAAGCCTCCATGCGCCTGATTTCGATCGGTCGCCTCACCGACCAGGGCTACTATGCCCTGTTCACCAGCGAAGGGTTTTCCCTCCTTGACGCTAAAACCAACCGCACCGTCGCAACCGGGACTCGCCATGGCAAGAAACTGTACTCACTCAATGGCACCATTGTCTCAGCTCCCACTGCCCACGTTGCCACGACCCAACGCACTCCCAGCGACCTAGGGAAATGGCACGGTCGACTTGGCCACATCAGCATATCCACCATTCGCAAAATGGCCTTGCGCAAGATGGCGAAAGGTATGCCTGTCGATCTATCAGTGCTGCCGCCAAGCTGTAAACACTGTATTCTCGGAAAACAGACCAAAACGCCCGTACCAAAAACTAGGACACATGCGAGGTCAACGAGAAAGCTTGGTGTGGTGTACGCAGATCTGACAGGGCCAGAGGCGGTGGAATCGAAGCGTCGGAATTTTTACTCTATGGAATTGGTCGATGAATACACGGATATGACCTGGTGCATAGTTTTACGCACTAAAGACCAAGCCTTCCGAGAGTTGAAGCGCTGGGAGAATGAGAGGCGCCGGGAGTGTGGGCAAGAAGTTGGGATTTATCGTGTAGACGGCGGGGAGCTGAAGAGTCACCAAATGAGAGATTGGCTAGCTCGCACAGGCACGAAACTGCAAACCACCGCACCTTACACTTCTGCTCACATCGGCATGGTGGAACGTCGACACCGGACCGTATTTGAGCTTGCGAGGACCATGAGCTCGGCTTGCAACCTGCCAGTATATCTATGGGATTATTTTGTCGAGACGGCAGCCTATATTGCACAGCGACGTCCCACGACCTATCAACGACACAGAACCCCATATGAGGCTTGGTACGATGAGAAACCCGACCTCTCTCACCTTCACGAAATCGGCTGCCTGGCATTTGTGCTCATACAAAACAAGCATAACCCAAAAGTCTTCGACAGGTCCCTAGAATGTCAGCTCATTGGTTACTCCGCAGACTCAAAAGCATATATTTGCTACCACAAACCGTCTCATCGTGTTCTCACATCCTACCACGTACAGTTCATAGAATCTCATCAAACTGTGCCGACACCATTTCACCCGGGAAGGATCGTAAACGCGGAGGAGGAAACACCTAACCCACCGCATAACCCGCCATTTGTAGTCCACGACGGAGACGATGACGACGAGCAGGAGGAGCGACCGGAACAGCTGGGACCCGCTCCCGAAGAATTGGCTGCTGAAGTTCCACGTCGCAGTGGCCGAGTCCCAAGGGAAAGTGCGGAGGAGAGACTGAGGAGAGCTGTAAACGAGGCTAAAGATGCAGGTGAACGAGTCAGAGCTAACCGAGAGGCAAAGCGACGGGGATACGTACCTAACGAGAACGATGCTGTCGCACTCATTGATGCTATCGCACTGCACGCCCTCACAGCTGACGATGCGCAGCTCAATCTCGAGCATCCCAACGATCCCAAATCTTCCAAAGAAGCTCTCGACAGCCCACTCGCTGAAGAATGGCTAGCCGCGATGCACGAAGAGCTCAAATCCATCAAAGAGATGGGCGTTTACGTTCTCGTCCCACGTTCTGTCGTCCCGAAAGGCCGTAAAATCATGCGGGGCAAGTTCGTCTTTCGCACAAAACGCGACTTCCTCGGCGCTGTCTCTCGGTACAAAGCGCGATATGTCCTCCTCGGCCATCGGATGATTTACGGCAAGGATTACACAAAAACAACCTCACCAACAGCCCGCGCAGAGTCCCTTCGCATCCTGTTTCACCTGGCAGCTGCACTGGATTATGAGCTCACGCAAATCGATGTTAAAACTGCCTACCTATACGGGAACATCGACGAGGACACTTGGATGGAGCAACCGAAAGGTTTCGAGGAACCCGGTAAAGAGGATTGGGTGTGGGAGCTAAAGAAGGGATTATATGGCATGAAGCAAGGAGGGCGTCTTTGGAACAAGCACATGGACGCACGCATGAAGGCGATTGGTTTCACGCAGCTCAGCGTCGAACACTGCATTTACTACCGCAAACGGACATCGGGAACCATTTTTTCTGCGGTGCACGTCGATGATTTTACCGTGGCGGCAAGCAGCGTTCAGGAGGAACAGCGTTTCGAGGAGGAGCTGGGCGCCAAATGGCAGATCTCGCGAGCGGATGCAAACTTCATTGTTGGATGGGCCGTTAGACGAGACAGGCAGAAACGCACTGTCTATCTGTCACAGAAAGCCCTCATCGATCGCATTCTCGCCGAATACAACTGCAAGGATGCAAACCCAGTCAAAACACCGCTCCCTCCTAATACGAGACTCACCAAACGCGACCTCCCACAATCCGAGGAGGAGGGACGAAGAGTTGCAGCACAACCCTCCCGGCAGCTTGTGGGAGTTCTCATGTACCTCGCTATCTCCACTCGTCCCGACATCATGCACGCAGTAAGCACCCTAAGCCGTTTTAATAGCGGCCACGGGGATCTGCACTGGAAAGCTGCTCTTCGTCAGATACCTCAAGGGAACCAGGAATTACGAACTGGAACTCGGAGGCGGCAAAGTTGCTGAACTCGTTGGTTACACTGACTCGGACTATGCCAATTGTCCCGACACGCGACGCTCGATCTCGGGATACTGCTTCTCATTAGGATCCGGACTCGTCTCTTGGATGTCCAAGAAACAAGCCACAACAGCCACGTCATCGACCGAGGCAGAATATATGGCTGCATGTCCGGCAACGAAGGAAGCCGTATGGATTCGAAACGTCCTACTTGGTCTTGACCTGGAACAACGCGATCCAACAGTCATCTTCATCGATAATAACGGCGCCCGAATACTCACTGAAGACCCTTCCTTCCACCAACGTGCCAAACACATCGAGACCCAGCATCATTACAGCCGCGAATGCACCGAACGAGGAATCGTGCATTTCGTTGATGTGCCATCTGCGGACAATATTGCTGATGTGTTCACAAAGGCTCTGCAGCCGCCGTTGTTCGAGAAGTTTCGGAGCGAGATGGGCTTGAAGCTGTCTTCGAATTGAGGAGGAGTGTTGGAAGCAGCAGCGCTGCACAGCAATCTCGGAGACAGCTGTCATCGGGATTGATCGGGCCGATAGCGTGTCTTAATGAAAGAGCGCGTCGGCACAAAGCTTTCCTCAGTACCGTTACGACGTACTGAGGTGAGCTTCCGGTAATCACTCTGGACAGTGCAAGGACTGACATTTTACTTAGTACATACTTAATTAACATACAGTTCAGGTACTGTCCAGTACCGTTACGACGTACTGAGTACATACTTAATTAACATACGGTTCAGTTTCTAACACGATCTATTTGAGCATGTCCTGTACTCAATACGATTTTTTCGATCAAGTATCCTTATCGGCCTCGACTTCACCCTGCCGTGTGACTGTGGCAATGAATGTTGGCGGCCCTCAGGCCCCGGGGAACAGCCCGCGAACAAATAATCGACGACAGTGTTTTTCCTCTGCTTTTTGAACTTGCACCGCATCCGGCATTTCAGCACCAGAAGCCTTGTGCATCCTCCAGTGCTGTCGCCCACCAACTGATGCATGTTCTGGTATACAATCCACGTCAACCATCTGCGACTCAGGGAGCTACCCTATTTCGGCGCGGAACTGGATTCGGCACTGGACCAGTGGTTCAGCTCCATGCCGTCACATCGTACGTCGCGCCCCGCCTGCTCAGGCTCATGTGTTCTGGTGCGATTTCCTTTGATTTACCCAGCTCACATGAACCCCGAACAACCGGAATCGCTCTTCTTTAACCAAGCGTCCACCCTAGCGTGCGTTTACTGCTACATGTGCATGGCTAGTCATTGGTCGTTCATCCCCAGACCTTACTCTTCAACGCTTTCGGCGGGCGGATCGTGACACCCCCGAAATTTCGACGGCACCGTTATGGAGATTTAACTCCGCAGGGAAGAGGAAGCTTCAGAAGCGAATTGGCTGTAATGCGAAACATGGCTGTAGTGAATGCAACCGAAGAGCACTGAAATCCAATGTTACTAACCCACGTAGATGATTCACGAGCCCGGGTGATGCATGTAGGATAAATTCCTTGTTATACCCCGTGTCAGTAAACAAAAGTGGATGAAAATAGAGGAGAGATGCCCGTACCACTGGCAAGACGCACACCAAGGGTATGGCCCAGCAGAGCCTCTTCAAAGAACAGCAGCAGATGAGATGAACGGACCAGATATATATACTGCGGGCCCTGACCCGATACATATTCCGGCGCGCGCTCTGAATAGTCTTCAGTGTTATTTGCCGTCAGTTGGAAATATCTGTGGTGGTTGATATACCAAAGCTGGGAACTTGAAGCTGCCCGAAACAGGTCAGACAGCGACAGGAAACAACTCAGATGTGTGACTGAGCGTTGCGTCTTAATTGAAGTCTGGTCTTTTGGAGGGTTTGATCTACTGCATCGTGCCATGGTCCAACTCCGCCGGAGAATCTGGATTAGCGGAAATTCCGGCTGCCTAAAGTTTACCCGGAATCGTGAAGTTTTCGGTCACTAAACCAACACTAAGCACTAATCCAAACAATCGAGTGGTGCGAGTACGGGGTTCCAACCAAGTATTAGGTTGATATTTGAACCAGATCTGGTAATAGCTATTTACACGTAAATACTGGGAACACTCCAATAGCCGATCCAGAGACTCTAATGAGGTCTAGACGAAGCAGAGAGTGGTTTTATATCAATGGGGTGGTGTGGGGTAGTGCTTGGTCGTCAATAGACTCAAGACTTGTGCTCCTTCAATGTTCTCGGCTATAAATCTGTGTTCTGTGTACTAATCCGTGTGCTTTTCCTAAATCGTTATGAAACCCAATATGACCCGATACGACCTGATATGAAACCGATACAACCCGATACGACTCTGTTTCCTTAAGATTCTTTATGCACACATAGATCCAACAACCAACAAATATATTTGACCAAGAATAACAGAAAGAACTAACAAGTTCCCAATGGTACTCCGAATGAATCCAAGGCTTCCCAAGCAACAATACCAGCTGAGCTGAGTACGTCTAGCAAGAAGGGGTGAATTCACTGGCTTTCCACTTGAAACCTGCCGGTATTTATACAGGAATTATACATCACATGATAAAAGAAATAAATACTACAATCAGTCCACTTTGGTATATACGGATAAACGGACCTGGCTATTTAAAGGTACATGCATCAAAGACCCGGTTAAACAGTTAAATAAGTGCTCTACACTGGTTGAACATTTCACATTTTTGAGTGAAAAAATTGATAAAAAATGTCGTTCAATTTATAGGAATTTTTCACCGAAAAAAGAAGTGAAAAATTTAAAACATCTTCACCAATTTTTTGACTTGAAATCAAAGTGAAAAATGTGAAACAAATTTTGTGATGTTGTTAAGATGTTTCTTTTGCATTTTTTGACTGAAGTCAAGGTGAAAATGATGGTGAAAAAATCAAAAGTTTTTTCACTAATTTTTTCAGCAGGAATCAAAGTGAAAAATGTGAAACAAAGTTGGTCATATTGTTAAGATGTTTGTTTCACATTTTAGACTGAAACTCAAGGTGAAAAATGCGAAATATCACTTGTTGAACATTTCAATTTTTTGAGTGAAAAAATTCATAAAAATGTTATTCAATTTATTGGCATTTTTTCACCGAAAAAAGAAGTGAAAAATTCAAAACATTTTTCACCACTTTTTGAGTTGAAATCAAAGTGAAAAATGTGAAATAAAGTTTGTGATGTTGCAAAGATGTTTCTTTTGCATTTTTTGACTGAACTCAAGGTGAAAATGAAGGTGAAAAAATCAAAAGTTTTTCACTAATTTTTTCACCAGAAATCAAAGTGAAAAATGTGAAACAAAGTTGGTCATATTGTTAAGATGTTTGTTTCACATTTTTGACTGAAACTCTAGGTGAAAAATGCGAAACATCACTGGTTGAACATTTCAAATTTTTGAGTGAAAAAATTGATAAAAATGTCATTCAATTTATTGGCATTTTTTCACTGCAAAAAGAAGTGAAAATTTTAAAACATTTTTCACCACTTTTGTGAGTTGAAATCAAAGTGAAAAATGTGAAACAAACCTCATGTTTTTCTTCGAACTAGTGATACCATTAATTCATACACATTTCAAGGTAAAAACAAAGGTGGAAAAATGAACAGTTTTTTGACCAGTTGTTTCACACTCATGTGTTCCAAAGGTGGTTGGCAGCGAAACAAAGCCGATATCACAGTCCATCAATTGTTCTTTGCCAGAGAAAATACACACAAAGAATAGACAAAGGACAGACAAAGGAGCTTGGAAATCCTGTGGCCCTTTGTCCTGTGTCCTTTGTCCTTTGTCCTTTGTCCTTTGTCCTCTGTCCTTTGTCCTTTGTCCTTTGTCTTTTGTCCTTTGTCCTTTGTCTTTTGTCCGTCCTTTGTCTATTGTCTGCCTTTCACTGGTGAAGCAATTCAAGTTTTTTTGACGGAAAAATTGGTAAAAAATTCAAAATCTGTTTAGTACATTGTATTTTGGGTCCCAGTGGCATTTTAGGTGCATCTCAGGTCCCTGCATCTATTTCTGGTGTGCTTGGGCCCATGCCACCCACCGTTGCCTCACGGATTTAAAATCCGAAAAATCACCCTTTGTTGCTGTTTTAATGAGTACTTGGCCCGCGGTGAGTCCAATCCCAGACGGATTTTGCGGCCCAGCGCCATTTAGGTGCATTTCATGTCCCTGCATTCATTTCTGGTGTGCTTGGGCCCATGCCACCCACCGTTCCCTCACGGATTTAAAATCCGAAAAATCACCCTTTATTGCTGTTTTAATGAGTACTTGGCCCGCGGTGAGTCCAATCCCAGATGGATTTTGTGGCCCAGTGGCATTTTAGGTGCATTTCAGGTCCCTGCATCCATTTCTGGTGTGCTTGGGCCCATGTCGTCTGCCGTTCCCTCACGGATTTAAAATCCGAAAAATCACCCTGTATTGGTGTTTTAATCAGTACTTGGCCCGTGGTGAGTCCAATCCCAGACGGATTTTGTGGCCCAGCGCCATTTTAAATGCATTTCAGGTCCCTGCATCCATTTCTGGTGTGCTTGGGCGTATGTCGTCTGCCGTTCCCTCACGGATTTAAAATCCGAAAAATCACCCTTTATTGTTGTTTTAATCAGTACTTGGCCCGCGGTGAGTCCAATCCCAGACGGATTTTGCGGCCCAGCGGCATTTTAGGTGCATTTCAGGTCCCAGCATTCATTTCTGGTGTGCTTGGGCCCATGTCGTCTGCCGTTCCCTCACGGATTTAAAATCCGAAAAATCACCCTTTATTGCTGTTTTAATCAGTACTTGGCCTGCGGTGAGTCCAATCCCAGACGGATTTTGTGGCCCAGCGGCATTTTAGGTGCATTTCATGTCCCTGCATCCATTTCTGGTGTGCTTGGGCCCATGCCACCCACCGTTCCCTCACGGATTTAAAATCCGAAAAATCACCCTTTATTGCTGTTTTAATGAGTACTTGGCCCGCGGTGAGTCCAATCCCAGATGGATTTTGTGGCCCAGTGGCATTTTAGGTGCATTTCAGGTCCCTGCATCCATTTCTGGTGTGCTTGGGCCCATGTCGTCTGCCGTTCCCTCACGGATTTAAAATCCGAAAAATCACCCTGTATTGGTGTTTTAATCAGTACTTGGCCCGTGGTGAGTCCAATCCCAGACGGATTTTGTGGCCCAGCGCCATTTTAAATGCATTTCAGGTCCCTGCATTCATTTCTGGTGTGCTTGGGCGTATGTCGTCTGCCGTTCCCTCACGGATTTAAAATCCGAAAAATCACCCTTTATTGTTGTTTTAATCAGTACTTGGCCCGCGGTGAGTCCAATCCCAGACGGATTTTGCGGCCCAGCGGCATTTTAGGTGCATTTCAGGTCCCAGCATTCATTTCTGGTGTGCTTGGGCCCATGTCGTCTGCCGTTCCCTCACGGATTTAAAATCCGAAAAATCACCCTTTATTGCTGTTTTAATCAGTACTTGGCCCGCGGTGAGTCCAATCCCAGACGGATTTTGTGGCCCAGCGGCATTTTAGGTGCATTTCATGTCCCTGCATCCATTTCTGGTGTGCTTGGGCCCATGCCACCCACCGTTCCCTCACGGATTTAAAATCCGAAAAATCACCCTTTATTGCTGTTTTAATGAGTACTTGGCCCGCGGTGAGTCCAATCCCAGACGGATTTTGCGGCCCAGCGGCATTTTTGGTGCATTTCAGGTCCCTGCATCCATTTCTGGTGTGCTTGGGCCCATGTCGTCTGCCGTTCCTTCACGGATTTAAAATCCGAAAAATCACCCTTTATTGTTGTTTTAATCAGTACTTGGCCCGCGGTGAGTCCAATCCCAGACGGATTTTGCGGCCCAGCGGCATTTTAGGTGCATTTCATGTCCCTGCATCCATTCCTGGTGTGCTTGGGCCCATGTCTTCTGCCGTTCCCTCACGGATTTAAAATCCGACCGAAAAATCAAGCAAAATGGCTGTTTTAATCAGTACTTGGCCCGCGGTGAGTCCAATCCCAGACGGATTTTGGGTCCCTGCATCCATTTCTGGTGTGCTTGGGCCTATGTCCTCTGCCGTTCCCTCACGGATTTAAAATCCGACCTAAAAATCAAGCAAAATGGCTGTTTTAATCAGTACTTGGCCCGCGGTCCGTGAGGGAACGGCAGACGACATGGGCCCAAGCACACCAGAAATGGATTCAGAGACCTGAAATGCACCTACAATGCCGCTGGGCCCCAAAATCCGTCTGGGATTGGACTCACCGCGGGCCAAGTACTCATTAAAACAACAATAAAGGGTGATTTTTCGGATTTTAAATCCGTGAGGGAACGGCAGACGACATGGGCCCAAGCACACCAGAAATGGATGCAGGGACATGAAATGCACCTAAAATGCCGCTGGGCCACAAAATCCGTCTGGGATTGGACTCACCGCGGGCCAAGTACTCATTAAACCAGCAATAAAGGGTGATTTTTCGGATTTTAAATCCGTGAGGGAACGGTGGGTGGCATGGGACCAAGCACACCCGAAATAGACGCAGGGACCTGAGATGCACCTAAAATGCCACTGGGACCCAGAATACAATGTACTAAACAGATTTTGAATTTTTTACCAATTTTTCCGTCAAAAAAACTTGAATTGCTTCACCAGTGAAAGGCAGACAATAGACAAAGGACGGACAAAAGACAAAGGACAAAGGACAAAAGACAATGGACAAAGGACAAAGGACAGAGGACAAAGGACAAAGGACAAAGGACAAAGGACACAGGACAAAGGGCCACAGGATTTCCAAGCTCCTTTGTCTGTCCTTTGTCTATTCTTTGTGTGTATTTTCTCTGGCAAAGAACAATTGATGGACTGTGATATCGGCTTTGTTTCGCTGCCAACCACCTTTGGAACACATGAGTGTGAAACAACTGGTCAAAAAACTGTTCATTTTTCCACCTTTGTTTTTACCTTGAAATGTGTATGAATTAATGGTATCACTAGTTCGAAGAAAAACATGAGGTTTGTTTCACATTTTTCACTTTGATTTCAACTCACAAAAGTGGTGAAAAATGTTTTAAAATTTTCACTTCTTTTTGCAGTGAAAAAATGCCAATAAATTGAATGACATTTTTATCAATTTTTTCACTCAAAAATTTGAAATGTTCAACCAGTGATGTTTCGCATTTTTCACCTAGAGTTTCAGTCAAAAATGTGAAACAAACATCTTAACAATATGACCAACTTTGTTTCACATTTTTCACTTTGATTTCTGGTGAAAAAATTAGTGAAAAACTTTTGATTTTTTCACCTTCATTTTCACCTTGAGTTCAGTCAAAAAATGCAAAAGAAACATCTTTGCAACATCACAAACTTTATTTCACATTTTTCACTTTGATTTCAACTCAAAAAGTGGTGAAAAATGTTTTGAATTTTTCACTTCTTTTTTCGGTGAAAAAATGCCAATAAATTGAATAACATTTTTATGAATTTTTTCACTCAAAAAATTGAAATGTTCAACAAGTGATATTTCGCATTTTTCACCTTGAGTTTCAGTCTAAAATGTGAAACAAACATCTTAACAATATGACCAACTTTGTTTCACATTTTTCACTTTGATTCCTGCTGAAAAAATTAGTGAAAAAACTTTTGATTTTTTCACCATCATTTTCACCTTGACTTCAGTCAAAAAATGCAAAAGAAACATCTTAACAATATCACAAAATTTGTTTCACATTTTTCACTTTGATTTCAAGTCAAAAAAGTGGTGAAAATGTTTTAAATTTTTCACTTCTTTTTTCAGTGAAAAATGGCTATAAATTGAACGACATTTTTTATCAATTTTTTCACTCAAAAATGTGAAATGTTCAACCAGTGCTATCCCGAGAGCCGTGCGTCTATCTTTCTATTTTAAGGTGTTGCCATCATATCTTGATGGTCTTGTTATCTTTAGACGTGCCAAGTATAGCATGTCCGGTTAAATTGTGGTAGAGATTGCCCAGGCCAACCAGCTTAGCCTTATAGATAGACTGGCTGTCCTGTATCTCTGCCTGATGATCCCTTTGTCATCCAAATATTCCCACAGTGCCCCAATTCAACCGAATGGTTTGGACCTTGATTTACATGTAAATACAATCTTTGATGATTTACGTGTAAATACACAGCAGGCTGTCGATCCTGGTAGTGTCACTGAATGTCCTTGAACGATTCCTGAGCTCTCCAAGGCATCCAGGCTTGTGTGATTAAAGTTACAGTGACTTGATATATCACAAATGTCGAAC